>OY755236.1:76110911-76723319 GCA_963576725.1 Azorinus chamasolen | reverse complement strand
AATTCAAGTAGGAACACCATATAACTGCTCTATAAGGCATTTAATTCCTGGTCTGATAACATGAATGGATATCGTGTATTCACAATTTTTCAAATAATAATCTTCTAAAAATCTTCCAAATAATTGCGACGGCTATGGATATGGACCAGCAAAATTAACTGCCGTGTTTGTTTGTAATAAATCAACGAGTGTTAATTATCCCTTTCCCTCATAGATACGCCTTTGCAAACAGAGTAGACCCAGATTCAGCAGCTTCAGTTTGCATACCGGTATATATTTGGTTGAGTATTGATATGTTGCGGCACGTGGCAAGTGACAGGTGAAGATTAACCGTGCCTTGAGCATAATACATAATCAAAAGAGGTGCTAATCCGATGATTGGATCATCGATCACCGATAACTAGCGGCGTGTGTCAAGAGATATGCAGTTTAACTTTTTACCAGCTTAACTTTTACCATGTCTTTTAACCCTTTCCCTGTTCTATATTTGGTCCAACTTTCTATACCTACTTAATATTCATGGACAAAATAGTTATAATGAAATATGGAAGGTGGAACATTGTAGCCATTTTAGAAAGTAAAGAAACAGATCTATCAAATTCCTCTAGTAAATTGAGCAGACGCTTCAGACGACTCCTGTATAGTAGCCGTCTGATCTGAGTCTACTATGTTTGCATATATGCGTTATTAATAATTAGTATTTCTAAATTTAGAATGGTTATACAATCATGTGTGTGATATGTACATATTTATATTCTGTGTATTATTATATTGTATGTAATTGAGACTATAATAAAGAATAATACATATATTCAAAAACAGAAACACCACGTTCAAATTCCGAAAATCTCGGTCCAGAGAAAGTGTACAAATTTTATGGTCTGGTGTTAATGGAATAAGATCCTTTTGGAAACCCGACCATGTTGTGCCACTAATCCCTGAAAATTTAGTTAGTGCTCCAATCATTATTGATGACATTGAGGCTTTTGAGACTTTTTTAAAAAAAAAAAAAAAACTTCTACCTCTGGCAAGTCTTTATCCCACAGTGCTGATAGGTCCCAAGAAATCTCAGTAAAATTCGCTGATTTTGTTTGGAATGACGGGGTATATGTGAAGGCAACTAGGGTCCTATGTGCAAAGCACCTCAAAGACAATGCTGTTGAGAACCTACGGAACATTTGGCCCAGTTTGAAGTTTCTGTGGTTATTAACAGATTGTCTGGATCTGATGGGATCTTAAGCTCCAAATATCTGAGCTTAAAGTGAGATCATCGCAGACTGTGACGTTCCATATCTGGCAAAAAGATTAATGCCGAATATTGAACGGCATGTATTCCACACTCGACTGCAGCATCCGTGGTTAGTGGTTACCATGTCTATGGTAAAACATCTGCAACGAGTCGTACAATTACGTTATTAAACGCAACTATACTAACTGGGTCGTGCAGAAACTCCCCGATCCGGTTTGACAATTGTACGAACTGGAGCAAGATCAAATACGCGACCTTCGAGGGGCTCTACATGATACAGGGAATTTTGAACTTTCCAGACAGGCTTCAGAGTCTCTCATGAGACTCGGACACAACTTAAAGCTCGCGAGGCTTTCAAATTTCAAAATTTCAAAACCTCGAACCTTCAGCCCGCATCAAAAGGACTCCTTTTATACTCATAGTAATTTCGTTTTCTTGCCACTTCCATGTTATGTTAATATTTTACAACTAACAGTACCGAAATAGGTCTAGTGCTAACTATTAATTCAACAATTACTATATTATTCGGTCATCCGTTTTTGCCATGGTTAATTGCACTGCATAACTATGGGGTTGTGCATATCTAGTATTTCTAGTAGGTTTTTTAAAGTATTTATCAGGATTTATTTCTACTAAGTTGTTGACTATTTTGTAAAACATGGCCAGTCTAGCTTCCTTTCTTCTTGTTTTAAGGTCTTTCCATTGGAGTATGTTCATCATTTCCCCATCACTGGATCTGTTCCTATGTTTGCCCATGACATATCTTGCGCTGCGCCTTTGAATTTTATCTAATTTATCTATATGTGTTTTCTTATATGGGTCCCATACAGTGCAAGCATATTCTAGTTGGGGTCTTACTAAAGTGAGGTATGCCATTTCTTTTATGTTTTGTGAGGAATTATGTAAATTTCTATGCAGGAAGCCTAGTGTTCTGTTAGCTTTGTTTGTTATGTTGTTTATATGTTCCCCCCAGTCCAAGTTGTCTGTGATAGTGCAACCAAGGTATTTTGTGGACTTTTCATGAGCAAGAGTGCTTCCATGTAAGCGATAGTTATGGTGTATGGCGTTTTTCCTTTTTGTCACAGATAATACCGAGCATTTGTTTGGATGGAATTCCATTTTCCATTTGTCTCCCCATTCCGCCAACCTGTCCAAGTCTTCCTGTAGTACCTGGCAGTCAACCTTTGACCTATTTGGTTTATAATCTGATTTTAAATGTATTTTTAAACAAACATTTAAATTATTTAGCCAGATTAACATATTACTTTAATATATGCGGGATGTTTGTAAATAGCTGTAAATAGTGTTATCTTGTAATAATTGATCGAAATTATTATTTTGAGGAGTTTTGAGTATTTTTTTGAACATTGGCATAAGTTTTCAAAATTCAAAATTCGGGGCTCAAAGAGTTTAGACGCAGGGTCCTCGTCCCGATTCCTGGGCGCGCTAACTTGTGCACATGTACGAGTACGTTAGTGTGACTGATGCGTTCAATAAAAACGTAATCAAAATATGAATTTCTGGGTCTACACTGTCAACTCGGTGGCTGATCAGGGTCTTCATTGTATTGACTGCATTCGTCTGAAAAAAGTGTTTTCCTTTGCCAGATCAAACCCCACATATCTTGATCAAAACCCACATTGACTGTGAAATGACTGATCTGGGTCAGTGCTCAAATGGACCGGTGCTCAAACAGTAGTAGCTTATGTGCGATTATCACGACTTTGTAAATCACACGTCAACACATAATCAGCTATCGTGTGTACAGCGATCAAAATTAATGAACTATCTCACTTTACATGTTCTGATCAAAATGAAAACAGAAATAATCAAAATAATAACTTCTTTTATCATTATAATATAATTCTCCACATTAACACTGTTAATAAGAGGTATATCCCTTGTTGACTCCAGTTGACTCTGAGTCGGCTATACTCGGCGGAATATAGTTGGTATAATTGGGGTGCAACAGGGGTTCAAAATGCAATCTAAGACATTGTTTTGGATCCAAACTGATAATTTTCAATCTGTTACGGTATAATACTACCTTATCTGGCTGTTAATATATAAATAATACCCTAAAACGCCTTTTTAAGTTAGTTGTCTCTAGTTGTCTCTAGTTGACACTTGTTGTCTCTGTTTAGTACCACCAACGCCGGCTAGTCTCATTAATGACCCGTAGCGTACCGACAGTAGCTCGATATCACCATTTAGTGTACACAGATGTGAACTAAACGCCGGCTTGCTATCTGGGTAGGTGTGAAAACTTAATCCCTATGTAATGATAAGGTCGACGAAACGACTTTTGGGTTTACTCTATAAATTAAGGTCGACGAACGGGAAGGTCGACGAAACGACCATCACCCATTTTACGTAATGTTCATTCAACAGCCTGGAAAGAAGGCGGGGCAAACTGTTACAACGCCTCTAAGCCCAGTGTAGGATTCTCGTCCGATTGGGTAAAAGTTTGTTATAAAAATCCGGAAAGATTTGTAAGTATTGACTTAAACGTTAGTATTTTAAAAACGTATCAGATTAGATATAAATTTAGCCAAACTGACAGTTAGACGAAATGTCCGTAGAACTTAGAAGATTCACCAGTTACTCTGCTAGCTAATCAAGCCACCAGAAAAAGGATTGTCAATCCATGGACGACTTTTTGCCCATTCAGTCATTTTTAGTCACCTGCAAATATTTATTGTCTGCAAAAATGTTATATTTTGAATGTTCTTGATCACAGTATCTGGCAGTTTTGATATTGAGGAGACCTCCCCTGTTTATAGTCCACATTTGTGTAAACTCTTAGTCCAAATGCGCCAAATGTAGTTTACTCTGTACTGTACTGTGTACTCTAAATGGTGATATCGAGCTACTTTCGGTTTTAACGATATCCCGGTGTAACGAAGTAAAGTGACCCCCATAGAATACTGACCCCCCGGTCAGTATTTTTTAAAAAATAGTGACACCCCGGTCATAGTATTTTGACCCCCCGGTCATAATATTACGACCCCTGCACACGAAGAAAACTGACCCCTTACGAAGATTTGTGACCCCCATAGAATAGTGACTCCCTGTCTTTGTTTCAACAAAACATACACCCGCACGCCTGCGCAAGCACGCACGCACACACACAACACGCATGTACACACACAATTACACACGCACGCACACATACGGGTACACTTATGCACGCACGCACGCACATATACCGATACTTACACATACACTTAGAAACACTCGCATACATGCACGCACACCAACACTCACGCACGCACTCACGCGCACGCAGGAGCACATGTACCAGCATGCATAAAAGAGATCACTTAATAAATTGTAAAATGTTGTATTGACTTCTATCTGACGTAAATAGCTGTTAAAATTTCAATAATCTAAGTTCTAACTTAAAATTTCGTGGACGGAAACTGTGTCAGTCACTGTAAAACTAAAAAAAACTTCATTTGGCTGTGGATTTTCTTATGGTCAATGCTGTATGCAATGCCATATATCATATCCATATTTTGAAAACATTTGTAATTTATCACCTATTGAAATTAATTGAAATAAATCTCATCCAAGTGAGGCAACATAGGGGTTCGACATCATGCCTTTTGAATTATTTTAGCGAAGTGGGAAATAATATTGGTTGTTGCTGTTGTGTTTGCTTCGTCTACCACCACCATCACAGTCACTAGTACTACTACTACTACTATTACTACTACTACTACTACTACTACTAATACTAATACTAATACTAATACTAATACTACTACTAATACTACTACTAATACTACTACTACTATAATTACTGCCACTACTACTACTACTACTACTGCTGCTATTAATCCCACTACTACACATACTACTCCTCCTACTCCTATTCCTACTCCTCCTCCTCCTACTATTACCTATCTATCTACCTACCTACCCAATAAACCCACCCACCCACCCACCCAAAACCCAGTCACCCACCAAAGCACAAACCCACCCACCCACAAACCCACCCACTTACTAATGTCGCTGCTGCTGCTGCTACAACTGCTACTACTACTATTCCTACTTCCTACTACCTACTACTACCTACACTACTACTGCCTATACTTCTACTACCTATACTACTACCTATACTACTACTACTACTTATACTACTACTATCTATCTACCTATCTATCTGTCATGACTCACTCACTCACTCACTCACTATCCGGTTTATTTGTTGATCAGGCCAACAATTAATCCTCTGATGAGGGTGGGGCCTGACTGCCCAGTCTAGATCGAAGCGCGCAATACTAATTTAACCCAAGTATTTTGTACATAGGGGGTCACATTTTCTGAAGAATATCGACCCCCGGTCAGTATTTTTTAAAAGATAGCGATCCCCGGTCATAGTGCTTTGACAGACACGCGTTCATTATATGTTGAACAGTTCCCGCGACTTTAATCTACCTCCTGTATAATTTAAAGAAAGAGTATAACTTTACTCGTACACTATTTAACCTTGGTCATAATTGTTACAGATGTAGTGCCCCCGGTCATAGCAAAATGTCAGCCCTGTTTATCATATCATGGCTGATGCGCGCCTTGTTAATTGAACCCAAGTATTTTGTACATAGGGGGTCACATTTTCTGAAGAATATCGACCCCCAGTCAGTATTTTTTAAAACATAGCGAACCCCGGTCATAGTGCTTTGACACACGTTCATGATATGTTGAACAACTCCCTGCGAACTTAATCTACCGCCAGTATAATTTAAGAAAGAGTTTAACTTTACTCGATTTTATCTAACCTTAGTCATAAATATTCCAGATGTAGTGACACCCGGTCATAGCAATTTCAGCACTGTTTAACCTATCATGACTAACGCGCGCAATACTAATTGAACCCAAGTATTTTGTACATAGAGGGTCACATTTTCTGAAGAATATCGACCCCCGGTCAGTATTTTTTTAAAGAAAATAGCGACCCCCGGTCATAGTGCTTTGACACACGTTCATGATATGTTGAACAGTTCCCGCAAACTTAGCAGTGTTGCACTTTCAATTACTGCTCATGAACAGATTCAATAAAACCGAGTCTGCAATTTTCTCTTTTTGTTTTGCAATTTTTGCTTTCGGGGGATCACCACCCTTCAGAATTTTTAATCTACTGCTAGTATAATTTAAGAAAGAGTTTAACTTTACCCGATTTTATTTAACCTTTGTCATAATTCTTACAGATGTAGTGACACCCAGTCATAGCAATTTCAGTCGTGTTTATCCTATCTTGACTAAAGCGCGCAATACTAATTGAACCCAAGTATTTTGTTCATAGGGGGTCACATTTTCTGAAGAATATCGACCCCCGGTCAGTATTTTTTTAAAGAAAATAGCGACCCCCGGTCATAGTTCTTTGACACACGTTCATGATATGTTAAACAACTCCCTGCGAACTTAATCTACCTCCAATATAATTTTAGAAAGAGTTTAACTTTACTCGATTTTATTTAACCTGTGTCATAATTCTTACAGATTTAGTGACCCCCGTCATAGCAATTTCAGTCGTGTTTATCCTATCATGACTAAAGCGCGCAATACTAATTGAACCCAAGTATTTTGTACATATGGGGTCACATTTTCTGAAGAATATCGAACCCCGATCAGTATTTCTTAAAAAATAGCGACTCCGGTCATAGTGCTTTGACACATGTTTATAATATGTTGAACAGTTCCCGCGAACGTAATCTACCTCCAGTATAATTTAAAGAAAGGGTTTAACTTTACTCGTAAACTATATTTTATATCTTGTACATGGGGGGTCACATTACCTGAAGAATATCGACCCCCGGTCAGTATTTTTTAAAAAATAACGACCCCCGGTCATAGTGCTTTGACACACGTTCATGATATGTTGAACAGTTCCCGCGAACTTAGCAGTGTTGCACTTTCAATTACTGCTCATGAACAGACTCAGCAAAACCGAGTCTGCAATTTTCTCTTTTTGTGTTGCATTGTTTTCTTTCAGGAATCACCACCCTTCAGAATTTATAATCTTCACAACAGCAGGTGTTAAGTGCTTGTGTGACGGCCGTAAAACGTCGCCCGTACTTCATTCTCAGTGTTGTTATACCTTCTGATCCTTCGAGATCATGAAATTCAGTACTTCTTGTTCTGAAAATTGAATACCGCTTAAGCCGGTGCTAGGGGGCGTGAGCAGTGTTGCACTTTCAATTGCTGCTCATGAACAGACTCAATAAAACCGAGTCTGCAATTTTCTCTTTTTGTTTGGCAATTTTTGCTTTCGGGGGATCACCACCCTTCAGAATATTTAATCTACTGCTAGTATAATTTAAGAAAGAGTTTAACTTTACTCGATTTATTTAACCTTTGTCATAATTCTTACAGATGTAGTGACACCCAGTCATAGCAATTTCAGTCGTGTTTATCCTATCTTGACTAAAGCGCGCAATACTAATTGAACCCAAGTATTTTGTTCATAGGGGGTCACATTTTCTGAAGAATATCGACCCCCGGTCAGTATGTTTTAAAAAATAGCGACCCGGTCATAGTTCTTTGACACAAGTTCATGATATGTTAAACAACTCCCTGCGAACTTAATCGACCTCCAGTATAATTTAAGAAAGAGTTTAACTTTACTCGATTTTATTTAACCTGTGTCATAATTCTTACAGATTTAGTGACCCCCCGTCATAGCAATTTCAGTCGTGTTTATCCTATCATGACTAAAGCGCGCAATACTAATTGAACCCAAGTATTTTGTACATAGCGACCCCGGTCATAGTGCTTTGACACATATTTATGATATGTTGAACAGTTCCCGCGAACGTAATCTACCTCCAGTATAATTTAAAGAAATGGTTTAACTTTACTCGTAAACTATATTTTATATCTTGTACATAGGGGGTCACATTACCTGAAGAATATCGACCCCCGGTCAGTATTTTTAGCTCACCTGAGCCAAAGGCTCAAGGTGAGCTATTGTGACCGCCTGTCGTCCGTCGTCCGTCTGTCCGTCTGTCCGTCCGTCCGCACTCACCAAAGGGTAGTTGTGTGACTTTTTCTAACTAGTCGCACAAGTACAATCATTAACCTGGCCATCTCTTGTGACATTAACCTGGCCATTTCTTGTGACATTAACCTGGCCAGTTGTGGGACATAGGGTTAGGGTTAGGGTTAGCTTCCAGATCATTCTATTCCAAAGTTAGAGCCAAAAATAGTTTTTCTTGTGGGATTAGTCCCACAAGAAAAGATCAAAGGAAAAAGTCACACAACTACCCATTTGTTAGTATGTCCGTCCGTCTGTCCGTTCACTTTTATTTCAAATGACTTCTTCTCCTAAACCACTGGGAGGATTTCAACCAAATTTCACAGAAATGTACCTTAGGATGTCCTCTATCAGTTTTGTTAAAATCATGACCCCCGGGCAAAAAATGGCCCCGCCCCACTACTTTTACAGGTTTTTTTTTTAAATCTTTAAAAATCTTCTTCTCTGAAACCACAATTTCTAGAGCTTTGATATTTGGTATATAGCATAATCTAATGGTCCTTTACCAAGTTTGTTAAAATGATGACCCTTGGGCCAAAAATGGCCCTGCCCTGGGGCTTGTAGTTTTTACATAGACTTATATAGGGAAACCTTTAAAAATCTTTTTGTCTGAAACCACATAATCTAGAGCTAAGATATTTGGTATGAAGCATCACCTAATATACCACTACCAGGTGTGTTCAAATAATGACCCCTGGGCCATAAATGGTCTCACCCTGGGGTTTTATGCTACTTAACATCAGAATCTGTAACACTTAAAAGGTAATTTCCTCACAGTTATTTCCCTTGTCCCATCAGCATAGCCATAAGGGACAAAGGGAGATAACTGCATTGGAGTGCTAGTATCATTCTATTTATAACTATTTATAGTAAAATGTTGAAGGTGAATCAGTGTAGCTGTTTTAGAAGGCATAGAAACATCTATCAAATTCCATTAGCAAATAACAGACCTTGATCCTATAGGAGCCACCTTATCTGGGTCTACTCTGTTTGCAGATGCATGAAAACAAGTTTATATGAGAGAAATTAAGGGTTAAATATCAACTCCAGATCCTAAACTGCAGACCAGCAGCAGTTCAAAGATTACAGCTGCTGGGCAGTAAAATCTCTCCAGGTCAATGCATGACTCTTAACTCTGTGCATGCTAGTGGTGAAACTGTGATTACCTATGCAAACAGTTTGGATCCAGATGAGAGGCCACATACTGCAGCATCTCATCAGGATCCAAACTGTTTGTCATCTTAACCATATTTTTGCAAAAAAATGAAAGTAAGTTTATTTTAAGAATTGAAGCAGATGACAATAACTTTTTGTTGCAGACGAAACATTAAAGGCATTTTGACCCATTAACCCCAGTGTGTAGTGTGAGTGATGTTACATGGTGTCTTCCAATGTCTCTCAAATTAGATGTGAGAGATATAGGAAAGTAACAATTCAGCCAATCAAGGAAAATGATCACCATCTAGACTTTTGATCTGGGTCCAAACCCAACTGATGTAAGTCATGGTAATGTTTAAGAAAACTGTGAAAACATGATTATGCAATGGCCCAACTGATATAAGTCATGGTAATTCTTAAGAAAACATGATAATCCCCCCCCCCCCCCCCCCCTAAACAATGATAGGTGTTAAACTTACTACTGTGGATTAAGTCTGCTGCCCCAAAAAGCATCTTAAATATAACTTTTTTTTATAAAATTTGATGACAACACATTAAAAAGTCCTAAAATGTCTGAATCTTGTATGATATTAATGAAATAACTGAGTAAATATAACTTAATTATAACAGTAGACGTAACTCTTCTCAATTTCAATTGTTAAAAATACTAATGACCCGTTTAATTGAATTATCATCAGATATTCACACCTAGAGCTAGACTTATTTCTAAACACCTATTAACCCTTAACCTGTTTGCTTTGACAAAAATTGATCTGGGACTACTCTTGTTTGCTAATGCTTAAAAAAATTGTTAATGCCATAAATAGAAGTTTTAGCTTTGAAAAAAACTGTAAAATCAAATCTATATCTTGTCAAATGTAAAAAGAGCAGACCCTGATCAGACAGCTTCTATAGCAGCCGTCTGATCTAGTCTACTCTTATTTTTAATGTGTAAAACACATTATTTCTCTGAAGAGAAGTTTTTGCTTTGACAAAAACTGTAGAATCCGATCTATATTGTGTCAAAAGAAACAGAGAAGACCCAGATCAGACAGCTTCCGTAGGAGTCGTCTGATCTGAGTCTACTCTGTTTGCTAATGCATAAAAACAGCTTTATATGAGGGAAAGGGTTAAACGATTTTTAAAGATATTCTTATTGGTCATTTCACACAAAAACTGGCATTATGTACTGCCTAGCACTCTATTTGCCTATATACCTGGGTCAAGGTATAATTGCATAGCTTTATTGAAGTCATTTGAATTTCTCAAAGACCAGTTTTAGGCATTTTGAGCTAAGGCAAAATGGCACAAGTTGTAAACAGTTTAGATCTTGGTCAACCAGTCACTTGGTATTAGTTCTGAATTCAGTTCAAGTTTATTCAGCAGTTAAAGGGTGAAAGCAGTACACTAAGCTTATTTCATCTGCTAGAAATGTTGTCCACTGAAAAATTAACATGTCAATATACATGTATTACTGTAACTCAGGTGAGCGATATAGGGCCAATGGCCCTCTTGTTTAAAAATAACGACCCCCGGCCATAGTGCTTTGACACACGTTCATGATATAAGTATATGTATGAAGCATTCAGGAAACACCGCATACAAAACACACAACCGCCCAAACAGCACCAAAACGACAAACAGCAAATGTACATGAATATAAAAGACACAAAGTGACGCACGGACATAAGAAACAAACAATAGGGGGAAGATGGAAGTACCGCCTTGGAACGGTCAGTGACAAATGCCACTGGGGGTTTAAACTGGTTTATGGGTGCCCAATCTCACACTTATTCCATCCCCACCCTGAAAAAAAAGTGTAAATAAATAAATCCCCTCTCCGACTAATCTACAACAACCGCGATGGCAAATACAGTGGTAAAAGATGCAGTGACCTCCGGTTATAGCAATTTCAGCCGTGTTTATTATATCATGGCTAATGCGCGCCATGCTAATTGAACCCAAGTTTTTTGTACATAGGGGGTCACATTTTCTGAGGAATATCGACACCCATCATTATTTTTCAAAATATAGTGACCTCCAGTCATAGTGCTTTGACACACGTTTATTATATGTTGAACAGCTCCTGCGAACTCAATCTACCTCCAGTATAATTTAAAGAAAGGGTTTAACTTTACTTGTAAAATATTTAACATTGGTCATAATTCTTACATTTGTAGTGACCACTGGTCATAGCAATTTCAGCCGTGCTTATTATATCATGACTAAATCGCGCAATGCTTATTGAACCCAAGTATTTTGTACATAGGGAGTCACATTTTTTGAAGAATATCGACCCCGGTCAGTATTTTTAAAAAATAGCGACCCCCGGACATAGTGCTTTGACACACGTTTAACCGTTCATGATATGTTGAACAGTTCCCGCGAACTTAATATACCTCTGTTGCAACCTGAATTGTAATAACAACCGGAATTGTAATAAAATTTATTACAAAACTGGTTATGATGCGAAAACGTTATTACAATTGGTGGTCAACCTGAATTGTAATAACAACCTGAAGTGTAATAAAATAATTTTGTGTCTGTATTTGTGTGTCTATGTGAGTATGAATGTGCGCACGTGCTAGTATGTTGATAGTATGTGTATGCGTGTAGTTTGTATGGGAGGGGCGCATGCGTGTGCGCGCATGTGTACATGTATGAAGTAATACATCAGATATTCTAGATGATAGTACAACGACTTAGAATTTTTTATTACAAAACTGGTTATGATGCGAAAACATTATTACAATTGGTGGTCAACCTGAATTGTAATAACAACCTGAAGTGTAATAAAATAATTTTGTGTCTGTATTTCTCTCTGTGTATGTGTGTGTGTGCGCGCGCAGTGCTTGTATGTGTATGTGTGTGGTTTGTAGGGAAGGGGCGCATGCGCTTGCGCGCATGTGTGCATGTATGAAGTAATACATGAGTTATTCTAGATGACAGTACAAAGACTTAGATATATTTATTACAAAACTGGTTATGATGCGAAAACATTACTGTGTGTAATATGTGAAGTAATACATCAATTATTATTGCAGTACATAAATTCTTATTCTTATAAATGTGCTACAATCAATATATAATATTGGAATACAGTTTGTCAGTGATGTTGATAAAATAGGAAGAATTTACATACAATAAAACTCTTCTATAGTTTCCAAAACAGTTTGAGGAAAGCCCTCCACTCAGAACATTTTCATAATGCGTGATACCACACACACGCATGCGCGCGAACGCACACACACACACACACACACACACACACATACGCATCTTTAGGGCACTGTGGACACTGCCTCTCAAAACCTACATTATGGACACTATGTGAAATAATAGACTTAAGCGGATTTCGAAGACATTATATGATATTAGTTGGTGCTAAATGTAAATAGAAATACCAAATGTTTTAATACGGGCTTATATAGTAAAAGTAGCGTAACCGGCGTTCTGGACACAATATTTACACTGTGGACACCGTGTGTGTAACTGTTCGGGATCAATATTCGCTGTGGACACTTCTAGTGTGTATATCAATAACTAATAGTATCTGTGGACACCGTGTGTGTGCTTATGCATTACTAACAGTTATTGTGGATACATGTGGCTAACCAATTATGGAGTGTCTGCAATGTTTAGAGAGCTATACCTCCCATATATTATGACTTTTTAAAATGCCTTTTACATTGTTATCGTAGCGATTCGTTTCAGGTGTGAGAATAATCAACACTGTTCATGTTGCTCAAAATTCACATTTACAATCTCATATGTATTACAAACATGCATGCCCAAATTCAGTTCTTACGTCTTACTGGTTTTAGAGAAAACAATTTTTTTTTTTTTGATAAACCAATATAACCATTTTGACGAAGGTTCGACCAGGCTACCAGTCAGACAACATTAGATCTGTTAATGTTGCACATTGATGTGTAGTCCTACATCAGTACTAGACGCATGCAAAAGGTGATATATACCAGACTTATTAAAACTGACAAATAAAGGTCAGAAACAGGTAAACAACACCTCTCAAATAGATTTTGACCCAAAAATCGACTCTTACAGACACACGGACGGACGATCAATCCGTCTCTATGTATGCACTCCTACATAGCATCCATATCGAGATGCCTCTATTATTTTAAACATTGCTAGATGTGATATAAGGAGTATATAAGCGATTTCTAGGCATTTATATTACATTGTATATTTTCATAAGAAAAATAGACCATTTTGACCCAGCTAGATTTTAACTCGGGTTCGAACCGTACACAAGCAAGCCGGCCGACCTTGCACCCGGCTGTGTGGCCTATGGTTATAAAGCCCTTTAATGACTGAGAAATTAAGAGATGAAGTAGGTAAAACACGAGCGAAACACTTTATAGCTATATTTCTATGTAAAAATAGGTAACTTAAACTCGTTTTCGCAACAGTTACAAAAATGATTAAGGAATAAAACATATATTTCCGAAACGAGCCAAATCAAATGTCCCGGAAAAACGCGACGGACGGACTGAGTGACGGCCGGACGGACAAGGTGATTCCTATGTAGACCCACCACAGGGGGTGTATAACTAAATCTAAAAGGGCTGGAAGCCGGTTTTAAGGCGGATGACAGTCAGGCGAACAACATAATACCAGAAATTCCTCTTATTGTAATTATGTTGATAAATTAGCCCTTTGAACACCGTGGACCTGTTTTGGGATCGTTTTGCAACCAGTGCAGATCCAAATCAGCCAGCTGTTGTTGGAGCTGACTGATCAGATGCGCACTGTCTCCTATCTGGCAATACATTATTTATGTATTTGACTAATAGGTGTTGGTTTATAAGAATAGGACTGTCCAAACATGAAACAGTAACTGGGGGGGGGGGGGGGTAATCTTAAGCCATTCTGAGGTGGCGACGGATCAAGCAAGGACTTCCCTTTTTGTAAGAAATGTTGTGTTGTTCCTACATGACTCATTATGACCGGATGTAAGGACAAAACTGTACGCGAAATATAGTATTTTGTTCTCATTTCGATATTTATTTTTAAATACTTGAATTTGGGGTGACTAAAACATCCAATCAACGCTCGGTAGCGAAAATGTAAAACGTTTGGTTTATGCAGGTTGCACTGTTTATCACACATGACGAACAACAGTTAATTGTACTTACATAACGAAATGAGCCATTTCATTGAAAATCTCTATCAATACACTGCAAAAGATGTGTTTAAGACTACAGCTAAACCTACGTACTGCGCCGCCTCTGTATTTCCACTAATCTTGTGACAATCAGACCCATATCCGAACGTTGCATATATTATTTATATGAAAAAAAAACCACAATGTGAAGTGCACAAACATATTTAACTGCATTAATTGTTCATCGCATTAAGACCTAGGTAATCTAAAGAGAAATATTACGGTATCATAACAGTTAAATACTAATACAGACGATGCCAATAATTCACCTCTATGGCATACAATTTTCTCTTTTTGTGTTGCAATTTTTGCTCTCGAGGATCACCTCCTTTAGAATGAATTTATACTAAAACACATGCTGTATTTAGATGAAACAATTAATATAATTGATCAATAATCATAACATTCAATCAAACAAAGTAGAATGAGGTTTCAGAATTTACAAATACAATCCATGAACTCTTTACTAGTATACCCTGTTGTTGTGACATGACATTCCCAGAATATTATCTTCTTTAAAATAACTACATCGGAAATTCTTAAACTATCCTTAGTGCAGACATGGCTTAATATATAGTTAATATAGCAAATTAAAGTTATAATGATATTATCATGCATGGTATTTAGGTTCATGTACATACAGATACGCTTTTCAAGGCTTGTTGATTCTAAAAGACCTGGTCGTAGACAAAACCATACATTGACATAACGGCTATTGACCCTTAAAAACAATGTCTTTGTCAATCGCTTCCGGGTGTCATGTTAATAAATGCCTTTTGAATTTATCAATTACTTGAATGACTGCCATTCGGAATGGCGATTGTCAGGTCGGCGACAGTAGTATGTGGCCGACGCGAGAATACACCTATAATTTTGTATTCATTTACTTACGCAAAGGATACAAAAACCAGAAAGTTAGCTAATGGAACAGATGAGAATTTTAGCAGACGACAAAATACACGTCAGTTAAGGGTTTAAAAGTGGTATATATCTTGGAACAAATGGAGTGCGTGCATGCTCGTAATATACATCGTCTGTATAGTCGATAAGGATAGAAACATACAGCTAAGCCGTTTTTATCGGAAACGTTTAATTATAAGTTTCCAGTAAAATGTATTTCAAATGACGACTGTTTCAGCTACTAATAGGACAGATGTCATATTGACGCTGCGCTGACGCCGTATTGGCATATCAGCATGAAACTTTTCGTGTAGGTAAAGAGGTCTAAATAAATTTACTGAGTTGAGCGGGAATTTGGCTTCGTATTTCATGCCACACGCGGAATTTAATATGTTTCCATGTTCGGGTGAAAAGCGCTGGTTTATTTGTGATTGCTTTCAAACAGTCTGTTTGATTTGGAGGTTTAAGTGTGAAACGTCGGATTGCCGTTTCAATTCGGCCGTTTCCTCCTCAGTCCACCGCTTAACATTGATCTTGCATCGTTCAGACGCACAAGTGGGTTCCGGAAGGGGTACTAAAACAATAAAGGTAAAACAATAAATGTTAATTACGACGAAGTAAAATAGGGTAACGTTGTCTCTGAAAAGTGTGTGAAATTGTGTTAACATTGCATTTACAGAACATGGAGCTGACGATCATATCATAGACGAATCAACTATCAATTCATATACTGGTACAATTTTTACTCCATTTCATATATGAATAAAGTATACTAAAATATACATTTTGTTATTTAGCCAACCTTCGGGCTATACATTTCTATATCAAATTCTGAAGGGAGGTGAAGTTTCTAAAGCCTTACTAAAGCTCAAACTTTCTTTCTTATGATACTTGACTACTGTAGAACCTTAAACAGAACTGTTATATATGCTGAAGTAGAAATTGCGATTCAGAATAGATTGCGATCTCAACCTCTCTTAGGACAAACTCAGATCCTCTATTTAAATCATTCAAAACTATTTGTTTATCATGTTTTGAAAATAGACTTGTGGTCTTAAAATAATATATGCTTCAAGTAGAATTGTAGATTTTCTTTGTAGAGTTAAAGCGTCATATATATAACACTAATAATTAATTATTCTAGAAGAATTGTACATTTTCCTAGAAGAATCAAAGTGTCATATCTAAAACTAATAAAACATTATTCCAGTAGAACTATAATTACAGTTTATCCTTGGACAGACTGTGATCGGAATCTGCAATAGTAGAATCATCGATTGTCCGTAGGATGCATTTAGATCAGAATGAGGAGGGATTACGTTCGCAATCTGTCCTAGGACAATCGACGATGGTCCCGGATCGCAATTTCTACTGTGACATATATATATCAGATAAAATAACTTGTTTTGCATCATGTTACTTTTCAATGAAGGATTTGTTAGGAGATTTGCCGAATGATAAAATATAATTGATAACAAACAAAAAATTGCTATGGCTTTAAGATTTAATTGCCATGATTCGACAACAGTGTGATAATCTACATGCAGACGTTGTTTCACAAACATGTGCCAGTATACTAACAAACTGTGCGCAGAGGGTCGGTAGGAATAATCACCATCCATTGGATTGGAATCCTATTAAAACCGTATTAAAGGATGTCTCATACAGTTTTAATGCATCTTAATTTTGTTTGCAAAAGTATGAAGTCATAAAAGGTATTCCATCCACTGAAAAGTAGACAAAAGGCGCGCTGTCAAACCATTGACAAATGGTCAAATGCAGCAAAACAGTATCCACAAGGATGGACAAAAGACACTGTTTTATTTGTGTATACATGTAGAATGTGCTTTAAAATTTATTATTCAAGCAGAAGACTAAACTCTCATGTTCTCCGAGGGTTAATTTGCAAACGCCCGACAAATAATGCGATTCATTTATAATGTGAGAAGTGTAATTTTTATATTTTACTTTTATTCACATTTATACAAAAGTTTATACTATCAACGCAATTATAAGCTTTGCGGACTGATTTGTTTATACTGATCAGCATTTATGATAACCAGTATGTGAAAAAAATTGTATATAACCGGCAAATTCATCAAATCGCCTATTTTCTTAAAACTCTACACAATAAATAATTGCACTGTCCTTGTAATTACATTTCGCGCACTTGGAAGTAACGAAACGCTTTCTAAAAAACGCTTGAATTATAATAGTTAACATACAAATGGAATTTTATTTTGCCAAGACTTAGTGTACATTTACTGCTTGAAGAAAAAATTGTATTGTACATTCTACATACACACATAACACATTGTCCTTTTCCCGTCCTTGTGGACACTTTGTAGCTGCATTTGAACATCTGTTAATGGTTTGAGAGCTAGCCGTTTGTCTAGTTCTCAGTCGATGGAACACCTTGTATTAATTCATACCTTTGAAAAGTACAGATTCATTAAAAAACTGTATGAGATAATCTTTAATACGGGTATTTGAATAGGATTCCCATCAAATGGGTAGTGATTATTTTTACCTCTTTAAAGAGTTTTTTTTTTTAAAGTATTTTTAGAACAACTCACAAAGCGAAATGATCAACTCAACCGCGTCTTTATTGTACACAACAATTACAACATTAATATAACATCATCAAACAGACTGAATTCTTCATTTCCATTTATAAAATACGTAGACCTATATACAATGTATAACGTCTTTGTGGACACAATCTGTTGATAGTGAATAAAACGGGATCAACGAGTCATGAATTCATATTATACAGCAGCTGTGACATAACAAATATTTTACGCAACACTGTAACATCTACAAATATACTACACTCTCATGTTTTCCGAGAGTTAATTTGCAAACGCCCGACAAATAATGCGATTAGTTTAAAATGTGAGAAGTGTAATTTTTATATTTTACTTTTATTCACATTTATCTATAAGTTCATACTATCAACGCAATTATAAGCTTTGAGGACTGATTTGTTTATACTGGTCAGAATTTTTGATAACTAGTATATGAAACAAACTATTATATGACCAGCACATTCATCAAATCCGCTGTCCATTTTCTTAAACGCTACACAATGAATAATAATTACACTGTCCTTGTGATTACATTTCTCTCAATTGGAAGTAACAGAACGATTTCCAAAAACGTCTGTATTATGATATTTAACTTACAAGTGGAATATTATTTTGCAAAGTGCACATTTACTGCTTGAATAATACTTTTTTTGTACATACACAAATAACACGATGTCCTTTTCCCGTCCTTGTTGACACGTTTTAGCTCTATTTGACCAGCTGTAAATGGTTTGAGAGAGCGTCGTTCGTCTAATTTGCAATCGATCGAATACATTGAATTAATTTATACCTTTGCAAACAAAGTACAGGTTAATTAAAAACTGTATGAGACAATCCTTAATATCGTTATTTTATTAGGATTCCAATCAGTATAATGATAATTTCCACCGGTTTATAAATTATGAAGAAGCAAGCCAGAAAAGAAACAATATGAAGGTTGTGTATTCTAAATGTTTTTTAAATAAAATATTATTAGAGCACCTCACAGAAGCGAAATCGTCAATTCAACCGCGTCTTTATTGTACACAACAACTACACATTAAAATACAACATTATCAAACAGACCTTAATTAACTATATACAATGCATAACGTCTTTGTGAACACAATCTGTGGATAGTGAATAAATCGGGATCAACGATTCAGGAATTCAGAAAACGAATTAAAAAGTCGTTGTGACATTCCAAACAATTTTAATCAACACTATAGCATGTACAAATAGACCACGCACTTATGGTTTACATATAATTCTTGAAATACGCAGTACTAGCATATAACGACAGTGTGGACAAAGTGTTGGCTAAACGATAAATACCATTTATAAATTCTGAAGGGAGGTGATCCCCCGAGAGCAAAATTGCAACACAAAAAAGAGAAAATTGCAGACTCGGTTTTATTGAGTCTGTTCATGACCAGTTATTGAAAGTGCAACACTGATCACGCCCACTAGCACCGACTCAAGCGGTATTCAATTTTCAGAACAAAAAGTACTGAAATTCATGATCTCGAAGGATCAGAAGTCTTTTCGAAATTATTGTAAACCAGTCCTTGAGAATCCGACATTTAATTTGCTAACGCCTGACAAATTATTAGAGCGACTAGTTTGCTGATCCGTTATCCACAGATTGTATCAACAAAGACGTTATACAGTGTATATATGTCTACGTATTTAGGGATAGAAATTAGGATTGCATTCTGTTTGATAATGTTATATAAACGATAAATACAATTTATAAATTCTGATGGGAGGTGACTCCGCGAGAGCAAAATTGCAACACAAAAAGAGAAAATTGCAGACTCGGTTTTATTGAGTCTGTTCATGAACAGTAATTGAATGTGCAACACTGCTCACGCCCCATAGCAACGACTTAAGCGGTATTCAATTTTCAGAACAAGAAGTATTGAAATTCATGATCTCGAAGGATCAGAAGTCTTTTCGAAAGTATTGTTAATCAGTACTTGAGAATCCGGCAGTTTATTTGCTAACGCCTGACAAATTATTAGTGCAATTAGTTTGTGGATTCACTATCCACAGATTGTGTCCACAAAGACGTTATACAGTGTATATATGTCTACGTGTTTAGGAGTGAAAATTAGGATGACTGCATTCTGTTTGATAATGTTATATTAAAAAACGCATAGAACATCACGACCTTCATACTGTTTCTTTTCTGGCGTGTTGCTTCATAATTTTAAACCCGGTAGGAATAATAACTATCCATTTGATGGGAATCCTACAAAAATTACAGTATTAAGGATTATCTCATACGGTTTTTAAAGAATCGCTACTTTGTTTGTAAAGGAATAAATTAATACAAGGTATTCCGTCGACAGAACATTAGACAAACGGCAAGCTATCAAACCATTGACACATGCAGCTAAAAGTATCTACAAGGACGGGAAAAGGACACTGTGTTACTTGTGTATGTACAGTAACATTTATTATTCAAGCAATATATGTGCACTTGGCAAATTCCATTTGTATGTTAACTATTATAATACAAGCGTTTTCAGGAAGCGTTTTTTACTTCAATGTGAGAGAAATTAATGTGCTGGTTATATAATAATAATTTGTTTCTGAAAACACATACTGGTTATCATAAATTCTGATCAGTTCAAACAAATCAGTCTGCAAACCTTATAATTGCGTTAATTGTATGAACTTTCGTATAATTGTGAATGAAAGTAAAATGTAAAGATTACACTACTCACATATTTTAAACTAATCGCATTAATGTTTTGTCAGGCGTTTGCAAATTAACTGTCTTAACTAAATCATTCTTACGCAGCGAAGACAGGTTGCCAAATGCTTTCGACAAATCAAATGCTATTTATCGTTTAACTCACACGTTGTGTCCACAATGCCGTTATATGTTAGTACTGTGTATTTAAAGAATTATATGTAAAACATGAGAGAGTGGTCTATTTTTAGACGTTATATTGCAGTTTAAAATATTTTAATATCACAACTGCTTTATAATTCGTTTTCTGAATTCATGACTCGTTGATACCATTTTATTCACTATCCATATATTGTGTCCACAAAGACGTTATACATTGTATATTGTTCTACGTATTTAGGAATGGAAATTAAGAATCCGGTCTGTTTGATAATGTTATATTTATTTTGTAGTTGCTGTGTACAATAAAGACGCGGTTGAATTAATAATTTCGCTTATTTGAGTTGTTCTAATAATATTTTGTTTAAAAACGTATAAGATATCATAACCTTCATATTGTTTCTGTATTGGTTTGTTTCTTCATATTTTTTAAACCGGTAGGAATGATCATTACCCATTTGATGGGAATTCTATTAAAATAACGGTATTAAGGATTGCCTCGTACAGTTTTTAATCATTTTGTACTTTGTTGGTAAATGAATGAATTACTACAAGGTATTACATCGACTAACAATGAGACAAACGGCGCGCTCTCAAACTATTTTCAGATGGCCAAATGCAGCTCAAAAGTGTCCACACGGACGGAAAAGGACACTGTATTATTGAGTCTGTTCATGAACAGTAATTGAATGTGCAACACTGCTCACGCCCCATAGCAACGACTTAAGCGGTATTCAATTTTCAGAACAAGAAGTATTGAAATTCATGATCTCGAAGGATCAGAAGTCTTTTCGAAAGTATTGTTAATCAGTACTTGAGAATCCGGCAGTTTATTTGCTAACGCCTGACAAATTATTAGTGCAATTAGTTTGTGGATTCACTATCCACAGATTGTGTCCACAAAGACGTTATACAGTGTATATATGTCTACGTGTTTAGGAGTGAAAATTAGGATGACTGCATTCTGTTTGATAATGTTATATTAAAAAACGCATAGAACATCACGACCTTCATACTGTTTCTTTTCTGGCGTGTTGCTTCATAATTTTAAACCCGGTAGGAATAATAACTATCCATTTGATGGGAATCCTACAAAAATTACAGTATTAAGGATTATCTCATACGGTTTTTAAAGAATCGCTACTTTGTTTGTAAAGGAATAAATTAATACAAGGTATTCCGTCGACAGAACATTAGACAAACGGCAAGCTATCAAACCATTGACACATGCAGCTAAAAGTATCTACAAGGACGGGAAAAGGACACTGTGTTACTTGTGTATGTACAGTAACATTTATTATTCAAGCAATATATGTGCACTTGGCAAATTCCATTTGTATGTTAACTATTATAATACAAGCGTTTTCAGGAAGCGTTTTTTACTTCAATGTGAGAGAAATTAATGTGCTGGTTATATAATAATAATTTGTTTCTGAAAACACATACTGGTTATCATAAATTCTGATCAGTTCAAACAAATCAGTCTGCAAACCTTATAATTGCGTTAATTGTATGAACTTTCGTATAATTGTGAATGAAAGTAAAATGTAAAGATTACACTACTCACATATTTTAAACTAATCGCATTAATGTTTTGTCAGGCGTTTGCAAATTAACTGTCTTAACTAAATCATTCTTACGCAGCGAAGACAGGTTGCCAAATGCTTTCGACAAATCAAATGCTATTTATCGTTTAACTCACACGTTGTGTCCACAATGCCGTTATATGTTAGTACTGTGTATTTAAAGAATTATATGTAAAACATGAGAGAGTGGTCTATTTTTAGACGTTATATTGCAGTTTAAAATATTTTAATATCACAACTGCTTTATAATTCGTTTTCTGAATTCATGACTCGTTGATACCATTTTATTCACTATCCATATATTGTGTCCACAAAGACGTTATACATTGTATATTGTTCTACGTATTTAGGAATGGAAATTAAGAATCCGGTCTGTTTGATAATGTTATATTTATTTTGTAGTTGCTGTGTACAATAAAGACGCGGTTGAATTAATAATTTCGCTTATTTGAGTTGTTCTAATAATATTTTGTTTAAAAACGTATAAGATATCATAACCTTCATATTGTTTCTGTATTGGTTTGTTTCTTCATATTTTTTAAACCGGTAGGAATGATCATTACCCATTTGATGGGAATTCTATTAAAATAACGGTATTAAGGATTGCCTCGTACAGTTTTTAATCATTTTGTACTTTGTTGGTAAATGAATGAATTACTACAAGGTATTACATCGACTAACAATGAGACAAACGGCGCGCTCTCAAACTATTTTCAGATGGCCAAATGCAGCTCAAAAGTGTCCACACGGACGGAAAAGGACACTGTATTATTTGTGTATGTACAATGTACAAAAGCATTTATTATTCAAGCGGTAAATGTGCACTTGGCAAAATCGTATTCCATTTGTATGTTAACTATTATAATACAAGCGTTTTAGAAAGCGTTTTTATTTCTAAGTGAAAGAAATGTAATCACGGGCAGAGCAATTATTTATTGTGTAGCGTTTAAGAAAATGGTCAACCGAGTTGATGAATGTGCTGGTTATATATTTTGTGTCGCATACTGGTTATCATAAATTCTGATCAGTATAAACAAATCAGTCCGCAAAGCTTATAATTGCGATGATAGTATGAACTTTTGTATAAATGTGAATATAAGCAAAATATAAAAATTACCCTCTCACATATTTTAAATTATTCGAATTATTTGTTAGGCGTTTGCAAATTAACGGTCGGATTCTCCAGGAATCATTCTTATGCAATGAGGACATGTTGACAATTCTTTCGCAACGTTAAAGTCCCTGGACGTCATAAGACCGAAAACATGACACTGGTGTTTATGATAGAGTGCCCTTCCATCTAAAATTAACTGGTCTTAAACAGTTTGAAACGTAATGTTTTATGTTAAGTTACATGATTTTAATATGAGAAAACGAAAGTAGGTCTAAATATAGAGAGAAAACGAAAGTAGGTTTAATTATAGATACTGTTAGTATGTTTATTTCTACATTTTTTCCGATGTTTCAGAGACAGTGCTCATCCCACATCAGCTTCCAGGAGACGCCTAATGCACTGTTTGATATCGAGAGGCGCATGCGCGACGTGTTTGTTATAATTATAGCGAATATTTATAAAGAACTGTCATGTGTTTTTGTCCGCTGGAACAAATAGTAACGCGCGATATATTTTAGAGTTTTATTGTTGTTTCTCAACAAACAAAAAACGATCAAATAAAAAGCAAAACTGTTTAAATGGTATACTGAAGGGTACATTCAGCATATAGTTTATTTTTAAGTGCAATGGCGTTCAGGGACTTTAAATGATATTTATCGTTTAGCTCACACGTTGTGTTCGTTATATGCATTTAAAGAATTATACGTAAAACATGAGAGTGTAGTCTATTGAAGATGTTACAGTGTTGTTTGAAAAAATATTCGGAATGTCACTGCTGCTTAATAATTCGTTTTCAGAATTCATGATTCGCTGATTCCGTATTATTGACTATCCATATACTGTGTCCACAGAGACGATGTACATTGTATATAGGTCTACGTAATTAGGAATGGAAATTAAAATTGCTGTCTGTTTGATAATGTTATATTACTGTTGTAGTTGTTGTGTACAATAAAGACGCGGTTGAATTCATAATTTCGCTTATGTGAGTTGTTCTAATAATATTGTTCGAAAACATATAGAATATCACAACCTTCATATCTTTTTATTTTCTGGCTTGTTGCTTCATTATTGTAAAACGGTAGGAATAATAACTATCACTTTGATGGGAATTCTATTAAAAATACCCGTACTAAGGATTGTCTCATTAAGGTTTTTAATAAATCTGTACTTTGTTTGTAAAGGAATCAATTAATACAATGCATTCCATCGGCTGAGCAGTAGACAAACGGCGAACTCTCAAACCATTTACCGATGGTCAAACTCAGCTAAAACGTGTCCACAAGGACGGAAAAGGACACTGTGCGTGTTATTTGTGTACGTACAATGGAATTTATTGCTCAAGTAGTGATTGTGCACTTGGAAAAATAATATTCGATTTGTATGTTAACTATTATAATACAGGCGTTTTTAGAAAGCGTTTTTTACTTCAAAGTGAGAGAAATGTAATCACAAGGGCAGTGCAATTATTCATTGTGTAGCGTTTAATGAAATGGACAGCCGAGTTGATGAATGTGCTGGTTATATAATAGTTTGTTTCACATACTGGTTATCATAAATTCTGATCAATATAAACAAATCAGTCCGCAAAGCTTATAATTGCGTTGATAGTATGAACTTTTCTATAAATTTAAATAAAAGTAAAACATAAAAATTACACTCCCCACATATTTTAGATTAATCGAATTATTTGCTAGGCGGTTGCAAATTAATTGTCGGATTCTCCAGGAATCATTCTTATGCAATGAGGACTTGTTGACAATACTGTCGAAACGTTAAATGGTATTTATCGTTTAGCTCTCACGTTGTGTCCACAATACCGTTATATGTTAGTACTGCGTATTTAAAGAATTATATGTAAAGCATGAGAGTGTGGTCTATTTGTAAATTCTATTGTGTTGTTTAAAATACTTGGAATGTCACAAGTGCTTTTAAATTCGTTTTCTAAATTCATGACTCATTGGCCCCGTTTTATTCACTATTCACAGATTGTGTCCACAAAGACGTTATACACTGTATAAAGGTCTACGTATATAGGAATGGAAATTAAGAATTCGGTCTGTTTGATAATGTTATATTAATTTTTTAATTGTCATGTACAATAAAGACGCGATTGAATTCATAATTTCGCTTATGTGAGTTGTTTAATAATATTTTGTTTAAAAACGTATAGAATATCATAACCTTCATATTGTTTCTTTTCTGGCTTATTGCTTCATAATTGTTAAACTGGCAGGAATTATCATTACCCATTTGATGGGAATACTAATAAAATGACTGTATTAAGGATTGCCTCATACAGTTTTAATGAAACTGTATTTTGTTTATAAAGGAATGAAATAATACAAGGTATTCCATTGACTGAAAAGAAGACAAACGGCGCTCTCTCAAACCATTTACAGATGGTCACATGCAGTTGAAAAGTGTCCACAAGGACGGAAAAGGACACTGTGTTATTTGTGTATGTACAATGTACAATAACATTTATTATTCAAGCAGTGAATGTGCACTTGGCAAAATAATATTCCATGTTTATGTTAACTATTTTAATGCAAGCGTTTTAGAAAGCGTTTTTTACTTCAAAGTGAGATCATGAATTTCAGTATTATTTGATCTGAAATTTGAATACCGCTTAAGCCGGTGCTACGGGGCGTAAGCAGTGTTGCACTTTCAATAAGTGTTCATGAACAGACTCAATAAAACCGAGTCTGCAATTTTCTCTTTTTGTGTTGCAATTTTTGCTCTCGGGGGATCACTTCCCTTCAGAATTTATATAGTAATTTGTTTCACATACTTGTTATCATAAATTCTGACCAGTATAAACAAATCAGTCAGCAAAGTTTATAATTGTGTTGATAGTATGAACTTTTGTATAAATGTGAATAATAGTAAAATATAAAAATTACACCCCTCACATATTTTAAATGAATCGAATTATTTGTAAGGCGTTTGCAAATTAAATGTTGGATTCTCCAGGAATAATTCTTATGCAATTAGCACTTGTTGACAATACTGTCGAAACGTTAAATGGTATTTATCGTTTAGCTCACACGCTGTGTCTACAATACCGTTATTTGTTAGTACTGCGTATTTAATGAATTATATGTAAAACACGAGAGTGTGGTCTATTTGTAAATTCTATAGTGTTGTTTAAAATATTTGGAAAATCACAAGTGCTTTCTAATTCGTTTTCAAAATCCATGGCTCATTGGTCCCGTTTTATTCACTATCTACAAATTGTGTCCACAAAGACGTTATACACTGTGTATAGGTCTACGTATTTAGGAATGGAAATTAAGAAATCGGTCTGTTTGATGATGTTATATTAATGCTGTAGTTGTTGTGTACAATAAAGACGCGGTTGAATTGATAATTTCGCTTATGTGAGTTGTTTAATAATATTAATCAAGATAATTAAGTGTTTCAGCACATCAAACAGTGCAGTCAATGGTGAGATAATAGGTAAGCGATAAATTGAATGAGTTTGGTCTACTGGGTTTTCGTAGCTAATTGGACTTTAACAGTAGCGCTATTTTTATGTCAGATTGATGAACTTGTCAGACTGTGATAAATATAGCGATTTATTTTACAAATATGTAGAAATGTGCTAAATCCGGCTCTCTTATACGGCAAAGACGTACATATTTGCTTTGCAAAAAATAATATTATATACTGATTGAAATTCGTAATAAAATGTTGTCGCCTCCATTCTATTTTGATACTGCATAACATTATACTATATAATTATATAACATCTGTTTATTAATCTCTCAAATCTGATTTAAAGCACTAATTGTTTTTGAGACAAATTTTTGCAGTGCGACCTGTATGGTCGTTTTTCTAAAATCAAATTGAATGTAACTCCGGTTATAGTATCCGTCTAAACAAACCAAAGATATACTGTATATTAACTTTACTAACCCATTTATTCCCACATTATTTGAAAAAAACTTGTCCATATTTCATTCTGGAAACCCTCAATTTTTCATTTTGAGAGGGTACAGGTACTAAAATACTTTTTTGAATAAACCATTGGCATCGGTAGTCCCATTTAAGGGACAAGCAGCACAAATGGGTTTATTAAATGAGTTTTCTTTTGTAAAATTAATATGTTGTATGTATTAACTTCCTTGTACATAACGTATTATAGGGTACATACGTATAATACACATGCACTATCTGTAATATGCACGGGTTCGTGATAATATGCCTCAAGTCTCTTATAACTCAATTATGAATTGCAGGGTTAAACTATTCAGATACAGAAACTGTACTTTTATTATGATGGAATTCAAATAAAGAGCAAATATCTCACGTTGTATAAATAGCAATCTAAACGTCTGTACATTTTCGCAGTTCACTTATCAGTGTTCTGTAATCCGGCTAAGCGCGGTGTAACAAAATTGCAAGCAGCTATGTTCCGGATCACACACCGAATAACTTTAAATTGTTTGACACATGGGCAAATATTCCAAAAACGTAGCGATTTTGAAGAACTTTGAAAATGAATTCGACCATTTTTGAATGCGTGAAAAGGATTCAAGGCGAACTGTAATGTTTAGCCTTATATGACCTTTATCATACTGAAAAAAATGACAAAATAACTGTCTGCTTCTTAAAATAAAATTGGCTCGGTATTCAAACAATTTTTATTCGGATGAGATTCCGAGTAATGCACTACAAACAATGTGGACCAAGATCAAACATCACGTGTCTGACTCGAAGTCTGACCAGGGTTTACACCGTTTGAATTATCAGAATTAACTATACACATGCGAACTTGAGTAAATAAGTAAAACTTATTTTTCTACCCTATGCAAAAACCTGTTACACTCGTCAGACGCCGCGTCTCTGTTGATCTAGGTTTACACTGTTTGTATTGCAATAAACCCCTTCCTTTTCCTGGAGCACGGCTCATCCCTGCAAATCGCGTATATATGTGACAGTACATTAGAGCGTATCCCTTTACTACGTGACAACGGCTTGCACAGAGTATGGTACATATCGGTTTGAATGAATAGAATTAACCTGACTTTGCAAACAGTTTAGATACAGATCAGACACCATGTAAACGCGACGTTTGATCAGGATCCAAACTGTTTTACACTCGTATTAAACTTTCCTCAGTCACATTGCTTTTAGTCTAATATTGAAACGATCTTACAGACAACAATACTTTTGTTTATGCAGACGTCAATATGGCAGTGAAGGGGTAAAATCCTCACGATAAAATAGGCGCTGAAAGAGTTTACTAAATTTGGCGTCACACCAGGATCCAAACTATTTGCCACTTCGATCATTATGCTCAACATGGTGGAAATACGATCAAGTTTTCAATCGAACCGAACCAGAACGAAACGGGAATAAACCATTTTAATTTGTGGCTGATCTGTGTGTCCTTTTACATGTAATGCTGATGATCATGTTTCATTTTAACTGCAAGCTAATGTCATATGCGGCAGTTGTTTTCAATATATTTCCAAAGGGCATACAATTTATAAATAATAATTTGGTAAAGGGTTATAAAATATGCGATATCATTCTTACCAGGCTAAAACAAAAAGCAAAAAACATATTGACACTTTCACTTTCTTGAAGAACATAAGATGGTCCGCCCGCGCAATCCTTAATACAGTAAAACCTCTCTATTACGACCACTAAATTACATTATTTATTGTGTGTTTAAGACAGGTGACTACTTAAATCAAGGTAAGAGTAAAACAGAAAACCCATTCAGGGGCTTTCTTTTTTACTTACACGTTTCTTTAAGCTGTCGTCTGTATTTCCTACGATCAATTAGCCTTCTTTTACTGGTCTTAATAGAACGGTTTCACTAATTCATTTGTGCTCAATTACCACCATACGTTAACTATAAAATACGTAATCACTTACCGTTATCCCGCTTTCCAGTTTTGATAAGTCCGCCCAGTTTCAATCCAAACACTAAAATTGCCCGTAACATGATCGTTAAATCGCGCCGGAGAAGTGACTTATTCCTCTTTCTTATTCTTTCGTCTAGAGGAACATCCTTTCAAACGCTTTTTTGGTTAAAGATTGTCTTCATTTAATAAGGCGTAAGTTAAGTGTAAATTATGCGCCCCGATTACAAGGCAACTGATAAGCCAGCCGCGCTATCTGCACTTCAGAGAAGAGAGAAAGTATCAAGTTACAGAGTGTGTGCGTGTCGGGAGGTTACCCCAGACACACTCCGATTTTAGCCGTTTTTGTCAAATTCATGATGTGTGTGTAAATTTCCTCTTCAATTTATCAATACCATCGAAAAATCGTATTCTACTACTGTCTGTATACTATCATCTGGAATAATTTGTGTGTTAGTTCATTCATGTAGACATACGCTAAAGCCACCCCACACAAAAACACACACAAAGAAAACTTTTTTATTACAATTCAAGTTGTTGTATCAATTCAAGTTTACAACCATTTGTAGTAATATTTTCGAAACTTAACTGGATTTATAATTAATTTGTCTAATACAATCTGTTTACTATCATATAGAATTATTTATGTATTAGATCTACTTCAAACATACACATGCGCAAGTCCCCCATCAAAAGCCAACAGTCATACACACACAACAGACAAACATATACAGACACAAAACATTTTATTACAATTGTAATACTATTGTCGCTGCTAAATCAGTTTTGAAATAAATATTTCTAAGTCTTTATATTATCATCTAAAATAACTCATGTACTACTTCATACATGTACACATGTGCACACACGCTTGCGCCCCTCCCCTACAACCTACACGCATACACATACAAACACGTGCGCACATACATACACAGAAAAATACAAATACAAAATTATTTAATTACAATTCAGGTTATTATTACAATTCAGGTTGACCATCGATTGTAATAATGTTTTCGCATCATAACCAGTTTTGTAATAAATATTACTAAGTCGTTGTACTATCATCTAGAATAACTCATGTATTACTTCATACATGTACGCATGCGCACACACGCATGCGCCCCTCTCCTACAAACTACACGCATACACATACCCGCATGTGCGCACATTCATACACACACACACACATATACACAAATACAGACACAAAATTATTTTATTACACTTCAGGTTGTTATTACAATTCAGGTTGACCACCAATTGTAATAATGTTTTCGCATCATAACCAGTTTTGTAATAAAAATTTCTAAGTCGTTGTACTATCATCTAGAACAACTCTTGTATTACTTCATACATGTACGCATGCGCACACGCGCATGCGCCCCTCTCCTACAAACTACACGCATACACATACCCGCATGTGCGCACATTCATACGCACACACACACATATACACAAATACAGACACAAAATTATTTTATTACACTTCAGGTTGTTATTACAATTCAGGTTGACTACCAATTGTAATAATGTTTTCGCATCATAACCAGTTTTGTAATAAAAATTTCTAAGTCGCTGTACTATCATCTAGAATAACTCTTGTATTACTTCATACATGTACACATGCGCGCACACGCATGCGCCCATCACCTACACACTACACGCATACACATACTAGCACGTGCGCACATTCATACACACACAGATACACAAATACAGACACAAAAATATTTTATTACACTTCAGGTTATTATTACAATTCAGGTTGACCACCAATTGTAATAATGTTTTCGCATCATAACCAGTTTTGTAATAAATAATTCTAAGTCGTTGTACTATCATCTAGAATAACTCAAGTATTACTTCATACATGTACATGTACACATGTATGCACACGCATGCGCCCATCTTCTACAAACTACACTCATACACACACTAGAACGTGCGCACATCCATATACACACAGACACATAAATACAGACACAAATATAGATATCGCGGAGGGGGTCACTATTTTTCAGAGGGGAGTCGATATTTTTCAGAAAGGGGGTCGCTTTTTCTGAAGAATAGTGACCGGGGGGTCAGTATTCTATGGGGGTCACTTTACTTCGTTACACCGGCACAAAATTAGCATGCTGTCTTACAGGTCATTAATGAGACTTAAGTCTAAATGGTGATATTCGAGCTACTTTCGGTTTGGGTATACATCTCGTGGTTCAAAACTCTTTTCAAAAGTGATCATAGATTCACCAGATTAGTAGAGCGTTTCACATTCATACAGAAAATTATCATTGATACCAAGTTCATTTCTAAAATTAGCTACATGTAACAACTACCGGGATAATATATAGTATGTGCGCTCTATTTATCACAGTGGTTTCAAAATATTTTTTTTTTAAATTTACCTTTTCTCTAGTTTATGCTCCTTTTGGTAGATTTATTCAAAGAGGTTGGGTCTGAAAATCTAAGCCTAAGTGGGAATGGGTTAATTAATATCAGTTTGTACAAATTGTGGCGGTGGTCTAGTGGTAACTCGCTTGACTATCAGTCCGGAGGTCCGGGGTTCAAATCCCGATCCTTCCCGGAAATTTCAGAGACGCTTTTCCGTGTCTCCCACCCACACATCCTCTCCACCCATCCATGGTTAAAATGGGTACCTGTGAGGGTCACTCGCCGGTACTGCGGCTGCATGGTTGCGCCGTATGTTAGCAGTGCTCAATATATCGTAGGTCAATGACCAGGGGAGTAAATGTACAAATGGCTGAGCGGTCATTCGGACTGAAAGTAGACTATAACTAGAGGTTTTTGTCAAAAAAACGGATGTCTCCCCTCTAATAAAAACAATATGTAAAGGGAAATCACTAAAAATGTTATGGTCTTGATAAATGATACTTCCCCTCATTATGCGTTTTCCACACTACATTTTTCAAGAAGAAAATGATAACAGCTAATAACTCCAAAAATACTGATACCAGATTTATGGCCCTTGTGCATGACACTTACTTTCATCATGCTCTTTCCAAAAATAAAATGTCATTCCAATAGCATCAGTCAAACAGGAGTTATTGATCGGCCAAAAAATGTAACAAAGGGCAATAACTCCAAAAGTATTGAAGCCAGAATTATGGCCCTTGTTCATGACACTTTCTCTCATCATGCTCTTTCCATGTATGAAGTTTCAATACGATGGCAAGAGCCATGTAGGAGTTATCGTCCGGACAAGAAAGAATTAAACAAATGTACAAGGGGCAATAACTCTAAATTTATTGAAGCTCGAGTTAAGGATCTTATGCATGACACTTTCTCTTATTATGATCGTTCCATGTATGAAGTTTAACTCCAATGGCATGTGTCACATAGGAGTAATCATCTGGACAAAAAATTGTGATTGTTTTTACAAAGGGCAATAACTCCAATATTAGTGAAGCCAGAGTTATGGACCTTGTGCATGACACTTCCTCTCGTTATGATCTTTCCATATATGAAGTTTCAATCCAATGGCATGAGCCATATAGAAGTTATCATCTGGACAAAAAATTGTGATTGTTTTTACAAAGGGCAATAACTCCAATATTAGTGAAGCCAGAGTTATGGACCTTGTGCATGACACTTCCTCTCGTTATGATCTTTCCATATATGAAGTTTCAATCCAATGGCATGAGCCATATAGAAGTTATCGTCCGGATAAAAAAGTGTGATTTTTTTACAAAGGGCAATAACTCCAATATTAGTGAAGCCAGAGTTATGTACCTTCTGCATGACACTTCCTCTCGTTATGATCTTTCCATATATGAAGTTTCAATCCAATGGCATCAGGCATATTGAAGTTATTGTCCGGACAAAAAATTATGATATTTTTTACAAAGGGCAATAACTCCAATATTAGTGAAGCTCGAGTTAAGGATCTTATGCATGACACTTTCTCTTATTATGATCGTTCCATGTATGAAGTTTAACTCCAATGGCATGTGTCACATAGGAGTAATCATCTGGACAAAAAATTGTGATTGTTTTTACAAAGGGCAATAACTCCAATATTAGTGAAGCCAGAGTTATGGACCTTGTGCATGACACTTCCTCTCGTTATGATCTTTCCATATATGAAGTTTCAATCCAATGTCATGAGCCATATAGAAGTTATCGTCCGGATAAAAAAGTGTGATTTTTTTTACAAAGGGCAATAACTCCAATATTAGTGAAGCCAGAGTTATGTACCTTCTGCATGACACTTCCTCTCGTTATGATCTTTCCATATATGAAGTTTCAATCCAATGGCATCAGGCATATTGAAGTTATTGTCCGGACAAAAAATTATGATATTTTTTACAAAGGGCAATAACTCCAATATTAGTGAAGCCAGAGTTATGGACCTTGTGCATGACACTTCCTCTCATTATGCTCTTTCCATATATGAAGTTTCAATCAACTGGCATCAGGCATATTGAAGTTATTGGCCGGACAAAAAATTATGATATTTTTTACAAAGGGCAATAACTCCAATATTAGTGAAGCCAGAGTTATGGACCTTGTGCATGACACTTCCTCTCGTCATGATCTTTCCATATATGAAGTTTCAATCCAATGGCATGAGCCATATAGGAGTTATCGTCCGGACAAAAAAGTGTGATTTTTTTTTACAAAGGGCAATAACTCCAATATTAGTGAAGCCAGAGTTATGGACCTTGTGCATGACACTTCCTCTCATTATGCTCTTTCCATATATGAAGTTTCAATCAACTGGCATCAGGCATATTGAAGTTATCGTCCGGACAAAAAGTGTGACAGACAGACGGACAGACAGACAACTCTCACGAAAACAATATGTCTCCCCCATATAAATATGGGGGGAGACATAAATAGGTACTTTTACAAAATGACTACTAGCAACATATTCTATTATGTACACAAACTTTTTGGTATTGGTAGAATCTGTAGAGTCAGATTTAGTATAATTTTATAAGCAAACAGAGCAGACCTTGATCAGCCAGCTCCTATCTATAGGAGCCGTCTGATCTGGTTCTACTCTGTAAATGCAAAGGCTTTAAGTCTTTAACCCTTCTTCTTCTATAATAATGGCTATCACTCACTATTGAGTATTATCGCCATGGACAAAATAGTTATAATGAAATATAAAAGGTGGAACATTGTAGCCATTTTAGAAAGTAAAGAAACAATTCTATCAAATTCCATTAGCAAACAGAGCAGACCCTAATCAGACGGCTCCTCAGCCGTCTGATCTGGGTCTACTCTGTTTGCAAAAGCGTGAAAACACGTTTATATAAGGGAAAGGGTTAAAGCATGTTTGTATGCTGGAGGTTATAAGTTTCAGAGTGGATTTCCTTAAATTAACCCTTTCCTTCTACATACATGTGTTTATATACAGTTTTTCACACATTTGCAAATGCAGTAGACCTGGATCAGATAGCTCCTACTGGAGCCGTCTGATCAGGGTCTGCTCATAAAATTTGATAGATCTGTTTCTGGACTTTCTAAAATGGCTACGATGTTCCACCTTCCATATTTTAGCTTATTTTGTCCATGAATAGTCAGTAGGTATTGAAATTTGAAATAAACAGAAAAGGGAAGTGGTTAAAAAATATAAGTGGAGTGTAAAATAGTTTAGATCTTGATGAAATGCTGAGGTTTTGCTTGACTACAATATCAGTGGTCCCGGGTTCGATCTTCAGCCAGACCAAGTCCTTCTGATGAGACTATAAACTGAAGTCAGATATATCAGTGCTTTACACTGGGCATCTAAAAGAACCAGAGAAACTCTGTCGATATTAAGAGTAGGGCATCACGCCCGGATTTCTCAGTATTCTCTCCCCTCGTCCAAATTAGCCCATAGTGAATAGAAATGGACGTTAATAAACACAAACAAAATCATCTGGATCTAAACTGTTTGCAAAGAGGTAATCACAGATTTGCCACTAGGCGTCTCATCAGGATCCAAATTGTTGCCCATTGCATCAAACCCTATGAGTTGTTATTTCAGCTGCCTTGGTAATGGAAGAGTTAAAAGTGCCTTGAAATTGTGTTATCGTAAAGGCATCATCGTTTGGTTTGGCACATAATGATGACTTGGATGCCTTTTTAGCTCAGCTGTGCCAAAGACTCAGGATGAGCTGTTGTGTGAGCAACCCGTCCGGTGTCTGGCCCTTCCCCCCAGACTCTTTAAACATCTCTGAAACTAAAATGCCCAGACCTTTGATATTTGGTATATATCATTATTTGGTAGTCCTACCAAGATTGTTCAAATTATGACCTCTGGGTCGAAAATGGCCACGCCCCAGGGCTTTTCAGTTTTTTATAGGAAAATCTTTAAAAAAAATCGCACATAATGATGACTTGGATGCCTTTTTAGCTCAGCTGTGCCAAAGACTCAGGATGAGCTGTTGTGTGAGCAACCCGTCCGGTGTCTGGCCCTTTCCCCCCAGACTCTTTAAACATCTTCTCTGAAACTAAAATGCCCAGACCTTTAATATTTGGTTTATATCATTATGTCCTCTACCAATATTGTTCAAATTATGATCCCCAGGCCAAAATGACCCCACCCTGGGGTTTTATCAGTTTTGCACAGTCCTTTAAAAATCTTTGCGGCTTTGCCTTGTCGTTGTCTACCAAGGTTGTACAAATGGTGACTTTTGGGTCAAAAATGGCCTCGCCCCGGGGCTTATCTCAGATGTGTAATTTTGAAACAGTTTTAATAAATAGAGAATTTTAATGCTCTATTTATCACAATTGTTTCAAAAAATGACTTTTACAGAGGCATCAGTATGAGGGAATCCCAATTATGATATGCAACCTCGGTCTACACTGTTTTGCACATTGGTTTTCCCTTTACTTCCATGTATGTAATATATTGTAACCGGATCAAGTGGATGGCTCGGGGGGTGGGGGGGGGGATGCTACTCTCCTATGCAGGTTTGACTTCCGTTTTATGAAACTTTTTTCACAGGTGGGGATAATTCGGAATACCGGTTGCAGTTTATATGACATGTACAGTAAAACCTCTCTATAATGGCCACTAAATTATGCCACATATTTTGTGTTAAAGGCAGGTGGCTACTTAAAGCAAGGTGAAAGTAAAACAGAACGCTCCTATAGAAGCGTTCTGTTTTCCTTTCACCTTGCTTTAAGCAGCCACCTGTCCTAAATACCAACTAATTAACACAGTAACCCTTTCCTTCAAACCAGAGCTCCAGATAAGATGCGTAAATTTAAACATTTTCAACAATAGCTTCTTTTTTTCTCTACCAAACCCTATACTGTGACCACTCTTTAGAATCGTCTCGAAGAGACGATTCTAAAGAGTGGTCACAGTATAGGGTTTGGTTGAGAAATGACTGTTTTAGTATTTGGGTACGCACCGTTATCTGTAGCTCTGCTTCAAATGCCAAACAGAGTAGACCTAGATCAGATAGCTCCTACAGAAGTCATCTAATCAGGGTCTGCTCTGTTTGCTTTTGACGTGATATTATAGATCTGATTCTACAGCTTTTGTCAGTAAAAAGTTTCCTTTAAAAGTTCATATTAAATTATAAAAGTTCAGTCAATAAATATTCATGATGTCATTATTTCCTTTGTGAATACATTAATGGAACAGGGAAATGGTTAAGAACTTAACCCTTCTCTTGCTGAATTTTAAAATACATTTCTCCTTCTTTACCCATTCCCTGTTGTATAATAACATAATTATATCTTCACTGTGTACAAGTATTTCGCTGTGCAATCACTGCTGTGGAGTGCACTGGTTGCACAATCAACTTGTAATAGTGCAGACCCTGATGAGACAGCTCCTGCAGGAGCTGTCTTATCTGGGTCTTCACTATTTACAGGTAGGTATATAATTATATAATATTGACATGAATAGCAAGCAAATAGTTAAGATAGGTTTTACTGTATATACTCTTCATTATACAGGAAAAAAGCTGTTCGACATGGCAGGGGTTATGGAAACCGAATACCAATACAGGGGACGAGCTATCATCATTGCCAATAAGAATTTTATTAACCCTAAAGACAAAAGGAATGGATCAAGTCGAGATCTGGCTATGATGAGAGATTTATTCACTCTGTTAGACTTTGAGGTGAAAACATATAAAGATTTGACAGCAGAGCAAATGCAGGAGAAACTTAACAAAGGTGAGATATGTTGTATGCAACTGCTTGCTGATACACAGTAACATATTAACCCTTCGCTTTCTGAATTTTAAAATACATTTCTCCATCTTTACCCATGCCTTGTTGTATAATTACATATATCTTCATTGTGTACAAGTATTTCGCTGTGCAATCACTGCTGTGGAGTGCACTGGTTGCACAATCAACTTGTAAATAGTGCAGACCCTGATGAGACGGCTCCTGCAGGAGCTCTCTCATCTGGGTCTTCACTATTTACAGGTAGGTATATTGACATGAATAGCAAGCGAAGGGTTAATACAGTATTATCTCAAATAAGTACTCCTGGGCACACTACACCTTTTAAAGGGGAGCTTCATGCATTTTGTAACCAGGCATTTGCTTAATGCAGAATAAAAGCAATGCAGAAAGTTCCTGTGGGAGCTTTCTCCATTTCAATAGATCTGCATTAAGCTACTGCCTGTATTTTGAAAAACCTACATTTCTGTATTCAACCCTTTCCATCATATAAACACCATTTCATGCCTGTACAAACAGAGTAGGTGGCGGTGGTCTAGTGGTAACGCGCTTGACTATCAGTCCGGAGGTCCGGGGTTCAAATCCCGGTCCCATCCGGAAATTTCAGAGATGCTTTTCCATGTCTCCCACCGGCACCCACACGTCTTCTCCACCCAGGGGTTAAAATGGGTACCTGTGAGGGTCACTCGCCGGTACTGCGGCTGCATGATTGCGCCATATGTTAGCAGTGCTCAATATTGTAGGTCAATGACCAGGGGAGTAATTGTACAGTCGGCTGAGCGGTCATTCGGACTGAAAGTAGACTATAACTAGGTACTTTTAGTAGACCTAGATCAGACAGCTCTTGTAGTATCTTTCTGAATAGGGTGTGCTCTGTTTGATAATGAAGCTATACATGTATGAGAGATCTGTTTCTTAGTAACAGTAACATAATACAGTGTTGTCAGATTCTCAAATAAACACTCCTTGGGACGTTAAATTTGTTTTAAGAGGAGTTTCTTTCATTTTATACAGGTATTTGCTTAATGCAGAATGAAAGCAATGCAGAAAGTTCCTATGGGAGCTTTCTGCATTGCTTTCAGTCTGCATTAAGATACCACATGTGTTTTGATTTACCTACTATATTTTTGTATTTAACCCTTTCATTAATACTCTGGAGACCCATTATAACCCGGGGTCCGGAGACATAAAATTCAACCCGCGTTATATACGGAACCGCGTTGTAACGGTTTTTAGCTCACCAGAGCACAAAGTGCTCAGGGTGAGCTTTTGTGATCGCCTGATGTCCGTCGTCGTGCGGTGTGCGTCGTCCGTCGTCCGTCGTCCCGCGTCAACAATTTGAACCTTTAAAAATCTTCTCCTCTGAATCTACAGGGTTCTCAGCTTTCATCTTTGGTACATAGCATCACCTATAGGTCCTCCACAAAAGTTATATAAATTATGCCCCTGGGGTCAAAATTGGCCCCGGCCCAGGAGTGGGAAGTTTTCAATAGAAACATATAGTAAAACTTTGAAAATCTTCTCCTCTGAAACCAGAAGGTTCTCAGCTTTCATATTTGGCACATAGCATCGTGTTCAGGTCCTCTACAAAAGTTATATAAATTATGACCCTGGGGTCAAAATTGGCCTCGCCCCGGGGGTGGGCAGTTTTCAATAGAAACAAATAGTGAAATCTTTGAAAATCTTCTCCTCTGAAACTGGAAGGCTCTCAGCTTTCATATTTGGCAGAGAGCATCATGTTCAGGTCCTCTACAAAAGTTATATAAATTATGGCCCTTGGGTCAAAATTGGCCCCGCCCCAGGGGTGGGCAGTTTTCAATAGAAACAAATAGTGAAATCTTTGAAAATCTTCTCCTCAGAAGCTGGAAGGTGCTCAGCTTTCATATTTGGCACAGAGCATCATGTTCAGGTCCTCTACAAAAGTTATATAAACTATGCCCCTGGGGTCAAAATTAGCCCCGCCCCAAGGGTGGGCAGTTTTCAAAAGAAACAAATAGTGAAATCTTTGAAAATCTCCTCTGAAGCTGGAAGGCTCTCAGCTTTCATATTTGGCACAGAGCATTATGTTCAGGTCCTCTACAAAAGTTATATAAATTATGGCCCTGGGGCCAAAATTGGCCCCGCCCCAGGGGTGGGCAGTTTTCAATAGAAACATATAGTGAAAACTTTGAAAATCTTCTCTTCTGAAACTGGAAGGTTCTCAGCTTTCATATTTGGCACATAGCATCATGTTTAGGTCCTCTACAAAAGTTATATTAATTATGGCCCTGGGGTCAAAATTGTCCCCGCCCCAGGGGTGGGCAGTTTTCAATGGAAACAAATAGTGAAAATTTTGAAAATCTTTTTCTCTGAATCTGGAAAGTTCTTAGCTTTCATATTTGGCGCATAGCATCATGTATAGGTCCTTTACAAAAGTTATATGATTTATGGGCCTGGGGTCAAAATTGGCCCCGCCCCAGGGGTGGGTAGTTTTCAGTAGAAACATATAGAGAAAACTCTGAAAATCGTCTCCTCTGAAACTGAAAGGTTCTCAGCTTTCATATTTAACTCATAGCATCATGTTCAAGTCCTCTACAAAAGTTATATAAATTATGCCCCTGGGGTCAAAATTGGCCCGCCCCAGGGCCGGCTAGTTTTCTATAGAAACATATAGTGAAAACTTTGAAAATCTTCTCCTCTGATTGTCTGGTGAGCGCTTCAGGGCCATTCTGGCCCTCTTGTTTTTTTATCTGGGTACTTACATAAACTGACATAAACCCCCATCAGCCTAAAATAAACTTATTTCGAACGAAACTGACTTGTTTACTTTGTTTCCCCACCCACTCACGTACTGGAAAGGTTCAACGTAATTATACAAAATTACAAATTAAATTGAGTATGATTTCAAACAACCAAGTACATTTCATAAAACAAGCCAGTTGACAGGATGTAATTGCCTCTGGGCCTGTCAAACCCCTAATCCGATTAAACCTGCTGTGTAAAACAATAAATAGCCTATGGCTGTCACTGTTTTCAGAAAATGAAAGGTCACAGGTGATGTCGCGTGTGATATATTGGGGTTTTAATTTTCATTTGATTGGTCAAAGAGAACACACCCTTTTCTGCATTAGCATAATAACCTCCAACCCCACACTGAGTTAGGGGTTTAGATTTCTAATGATGTTTGTTTTTCATAATTAAAGTGCAAACTTTGGTGGCTTTGACAGTGAAAAAATTCAGTACACGCGCATCTCAATTATACACACAATTAATTTCTAACGAAAGTTATGCAGTTAAGATTTTACTGATTCCCAAGCTATTAGAGCAGCATGCGCATGATACGAGCCGGTAATCAGCTGTGTGTATTACATTCATGGCGGCATATATACGAGTTGATAGTTGTCAGTTCTTCACACGTAAGATTGTCTTCAGTTGTTTATGCAGGGACGGTGTTTGTTTTATCTTTTAGCCTGCTGCGGGCAGATAAGTTTACCCAAGTTTATTTTATGTTTCATTGCGATATTCAATCATATTACATGTATAAATAACGTATTTACAAAAAAAAAATTCGGCGACACAGACCACCCGCGTTATATCGGATACCGCGGTAAAACGGTCCGCGTTATAACGGGTCTCCAGTGTATAAACATCTTTTGATACCTTTACAAACAGTATACTCAGATCAGACAGCTCTTATAGGAGCTATCTGAATAGGGTCTGCTCTGTTTGATATTGAAATATGATTATATCTGTTTCTTTAGTTTTTAAAATGGTTAAATGGTTACAATGTTTGGCATTTATTAGAGTTGAGGTGTTTATTAGGGAGAAAACTGTAGATAATACAATGCTCCAGATATGAGGCAAGAAATCTAGAATGTATATTTTTAGCAAGGTTTCAAATGTAAGTTTTTTAGCTCACCAGAGCACAAAGTGCTCAGGGTGAGCTTTTGTGATCGCCTGATGTCCGTCGTCCGTCGTCCCACGTGAACAATTTGAACCTTTAAAAATCTTCTCCTCTGAATCTACAGGGTTCTCAGCTTTCATCTTTGGCACATAGCATCATCTGTAGGTCCTCTACAAAAGGTATATAAATTATGCCCCTGGGGTCAAAACTGGCCCCGCCCCAGGGGTGCCTTGTTTTCTATAGAAATATATAGTAAAAGTTTGAAAATCTTCTCCTCTGAAACTGGATGGTCCTCAGCTTTCATGTTTGGCACATATCATCATCTTCAGGTCCTTCACAAAAGTTATATAAATTATGCCCCTGGGGTCAAAATTGGCCCCACCCCAGGGATGGACAGTTTTCAATAGAAACATATTGTGAAAACTTTGAAAATCTTCTCGTCTGAAACTAGAAGGTTTTCAGCTTCCATATTTGGCACATAGCATTATGTTCAGATCCTCTTCAAAAGTTATATAAATTATATCCCTGGGGTCAAAAGTGGCCCCGCCCCAGGGATAGCCAGTTTTCAATAGAAGCATATAGTGTAAACTTTGAAAATCTTCTCCTCTGAATCTATAAGGTTCTCAGCTTTCATATTTGGCACATAGCATCATGTTTAGGTCCTCTACAAACGTCATATAAATTGTGCCATTTGTTTGTATAGGTTTGCTCGATTCCGTCCGTCCGTCCGTCTGTCACGCTTCGTGTCCGGGCCATATCTCCTACAAAGTTATGCCAAATTCATTATAACTTCACACATTGAAGAAGCATGATGAGGGCTAGTGTCATGCACAAGGGTCATAACTCTAGCATCAATATTTTTGGAGTTATTCCCCTTTTACATATTTTTTTGTCCGGACAATAACTCTTTATCTACTGGTTCAATTGATTTGAAACTTCACATATGGAACAATCATGATGAGGGGTAGTGTCATACACAAGGGCCATAACTCTAGCATCAATATTTTTGGAGTTCTTCCCCTTTTTCATATTTTCTTGTCAGTCCGTCTGTCACGCTTCGTGTCCGGGCAATATCTCCTACAAAGTTAGACCAAATTCATTATAACTTCACACATTGAAGAAGCATGATCAGGAGTAGTGTCATGCACAAGGGCCATAATTCTAGCATCAATATTTTTGGAGTTATTCCCCTTTTTCATATTTTTTTGTCCGGACAATAACTCTTTATCTACTGGTTCAATTGATTTGAAACTTCACATATGGAACACACATGATGAGGGGTAGTGTCTTGCACAAGGGCCATAACTCTAGCATCTATATTGTTGGAGTTATTCCCCTTTTCATATTTTCTTGTCCAGTTAATAACTCATTATGTACTGGTTCAATTGATTTGAAACTTCTCATATGGAACAAGCATGATGAGATGTAGTGTCATGCACAAGGGCAATAACTCTAGCATCAATATTTTTGGAGTTACTCCTCTTTTTCATATTTTCTTGTCTGGACAATAACTTTTTATTTACTGATTCAATGTATGAAAGTAGGTACTAATACCATTCAGGTGGTCATGTATATACCATGGTCAACCACACCATGTGTGGGTGGGGTGGGGAGAGTGGAGGTTTTTTTCAGTCCGGTGGGGGACTCATGTCTTGCATAGCAATACAACATGCCCTTGTTTTCTATAGAAACATATAAAGTGAAAACTTTGAAAATCTTCTCCTGATTGTCTGGTGAGCGCTTCAGGGCCATTCTGGCCCTCTTGTTTTTAAATGTGAATGGGAAGGTTATCTGTAAGACCGGTGATCAACTCAGGGTTTCAGTTCAGCAAGTTTATTTAGGATACACATTTTTATGAGACTTGGTAAACCTGCTTGCAGATGGAATTTTGGTTTGCATAAAGGTATAATTAGGTATTGACTCATTGTCAAAGTCACTTTTGCTAAAAATTGAATATCAGGGTCCATGCTTAGAAAGCTTTTTCAAGCTTTTGATTGGTCAGATTTGAGTTCTCAAACTTTTGATTGGTCAGATTTGAGCCAAAGGCTCAAATCTGACCAATCAAAAACTTGAGAACGAACTCAGACTCAACTAAAAGTTTTATAAGCATGGACCCTGTTTCTGCTCAATAATTGTAATTAGAAAAGACATATTCACAGTGTTTGACGAACCCTTTATTCAGGGCACAAAAAGTTTCAAGAATTTCACTTGTACTGCAATATAGGCAAAGAAGGCACCACGAAATGCTCACTAGTCCTGCAATATAGACAAAGAAGAGAAAATTATATGTAGGATGAGCAGACAAGTGGAATTTTTATTGATATTGTGACCAGTCGTGATGGTTCACATGGGATTTGTTAAAGATCAAATGCTAATGGAATTACTTAGATTCGATTCTGCAGTTTTTGCCAGAATTAAAAATACCCCAAAGCCTCCTGATGCATATCAGGTTTGAGCAGGTTGATTATGGGCAAAATCAGATCCATAGTTACAGAGTTAGGTGCCCTTTATTTATGACTTCCAAAAAATTGGTATATTTTATCATGTTACCTCGCCAACAGATTTACCCTTTCTCTCATATAAATGCGTTTTCATGCATTAATTTTGCAAACAGAGTAGACCCAGATCAGATGTCTCCTATAGTCTGCTATGTTTGTTAATGTAATTTGAAACATCTTCTTGAAATGGCTATAATATTTCACCTTTCATGTTTCATTATAACTATTTTGTCCGTGAATATTCAGTAGGTATTGAAATTTGGAATAAACATAGAACAGGGAAAGGGTTAACAGATCTTCACAGAAAATTATCCTGATTATAAATAATATGTGGGAGAGTGTCATTTTGGGTTAATTTTGATTTGGAGCAAATTTGGAGCAAATTTTAAAATGTTGATCTGGAGATGTATGCCAGTGATTCAGCCCAAATGGCACACTTTACCATGGTTACACCAGAGGTCCTGCTAAGATGCGTAAATTAAAACATTTTCAAGAAAAACATCTTTATTTCATCACCAAACCCAATGTTGTGACCACGCTAACATCAGTATTTTTGGAGTTAATCCCTGTTGTTGTTTTTTTTGTCCAGCCAATAAGTCCTGTTCTACTGATGCCATTAAATTTAAACTTTGCATATGGAATAGGCCTGATGAAAGGAAGTGTCATGCACAAGGTCCATAACTCTAACATCAGTCTTTGGGAGTTATTCCCAGGAGCTGTCTCATCAGGGTCTGCACTATTTACAAGTTGATTGTGCAACCAATGCACTACACAGCAGTGATTGCACAGCGAAATACTAACTTGTACACAGTGAAGATATATGTAATTATACAACAGGGCATGGGCAAAATGGGAGAAATGTATTTTAAAATTCAGCAAGCGAAGGGTTAACATACAAAACATCGTGTGTTTTGTATGCAGTGTTTCCTGCACGACTGATACATGTACTTCTTTCACTATATTCTTATCTTGCCACCATGCCATCTAATGTGCATTGTCTGTACATGTAAGTCTGAATAAGCAAGTTAATGTTTTATACCGCTAAATCTGTTGCATAATACATGTATACAGTGTTAGAACTCATAAAGAGTTTATTTCCATAGTTAAATCTAAGTCCTACAAGTCTATTTGTAGGACCCTGTTTAACCCTTTCCCTCATATACACGTGTTTTCACGCATTTGCAAACAGAGTAGACCCAGATCAGACGGCTCCTAGAGGATCCCAGGGTCTGCTGTGTTTGATTATAGAAATTGATAGATCTGTTTCTTTGCTTTCTAAAATATCTACAATGTTCCACCTTGCATATTTCTGTATAACACTTTTGTTAATGAATATTCAGTAGGCATTGAAATTTAGCCTAAATATAGGACAGGGAAAGGGTTAAAGGCAGCACTTCCGCGTTAATCTGTACAGCCTGCACCTGTGGTGTTTCAGTAGCAAAATACTGACCTGCTACAGCTATAGTTTGTTATTAGTCCCCCACCGGTTACCGGTTGGGGGGACCATAGGTTTGCTCGATTCTGTCTGTCCGTCCGTCTGTCCGTCACACTTTTTGTCCGGACGATAACTTCAATATGCCTGATGCCAGTTGATTTAAACTTCATATATGGAAAGAGCATAATGAGAGGATGTGTCATGCACAAGGTCCATAACTCTGGCTTCACTAATATAGGAGTTATTGCCCCTTGTAAAAAAATTCACACTTTTTTGTCTGGACAATAACTCCTATATGACTCATGCCATTGGATTGAAACTTCATATATGGAAAGAGCATAATGAGAGGAAGTGTCATGCACAAGGTCCATAACTCTGGCTTCGCTAATATAGGAGTTATTGGCCCTTGTAAAAAAATTCACACTTTTTTGTCCGGACGATAACTCCTATATGGCTCATGCCATTGGATTGAAACTTCATATATGGAAAGATCATGACGAGAGGAAGTATCATGCACAAGGTACATAACTCTGGCTTCACTAATATAGGAGTTATTGCCCCTTGTAAAAAAAATCGCACTTTTTTGTCCGGACAATAACTCCTATATGGCTCATGCCATTGGATTGAAACTTCATGTATGGAAAGAGCATAATGAGAGGAAGTGTCATGCACAAGGTCCATAACTCTGGCTTCACTAATATTGGAGTTATTGCCCTTTGTAAGAATAAATCACAATTTTTAGTCAGGACGATAACTCCTATATGGCAAATGCCATTGGAGTGAAACTTCATACATGGAAAGATCATAATAAGAGAAAGTGTCATGCATAAGATCCTTAACTTGGGCTTCAATAAATTTTGAGTTATTGCCCCTTGTGCTTTCTTGTCCGGACGATAACTCCTACATGGCTCTTGCTATCGTATTGAAACTTCATACATGGAGAGAGCATGATGAGGGAAAGTGTCATGAACAAGGGCCATAACTCTTGCTTCAATACTTTTGGAGTTATTGCCCTTTATTGTTATGATCAGGCTAGATGTTGTGTGATTTCCGACCGGTTGAAAATGGTGTTACTGTAACTTGTCATGCGATCAAGCGTCTGATTGATCCCGACATATTAGAGTAAAATGACCAATTTTATACTTATTTAACGTATGTCAGTATTACTTACAGATAGTTATCAATAGAACATAATATTTACGTTCCATTAATACCAAGTTTACGTACCATATTCCGTTGTGGAAGGTTTAATCATATATGGCGCGTCTATCAGTGCAACCGATTTCCCACGATTCCCATGCGGTTGTTGTGATGACGTCACCGAAATACTAGTATAAAAGGCGGACCTCGACGTTGCGGCCATTAGAACGGAAAACGAATTTGAAATGATCACCTCTTAAAATTGATACAAAATAGAAATGAATAATCCGAGAGAGGTGAGAAATGATTATGAAATGATATCAGGGTTCCCACGGACAGGGAAAAGTCAGGGAAAAAAGTTTTTTTTTTCAAGGTCAGGGAAAAGTCAGGGAATTTTTTAATTGGTCAGGGAAATTTGAAATTTGGCAAAAGTCAGGGAAAAGTCATTGAATTTTGGAACCAAAGGATGAGGGCTGAGGAAATATGTCAAAAAGGAGAAAGAATGAAACTAAAAGGCTAAGGCAGTTTCTTCAATTTTGACTAAACCAAACATCTTTATACATAAATACTTGGAATTGCTCTGATCTAATATTTTGACCATTAAGGGCCTTTTTCAAAGATTATCATGTCAAAATACACGTCACATTTTTGTTACATGCATTCAGCCATAAAATCAAAGAGAACGTCTTTATAATCTTTGATTAGCTTTGTATATTTCACATCCAAATTTTATAGTATATCTGTCATGAAGTCGGTTAAAACAAAATCAATTCTGGCACCTCTGCAAGACTCCAGCATCCATTTTGACAGCAGTGCTAGAATAGGGCAGCAGTGCTAGATATTGGACATTCTACTGTAGTGTCTTCACTTGTTAGGACAGGCTGGGCAGCGGTGCTAGATATTCGACATTCTACTGTACTGTCTTCACTTGTAAGGGCAGCAATATTTGGTCTGCTATTATGAAAACAGTGAGAATGTAGACCCTTTTCTGGCATCTACATAGACCCATTAAAAGGACCTATTTTTCCCAATTTGGGAAAAACATCCCATGTGATGCAAAATTCTGATTAAATTGCAAAACAAGAGGGCCTGAAAGGCCCTGATATCGCTCACCAGAAAATCAGAGGAGAATATTTTCAAAGTTTTCACCATGTGTTTCTATAGAAAACTAGCCAGCCCTGGGGTGGGGCCAATTTTGACCCCATTTTAATAGCATGCTGTATCAGTGCCTTACACACTGTATGACGTACTATTTTAAAATTCAGCTTACACAGAAAAACTGAAAGATTAACCATTTCTACCATAGATACACATTTTATCACCTTTGCAAACAGAATAGACCCATATCAGGGTCTATTCTGTTTGCTTAGAAAAATATCATAAATCTGAGTTTTTACTGTAGTCTACTGCCAAAATATTTCTTTACTTTGCTTTAAAAAAATAAAATTTTACTTAATTATATATTCATAGTAGATGGAGTCTCTAATAAAAAATCATGGAGAAAAGGGTTAAGAGAGGTAGAAAAGATTCAAGAGACTTTATACTTTGGGTGCATATTAGGACCTGTTTGGCATCCTGTATGTTACATTCAATATTGAGCAATTAAGAATGAAAAAGTCAAAAACATCTTTTTTTAAAATGATCAAAACACTACTGCTGTATATATAGTTGTCATAAAGAGAGAGGTGGTAAGGATTGGCTGATGGGGAGGACGGAGGCCAACATTTATTGATCATGCTCATAGATGACCAATTAAACCTAATCTGTTAACATGGGGTCAGGGAAAATTGATATTCGGACAGGGAAAAGTCAGTGAAAAGTCAGGGAATTTTATTTTTTCTGTTTTGTGGGAACCCTGGATATACATGTAGTTACTTCCCAAATCTGGTAAACTGATTTATGCATTATATTTGAGACTTGAGTTTAAACAGCTTGTAGATTATATGTATGAATTTAATATTATGAAACTGGTATAACAATAAAAATAAACTGGCCACTGAATCTGTTGTGTCTTAGAACCCACAGTTTATGTTGACTCTTCAACTGGGTTGCAACATTATTACATTTTTGGCTGATCAATAACTCCTGTTCGACTGATGCTATTGGAATGACATTTTATTTATGGAAAGGGCATGATGAAAGTAAGTGTCATGCACAAGGGCCATAACTCTGGTATCAATATTTTTGGAGTTATTAGCTGTTATCATTTTGTTTGGAAAGTGCATAATGAGGGGAAGTATCATTCATCAGGTCCATAACATTTTTAGTGATTTCCCTTTACATATTGTTTTTATTAGAGGGGAGACATCCGTTTTTGTGACAAAAACCTCTAGTTTCCTTTTACCATCGAATGCATTGTGCTCTTTAACTCTGCACTTTTTAGCTCACCAGAGCACTTTTGTGCTCAGGGTGAGCTTTTGTGATCACTTGATGTCCGTCGTCGTGCGTCGTCCATCGTGCGTCGTGCGGTGTGCGTCGGGCGTCAACAATTTGAACCTTTAAAAATCTTCTCCTCTGAATCTACAGGGTTCTCAGCTTTCATCTTTGGTACATAGCATCATCTTTAGGTCCTCTACAAAGTTATATAAATTTTGCCCCTGGGGTCAAAATTGGCCCCGCCCCAGGGGTGCCTTGTTTTCTATTGAAATATATAGTAAAACTTTGAAAATCTTCTCCTCTGAATCTACAGCGTTCTCAGCTTTCATATTTGGCACATACCATCATGTTCAGGTCCACTACAAAAGTTATATAAATTATGCCCCTGGGGTCAAAATTGACCCCGCCCCAGTGGTAGCCAGTTTTGAATAGAAACATATAGTGACAACTTTGAAAATCTTCTCCTCTGAATCTACAGGGTTCTCAGCTTTCTTATTTGGCACATAGCATCATGTTCAGGTCCTCTACAAAAGTTATATAAATTATGGCCCTGGGGTCAAAATTGGCCCTGCCCCAGGGGTAGCCAGATTTCATTAGAAACATATAGTGACAACTTTGAAAATCTTCTCCTCTGAATCTACAGTGTTCTCAGCTTTCATATTTGGCACATAGCATCATGTTCAGGTCCTCTACAAAAGTTATATAAATTATGCCCCTGGGGTCAAAATTGGCCCCGCCCCAGGGGTAGCCAGTTTTGAATAGAAACATATAGTGACAACTTTGAAAATCTTTTCTTCTGAATCTACAGGGTTCTCAGCTTTCATATTTGGCACTAGCATCATGTTCAGGTCCTCTACAAAATTTATATAAATCATGCCCCTGGGGTCAAAATTGGCCCTGCCCCAGGGGTGGTCAGTTTTCAATAGAAACATATAGTGAAACTTTGAAAATCTTCTCCTCTGAAACTGGAAGGTTCTCAGCTTTCATATTTGGCACATAGCATCATGTTCAGGTTCTCTACAATTTTTTTATAAATTATGCCCCTGGGGTCAAAATTGGCCCGCCCCAGGAGTAGCCAGTTTTCAATAGAAATATATGGTAAAACTTTGAATATATTCTTCTCTGAAACTGAAAGGTTCTCAGCTTTCATATTTGGCACATAGCATCATGTTCAGGTCCTCTACAAAAGTTATATATATTATGCCCCTGGGGTCAAAATTGACCCCGCCCCAGGGGTGGCCAGTTTTCAATAGAAACATATAGTGACAACTTTGAAAATCTTCTCCTCTAAATCTACAGGGTTCTTAGCTTTCATATTTGGCACATAGCATCATATTCAGGTCCTCTACAAAAGTTATATAAATTGTGCCCCAGGGGTCAAAATTGGCCCCGCCCCAGGGGTAGCCATGTCTCAATAGAAACATATAGTGACAACTTTGAAAATCTTCTCCTCAGAAACTGGAAGGTTCTCAGCTTTCATATTTGACACATAACATCATGTTCAGGTCCTCTACAAGTGTTATATAAATTATGCCCCCGGGGTCAAAATTGGCCCCGCCCCAGGGGTAGCCAGTTTGCAATAGAAACATATATAGTCAAATTTGAAAATGTTTTCCTCAGAAACTGGAAGGTTCTCAGCTTTCATATTTGGCACATAGCATCATGTTCAGGTCCTCTACAAAAGTTGTATAAATTATGCCCCTTGGATCAAAATTGGCCCGCCCCAGGGGTGGCTAGTTTTCTCTAGAAACATATAGTGAAAACTTTGAACATCTTCTCCTCTGATTGCCTGGTGAGCGATGTCAGGGCCATTCTGACCCTCTTGTTCCATGAGAGTATGAAAAGTGTGAGACGGGTCAGTACATAGGCAGGCGACATATATATATATATATGTGTGTTGTGAGGAACACCTTTCTAGTTAGTATTTGAGTATGCACCATTGTCTGTAGCCCTGTTACACTATTGTGCCTTTGTTTTATTCTTGTCACATTTTGAAACAATATTTATGGCTACAAGTCCAATCATAAACAAACTCTGATCAGTAGGTCTAGAGTGTTGTGTGCCCTTGACTTGGCAGAAAATGATATTTTACCAGGTTTAGTTGGTTGGTTTCGGTTGGTTGGTTGGTTTAACCCCAACTTTAACCTTGGCTATAATTTTATCACCATTGCACATACAGTATATACTTCAAACTTGGCATGCATTGTGCAACTTATTGAGGCAAACATTTTTAGGGGTGACAAGTCAAAGGTCTTATCAGGGGCATAGTGTCTCATAAACATGAATGCTGTTTAGAAATATAGAAGAGCCTGTCTTAAGCAGCCATTAATTTATTGAATGTAGAAGTTTTAAAATGCATGTGTTTGCTTAACCAAAGGCTATTTTTAGACCCAACCTCTTTGAATGAATCTACCCAAAAGGAGCATTACCTAGAGAAAAGGAAAATTTTAAAATTTTGTAGTTTGAAACCATTGTGATAAATAGAGCACTTGCTCCTATAGGAGCAAATGCTCTATTTATCACAATGGTTTCAGAAAGTGATTTTTACAGAGGCGTCGTAAGGTGTATTTATGGAGGAAAGGGTTAATGCATCTAATCAGTGTCTGTGCTCTGATTGCTTATGAAATTATATGGATATGAATTTATAGTTTCTGCCATTACTAAAATAATTATTGAATTTCAGCTAATAAACACTCATTGCATCATTATTTCATACAGGAATATTAATCATGTATGTATAAATTCTGAAAGGAGGTGATCCCCCGAGAGCAAAAATTGCAACACAAAAAGAGAAAATTGCAGACTGTTTTATTGAGTCTGTTCATGAACAGTAATTGAAATTGCAACACTGCTCACGCCCCCTATCACCGGCTTAAGCAGTATTCAATTTTCAGAACAAGAAGTACTGAAATTCATGATCTCGAAGGATCAGAAGGTGTAACAACACCGTATGTTTAATATTTCAGCAAAAAGTTGGAATAAAAGGTATGAGCCCTCATGCTTTGTTTGTGTGATCAGTACACATGGAGGTGAAGTGCAGGATATGAAAAGCGAAGCATGGAACCAGTCATTGTATGCCACCGACGGAGGATCAGTGGAGGTGGATGATATCACCCGCATGTTTTCAGATGCCAACTGTGAGGCCTATAGAGGGAAGCCAAAGCTTTTCTTCATACAGGTATTCATTATAACAGTTTTCCGCATAGCTCTATATGACTGTTGGCACTTTTGCAAACAGTGTTGACCATGATCAGATAGTTTCTGTAGGAGCTGTCTGATCATGGTCTACTCTGTTTGCTGATGGAATAATATACAGTAAAACCCCTCTAAACCAGAATTTTAATAATAAAGAATTTAGGTCCTTTTAGTCAGGTGGCTGCTTGATGCAGGGTCCTCTGCATTGAACAATAGTAATGTGAATCGGTACAGTAAATCCCCTCTAAACTGGAATTCTAGTAGATAATAACTTAGATACTTTTAGACGGGTAGCTGCCTATTACAAAGTGAATGTCATGCAGGAAGCTCTAAGAAGAGCTTTCTGCTTAACTTTCACCATATCAATTTTTGACATGTTTTGGACTTGGGGCAATTCCAGGAAAATCTCCTGGGGGAGGGGGGGGGGGGGGGGGTAGGAACGAAAGTCTCAATTAGGGGTACCACCAATAGAATTTTAATTATTTTTACCCCATCACCAAGAGAATAAAAATTCATAATATACCCCCCACCTAGAGTATTAAAATTACCCCCCCCCCCCCCCCCCCCCCCCCCCCCCTTCCAATAAATAAATAAATATATTTTTACATTTATGCAATTACTTTTTGTCAAGCCGACTTGCAAACCCAAATGACAGCCCAGTGTATTGCCACATTTGTGCATTAGTCTGACAGTCTTTCATTTCGAACGTCCTGTTGACATCAGACATGCTTCCGTGGTTCTGTTATTGCAAGTAAATTTTCTCTTCGCCGACCTCGGATTCACTACATGTACCTGTGCTACTGCTAGGAGTCTGTGTTTTATTAATAAAAAATCCTGTCAATGTCTTTTGGTTGTTATTTAGGTATATTTTCAGTTTATTTATTTTGTTTTGTTCCTCCGGGCTTTTACATCGAGAAGCAAGATCAGTGATTGGTTGAGACTACCGGTGTCTTAGTACTTTTTTCACGGTCTAGTCTGAATCAATCAGCCGCTCATTATGAAAATGTGATCAGATAAGGGTCTAGATGATCAGGACTAAAAAATTGCAACGGAATTTCGCGGGAGTTCGTGTCAGAAAAAGGTTTTCTGTTAATTTTCATTATTGTCGGAAGAAAACTGCTTGCATGAAGCGTTTAACTTGACAAACAATGGTTAACCCCATCAATTTAATTTCTGATGTTGAAATACCCCCAACCAATAGAACTTTAATCAAATTTCCACCCCCACCAACAGAATTAAAATCTCTTTTGCACCCCCACCAAGGTAATTTTAATAGGCTGTCGTTTCGACCCCCCCAGGGAGATTTTCCTGGAATAGCCCTTAGTCCTTATGGCCACAAAGTTTTAAAGTTTTTTGGGCGGGTTGTTTTAAATATTTCTACTAGGATGCTGAAATTTTGTATAGAAGTTCATTTGAGGTCAGATGTTGCGGTAATGAAGTTAAAAATTAAAAATATTTTTCAATTTTATCAATTTTTATACGCCCACCTAATAAAGTTGGTCGTATATTGGCGTGGCCCTGTCGGTCCGTTCGTTTGTTTGTTCGTTCGTCCGTCAACATTTTGTTTGTCCACTACACAAATGTTTAATGTATCAAAATCTGAAGCTGAGTTGATTCTGAGGTTCATTTGATTTTTCATTTCAGAGTTATGGCCCCTGTCCTTAAAAAATAATGCAAATACATGCAAATAGGTTGTCCCCTGTTTTCTTGGAAAACTATATGAGAGATATTTATGAAACTTCACACAAATGTTTAATGCATCAAGATCTGAAGCTGAGTTGATTCTGAGGTTCATTTGATTTGTTGTTTCGGAGTTATGGCCCTTGTACTTAAAAATAATGCAAATACATGCAAATAGTTTGTCCGCTGTTTTCTCGGAAAACTATTTGAGCGATATTAATGAAACTTCACACAAATGTTTAATGCATCAAGATCTGAAGCTGAGATGATTCTGAGGATCATTTTATTTTTATTTTCAGAGTTATGGCCCTTGTCCGTAAAAAATAATGCAAATACATGCAAATAGTTTTTCCGCTGTTTTCTGGGAAAACTATTTGAGAGATATTAATGAAACTTTAAACAAATGTTAAATGCATCATGATCTGAAGCTGAGTCGTTTCTGAGGTTCATTTGATTTGTCGTTCCGGAGTTTCGGCCCTTGCACTTAAAAAAAAATAATGCAAATCTATGCAAATATGAGGATGGCCATAACTTTTTCATTTGAAATATTTACTTCAATTTTTTTATATGGTTAAACCTTAATATGAATTTTCACATATATTGCGGGGCTTTAATATGTAATTTTATTCTAAAGTTATGGTCCTTGAACTTTGTGTGTTCTTTGCTTTTTTGTCGGTCAACTTTCAGTTTGTCTGTTGTTTTCTGGGAAAACTATTAAAATGATATAAATGAAACTTAACGCAAATGTTTTAAGCAACAAAATCTGAAGCTGAGTTTATTTTGAGGTTCATTCAGTTTGTCTTTACAGAGTTATGGCCGTTGCCCTTTACAAAAATCTGCAAATATGAGGATTAGCTGTAACTTTTTTAATAAGATATTCACTTCAATATTTTTGAAAATAGTATCACCTTAATATGGGAATCAAGATCTGAAGCACAGGTTAGAAAATGTCAACACTTATAAGGCATGTTGAATCAGAGAAAGTTTGCAAGTGGGTGTATTATGTACCGTATGCGGTACTCTTGTTGACATGTTTTGAACTTAGTCCTTTTGGCCACAAATCACCAGGTTAAAGTTTTTTGGACAGGTTGTTTTAAAACTTAATAATTGTGCTAGGATGTTGAAATTTTGTATGGAGGTTCATTTGGGGTCAATTATTACTGTTATGAAGCTAAACATTAAAAATGTAATTAAATTTTATTCAATTTTTGACATGTTTTGGATTTAGTTTTTTTTTTGGGCCAAAAATCACCAGGTTAAAGATTTTGGGACGGTTGGTATAAAGCTTAATATTTGTGCAACATTGCTGAAATTTGGTGAGAAGGTTCATATTGTCGAGACCCTTCCGACCATACCAACATTTTTGCCCTTCTGACCTTTACCTTGACTTTTTACCTACTTTTGCAAAAATCTTTAAATGCCTATAACATTTAAACCAATTGGCCAAAGGCTTCCATACTTGGTATGCAACTTTCTTGTGTTAAAACATTTCCAACAATATTGTTTTTGCCATGTTACTTCGACCTTTGACCTACTTTTGCAAATTTCTTTAAATGCCTATAAAATTTGAACCGGTAGGCCAAGGGCTTTCATACTTGGTATGCAACTTTCTTGTCTTAAGACTTTTCCAACCATACCATTGTTTTTACCATGTGACCTTGACCTTTGACTTATGTTTGCAAAAGTCTTTAAATGCCTATAGCATTGCATCAAATAGGTTTAGGGCTTCCATACCTGGTATGACAATGCCAACATGTTTGCCTTTCTGACCTTGACCTTTGACCTACTTTTGCAAAAGTGTTTAAATGCATATACTTCCATACTTGGTTTATATCTTTTCTGTCTGAAGACTTTTTCAAACACACCAATATTTTTTACCACATGACCTTGACATTTCACCTATTTTTGCAAAAATCTGTAAGTGCCTATAACTTGGAACCAATATACCTAGGACTTCCATACTTGGTATGACCATGCAAACATATTTGCCCTTCTGACCTTGACCTACATTTGACCTACTTTTGCAAAAGTCTTTAAATGCATATTACATTGGAACCAATAGGCCTAGGCCTTCCATACTTTGTATATATATTTTCTGTCTTAAGACTTTTCAACCATACCAATGTTTTTTACCATGTGACCTTGACTTTGATTTTTGACCTTCTTTTGCAAAAATCTTTAAATGCCTATAATATTGCATGCGATGGGCATAGGACTTCTATACTTGGTATGACCATGCCAACAATTTTACCCTTCTGACCTTCACCTTTGACCTACTTTTGCAAAAATCTGTAACTGCCTATTACATTGGAACCTAGGGCTTCCATATTTGGTATGTTTTTTTTAGCTCACCTGGCACAAAGTGCCAGGTGAGGTATTGTGAGGGGGCAGTGTCCGGCGTCCGGCGTCGTGCGTCGTCAACAATTTACTTAAACATCTTCTTCTCTGAAACCACATAGCCTAGACATTTGATATTTGGTATGTGGAATCATCTAATGGTCCTCTACAAAGATTGTTCAAATTATGTCCCCCGGGCCAAAAATGGCCCCACCCTGGGGCTTATCAGTTTTTCTTAGGAAAATCTTTAAAAATCTTCTCCTCTGAAACCGTAAGGCCTAGACCTTTGATATTTAGTATGTAGCATCATCTCATGGTCCTCTACAAAGATTATTCAAATTATGACCCCAGGGCCAAAAATGGCCCCACCCCGGGGCTTATCAGTTTTTCATAGGAAAATCTTTAAAAATCTTCTTCTCTGAAACCGTAAGGCCTAGACCTTTGATATTTGGTATGTAGCATTATCTAATGGTCCTCTACAAAGATTGTTCAAATTATGACCCCTGGGCCAAAAATGGCCCCGCCCCGGGGCTTATCAGTTTTTCATAGGAAAATCTTTAAAAATCTTCTTCTCTGAAACCGAAAGGCCTAGACATTTGATATTTGGTATGTAGCATTATCTAATGGTCCTCTACAAATATTGTTCAAATTATGACCCCCGGACCAAAAATGGCCCCGCCCCGGGGCTTATCAGTTTCTCATAGGAAAATCTTTAAAAATCTTCTTCTCTGAAACTATCAGGCATAGACCTTTGGTATTTGGTATGTAGCATGATCTAATGGTCCTCTACAAAGATTGTTCAAATTATGACCCCAAAGACAAAAATGGCCCCGCCCCGGGGCTTATCAGTTTTTCATAGGAAAATCTTTAAAAATCTTCTTCTCTGAAACCGTAAGGCCTAGACATTTGATATTTGGTATGTAGCATCATCTATTGGTCCTCTACAAAGACTGTTCAAATTATGACCCCTTGACCGAAATGGCCCCGCCTGGGGCCTTATCAGTTTTTCATAAAAAGCTTCTTCTCTGAAACCGTAAGGCCTAGACCTTTGATATTTGGTATGTAGCATCGTCTAATGGTCCTCTACAAAGATTGTTCAAACTATGACCCCCGGATCAAAAATGGCCCCGGCCCCTGGCTTATCAGTTTTTCATAGGAAAATCTTTAAAAATCTTCTCCTAAACTGTAAGGCCTAGACCTTTGAAATTTAGTATTTATTATCATCTAATGGTTTTCTACCAAAATTGTTCAAATTATGACCCCTGGACCAAAATGGCCCCGCCTCTGGCTTATCAGTTTATCATAGGAAAATCTTTAAAATCTCCTGTGAAACTTTGAAACTTATATGAAGCATCATCTAATGTTCCTTTATTTAGATTGTTCGAATTTGAAACTCAAGGCCTAAAATTATTGCCCTTGGTTTCATATTGGCCCCAATCTGAAGCTTACTTATTTTTACATAGAAATACAGTTTATGCATATGTCTATAGTAACCAGGTGAGCGATTTAGGGCCATCATGGCCCTCTTGTTTTGTTTGATAATCTTTTTAAATTGATGAAAATTGGTATTTGCTTGCCTTTTGGTTGTGATATTGATGCAGTTAAGTTTAAATTGAAAATTGAATGATTTTTTTTGTGTTCAATATGACACGTTTTAGACTTAACTTTTAAATAGGCGAGCAAACTTTTAAACAGGCGAGCATCAGGTGGCTGTGACACCATTTCTGGTTAAAATGGCATATTAACACATGAATGTTTTGTGAAAGTAGGAACTATAGAATCAGATCTATTTTATTCCATAAGCAAACAAAGCAGACCCTGATCAGATAGCTCCTACATTGTATAGGAGCTGTCTGATTTGGGTCTACTCTGTATGCAAAGGCATAGAAAATATTTATGGAGGATAGGGTTAAAATAGCTATTTTTATGCCCTCAAAGGCGGACATATAGTAATCGCATTGTCTGTCCTTCTGTCTGTCCGTCTGCCTGTCTGTCCTTCCATCCATCCGTCCCAAATTTGTGTCCCTTCTATAACTTCTTTATCTGTGGATGGATTTCAAAATAACTTGGCAGAAATGTTCACCACACAAAGACGATGTGTCGCGTTCAACTCCCAGGTCAATGGGTCAAAGGTCAAGGTCACAGGGTACAATTCCTTTGTAACAAATATCTTGTCCGGCCTGTAACTTCTTTATCTATCAATGTATTTCAATATAACTTGGCACAAATGTTCACCACACAAAGACAATGTGTTGCGTTCAACTCCCAGGTCCATGGGTCAAAGGTCAAGGTCACAGGGTAAAATAACTTTGTAACAAATTTCGTGTCCGGTCTGTAACTTCTTTATCTATCAATGGATTTCAATATAACTTGGCACAAATGTTCACCACACAAAGACGATGTGTTGCTTTCAACTCCCAGGTCCATAGGTCAAAGGTCAAGGTCACAGTGTACAATTACTTTGTCACAAATTTCGTGTCCGGTCTGTAACTTCTTTATATATCAATGGATTTCAATATGATTTGGCACAAATGTTCACCAGACAAAGATAATGTGTCGCTTTGAACTCCCTAGTCCATGGGTCAAAGGTCAAGGTCACAGAATACAATTACTTTGTCACAAATTTCGTGTCCGGTCAGTAACATCTTTATCTATCAATGGATTTCAATATAACTTGGCACAGATGTTCACCAGACAAAGACGATGTGTCGCGTTCAGCTCCCTGGTCCATATGTCAAAGGTCAAGGTCACAGTGTAAAATTACTTGTTTATCTGTGAATGGATTTCAAAGTAACCAGGCACAAATGTTCACCTCACGAAGGCAATGTGTCAGCTCCCTGGTCCATGGGTCAAAGGTCAAGGTCACCGGGTACAATTTTTGGGGGCATTTGTCACGTGACTGTGACATCTCTCGTTCAAAGTGTTTCAACATAGCTTGTTTAAGTGTTTTATTGGTATAATTGCAATGTGTATTTCTAATGCAATTTGCATGTACTTGTCAGTCTGGGGGCGAATTTCACCTTATAATTTTCATACAAACTGACCAAACTTTTACTTGTAATAATTTAAGTTAGTATGGACTCCTAAATGAACAAAAATGAAGAAATATTAAAATCAAAACTATGTGTATATCTAACAAACAAGGGCATACATAATATCATTGATGTCAGATTTTACATTATGACACGGGAAGTGTAACGTCTGGGCTTGAAAGTATAATGTCTTCGCCCCCACCCCCACCTTCTCTATTTGTGCAAAAATGGTTGAAGGAACTGTATGTTAAAAATTTAAGAGTTTTCATTTCATCTACATGATGTAAATCATTTTGTTGATCAATCTTATCATGAATAACTTCAGTAAACACATACAATGTTCAATGGTGATCGAGAAAATCAGAAGATTTGTTAAACAGGTACTGTCCTTTCTGCTCTTTCAGGCAAATTAGCCTATTTATTATAAACACACACGAGATATTGAAATATTCATGAAATCTGAGTACAGTTTACATTGTTACAAAAGTATAAGATAAGTCATTTCAAAACATATAATAATTAAAAATTGTATAAAGGTTTAAATAAATAGAGGATCTTACATGAGTGTTCTTGATTATTGGATTTATTAAATGAGTCTTTTTAAAACGATAAAAAACGAGCTTTAGCGAGTTTTTTATCGTTTTAAAAAGACGAATTTAATAAATCCAATAATCATGAACACGAATGCAAGATCCTATTTATAACATAACACACACAAATGTTATTTGCAGCCAATATTTCAGCAGTAACGCGGATTGTTATAAATTCTCCTTACATATAGAAATGATGAATGAAAGGTGTTATTAGGTTCGCTAGGTAACTGGGACAAAGTAGGTCCAAATTTTCCAACTTTATTTTTTACTTACTGTCATATCAACCAGGATCTAATTCAGACCTCTCTGGTATTCAATTTAACTGTGATAGTTTATGATACAAAAACATACAGAAACACGTCGAATAATTTTTGAGTTACAGTTTTGACATACATAGTTACGAACACGTCACATTATGACGTCATTGTACACACCCATGTGTCTATGTAAAGCGCGCCATTTACATGAAGACCTACACGTTATACAGTCGCCAACACGTCCGACACTCACTGTCAATGGGATTCGAAATGCGCCTTCGTTTTGGTATATTAAGCCCTTCATTAGTGTTGTATGTATACACATGGACATGGACATTTCCACCGAGAAAAAAAATCTCGATTCAAGTTCAGTGAAAATGTTTGAAATGGACAAAAGATTCAGTACGAACTGCTGCATAAAATGTGTTGGAACAGGAGGAAGATTTTCGCGATCAGCTGAGTTAGTGAGTATAGCATATTTGAAATATGTTTGTGCTGTGCTGGATTCAGATGACTATTGTTGTTGATTGATGAGATATTTGTATGAGTAGAAATCTGCATAAACAAAAGGACATGCGGTGAAGAAAATGCAAAGTTGAGGAGGCATTTTAATTTAAATGTAGAATTGATTGTATGGGTCAGAGTAGCTGGTAGGTCTTTTTTGGCATACATTTTGTATATGATTCCTGACAGCGATTACAATTTGTATTATTTTATCGAAATTAAGGCGCAAGTGCCAACAATCCTTTGCCATCTATCGTGACTCAATCGTGGACAGGTAGGTCGACCACCGTCCGCCAGTTTGTTTGTTTTGACAGCGCGTATGAATCGTTCGAATGTCATTCGGTCGTTCGAATGTTATTCACTAGTGATTATATGCCCATGATTATCAAAAAATAAATGATAGTGTTACGTCACGCTTAAGCCACGTGTTATGTTATAATAACTTATAAAACATGATGGGTATAAATAAAGTTTTAATAATATAGTCACTATCTTGATTCAAATAGACACTTTTAATTTCACTTTTATTTTCATTCATTCTCAGTGTTATTTGATATCATTTTCCTTCATACAAATGCATTTTCACACATTTGCAGAGTAGACCAAAATAAGATGGCTCTTATTGATGTCAGATTTTACATTATGACACGGGAAGTGTAATGTCTGGGCTTGAAAGTATAATGTCTACGCCCCCACCCCCACCTTCTCTATTTGTGCAAAAATATTCCCCCTAAGTTTTCGTCTGCTTTGTTTGCTTTTGACATGATATAGATCTGATTCTACAGTTTCTGCCTTACTGAACAGGGAAAGGGTCAACGCCAAACCTTGACCTCTAGCAGTCATCTGATCTTAGACTGCTCTATTGGTTTATGCCATAATATAGATTTGATTCTACAGTTCATTACCGTTCTAAAAAATCTTCTTACTGTTTTCATCATGTCATTATTAGTCCCCCACCGGTTACCGGTTGGGGGACTATAGGTTTGCTCGATTCCATCCGTCACACTTCGTGTCTGGGCCATATCTCCTACAAGGGTTGGCCAGATTCATTGTACCTTCACACATTGAGCAAGCATGATCAGAGGAAGTGTCAAGCACAATGGCCATAACTCTAGCATCAATGTTTTTGGAAATATCCCCCCTTTCCGGATAATAACTTTTTATCTACTGGTTCAATTGATATGAAACTTCACATATGGAACAAGCATGATAAGAGAGTATCATTCATAAGGGCCATAATCTAGCATCAATATTTTTGGAGTTATTTCCACTTTTTATATTTTCACACTCTGTCAATCTATCATGCTTCATGTCCATGCCTTATCTCGTACAAGGGTAGGCCAAATTCATTATACCTTCACACATTGAACAAACATAATGGGAGGAAGGGTCATTCACAAGAGCCATAACTCTAGCATCAATACTTTGTCAGATATTCCCCTTTTTCATATATTCTTGTCCGGACAATAACTCTACTGATTCAATTGATTTAAGATGAGAGAAAGTGTCATGCACAAAGGCCATTACTCCAGCATCAATGTTGTTTTTTAGCTCGCCTATTCGAAGAATAGGGGGCTTATGTAATCACCCCGGCGTTGGCTTTTGGTTAAAGTTTTGGGGTAAGTGTTGAAATGCACTAATACTACATGAAATAGGTAGCTGATACTTGAAATGGAGGTTCCCAGTGTAGTGAACATTGATGTAGTGTTATTAAAATTTTAAATAAAATTGGATTTAGACCAAATTTCACCTGTTTTGGACTTAGCTTTTTGGGCTAAAATCTCAAGGTTAAAGTTTTGGGGTAAGTGTTGCGATGCACTAATACTACATGAAATTTTTACATGAAGCTGATACTTGAAATGGAGTTGAGGACAGTGCCTTGTTGAGGTCTTGTAGATGTCCCAGAAAAAGTTGTTCTTATTTCAATGTGCTAAACAGCTGCTGGGTCAACTATAGCTTGCTGAAGGACCTGGGCTTGTTCGAGGTATAATAATGCCCCTTCATCTGTTAATCTCTTGTTTGTAGCAGTATTGACTCGAGGACACAAATGTGTGAACAAATTATTTGTTGATTATCACTTCTCACCTGTCAGTCTGTTTTCACGAGTAATCAAACAGTTATCAGTTTAGCGGATCACACCTTTAAATGGAATAATTGCAGGATACAGATCAAAGCATGTCCGATTATGAACACATTAAATGATGTTTGCTGATGAGTAAATATTATTTGTGTTTCATTAGAGTTTGCCCATAATTAGAAATTATTTTTATGTGAACTTGCATACAAAAATTCGTTTAATTTACGAATTCTGAAACTTTACCCTACCGAGAAAAGGAACCAGTACAGTCACATACACAAACATGCCCCATTGAAGTAAGTAGAAGGGAAAGACGTAATACAAATGAAAATTGGGTTTACAAGCTCAAATTTACTGAGCAAAAGGATTTAAAGTAAGTAATGGTATAGAAACAGATCATGTTATTGATAACCAATATCAAAATACAAGGAATTGAAAAAATCCAAATGCTTGAATGAGTATTGAACACAATCGCCAGTTCATGTGGTAGTGTCGTATTTTGACTACTTAGGTAATCGAATATTGACAATTTCAGATGAAATTCACTTGCTCGAGCACCCTCACTAGGTCGAGGTCAGGCTTGAAATTGTATGACCTTGACCTTCTTCTCTGAAACCACATACTCTAGAGCTAGCCATTAAGGAACTGCATTGGAGGTTTACCCTTTCCTTTTTCTATGTTTATTACAAATTCCAATATCTCCTGAATAGTTATGGACAACATATTTATAATGAAATATGGAAAGCGGATCAGTGTAGCCATTTTAGAATGCATAGAAACGGATCTATCAAATTCCATTAGCAAACAGAGCAGACCCTGACCCTATAGGAGCGGTCTTATCTGGGTCTACTCTGTTTGCAGATGTGTAAAAACACATTTATATGAGGGAAAGGTTTAAATGAGAAACTGCAGTTCAAAGGTTACAGCACTGACCAGTAGTGCCCTTAGGGTAACTTACATCATGCTAAAATCTCTCCAGGTCACTGCATAGCTCTTTCACCCTTTAATGTCGCCCGCTTCAGATTTGTCATCTTTTGAATTTCTAAAATATCAGTAAGGCAAAATTGTCTTAAGTTGTAAACAGTTTAAATCTTTGTCAGACAGTTACTTGGTAATCTGAATCCAAACTGTGTGTCAATTTCAGTTCAAGTTGAATTGGCAGTGAAAGGGTTACTAAGTTTCTGTCATCCGCTAGAAAGTTTGTCTGCTGAAAAATTAATATTGTCAATATATTACTGTACATCAGGTGAGCGATATCGGGCCAATTGCCCTCTTGTCGGATTTTCTTGTCCAGTCAATTACTCTTGTTCTTCTAATACAGCTAAATTGAAACTTCATATATGAATAAAACTTGATTAGAGAAAGTGTCATACAGAAGTTCCATAACAGTAGCATCAGCAGTTTTGCAGTTACATGTATTCCCCTTTTTCATATGTTCATGTCTTGCCAATAACCTTTTATCTGCTATGACTTTTGAATAAAACTCATTTGTACAAAGAGTACAATGAGTGGATCTGATATAAGCAAGGTCCATAACTCGGCCATCACAATTATTGCAGTTATTTCCCCTTTTTTTGTCCAGACAATGACTGTTAAGCAAAATGAAAGGACATCTCATTGATTTGTTAGGGGGTTCCGATGGGAGACTATGTGTTGCCTTGCAATGCTTGATCTTGTTTCTTTTGGATTTTTTTCAGGCATGCAGAACAAACTCTGATAAAATACACTTAAGGTATGATCAAGGCCACTTCATACAAGTTCAGGATGTTGCTGGAAACAGCAAAAATGCTGATGCTGAGAAAACATTGCCTAAATCAGACAGTGCAGATAGCCTCAACAACAGGTCGGAGAATAAAGATTCTGAAAAAACAGTCTATGACACTAAAATGGATAGACAAGGTACAAGCATTCATTTATTGTATTTGGTATCGGTCATATTAAGGTTGTACAGTTTAAAATATTGTCAATATTAGCATATTATGGTCACAACTTAAATCACTTCCTTCAACAGCATATATTCACCTTTTAAAGCCATTGCAAACAAAGATGGCTCCTGTAGCACCATGTAGTCTTATGATCAGGATCTGCTCTGTTTGCTTAATATTGCAATTATATAAATCTGATTCTACAATTTCAGCCATTGCCAAAACTTTCTGTGTTCATAGGCCATTATAAAAAATCAACTAATAAATATTTGTGATGACATGGTAACGGACAAGAGTGTTAATCAGGGAAAGCGTTAACAAGCCCTTTTGTTAGTCCCCTACCGACGATGCAGAAGGGGACTATTGGTTTGTACTCCGTCCATCAGTCTGTCAGTCCATCTGTCAGTCTGTGTCAGTCAGTCACACATTTTAGCTCACCAGAGCACAAAGTGCTCTGGGTGAGCTTTTGTGATCACCTGATGTCTGTCGTCGTGCGTCGTCCCACGTCAACAATTTGAACCTTTTAAAATCTTCTCATTTGAATCTACAGGGTTCTCAGCTTTCATCTTTGGCACATAGCATCATCTGTAGGTCCTCTACAAAAGTTAAATAAAATATGCCTCTGGGGTCAAAATTGGCCCCACCCCAGGGGTGCCTTGTTATAACCCCAAAAACAGAGTTTGAGGGGGGTATACTGGAATCAGCCTGTCAGTCGGGCGGTCGGTCTGTCTGCAAAATCTTTTACGGCAAACTCCTCCTTCAGTTTCAACCCGATTCACTTGACACTTGGCATAATTGTTAGTCAGGAGTAGTAGATGTGCAAGACACACATTTCAGGTCTCTGTGACCATGACCTTGACCTTTGGTCTTGAAATTGGCAGGCACAATCTTTTACGGCGAACTCCTCCTTCAATTTCGACCTGATTCACTTGATACTTGGCATACATGTTACTCAGGAGTAGTAGATGTGCAAGACACAAATTTCAGGTCTCTGTGACCTTGACCTTGACCTTTGGCCTTGAAATTGGTCTTGATATTGGCAAGCAAAATCTTGTACTTTGAACTCCTCCTTCAATTTCAACCTGATTCACTTGATACTTGACAAAAATGTTACTCAGGAGTAGTAGATGTGCAAGACATGAATTTCAGGTCTCTGTGACATTGACCTTGACCTTTGGCCTTAAAATTGGTATTGAAATTGGCAGGCAAAATCTTGTACTTTGAACTCCTCCTTCAAATTCAACCTGATTCACTTGATACTTGGCATAAATGTTAATCAGGAGTAGTAGATGGCAAGACACAAATTTCAGGTCTCTGTGACCTTGACCTTGACCTTTGGCCTTGATATTGGTCTTGATATTGGCAAGCAAAATCTTGTTCTTTGAACTCCTCCTTCAATTTCAACCTGATTCACTTGATACTTGACATAAATGTTACTCAGGAGTAGTAGATGTGCAAGACACGAATTTCAGGTCTCTGTGACCTTGACATTGACCTTTGGCCTAAAAATTGGTATTGAAATTGGCAGGCAAAATCTTGTACTTTGAACTCCTCCTTCAAATTCAACCTGATTCACTTGATACTTGGCATAAATGTTAATCAGGAGTAGTAGATGTACAAGACACAAATTTCAGGTCTCTGTGACCTTGACCTTGACCTTTGGCCTTAAAATTGGTCTTGAAATTGGCAGGCAAAATATTGTACTTTGAACTCCTCCTTCAATTTCAATCTGATTCACTTGATACTTGACATAAATGTTCCTCAGGAAAAGAAGATGTGCAAGACACAAATTTTAAATCTCTGTGACCTTGACCTTTGGCCTTGAAATTTGTCTTAAAATTGGCAGGCAAAACCTTGTACTTTGAACTCCTCCTTCACTTGCAACCTGATTCACTTGATACTTGGCATAAATGTTACCCAGGAGTAGTAGATGTGGAAGACACAAATTTCAGGTCTCTGTGACCTTGACCTTGACCTTTGGCCTTGAAATTGGTCTTGAAATTGGCAGGCATAATCTTGTACTTTGAACTCCTCCTTCAAATTCAACCTGATTCACTTGATACTTGGCATAAATGTTACTCGGGAGTAGTAGATGTGCAAGACACAAATTTCAGGTCTCTGTGACCTTGACCTTGACCTTTGGCCTTGAAATTGGTCTTGAAATTGGCAGACAAAACCTTGTACTTTGAACTCCTCCCTCACTTGCAACCTGATTCACTTGATACTTAGCATAAATGTTACTCAGGAGTAGTATATGTGCTAGACACAAATTTCAGGTCTCTGTGACCTTGACCTTTGGCCTTGAAATTGGCAGGCAAAATCTTGTACTTTGAGCTCCTCCTTCACTTTCAACTTGATTCACTTGATACATGGCAAAAATGTTACTCAGGAGTAGTAGATGTGCAAGACACAAATTTCCAATCTCTGTGACCTTGACCTTTGGCCATGAAATTGGTCTGAAAATTGGCAGGCAAAATCTTGTACTTTGAACTCCTCCTTCACTTTCAACCTGATTTACTTGATATTTGGCATACATGTTACTCAGGAGTAGTAGATGTGCAAGACACAAATTTCAAATCTCTGTGACCTTGACCTTTGGCCTTGAAATTGGTCTTAAAATTGGCAGGCAAAATCTTGTACGGCAAACTTCTCCTTCATTTTCAACCTGATTTACTTGATACTTGGCATAAATGTTACTAAGGAGTAGTAGATGTGCAAGACACAAATTTCAGGTCTCTGTTACCTTGACCTTGACCTTTGTCCTTGAAATTGGTCTTGAAATTGGCAGGCAAAATCCTGTACTTTGAACTCCTCCTTCACTTTCAACCTGATTCACTTGGTAATTGTTTTGACTTGTAATATGGGGAGTTGGTGTCGCAAACTCCTCCTTCAGTTTTAAAGTTACTGAATTTATATTTGGGATACGTAATAGTCACAAATAGCAGATGCGAAAGACACAATTTTCATATGTTTACGGTTTGCCATTGTAGAATTATCTCCCCTGAACTTTGAATATTTTTTGTCATTTTTGCATGAAACATGGGGAGTTGGTGTCACAAAACTCCTCCTTCATTTTGAAACTTATTAAATTGATACTTGCCATACATACTAAACACCAATAGTACATGTGCAAGACACAATTTTCCTGTGTTTAGTGTTAGCCATTACAGAATTTTCTCTATTTGAACTTTGGGTATTTTTGTTATTTGGTCCTCATTCTAATGATACCTGTTCAAAACTTGGATTTGCAATCAAGGCTGCTGTGTGGGGGTATTCATTACCTTTAGTGATAGTCTTATTTTCTGTAGAAACATATAGTAAAACTTTGAAAATCTTCTCTGAAACTAGAAGGGTGTTAGCTTTCATATTGGCACATAGCATCATGTTCAGGTCCTCTATAAAAGTTAAATAGATTATGCCCCTGGGGTCAAAATTGGCCCCGCCCCAGGGGTGGTCAGTTTTCAATAGAAACATATTGTGAAAACTTTGAAAATCTTCTCCTCTGAAACTGGAAGGTTCTCAGCTTTAATATTTGGCACATAGCATCATGTTCAGGTCCTCTACAAAAGTTGTATAAATTATGCCACTTGGATCAAAATTGGCCCTGCCCCAGGGGTGGTCAGTTTTCAATAGAAACATATAGTATAAACTTCGAAAATCTTCTCCTCTGAATCTGCAAGGTTCTCAGCTTTCATATTTGGCACAAAGCATCATGTTCAGGTCCTCTACAAATGATAGATAAATTATGCCCCTGTGGTCAAAATTTGCCCTCCCCCAGGGGTAGCCAGTTTTCAATAGGAACATTATATAGAGCAAACTTTGAAAATATTCTCCTGAAACTGGTAGGTTCTCAGCTTTCATATTTGACACATAGCATCATGTTCAGGTCCTCTACAAAAGTTGGGTCAAAATTTGCCCTGCCCTGCCCCAGGGTGGGCTAGTTTTCAATAGAAACATATAGTGAAAACTCTGATTGTCTGGTAAGCGCTTCAGGGCCATTCTGACCCTCTTGTTTTTCTAAACCCGTAATATTTGGTATGTAGCTTTGTTATAATGAGTTACAGATCAACTTTGAATTTTGTTACACTACATTGATTTTTCACAGAATTACAGCAGCTTGATTTAGAAATTTTCCCGAAATTTCAGGTTTTCCAGAGTTTTTTCTAAACTTTTGCAGATATTGAAGTGATATTTGGTATTTAGCTTTATTATAATAAGTTACAGATTAAGTTTGAATTTTGTTAAGCTTCTTTGATTTTTTTACCGAATAACAGCTGTTGGACATAGAAATTTCAAGGAAATTTTAAGTTTTCCGGAGTTTTTTTTTCTAAACCCTAGCAGATAATGAAGTGATATTTGGTATTTAGATTATTATAATGAGTTACAGATCAAGTTTGAATTTTGTTACAGTACATTTATTATACCCCCACCAACTGTGATGGGGTCTATATAGGAATCACCTTGTCCGACTGTCCATCAGTCACCAGCGTTTTTCCGAAAAATTTATACCACCTTCAAACTTATACATGTTATAAGTGTTACGTGGGGACAGCCATCTCCATGTTTCATAACTCTTGCACAAAATTTGACAAAATTTGTCGTCGTCCGATATCTTAACATTGACCATAACTTCTTCAATTTTTAGCTCACCAGAGCACAAAGTGCTCAGGGTGAGCTTTTGTGATTGCCCGATGTCCGTCGTGCGGTGTGCGTCCTGCGTCGTCAGTCGTCAACAATTTGAACCTTTAAAAATCTTCTCCTCTGAATCTACAGGGTTCTCAGCTTTCATCTTTGGCACATAGCATCATCTGTAGGTCCTCTACAAAAGTTATATAAATTATACCCCTGGGGTCAAAATTGGCCCTGCCCCAGGGGTTTTCAGTTTTCAATAGAAACATATAGTGAAAACTGTGAACATATCTCCTCTAAAACTAAAAGGTCCTCAGCTTTCGTATTTGGCACATAGCTTCAACTTCAGGGCTTCTACAAAAGTTATGCCCCTAGGGTCAAAATTGGTCCAACCCCAGGGATTGCCAGTTTTTGGTAGCTGACTGCTTAAACAGCCCATGGGATCACTAGTTATGCATGGGAAAAACTTTAAAAATATTCTTGTCAGAAACTACATGTCCCAGAGCTTAGATATTTGGTGTATAGATTTACTTAGCATAACTTTATGGGTTTTATAAATATCATAGTTCTTGGGTTAAAATTGGCCCTGCCCTGTGTGTACAGTCTTCTTCACGGCAGAAACGACAGTCTAAAGGTTTCTCCTTAATATATCAGCCTGCAGAGCTCAGACCAGTCAGTGTGAGTTCTTATATAATCACCCTAACCTGATCAGTAGAGTAGAAATTGTGTTTAGACAAATAACACACACTCATTTAAGATTGAGAAAACTGTGGATAGTTCTCATTATGCAGAACACTCTTAAAGCTTTTTTTCATACCTATGCCATGCATTAAGCTACCAGATATTAATATAGAGCATATCTGTTGTGAATTTCAGCTTAACTCTTTGCATGCTGGGTAATTTTGTCATCTGCTAAATTGTTGTCTGCAGCAAATTCATAAGTTATCCTAACTACACACTTTCTTTCTAAGTTTTTCAGAAGTTCAGTCTCATTGACAAACAGTTTGGATATCAGATCAGGCCCCACATGAGATTGGCCCTGATCTGGATCCAAACTGTTTGCATAGGTCATTAGTGGTGGGAGAATCCCACTACACACATTCTTTCTAAGTTTCTCAGAAGTTCAGTCTCATTTACAAACAATTTGGATATCAGATCAGGCCCCACATTATGTGGGGCCTGATCTGGATCCTAACTGTTTGCATAGGTCATTAGTGGTGGGAGAATCCGCCTCTAGCATCCGAAGAATTAATACAAGTTCCAGTTGTCTATGCTCTATCCATTCTTTCACTACATTCTTTTAGCATCATGTTCAGGTCCACTACAAAAGTTATATAAATTGTGTCCCTGGGGTCACAATTGGCACCGCCCTTGGGGAAGGGAAACATAATAGAAACATATAGTGAAAACTTTGAAAATCTTCTCCTCTGATTGTCTGGTGAGCGATGTCAGGGCCATTCTGGCCCTCTTGTTTATTTACAACCTTTATTTTTGGTATGCATGTTCATATGTTCATCTTGACAATGACGACCGACGAGCGTTGACAACCGCTTGCAGTGCTCTTGTTTAGGGGTTTATTAATCTTTGTTACTTTTCAGAAGCATTTTTTGTCTGGAGCATAACTTCTCAAGTATTGTAGGTGCAACTGTGAAACTTTATATATGGATAGAGGGTGATGAGAGGATGTGAAGTCAACAAGGACTGTCACTCTAACTTAATGTTTTTAGGGATTTATTCCTCATTGTTACTTTTTTTTTTGTCCAGAGCACAACTTCTCAAGTACTACTTCTACATTACTTCACTGTTGAACCTCAAATTTTGCATATGCATTTATAATGATGTGTAGATGTGTGTGACATAATTTTGATGTGAGTCATTCCTTGATAGGACATTAAAAATATTACTTTCCACAAGTGTGGATGAAAGGATTATTGAGCTATTGCCTTTTGTATTGAAGTCATTGGATCTTTTGACAAGGTGGTGGGTGGTGATATCAATCCCCTTCAGTGATAGTTCTAAATCACTTCAGTCGTATTTTTATGACAGTATTTTTATGTCACGGTGACCTATGGAAGATTAACATTGTAAATGAAATTGAGGTAAATGTATAATAAGACCAAATGTCTCATTGTAAGTTTGTAACCTATCAGGGAAATTTGAATTATTTCAGGGAAATTTCAGGGGATTTTTTTCCATTTGTATGTGGCAGCCCTGAGTTTGCATATTTTTACCTTGTAGACAAGGCTAACCTTTCTGATGGTGAATGGGATGGAACTTTATCAGATGATGAAGAGGAGGATAGTGCAGGTAAAGGTGATGCAAGCGATGCAAGGATGATTCCTAAAGCTGACAAGTCTGGACAGCTCATCAGCATTTATAGTAGAGCCATGACTGAGGAAAGCAGTATGCCTCAGCCTCCTCCTCCTCCTGTAGCCATGACTCCATTGGACTGCCCAAAGAACTGCCTCATCATGTTTCCAGTGACCTCAGGTAAGTTGTTGCAAGTGCAGGTATGATATTTAACCCTTTCCCCGTCTATGTGTATTCCAAATTTTGATTACCTACTGAATATTCATGGACAAAATAGCCACTTCTAAAAGTTAAAAAAGATATCTTTCAAATTTCATTAGCAGACAGAACAGACCCTATCAGACGGCTCCTATAGGAGCCACCCACTTGTAATTAGCTGGGCGTTGTGATATGACTGAAATACTGTTAATACGACTTAAAACTTGATACAAACCAAACCAAACCTGTTCTTAGCAAACATGGAGTGATTAACCCTTTTCTTCGTAAACACACTTGTCTACGCTTTTGCAGAGTAAACCCAGATCAGACGGACCCTATAGGAGTCATCTGCTCTGTTTGCTTATATAATGATATACATTGTAGATCTCTAATTCTACAGTTTCTGCCAGGGTCAAAACTGTTCTCGTTCTTATAGGATAATAAATGTTAAGCTAATTATACCCCCCCACAAACGAAGTTATTTTTCAGTTTTCCGGATTTTTTTTTCTAAATCTACAGATTTTGAAGTGATATGTGGTATGTGGCTTTATTATAATGAGTTACAGATCAAGTTTGAATTTAGTTACACTCCTTTGATTTTTCACGTAAATACAGTGATTTTACTTGGAAATTTTCCGGAAAATTCAGGTTTTCCAGAGTTTTTTCTACACCTTTACAGATATTGAAGTGATATTTGGTATGTGGCTTTATAATAATGAGTTACAGATCAAGTTTGATTTTTGTTACGCTTCATTGATTTTTTACGGTAATACATTGGTGTTACTTGAAAAAATTCTGGAAATTCAGGTTTTCCGGAGTTTTTTCTACACCTTAACTGCAGTGCAGATATTGAAGTGATATTTCGTATGTGTCTTTATTATAATGAGTTACAGATCAAGTTTGAATTTCATTACGCTTCATTGATTTTTCACGGAAAAATAGTGATTTTACTTAGAAATTTTCTGGAAATTCAGGTTTTCTGGAGTTTTTTTCTACACCTTTACAGATATTGAAGTGATATTTGGTATGTGGCTTTATTATAATGAGTTACAGATCAAGTTTGAATTTCGTTATGCTTCATTGATTTTTCACGGAAATAGTGTGATTTTACTTAGAAATTTTCCATAGTTTTTTTCTAAACCCTTGCTGATATTGATGTCACTGTGATATTTGGTATGTAGCTTTATAATAATGAGTTACAGATCAAGTCTGAATTTTGTTACACTACATTGAATTTTAACGAAATTACAGCATTTTGACTTAGAATTTTTTAGGAAATTTCAGGTAGTGGTAGTTCTAGTTAATATTCTTACATACATGTACGTTAGTTATTTCATAGATATTCATAGAGTAAAGGGTTAATTTAAATAATGTCTTTCAATTGGGCCTTTTGATGACCCCACCCCATCATTCCCAATAGGTATGAAAGTAACTGTATTAATGAGAGTCACTTGTATAAACTGGGAAAGCTAGCTAATACTCTCAAGACATACTCAAGGGGTGTGTTTAATTCATACTGAACATGCACAAAATATGACAAAAAATCAAAACTCAATAAAATTAAAAACTTTAAAACATTAAAAAATTTAAGCTGTAAATTATAATACTTCAAAAAAGAATCAGATATAAAACTTGGGACATATGCTAATGTTAACACAGTATAATTTGCAGTTAACACACAATAAAACTGCATCTCTTCGTACTACTGATTGATCATTGTAAAGCTGTTTCAATATAGAAGTTTGATCACAAACTAGATAGGTCTCCATAAACATGGGGAAAATTCCTGGTTTATGCAGTGAAACAAAATTATGTCTGAATATTTGTGTGTAGCTCTTTTCACTTTAGATTTAATGTTTTCATTCCAATGACACAATTCCAAATTTGTTTCCAAAATGTAATCTTTAGCACCATATGACCAAAACATTTATCATGAAATATGTTCGTAGTCAACTTAATAGTGTTATTAAAAGACTCAACAGGATAATTATGTGTCCACGGCATGTACATAAATATCTGGGTGTTTGTATTCATCAATGAATTTAATAGTGGTACTAAGTATTTGCTTTAGTGAAAGAGTCAATCAGTATTATTCTGCTGGGTATGTAGTTTGGGTATGTTGTCATCTAGACTTGGGTAGACAGTGATCGTGCAAAAGAAAACAAATCTACAGGAGCTTTTTGGGTTTGCTTTGTAATTGCTGAGCTTGGACTGATCCCCACTAGTTGGCAAATATGCTAAACATGGAGATGTAACAAATAATACCTGACTGTGTGGTAGCAAAATGCAGACAGTCGTTTCCAAACATTGAAGAAGCACAATATATGCATCATAAATGGGAGTTATGCCCATATGCAGTTTAAATTGTTATCTTTATAAAAATACTAGAGGCCTAAAAGTACAGTATTTTTATGCCCCCCAGATCAGATCTGGGGGCCATATTGTTTTTGCCCTGTCTATTTGTTTGTTTGTTTGTCACCAACTTTAACATTGGTCATAACTTTTGAGCCAGTACAGATAGAGACTTGATATTTGGTATGCATATCTTATAAAGCCGAACATTTTGAGGGGTGACATGTTGAGGTCATCATTCAAGGTCAGAGGTCAAATATGTAGGTCAAATCACAGACTTTATAACATTTGCCATAACTTTTGAACCATTAGAGATAGAGACTTGATATTTGGCATGCATGTGTATCTCATGAAGCTGCACATTTTAAGGGGTGACATGTCAATTACAAGGTCATCCTTCAGGGTCAAAGCTCAAATTTGGCGGGCATAGTGTTTCACAAACAAATCTTGTTTTCATTGCTACTCTTCATAATTTGTTCTGTTTAAAATATTGAATTATCAGTTAAACTTGTCACATAGTTTACTACCCCTATGAAAGGACCTGAATGAAGTGTCTGGCTAGGAGTATGGAGGCATGATTTTTTGTTCGCATGGCTTTGTAACAGAAGTTATAATGAAGTGTATGTATAACCCTTTACTCCATAAATACGCCTTTCCACACCTTTGCAAATATAGGAGCCATTTGATTAGGCTCTGTGCTCTTCTTATACGCCGGTTTGAAAAAACGGGACGTATTATGGAATGGCGCTGTCCGTCCGTATGTCCGTCCGTCTGTCTGTAACATCTCCTCAAGTTCCGCTGGGTGGATCCTTCTCAAATGTTAGCACAATGTTTATCTAGACATGCTACAGTAGCCTGCCAAGTCCCGGTTTGTTTTTATCCAAGGTCAAGGTCACACAATTGGACTTGGAATTTGCGTTTAGCAAAAATGTTAACCAGTCTGTAACATCTCTAACTCAAGTTCCGCTTGGTGGATACTTCCCAATATCAACCACAATGTTTATCTAGACATGCTACAGTAGCCTGCCAAGTCCCAGCTTGTTTATCCAAGGTCAAGGTCGTTTAATTGGACTCAAAATTTGCATTTAGCATTTGCGTTAAGTGGAATAAGTCCACTTATTTACATAACACTTTGTGATAATCTGTGAAACTTGGAACATTTGTTCACCGTCACGACCTTCATCTGTAGGCAAGAATAAATAACTCTGCCAAGCATTTTGACCGAATTGTGAACTTTTTAACTTAGAATTCTTGGTTAAGACTTTGTTAAAGTCCATTTATTTACATAACCCTTTGAGATAAAGCTTTTAAACTTGGAACACTTATTCACCATCACAAGCTTCAAATGTAGAAAAGAGTACATAACTCTGTCAAGCATTTTGACAGATTTATGTCCATTTTTAACTTTAAATAGAATTTTTTGTTAAGGTTTTGGTTAAAGTCCACTTATTTACATAACCCTTTGAGATAAAGCTTTTAAACTTGGAGCACTTGTTCACCATCACAAGCTTCACCTGTAGGCAAGAGAACATAATTCTGTCTAACATTTTGACATAATTATGACGCTTTTTAGCTTGGAATTTTTGGTTAAGGTTTTGGATAAAGTCCACTTATTTACATAACCCTTTCAGATTAAGCTTTTAAACTATAAGTAATAGAGTAAATACAATGTAACGCTGTCAAGCATTTAGACACAATTATGGCACTTTTTAATTTAGAATTTTTGGTTAAGGTTTTTTGTTAAATACGTTAACCCAAGTTTATGTTGAACAAGACCCCGATGGGCGTATATTGTGCCCACTGGCACTCATGTTGCATATGAAATAATATACATATGATTTTATATATTCTGCCATTATAAGTCAAAAGTTACTCTGCTTATGTGTTATGAAAAATAACCTAATTATTAGTCATGATGTCATTAGTTCTCATATTATTATTCATGGAGTAAATGTTTAAAGAAGAGAAATAGTAATGCAGAAGCTTTTTGCGTATACAGTGCCATGCAGTATTAATAAAGCTGCTTCATGCCCTTACACTATAGATTATAATAGATACACCCCTGAATGCCTTTAGAAACAGTATAGACACTGATCAGGTGACTCCTGTAGAGGTGTGATAAACCATTTGAGTACAGTAGAACCTGTCAAAAAAGAAGTCTAATTGTGGGTCAGTAAGGCAGGTGGTAGCTTAATACAGGTCATAAGTAAAGTAGAAATATCCTATTTGAGCTTTCAGCATTACATTTGACCTGCATTAATCAACCACCTGTGTTTAGGACTCCTGTTTTCAGTAAAACAGGTTCTACTGTATACAGGTACATAGCTTGATCTGATTTTACAACAGCAGCTTACTGATCATATTACAGTAAAACCCCTCTAAACCGGAATTCTAGAAGAGAAGAATTTAGCTGCTTTTAGGCAGGTGGCTGCTTAATGCAGGGTAAAAGTCATGCAGAAAGCTCCTAGAGGAGACTTCTGCATGACTTTTTCCCTGCATTAAGCTGCCACCTGTCTCCAAAACCGATATTTATACCAAAATTAACGTCCGGTTTAGAGGGGTTTCACTGTATTGATTATTGACTTAACCAGGTAATGTTTACAAAATAAACCATTATCTTTGTTATATTATAGTAGGTACAGTTAAACTATTGACTGGTTATTACAAATCTTCTAAGTTCTATATCTCTGTTTTTTTCAGCCAATGTTTACATGTACCATATTAACAGTGGAAAGTTTTACCAAACGTATAAAAATGTAGTTTTGTAAATACTCTTGTATATCGTTCACCACCTAGTATTGTCTTTGAAAAATCACTGATCAGAAGTTTACCTTTTCCCTGTTGAATATTGGTGTTAGAAATATTGACATCATAAATATTTTTCAGCTGAATCTTTTAGGGCCCTATATGAATCACATTTTCTGTCCGTCCGTCCATCTGTCCGTCCATTTTGATGTGACTCGATAACTCAAAGAGTACATGTACTTAACTTAAATATTGATTTCATAATAAACTTTAAAGGCATATGCTTTGTATTATCAGAGGAAGACAACTATAGATTTTGGGTTGAATCAGATTACTATGTCTAGAGTTATCTGCCTTTGATTACAGGTCCCTCTCTGATTAAATCAGTTTTCTAGTTATAATGGTGATTGGTCGTAGCAGAAACTGTAGAATCAGTCCTGCATAATTCCATAAGCAAGTAAGATGCTATCTGATCAGAGCCTGCCGTTTACTTATGAAATGATAATAGACTTGACGCTACAGCTTCTACCAGTATCGAAAAATAGTGTCAACATATATGTACATGTATACTACTACAAAGAAGCCTTCTGATTTGGGTCAGCTCTGTTTGCAAAGGCGTGGAAAAGCATAGCATTTGTATGAGTGGAAAGGGTTAAGCTACCGCTTGTCTGAAATAAATTTCAGAATTAAGCATCTTCTGAAACATTGTAGAGGGGTTTTACTGTATAGAACAATGACTATGGTTTTCAAGCCAGCGCTTATTTCAAAGACAATTTGAGCTCAAGGTATTTTTCTTTGTTGCAACTAGGTCGATCAGCACTACGTCAAGATAATGGAGCAGGTAGTTGGCTGTTGTACTTCATGCATGCATGTAGAAAACACATTGTTCAGAATGGCAAATTACTTCCATTTCTGACTGCTGTGTCAGATAAAGTTGCCAGAAGAGACTATGAGCCCATGGATACAATAGAAAAAACAAAGTGTGCTGCAACCATCGTACACAGATTGACAACAGACGTTACATTTGAACCTATGTCAGAAAACTCAATGATGGCTAAATGGAAGCAAAGATGGCTGACAGATAACTAGTCAAAATCTGGCACATGCATCACAAGGAATAAATATAGAGAAACTTGTCTCTAGCTAATCAGACTGCATAAATATAGCGGCCTATAATAGCAGGTCATGCCTTTTTCTGGCAGTATTCGAAAAACATCATTTTAATAATTGGGATTTTTTCCGCAGTAAAACTCCATGATTTTTAGCATTTTAATCAAAATGTCATTATTGGGAATTTTTTCCTAAAATTCGGAAAAACGTTAACTGTTTTGAATTGGGAATGGGTCCTTTTTATAGACCTGTATAGATGCCAGAAAAATGCCTGCAGGTGGTTGCTTAACCCATTCCCTCATATTGACGCCTCTGTAAAATCACTTTTTGAAACCATTGTGGTAATTTTAAATTTATCACATTGATTTCAGAACTATACAATTCTAAATGTTTCCTTTTTAGCTCACCAGAGCACAAAGTGCTCAGGGTGAGCTTTTGTGATCGCCTGTTGTCCGTCGGCGTGCGTCGTCCGTCGTTCGTCGTTCGTCGTCCGTCGTCAACAATTTGAACCTTTAAAAATCTTCTCCTCTGAATCTACAGGGATCTCAACTTTCATCTTTGGCAGATAGCATCATATTCAGGTCCTCTATATAAATTATGGCCCTGGGGTCAAAATTGACCCCGCCCCAGGGGTGCCTTGTTTTCAATAGAAACATATAGTAAAACTTTGAAAATCTTCTTCTATGAAACCAGAAGGTTCTCAGCTTTCATAATTGGCACATAGCATCATGTTCAGGTGCTCTACAAAAGTTATATAAATTATGGCCCTAGGGTCAAAATTGGCCCCACCCCAGGGGTGGGCAGTTTTCAATAGAATCATATAGTGCAAACTTTGAAAATCTTCTCCTCTGAAACTGGAAGGTTCTCAGCTTTCATATTTGGCACATAGCATCATGTTCAGGTCCTCTACATAAGTTATATTATTTATGGCCCCTGGGTCAAAATTGGCCCCGCCCCAGGGGTGGGCAGTTTTCAATAGAAACATGTAGTGAAATATTTTAAAATCTTCTTCTCTGAAACTGGAAGGCTCTCAGCTTTCATATTTGGCACATAGCATCATGTTCAGGTGCTCTACAAAAGTTATATAATGTATGGCCCCGGGTCAAAATTGGCCCCGCCCCAGGGGTGGGCAGTTTTCAATAGAAACAAATACTGAAATCTTTTAAAATCTTCTTCTCTGAAACTGGAAGGTTCTCAGCTTTCATATTTGGCTCATAGCATCATGTTCAGGTCCTCTACAAAATTTATATAAATTATGACCCATGGGTCAAAATTAGCCCCGCCCCAGGGGTGGGCAGTTTTCAATAGAAACAAATAATGAAATCTTTGAAAATCTTCTTCTCTGAAACTGGAAGGCTCTCAGCTTTCATATTTGGCACATAGCATCATGTTCAGGTGCTCTACAAAAGTTATATAATGTATGGCCCCTGGGTCAAAATTGGCCCCGCCCCAGGGGTGGGCAGTTTTCAATAGAAACAAATAGTGAAATCTTTGAAAATCTTCTTCTCTGAAACAGGAAGGTTAGTCTAAGCTTTCATATTTGGCTCATAGCATCATGTTCAGGTCCCCTACAAGTTTTTCTTAATTATTCCCCTGGGGTCAAAATTGACCCGCCCCAGGGCCGGCTTGTTTTCTATAGAAACATATAGTGAAAACTTTGAAAATCTTCTCCTCTGGTTGTCTGGTGAGCGCTTCAGGGCCATTCTGGCCCTCTTGTTTCTTTTAAATATTGCTTTTCAGTGGATTTATTCAAAGAGATTGGGTCTAGAATAGCCTATGAGGTAATGGATTAATGCTGGTATATAAGCTTAGAATTAGACATTTTGGACGGTCATTATAGAGAGATTTACTGTAGTACAGTGAATTTGAGTGAAACCTCTCTAAAATAGGAGAATAAAATCCAGCTAAAAGATTCAAACACTGGCAATTATCCCAGTTAAAAGTTTCAAATACTGGCAATTATCGCAGTTAAAAGTTTTAAACACTGGCAATTATCCCAGTTAAAAGTTTCAAACACTGGCTATTGTTCCTTTTTTCTGTTGCATATTCATGTAAGAAGTAATGAAATCATAAATATTTCTTAGCTGAATATTCATAATGGCATATGAACACTATTTTGGTAGAAACTGTAGTGGCAGATCTATTATGATGTCATAATTATTTAAGCAAACAGAGTAGATGGTTACCCTTTGCATGATCACAAGAGGCGACTTGTAAGGGTTTAACATAAACTGGAGTTTGCATTTCTGATTGTCAATCAGGTGTTAAAATTTCTGGATCCATACCCCATATTTTATCTCGATTTAAATGGGATGTGGGTCGGGCAACTTTTCTCCTGTCTCGGCGCCATAGGACATATACAATAGTATTGAAGTGCTGCAGACCCAACTCACTCACTCTCTGATCAGACTGCTCATACAGATCCTGTCTGATTGGGATCTTCTCTGTTTCCATATTGGTTAACCCTTTCCCTCATATAGACGTGTTTTCACACATTTGCAAACAGAGTAGACCCAGATCAGCCGGCTCCTAGAGGAGCCGTCTGATCAGGGTCTGCTCTGTTTGCTAATAGAATTTGAAAGATCAGTGTCTTCACTTTCTAAAATGTCTACAATGTTCCACCTTCCATATTTCTTTGAAGTATTTTTGTTAATGAATATTCAGGTATTGAAATTTTGAATAAACATAGAACAGGAAAAGGGTTTAAAAGCATTTGTATGAAGGACAGCATTAAATAGTACAGTGGAACATCTATACAGTAGCCATTCAAAAAATCTAGTTTCCAGTTTTTATACGCCCACCTAATAAAGGTGGTCGTATATTGTCGTGGCCCTGTCCGTCCGTCCGTTCGTTCGTTCGTTCGTTCGTTCGTTCGTTCGTTCGTACGTTCGTTCGTTCGTTCGTTCGTCCGTCAACATTTTGTTTGTCCGCTGTTTTCTGGGAAAACTATTTGACAGATATTAATGAAACTTCACACAAATGTTAAATGCATCAAGATCTGAAGCTGAGTTGATTCTGAGGTTCATTTGATTTTTCATTTCAGAGTTATGGCCCTTGTCCTTAAAAAATATGCAAATAGTTTGTCCGCTGTTTTCTGGGAAAACTATTTGAGAGATATTAATGAAACTTCAAACAAATGTTTAATGCATCAAGATCTGATGCTGAGTCGATTCTGAGGTTCATTTGATTTGTCGTTTCGGGGTTATGGCCCTTTTACTTAAAAAATAATGCAAATACATGCAAATAGTTTGTCCGCTGTTTTCTGGGAAAACTATTTGACAGATATTAAAGAAACTTCACACAAATGTTTAATGCATCAAGATCTGAAGCTGTGTCGATTCTGAGGTTCATTTGATTTGTCGTTTCGGAGTTATGGCCCTTGTCCTTAAAAAATATGCAAATAGTTTGTCCGCTGTTTTCTGGGAAAACTATTTGACAGATATTAATGAAACTTCACACAAATGTTTAATGCATCAAGATCTGAAGCTGAGTTGATTCTTAGGTTCATTTGATTTTTCATTTCGGAGTTATGGCCCTTGTACTTAAAAAATATGCAAATAGATTGTCCGCTGTTTTCTGGGAAAACTATTTGACAGATATTAATGAAACTTCACACAAATGTTTAATGCATCAAGATCTGAAGCTGAGTCGATTCTGAGGTTCATTTGATTTGTCATTTTGGAGTTATGGCCCTTTTACTTAAAAAATAATGCAAATAGTTTGTCCGCTGTTTTCTGGGAAAACTATTTGACAGATATTAATGAAACTTCACACAAATGTTTAATGCATCAAGATCTGATACTGAATTGATTCTGAGGATCATTTGATTTTTCGTTTCAGAGTTATGGTCCTTGTCCTTAAAAAATAATGCAAATAGTTTGTCCGCTGTTTTCTGGGAAAACTGTTTGAGAGATATTAATGAAACTTCACAAAAATGTTTAATGCATCAAGATCTGATGTTGAGTCGATTTTGAGGTTTATTTGGTTTTTCGTTTCGGAGTTATTGCCCTTTTACTTAAAAAAATGCAAATATATGCAAATAGTTTGTCCGCTGTTTTCTGGCAAAACTGTTTGACAGATATTAATGAAACTTCATACACATGTTTAATGCATCAAGACCTAAAGCTAAGTTGAGTCTGAGGATCATTTGATTAAATGTTTCGGAGTTATGGCCCTTGCACTTAAAAAAATAATGCAAATCTATACAAATATGAGGATGGCCATAACTTTTTCATTTGAAATGATATTTACTTCAATTTTTTTTATATGGTTAAACCTTAATGTGAATTTTCACATATATTGCGGGGGTTTTGATATGTCATTTTATTCTAAAGTTATGGTCCTTGAACTTTGTGTGTTCGTTGCTTTGTTAGTCGGTAAACTTTTAGTTTGTCTGTTGTTTTCTGGGAAAACTATTAAAATGATATAAATGAAACTTAACAACTTAACACAAATGTTTTAAGCAACAAAATTTGAAGCTGAGTTTATTTTGAGGTTCATTCAGTTTGTCTTTACAGCCTCAGTTATGGCCGTTGCACTTTACAAAAATCTGCAAAAATGAGGATTAGCTGTAACTTTTTTATTTAATAAGATATTCACTTAATTTTTTAAAAAAATAGTATCACCTTAATATGGAAATCAAGATCTGAAGCACAGATTAGAAAATGTAAGCACTTATAAGGCATGTTGAATCGGAGAAAGTTTGCAAGTGGGCGTATTATGTACCGTATGCGGTACTCTTGTTCAGACAAGTGGTACCCTTAACCCTCCTCTGTTTGCTTATGAAAAAAGATCCATTTGTAGTTTCTGTCTTGGTCAAAATGCCTTTGTATATGATGTAATTATAAAAAACAAGTCAGTTTATTAATATTCATACGGTCAGTACATATGAATTCAAGGGTTAATTAGTGATTGCTATGCCTCTAATGACATGTTGAGATGGATATGTTTAGCCTTGCTACGGGAACAGATACTTTTTACTGTGTTAGCAATGACCAGCTGTCAATTCATAGACTATGCTATCTACACTGTAAGATAATCGTGAAAATCAGGCCCGAGGTTGTAAAACATTTTTTCTCACTTACCTTCCCTTATCTCCGAGTTAGAACAATTGATTAAGAAAATACACTTTTTTGTTATGTGAGAAAAAGAATCTGATGCTCATTGTCATTTAAGATCACATGTTCCTCAACTCACCAAAAAATGTTATTAAGTTAGCCAAGGCTCGCTTAATGCAATTTTCTAAGGCTCGTTTAGGAACATGTGATCTTAAAAGACAACTCGCATCAGATCCTCTATAAACAGGTGCTACTTTATATTATAATGCACTGTAATTGTACGTTGCACTTAACTATACTTCATTGTTTGCAAAGTCAATAAAACAGCCTTTTTCCTCACCAGCATGGCTTTAATCCTTTGAATATGAGAGACAAGTGAACTGGCATTTACAAACAGTGTAGACCCACATCACAGAGCTCCTAGAGGAGCCCTCGGAGCCGGTTATGCACTGTTTGTTGTTCAAAAGCCAATGAAGCCTTTCATACTGAATGAACTTCTTGAAATTTGCCTATCTTGTTTTTTATAGGCAGGTTTGCATTTCGAAACAGTTTGTGTGGTTCCTGGATGCTGTATTACTTACATAAAAACAGAATGATGTTTGAACAAGGACAGAATCTGTTCCAATACCTTACAAGAGTTTGTGGAAAAATAGCTCAGTACTCATATGATCCCAAAGACTATCCTAAAGGTATGTCACCTGAGGACATTGCCAAGTTGCCATCCAAAATGTGTGCCTGCATTACACACAGGTTAACAGAAGATGTCAAGTTTGAACCTAGAGGTAAAAGGCCTCTCAAAGACAGGTTGATAGTGAAGATGAAAAACTTTTTCAAATAGATTTTAAGATGGATATTATTGGAGTTTTGATGTCCAGGCCTGGTGCCTATAAAATGTTTTGAGGGCCAGTAATATTTCATTCTCAAGCTTTTTTCAGTCATGGAACTTGAGCATGATTTCGTACTCTGACTCAACAAGTTTTATAGGCACAAAGTCGGAATGTGTCTAATGATTAAATCTAAACTATTTGCTACATGGAAATGCTTTTTAATCCTACTGGAGCTGTATGATCAGTGTTTGTCTACTGAATAATATAGGTATGGCCATGGCTAAAATTTTCTTGGTCTACTCTGTTTTCAAAGACATCAAAAGGCATATATCTGGTAAATTCTGAGTTACTGCACAACTTATCTAGATCCAAACTGCAGAATAAATGTACATGTACTTACAATAGCTTTGCATTAAAAATCTTTTTTTTTCTATACAAAAATTACCGTGTTGTCCATTATTAACCCTTTCCCCTGTTCAATATTTATGTAAGAAAAAATGTCATCATGAATATCTATTAGATTTAGCTGAATTTTTATAATGCGAACTTTCAAAGAAATATTTTGCTTTGACAAAATCTGTAGAAGCGGTTCTAAATGAAGTCAAAAGCACATAGAGTGGACCCTTATCAGACAGCTCCTGTAGGAGCCATCTGATCTGAGTCTCATCTGTTTGCAAATTCGTGAAAATGCTTTTTTATGAGGGAAAGGGTTAAACAGTATTTCTTATATGTTACCATGTGTAATATATTTTCATATCTTTCAATGTATTAAAACATATTCATTGCTTACCACAACAGCCTTGAGGGACTGCACCTGATCAAGACCGTTATCTTCAAGGTCAGGGTCATGGCAGAAGTTGATATCAAGTATAATTGAATTGCATATGCAGTCATTCTAAATATATTTAATCTTGATTAACCTATTACCGCATAAGCTATTTTCCAGAATTGTGTAGTTTTGAAACCATTGTGATAAATAGAGCAATTGCTCCTGTGGAGCAAATGCTCTATTTATCACAATGGTTTCACAAAGTGACTTTTAGAGAAGCATCAAATGATGTCTATATGCGGGAATGGGTTAAGAAAGTCCATGTATTTGTTACCAGGTGTGTTGGGCATTTTCAAAGGTCATCATATATGGATGCTAACATTAATAGATTTTGCTGTTGGATTTTCAAATAATGTTTCACAATGATTTACCACAACTTGATATTTTGTTGTGTATTTGACCTTTGCTAATATTGATGCCTTTTGACCCCTCTGTAAAGTCACCTTTTGTAACCATTGTGATAAATAGATCATTTCCTTCAGTGGAACAAATGTTCTGTTTATCGCAGTGGTTTAAAAACTACACAAGTCTTAATTTTTCCTTTACTCTAGTAAATGTTCCTTTTCAGTAGATTTAGAGGATTGGTCTAAAAATAGCCAATGAGGGAATGGGTTAACCTTTCACTTTCCAGTTGGCTTGCGGTAGGTTGGTGATTCTACAGTAATAAGACTACCTGTGTATTTGTTTTCAAATTATGTTATGCTTAGATGAGGTACTGTCTTTGCTGTAGATACTTTTGCTTAGATGCATATTTTTAATTTTTTATATGTATTACACTTGTTAACCCTTTCACTATTCTATGTTTATTCCAAATTTCAACACCTACTGAATATTCTTGGACAAAATTAGTTATTAATGAAATTAGGAAGGTGGAACATTGTAGCCATTTTAGAAAGTAAAGAAATAGATCTTATCAAATTCCATTAGCAAACAGAGCTGACCCTGATTAGACGACTCCTGTTGTATAGGAGCTGTCTGATCAGGCTCTACTCTACAAATGGGTGGAAAAGTGTTTATATGAAGGAAATGGATAATACACCATTATACATAGGTGGATGCATGAAGCTCGCAAAAGAGAAAATATCCATCATTTATATGCATTATCTGAGCTCACTTTTCACAGAGTGTAGGGATTGGAATGAGAGAATTTACCCATTCCCTCCTACTGATGCCTTTGTAAAATTCATTTTTAGCTTGCCTGTTTCTAAGAAAAGTCAAACTATTGTAATCGCTGGGTCATAGGCGTTGTCGTCGTTGTCCAAAAACTTTAATGTAGCTTATTATCTGAAAAGTATTTATTAGAGGTATAGGTTAGTAGATTTCATTGAGGGGAAGGCATCTACATAAGAATCATAACTCTTGATTTCAAAATTTTGGAATTATGGCCCTTTATTGTTTTGAAAAAAATTAATTTAGCTGGACAAGCACCAAATCAGATGAGCGTTGGCGCCGCACGCAGCTCTTTGTTTATCGCAGTGGTTTCAAAACTACACAATTCTAAAAAAAAATCCTTTTCTCTAGTAAATGATCCATTTGGGTACAGAGATGTCAAAAGGCCTCACAATGAAGGAATGGGTCAGTCACAAATACGCCTTTGCAAACAGAGTAGACCCAGATCAGATGACTTCTGTTTGCTTATGATATTGATACAATTCTGCAGTTTGTGCCATGGCCAAAACTTCCTGAGCCCAAGTGCTAATGTTACAATCTAATATTCATGATCTCATTTTATCAAGAATATTCATGGAGTAAAGGGTTTCTACTGTATGTTTTTGTTTTGTATGATCACATTTCTACTGGAATGTTTGGCCATGACAGAAACTGTCAAATCATATCCATATCATATTCAAACAAGCGAGGTTTTACGCAAGCGTAAAATGGCTGCCTAACATGTATCAGGTGGCAAGATCAGCAGTCTAAACCAAGACCTTAAATGTAAATAAATAAATAAATACAATAAGACGCGGGTTATATAGTGTACTTGCAGAAAAAACAATGGGATTGTAAATGAATGGAAATCAGAGAAAGAACATACATGTATTTAACACTTATTAACCTGTCGTGTTTGAGATGTTTTGTTGTGTTTGCATTTTTATTATGCAAAGAAACTTTGAAATAAAAAGTTTGTATTCAACTAGTTACCAAATTCAACTAACAGTTAATCAGTTATTCACTTGTTAGGCGTCATTTCATTTGCAAAACAGAGTTAAGGTGTGATTTGTGTAAGTGTGGAGTAGGTTCTACAAACGGGATGCTGTGTGGATATTTAATGACAGGGTGCTAATATTAAATTGATTTAAAACAAAAGCACGTTAATGTCGAAATAAGAAATAAAAACTGACCTACGAAAAGAAAAAAATATATTCGTATCTACCTAGGATCGAACCCGTGTACCCTTAGTTTTTAGGCTAACGCGCTACCCCTACGCCACGGTGCTTTATACTAAATTATGTTTCAAATATAGCTATATCACTAGCATTTTAAAAACCGCTTTCGAAGAACATTTACACATGGAATTAAAATGCAAAAGCATCATGCGGAGTTTAAACAATAATAAATGGGAAGTCATAATTTTTGAAAAAAACAACAACATAATTTTCATGAATTTTAGAAAAGACGAGATAACAAAAAAAAATCCGTAGCAGTCGGCAGTTATAGAAACACAGGACCGCGGTTAATCATGCACCTTTTTCTAAGCCATTTAAGTATAGGCTGCCTTCGGCAGCCTAACAAAGCAGGCCCTGATCAGATGGCTTCTGCAGGAGTTGTCTGATCTGGGTCTACTCTATATTCAAGGACGCAGAAAGGCGTATTTAAGGAGTAAATGGTTAAGGCCTATAGAATATACATGTTTTGTATACAGCACTTTTTAACAGACTAAAAGTTGTCATGTCAAATTGCCAGATAATCAAGATACCCAGTAAGTACATAGAATTATTTTTATATGTAAATATGAGGAGCGTTTGAAAAATAGTGTCAACAGCGGCAGGTTGTCTATACGTCAATATCAGTATACATGTATGGCTATGTATATATAAGTCTCGCTAATGTGACCACGCAATTTATTCACATAGGAGCCTTCAAAAGCAGCAGGATGCTTAATGCGAGCCAAAAGTAATACAGAAAGCTCATAAAGGAGCTTGTTACATAACTTTTGTCCTGTATTAATCTACCATCTGTTTAAAAACAACAGAATAATCATTTTTATACGCCCGTTTGAAAAAACGGGACGTATTATGGAATGGCGCTGTCTGTCCGTCTGTCCGTCCGTCCGTCTGGTTGTCTGTCCGTCTGTAACATCACTAACTCAAGTTCCGCTTGGTGGATCCTTCTCAAATTTAAACACAGTGTTTATCTAGACATGCTACAGTAGCCTGCCAAATCCCGGTTTCTTTATCCAAGGTCAAGGTCACACAATTGGACTTAGAATTTGCGTTTAGCAAAAATGTTAAACGGTCTGTCTGTCTAACATCTCTAACTCAAGTTCCGCTTGGTGGATCCTTCCCAAATTTAACCACAATGTTTATCTAGACTAGCTACAGTAGCCTGCCAAGTCCCGGCTTGTTTATCCAGGGTCAAGGTCACTTAATTGGACTTAGAATTTGCGTTAAGCATTTGCGTTAAGCAAAAATGTTATCCTCAATTTATGTGGAACAAGTCCACTTATTTACATAACACTTTGTGATAAAGCTTTGAAACTTGGAACACTTGTTCACCGTCACAACCTTCACCTGTAGGCAAGGGTAAATAACTCTGTCAAGCATTTTGACTGAATTATGCCCCTTTTTAACTTAGAATTTTTGGTTAAGGCTTTGTTAAAGTCCATTTATTTACATAACCCTTTGAGATAAAGCTTTTAAACTTGGAACACTTGTTCACCGTCACAACCTTCACCTGTAGGCAAGAGTGCATAACTCTGTCAATCATTTTGACCGAATTATGCCCCTTTTTAACTTAGAATTTTTGGTTAAGGCTTTGTTAAAGTCCATTTATTTACATAACCCCTTGAGATAAAGCTTTTAAACTTGGAACACTTGTTCACCGTCACAACCTTCACCTGTAGGCAAGCGAAAACAACTCTGTCAAGCATTTTGACAGAATCATTCCCCTTTTTAACTTAGAATTTTTGGTTAAGGCTTTGTTAAAGTCCTGAGAATTTTTGGTTAAGGCTTTGTTAAAGTCCTTTTATTTACATAACCCTTTGAGATAAAGCTTTTAACCTTGAAACACTTGTTCACCATCACAAGCTTCACCTGTAGGCAAGAGTGCATAACTCTGTCCAACATTTTGACATAATTATGCCCCCTTTTAACTTAGAAATTTCGGTTAAGGTTTTGGTTAAAGTCCACTTATTTACATAACCCTTTTAGATTAAGCTTTTAAACTTGGAACACTTGTTCACCATCACAGGCTTCACCTGTAGGCAAGAGTACATAACATTTGTTCACCATCAGAAGCTTCATCTTCATCTCAAGCATTTACACAATTATGGCACTTTTTAATTTAGAATTTTTGGTTAAGGTTTTTTGTTAAAGTATGCCTATTTACAACCTTGAAACTTGGTCGCAAAATTGGACTTCGAATTTGAATTTAGCAAATACGTTAACCCCAGTTTATGTTGGAACAAAACCTCGACGGGCGTATATTGTGCCCACTGGCACTCTTTTTAAGTGGTTGTTAAGTGAGTCAGTATTGTACATATTAGGTTATATTTGGACAGTTGCTGAATGATATGCAAAGAATTACAAGCAATGAGGATTTACATACGTATATATTATTCTATGCAAATTATTAATACGAGTTCCCATTTTTATTAAATGTTTGTGTAAAATTTCTTAGTTATTTTTTCTTTACTAGTCCAACAATAAAAAGCAACATAAAACCCAGATCAGGTGTAATATATTTTCTCTACATGAAATATGTTTGCACAATTGTTCCTCTTACAAAGTAAGTGTAAGCTAACAACTTTGCACAACTGAACAAACCTTTTCTCCAGCACCCCTTCTGGTGTTTGGAATGTTTTCTGCCGTTTTAACATATCTGTACACTTAGAAGTACGGTCTTAAAATTGCCCACTGACTAATTATTCAAATCAACGTACATTTGTATATTTATTGTCTATTTCTTTATTCCAAACTTTGAAACCATTGACTCTGCATGAATATTCATGTTCGAAATAATGACGTCATGAATATTGATTAGAGTAATTCTACAGTGCTCCCTCTCTACAACTACACCCTTAATTTGGGATACGAATATTGTATGTGTTGTTCAGAGGGAGTTGTTATAGGGAGTGAACATCAAACATAACTAGCTTGGCTGCAGACCCCAGATAATGTGTATTTCTAGAACTAAAACCGTTATGCCTCCATCAAACCCTATGTTGTGACCACTCTTTAGAATCGTCCCAAAGTGACGATTCTAAAGATTGGTCACAAAATAGGATTTAATGAATTGTAAAGAAAATGCGATGGAAAAAGGTTGTTTCTGGAGCCTTGTTGTTTCGGAAACAGCGATATGCGTTGTTGTAAGGAGGGAATCGTTATTGAGAGAGCCGTTGTAGGGAGGAAGCACTGTAATGATAGCACACAAACACAATAGTTTAGACCGTGGCAGAAACTAGAATCGTATCCATTATATTATAAACAAACAGCACATACCCTGGTCAGACGGCTCCTGCAGGAGCCGTCTGATTTGGGTCTACTCTGTTTGCAAAGGCACAGAAACAAAGTGTATTTATAGAGTTAAGGTTTAATGTTTAGGATTGTTGAATGATCAGTGGCCATTGTCCACCCGTTCACGATTAGTTCATGAATACTAGCGCCCGCAATTCTCAAGAAATGTTCTCAAAACTTTGTATGCATGTACATGGCCGAACAAAACTTTGTATGCATGTACATGGCCGCACAATCAAAACCAAGTTCGATTGTATTCTTCCCTGTTGAATGTTCGTGTAAGAAATGATGACATCATAAATAGATACCAACTTAAACTTTATAATGGCTTACGGACACAGGATGCTTTGGTTTCTCCTAGGCTATTTTTAGATCCAACCTTTTTAGCTCGCCTATTCGAAGAATAGGGGGGCTTATGGAATCACACCGGCGTCGGTGTTGGCTTTTGGTTAAAGTTATGGGTAAGTGATGAAATGCACTAATACTACATGAAATATTTACCATAGGAAGCTGATGCTTGAAACGGAGGTGTCACGTGTGTTGGACATTGATGTAGTGTAGTTAAAAATTAAATAAAATTGAATTTCAGTCAAAATTCCACCTGTTTTGGGCTGAAATAGGAAGGTTAAAGTTTTGGGGTAAGTGTTGAAATGTACTAATACTACATGAAATATTTGCCCTAGAAAGCTGATATTTGGAATGGGGGTCCCCTGTGTGTTCAACATTGATGTAGTGTAGTTAAAATTTAAAATCAAATTGAATTTTAGTCAAATTATGTCTCCCCCATTTATGGGGAGATATATTGTTTTTGCCAGAGTTGTCTGTCTGTCCGTCCGTCTGTCTGTCTGTCTGTCCCGTCACAAACTTGTGTCGCCCGTATCTCTGAAACCAGTTGGGCTAGGGTCACCAAACTTCACAGGAATGTTCACCAGCATGAGTTGTTGTGCACCTATTTTTTTATAGTCTCCCCCTGATAATTTTGGAGTTATTGCCCCTGATGACTTAAAATTAGAAAAACTTTGTGTCGCGCGTATCTCTGAAACCGCTAGTACTAGAGTCACCAAACTTCACAGGAATGTTTACCAGCATGAGTTGTTGTGCACCTATGGTTTATGAATTGTCCCCCCCCCTGATAATTTTTGAGTTATTGCCCCTGATATGAATACTTAAATTTATACAAACTTTATGCGTATCTCTGAAACCAGTAGGGCTAGAGTCACCAAACTTCACAGGAATGTCGACCAGCATGAGTTATTGTACAACTGGGATTTTTTAATTGTCTTCCCTTGATAACTTTGGAGTTATTGCCCCTGATATGATTACTTAAAATTAGAGAAACTTTGTGTCATGCATATCTTTAAAACCACTAGGGCTAGAGTCACCAAACTTCACAGGAATGTTCACCAGCATGAGTTGTTGTGCACCTGTTTTTTTTAATTGTCTCCCCTGATAATTCTTTAGTTACTGCCCCTGATATGTTAACTTAAAATTAGAGAAACTTTGTGCTGCACGTATCTCTGAAACAAGTAGGGCTAGAGTCACCAAACTTCACAGGAATGTTCACCAGCATGAGTTGTGCATCTGGGGTTTTTAATTGTCCCCCCCTGACAACTTTTGGAGTTACTGCCCCTTATAACTTAAATAAGAGAAACTTTACTTTGTGTCACATGTATCTCTGAAACCACTAGTACTAGAGTCACCAAACTTCACAAGAATGTTGACTAGCATTTGTTTTTGTGTACCTGGGGCTTTTGAATTGTCTCCCCCTGACAATGTTGGAGTTATTGCCCCTGATGACTTAAACATTAGACCCTGATAAGTTTGGAGTTACAGACAATACACTTGTGTATTGGAAAGAGGATGGGAGGGGGAGACATCTGTTTTTGTGACAAAAACAAAAACTTCTAGTTTTCACCTGTTTTAGACTTAGCTTTTTGGGCTGAAATCTCAAGGTTAACGTTTTGGGGTAAGTTTTGAAATGCACTAATACTACATGAAATGCCGGTAATTGCCCTAGGAAGCTGATACTTGAAATGGAGGTTCCCGGTGTGTTGAACATTGATGGCTGAAATCTCAACGTTAAAGTTTTGGGGTAAGTATTAAGATGCACTAATACAACATGAAATATAGCTAGTATTTGGAATAGAGTTTGCCAGTAGGTTTAACATTGATGTATTTAAGTTAAAATAGAAAAATATTTTGGATTTAATCTTTGTAGACATCGTCTACAATAGACGAGCTTTGCTGTCCTGCGACAGTCTAGTTAATTAATCTAACCAAAAGGAGCATTGACTAGAGAAAAGGATTTTTTTAAATTTTGTAATTTGGAACCATTGTGATAAATAGAGCATTTGTTTCTATAGGAGCAAATGCTCTATTTATCACAATGTGAATTTTATAGAGGCGCAAACATGCGTTACTAGGGGGCAATGTGTTGGTAGAAAGCACAGGTGCTGGGCGCGTGACCATTTCATAAATACTACTTATAAATACCTTCAAATACGTCAAGACATCATACTTTAACAGTAAAAAAAGGAGATTATTTGTCCATACTTTTCTGACAAAGTATGGTCTAAACGTATTTGAAGGTATTTATAAGTGGAAGAAGGTGTAGAGTCAGATCTATAATAATATCACTAGCAAACAGCGGTCATTTTACCCATGCAAAAGAACACTAACAATAATGTAATTGTATGCAACATATTCCATTTTTTATGTGTGTAAAATTGTTACAATCAATTATTTACTAAATGAGCTGAAGTAAAGCTCTAAAACAACTAGAAAATTGTGTCTGTAAGACACAGTGATGCCCCCGTGTAGGTGTTTGCCTAGCTGCACGTAAAATTTTCAAGTCATTTGACCTTGACCTTGGACAGCATGGGCTGGGTGTGCAATGAAAGTATGGATGGTGTTTAATGTGTATATGCAATTCCATGGCAATAGCTACAGTGGTTAGGGAGATATAAGACAATAAAAAAAACTGTGACAAAAAAACTGCACGTAAATGTGACAACCAACTGCACGTAAAATTTCTAAGTCATTTGACCTCGACCTTGGGCTTGCGGGCAGCATGGGTGGGGTGCCAAATGATAGCATAGATGGTAATTGATGTGTATGTGAAGTTTCATGTGCATAAGCGTAGAAATTGCTGACTTATAACACTTGAAAAACTGTGACAACCAACTGCACCTAAAAGTGACACACGGACGGACGGGCGGACATGTGCAAAACATAATGCCCCCCCCCCCCCTGACTATCGTCAACGGGGGCATAAAAATGCATCATCATTACTAAGTGTTACTCAACGTTACTCATTTTAGGTACCCTAAACAGCGCAGACTCTGATCAGACGGTTTTTTAAGAACCTCTGATCTGGGCCTACTTTGCAAAGACGCGAAAAGGCGTTTATATGTAGTATTTGTAAGTATTATGGAAAACTCTTAGTAGTTCTATATTGATTTACCATACAAGAAGTCCACGGGCAATGTGTCGAACACGCAATGAATTTACGCAATATGTCGGCCTGTACTATGAAACTTTGTTATTTCAAAATCAGCATTTTAACCCTTTCGCTGCCAATGCCGAATCTGTGATTACCTATGCAAACAGTTTGGATCCAGATGAGACGACGAGTAACTCGGCGTCTCATCAGGATCCAAATTGCTTGTTACCGTTACTATGTTTTTGAATAAAAAATGAAGTAAATAAAAACAAAAAGAAAATTTGGCAAAGTTAGCCGACGACAAATTTTGGCAGCAAAAGGGTTAATCAGGTTATGGTCTCGAAAGGATCGGGAGAAATCTATTTTTGACCTTAACCCTTTACTCTATAAATACGCATTTCTACGCCTTTGCAAACAGAGTAGACCCAAATCAGACGGCTGCTATATCAGGGTCTGCTCTGTTTGCTTATGATATAATTTGGATATGATTCTACAGTGTCTGCCATTGTCAAAAATGCATGTGCTATTATAACAAAAATCTAATTCATGTTCATGATGTCATTTTTGCTTACATGAATATTCATGGTGTAAAGGGTTAAATCCCAACCTTTGACATTGACTATACATTTTCTTCAGTCCACCTACCCATCACGATGTCCCCCCCCCCCCCTTCTCATGTGTGTGGTTGTGCCACTTGGTGGTGCCGTAGGGGAGTTCTTAGGAGATTTGAGGAACCAGCTGCCCGGCAAGGGGACATGAGTGAATGCTATCCCACATATGCGATTGCACTTTGTATTGACGCATTGTTAAAGTCAATCTGCGATGCCTGTCAGACATGACATGTCTGCATTCACCTATGCTACCTTGCCGCATAACATCTGGCGGACCTAACAATAACAGACAACCGTCTTCTATCATAACATTGGTTTATTGGGAGATTTGAGGACCCCAGCTGCCCGGCAAGGGGCCACGAGTGAATGCTATTCCAAATATGTGATGCTCTTCAGACTTTGTACTAACATATTCTTAAAGGCAGTCTGCCATGCCTGCCTGATATGACAATAACTCTGCATTCACCCATGCTACCTTGCCGCATAACATCCAGCGACCTAACAACAACTGACAACAATCTTCTATCATAACATTGGTTTATTTACGCATTATGTACAACTAAGGTTCAGGTTTGGCTCTGTTGGGCATGGTTCCCGATCCCACCGTGCTTGCCCAATTGGCTAGCAGGTACACCGGACAAGTTGTCGTGTAAGGGCGACCTTTGACAGCCATCCGAAGTGGTATCCCAAATTTATAATTATTAGGCCCAATAGCCACAAAATATGCCCCAATAGGCTTCAACATATGCCCCAATAGGCTTCAAAGTATGCCCCAATAGGCTACAAAATATGCCCCAAAAGGCTTCAAAGTATGCCCCAATAGGCTACAAAATATGCCCCAATAGGCTTCAAAGTATGCCCCAATAGGCTACAAAATATGCCCCAATAGGCTTCAAAGTATGCCCCAATAGGCTACAAAATATGCCCCCAAAAGGCTTGAATTGAAAATATGCCCCAGAAGGCTCCAGACTGAATAAATCACATGCAAATTTGACATAAGCTTGTTATATAGAGCTGCAACCCCGAGAACGGATGTATCGCCAATTCAACTACGGCAGATCCTGGGAGATCAGTAATCCAGCCATCATCTACAATGGCGACACCCCGGGCCTCTATCAGAATTGCAGTCCTCTTAAAATTATAGTTTGATATAAATATTATTAAATATGTACTTAAATTGTACACATAAATGTTTTGTTCGGATTTCGCTGTCGGCCAATCACCCTTTCAACTTTAAGCAAGCCATAGCCCAATGGCAGTAATTACAATAGACTTCCAGGAACCGCGCCGTTACTGTAATAGATGTAGGTTGTCCCCTATGGTAGTAGCAACACTGTATGCCAAAGTGACTGAAACAAAATAAGAACAAACAGCAGACGACTGTATCTTACAGAATAGGACATACAATGAGACAATAGGGAACATACAACAGTAAAATTAATTAACATACATGTATAATGATATTACATAATAAGCTTCATAAGAAGGTGACGGGCATGCTGCCGGTCACGCATATGCCAATCTGAAAATTACAAGGTGAAATAATCTGAAAATTACAAGGCATTTCACCGCATAAAACAATAATAAAAGGGGCATGTGGTGGGTGGGATTTAAGTCGTCTACAGTGTGAATTTATGACACCATTATCCCACTCACCATGATTAGTTGCAAATCAGAAGACAAAGGAACTTGGGCGGTCTTTGACTATGTCGCTTCTATCAATGACAAATCGGTGTACAGTATGCCGCTTCTATCACATACAAAATACAAAAATATGAAGAGCTCAAACTCCAATAACAAACGATTATTGTTGAACAATAATCGCATTTATTGGGAGATTTGAGGACCCCAGCTGCCCGGCAAGGGGCCACGAGTGAATGTTATTCCAAATATGTGATGCTCTTCAGACTTTGTACTAACATATTCTTAAAGGCAGTCTGCCATGCCTGCCTGATATGACAATAGCTCTGCATTCACCCATGCTACCTTGCCGCATAACATCCAGCGACCTAACAACAACTGACAACAATCTTCTATCATAACATTGGTTTATTTACGCATTATGTACAACTAAGGTTCAGGTTTGGCTCTGTTGGGCATGGTTCCCGATCCCACCGTGCTTGCCCAATTGGCTAGCAGGTACACCGGACAAGTTGTCGTGTAAGGGCGACCTTTGACAGCCATCCGAAGTGGTATCCCAAATTTATAATTATTAGGCCCAATAGCCACAAAATATGCCCCAATAGGCTTCAACATATGCCCCAATAGGCTTCAAAGTATGCCCCAATAGGCTACAAAATATGCCCCAAAAGGCTTCAAAGTATGCCCCAATAGGCTACAAAATATGCCCCAATAGGCTTCAAAGTATGCCCCAATAGGCTACAAAATATGCCCCAATAGGCTTCAAAGTATGCCCCAATAGGCTACAAAATATGCCCCCAAAAGGCTTGAATTGAAAATATGCCCCAGAAGGCTCCAGACTGAATAAATCACATGCAAATTTGACATAAGCTTGTTATATAGAGCTGCAACCCCGAGAACGGATGTATCGCCAATTCAACTACGGCAGATCCTGGGAGATCAGTAATCCAGCCATCATCTACAATGGCGACACCCCGGGCCTCTATCAGAATTGCAGTCCTCTTAAAATTATAGTTTGATATAAATATTATTAAATATGTACTTAAATTGTACACATAAATGTTTTGTTCGGATTTCGCTGTCGGCCAACTGGCGCCAACCTGATCCCAAGTGTTGGGAATCAGGGGGGCGCCGCCGCCAAAATGGTTTATTTACACACAATGTATAACTAAGGTTCAGGTTTGACTCTGTTGGACATGGATCCCGATCCCACCGTGCTGGCCCACTTAGCTAGCAGGTACATCGGACGACTTGTCATTAAGGGGCGACCTTCGACAGCTATGCGCACCAGTATCACAAATTTATAATCATTAGACACAATAATCACAAACTATGTACCAATAGGCTTTAACAAATGTCCCAATAGGCTTTAACATATGCTCCAAAAGGCTTCAAATATGCCCACTTGGCTTCAAGGTATGCCCAAATATGCTTCAAAATATGCCCCCAAAATGTTGAAATATGCACCAGAAGGTTCCTAACTGAACAAATCACATGCAAATTAGACATTAGCTTTTTATATTGGGCTGCAACCCCCGAGAACGGATGTATGGCCAATTCAACTACGGCATATACTGGGAGATCAGCATCCAGTCATCATCTACAATGGCGACACCACGGGCTTCTATCAGAATTGCAATACTTTTAAAATAATACTTTAATGTATAATTATTAAATATGTAATTGAATTGTGCACTAGGTCTAGGTTTTTGTTCGGATTTCGCTGTCGGTCAATCACCCCTTTACCTTTAAGCAAGCTGTGCATAGCCCAATGCCATTAATTACAACAGACTCCCTGAAACCGCGCCGATACTTTAATTGTCCCCTATGGTATCAGGAACGCTGCATGCCCAAAGTGAATGAAACAAAATAAGAATAAACGGCAGATGCCTGTAACTTACAGAATAGAACATGCAATGATACTTTTATTGAACATAGAGCATGTATACACCAGTAAATGAATTAACATACATGTATAATGATATAACATAAACTAAATACGAAGACGACAGTCACGCTGCTAGACACACAAATGCCAATCTGAAAATTACAAAGCATTTGACCGTATAAAGCAATAACATACTGGGCATGCTGTGGGTGTGATTTTATTCGTCTACAGCGTAAATTTATGACACCATTATCTGACTCACCTTTGATTAGTTGTGAATCAGAAGACAATGGAAACAAAGGCATTTGGTCGGTCTTTACGGGTGCAGTGCACCTTGGTCGCTTCTATCAATGTCAATTCAGCGTGCAGTATGCCGCATCTATCACATACAAAATTCACAAACACGAAGAGCTCAAACTCCAACAACAAACGACAGCAATCTTCTATCGTAACATTGATTTATCTACACATTATGTACACTTAAGGTTCAGGTTTGGTTCTGTTGGGCATGGTTCCCGATCCCACCGTGCTAGCCCACTTGGCTAGCAGGTACACTAGACATCTTGTCGTAAAGTAGCGACCTTTGACAGCCATCCACATCATTGTCCCAAATTTATAACCATTAGGCCCAATAGCCACAAACTATGCCCCAATGGGCTTAAACAAATGCCCCATTATGCTTCAAAATATGCCCCAATAGGCTTCAATGTATGACCAAATAGGCTACAAAATATGCCCCGAAGGCTTCAAAATATGCCCAAAAGGCTTGAATTTAAAATAGGCTCTAGAAGGCTCCTAACTGAACAAATCACATGCAAATTAGACATTATCTTGTTATATGATCTTCAACCCCGAGAATGGATGTATCGCCAATTCAACTACGACAGATCCTGAGAGATAAGTAATCCAGCCATCATCTACAATGGCAATACACCGGGCTTCTATCAAAATTGCAGTCCTTTTAAAATTATACTTTAGTGTAGAATTTTTAAATATACAATGTATACTTAAATTGTGCTCCTAATTATTTTGTTCGGCCAACTGACGCCAACCTGATTGTTGGGAAGCAAGGGACGCCTATAATTGCACACACGTATGTCCCCTCAAAATCTGTTGAACCCACTCAAACGACACCATTCATCTGATTTGTTTCAGGGGTTCTATTCTATAATGGCGTGAAATGGCATTTGCATGAGAGAAAGGCTTACAACTGCTAAGAGTGGCCTGGCTATATACAGTTTCGTGCCATATTAGACGCCGAGTAACCCAATCTAATCGGGATCCAGGTTGTTTGAACTCAGTCAATCGCTTGTACTAATTTGAAGAACAAAATGTACAAATTGTAATATATCCGCGTTTCAGTAGACATCACTTTCTCAGCACGACAATGATTATTGTTCCCCTCATACATGCGTTTTCTAATGCCATTTCAGAGTAGATCCAGATGAGACAGCTCATAGAGGAGATTTCCGATCAGGGTCTGATCTGTTTGCGTATGGGATAATACAGATCAGTATCCATGCTTATAAAACGTTTTAATTGAGTCTGAGTTCGTTCTCAAGTGTTTGATTCAAAGGCTTGAGAACGAACTAATAAGCTTTATAAGCATGGACCCTGATTTCAGCCAGAATGTCCTAATTAATGTGCAAGTATTAACACGCAGCTCATGAACATCCATTTCGTAATAAATTCTAACCATTCGGTGATAAATTCTAACTATTTCGTAATAAATTCGAACCATTCCATAATAAATTCTAACCCTGAAGTTATAAATTCGAACAATGCAGTAATAAATTCATGGAGAAAAGATGTGTAAATTGTATATGCGGGGCTCTGTGTTGATTTTATGAGCGTCATTGTCCTTTAAAGCTCATTTTACCATAGGCACATATATTGTGAACAATTATTTTCATTTTCCACACCGACATAAGATGGACGTACTAAATATATGTCTTGTTTCTCGCAAAAGTTTAGAATGTAACAAATACATTGAGAGAATTTATACGGCAACGGCACCCAGTGCGCTTGATTATTTTGAACGAAAATGGGTACTATTCTGTTAAAATTATTATTCATTTAAAACAGAATTATTATTATTATAGACATGTGATACGGTCTTTCGGCCTAGCACTGCGAATAAAATTTGGCTTAGTTCTCTCAAAGGCCCTTTGACTTATACGGACTTCTGAATGTTTCCTTCGGAATTCGTGATGAATTTCTGTCTGAGTTTTCTCAATAATATATATGGCGTGCTTAGAAAACACGTGCGTTCCTAAACGTACTCTTTTCATATCATTTTTGTTTGCGCTAGGCCTCGAGTTTTCTTGATAAAGCCAAAAATCGTATGCCAGCTTCTTATTTTCTAAACAAAGAACGTCGCTTCTAGTTCGCCTTTCAATATATGCCCAACATTAAATCTCGGGAATTAAGAATTTTCCTTCTAGCTTTTGAAGAATTAGCTATGCGTTCTAGGGGAAGGGCGATTTTCCGAAACGTTTTATTAACGACTTTTTCTTACGAATAGTGCTTATATCCCCCCGCTCGTAAACGTGGATATCTAGTTAATATATTCATAGCTGAGCGCGAATCATCGCTCCGTTTGCTCTTCAACTTTGCTACAGCCCCATCCGCCCCTGCATTTTACCATTCTGTTTTTAAAAGTTTCTGGTAGATCTATTACTATATGAGGTGAATCCAATGACAAACTTCTGTTTAATAAATGATTTCTTTAATTCCGTTTTCTTTCTGCATCTGTTCTCCGTTTTTCCATCTGTTTTTCTTTAAGTTCAGCCTTGCGTATGCGTTCAGCTCTTTTTCTATTTGCGGATGGTGATACTTTTTGTTAAAATGGATGAATGCTTAATGCAGAACGAAAGAAATGTAGAAACTTCCAGGAGGATCCTTCTGCATGTTTTTCGCTCCCATTGTCTTAAAGATGTACTCTGTGCACAGTTTCGCCAATTATGCGTAACAAAATGACATCAAAACCGTAATCGGTGTGACTTAAAACTAACTTGGGGCTACACAATGGACGGAATATAACTTTAAACCCTTCATTTCACAGATGTGCCTTTTAACACATTTGCAAAAAGAGTAGACACAAATCAGACGATCCCTGTAAGTGCCGTCTGATCAGGTTCTGCTCTGTTTGCTTATGGTATAATATACAGTAAAACCCCTCTAAACCGGACATTAAAATTAGCATAAATGTCGGTATTGGAAACAGGTGGCAGCTTAATGCAGGTTGAAAGTCATGCAGAAAGCTCCTCTAGGAGCTTTCTGCATGACTTTCACCCTGCATTAAGCAGCCACCTGCTTAAAAGTATCTAAATTCTTGTCTACTAGAATTCCGGTTTAGAGGGTTTTTTACTGTAGATCTGATTCTACAGTATATATCATGGTCAACATTTTCCGTTATAGAACTGATTTAGTTAAAGTGCATGATTCTTATTTGTTTCATTGAATGACAGGTTAACCCGTTCATTCTCATATTATTCAAGGAAAGCCCGCCCAGATCATACTCTGGAGCCTATCCATTTTTTATGTGGAGGGGGCACAGCCAACAAGCTATTTTCTGGAATAAGATATTGATAATGATGGGTTCAACAAACAGTGCAGACCCAGACCAGAGGACTCCTGAAGGATCCCTCTGATCTGGGTATGTATACATTGTTTGCATATGTCCATTTAACTCATTACCTCATAGGCTATTTTTAGATCCAACCTCTTTGAATTTATCTACCGAAACGGAGCATTAACTAGAGGAGAGGAAAAATATAGAATTTTGTAGTTTGAAACCATTGTGATAAATAGAGCATTCGCTCCTATAGGAGCAAATGCTCTATTTATCACAATGGTTTCATAAAGTGACTTTTATAGATGCGCAAAAATGAGTCACTAGGGGATAATGTGTTAACCCTTCGCTTGCTATTCACGTCAATATACGTACCTGTAAATAGTGAAGACCCAGATGAGACAGCTCCTGCAGGAGCTGTCTCATCAGGGTCTGCACTATTTACAAATTGATTGTGCAACCAGTGCACTCCACAGCAGTGATTGCACAGCGAAATACGTGTACACAGTGAAGATATATATAATTATACAACAGGGCATGGGTAAAGAAGGAGAAATGTATTTCAAAATTCAGCAAGAGAAGGGTTAAGGGATACTGGACACTAATGGGTTAAACCAAGCATGGTACGTCTTTAAAGAAGGAGGCCCAGATCAGGAAATTATGACACAGTAAAAAACATAACTATACCAAGCCAACGTGATACATATTAATGAGCAAGGTACCTAGCATAGGTTGACATTGAAAGATTTTCAGCTCGCATTAGATTGGGGGAATACCCATGCTTACTTCAGTTTAACATTGACCATAGTGTACATGTCTAGAAATAACATAAAAAGTCACACAAAAACGCACACCCTAGCATGCCGAAACATGTTGCGGAAAATGTTTCATTCTCCATATGTCTACATTTAAGCCAGTTAACTCACAGTCAAGCATAAATGAACACTGTTATTAAAACAGGATAATATTTGAAAACTGTGTAACGATTTGGCGATATTCTAGCCCCTGTTATGTCAAGAGGCAATTCAAATGGTTGTGATATTCGCTGTAAAGGTAAAAACAATCACAAACGCTTCCTAACTAATCCATTGCTGGAACAATAAATTTGGCGACATGTGTTGCCACTTAGTCACGTCTCATCTGGATCCAAGCTGACTAAATGTTATCACATTACCCCAACCGCTGTTCGAGCGTTGACGATTACATATTTGTTTACTATATGTGTTTATTACATGTACAATCAAATCAATCTGAACACTTCACTTAACCTTTTGTATGAAAATAGCCATCTTAATATCTAATATACATCATTTTAAAATTAAAAAACTCTTTGTCGATTGTAAAAGAGCTTGAATATTAATTGGACACCAAATACATAGCGTCTGATTTAATTCAACTCTGTTTTTACTAATGTCAGCCAAATACTAATTAGCAAGAAAATGGACTTGATTTACATCAGAGGTTCAGAAAAGATGCGTAAATTAAAACATTTTAAGGAATACCTCATTTATTTCTCCATCAAGCCCTATGCTGTGACCATTCCTTTTTACAATCGTCATTTTTACAACAAACCCTATGTTGTAACCACTCTTTACAGTCGTCTTGAAGGGACGACTCTTAAGAGTACTCAAACCTGAAGGTTTAGTGGAGAAATGACGATTCAAACCTGTATCTATTGCTCTGTGCATTCTTAACAATGAATTCCTTTATACAGTAAAACCGCGATGCTGCGAAATTTTAGTAACGAAGAATTGATGTCTTTGTAGGCAGGTGGCTGCTTAATGCAGGGTGAAAGTCATGCAGAAAGCTCCTAGGGGAGCTTTCTGCATGACTTTCACCCTGCATTAAGCTGCCACGTGATTGTGTTAAATATCAATTATGGTACGTATGTGAGTGTCCGTAGTATCGAGTTTTTAATGTATTATGTGTATTTACACGATCCTTCTGGGGACAGCAGCCATTGGCACATGCAACACTTCTAGATGTATGAGCTGTGTCTTTGAGCAGAACAGAGATGGTTCATCATGGACAGTTTCAGTTTGATGTGCAGTTAGCGGGTGATAGTAGCAGACTGCTGGCACGATAAACCCCAGCCATATCAATTGGTATCAGGCTGTTTACAGATTGCGAGTAGTAAGACTCCATCCAGTATGACTACAAATTAATGTAAACCTCTACACTTTAACTATTCATGTAAACAATTACATCATTAATATTGATAAGATTTGTTCTATATTGGTATACGAAGGGATAATGTTTTGGTAATTGAAGAAACTTTAGAGATATATCTATGTCATAAGCAGACAGAGCAGACTCTGATCAGACGGTTGCTACAGGAGTCCTCTGATATCGATCTGCTCTGATTACAAAGGCATAGAAAGGCGTACAGAACAGATGGTGGGATTGTGTTGTAATGGAGTTCATATATTGACTAAGATTAGTCACCATGTATTTAACCGCTTTTCCTGATGAATACTTATTCGAAACAAAGTGTGTATGTTAATCAACTGATTTGTTTTATAATGATATCATGGACTATAGAATAAGTACTATGAAAGAAACTGTATATTCATATCATATCTACAGTAGAACCGGTTTAACTCATTCTCTCCTAGGAAACAACATTTTAATTGCATTCTCTCCTAGTTTTTTCCAACCACTTTGAATAAATCCACCGAAAAGGAGCATTAACTATAGAAAAGGAGAGGTTTAGAAATGTGTCGTTTTGAAACCATTGTGATAAATAGAGCATTGTCTCCTATGGAGCAAATGCTCTGTTTATCACAATCGTTTCATATGTGACTTTTATAGAGGCACAAAAGTGCGTCACTAGGGGGTACTGTGTTAAGCAGGCATCAAAATGATTATTATGGTTCTGTAAGGCAGGCGGTTGGTTAATACAGGCCAAAAGTAACAGAAAGCTCTTATAGGAGCTTTATGCATTACTTTGGCCCTGTGTAAGGCAACCATCTGCTTTTTAAGACCCATATGTTTAATAAATGAATGGCTGCTTAGGACAGGTTATGTTGTATATTATTAAATTAGCAAATACATGAAATAGAGCAGTCCCTGGCCAAATGGTATACAGGTGTCGTCTCACTTGGGTCTACTTAGTTTGCAAATGCGTGACAAGGTGTTTTTATAAGGTTAAGGGTTACATTCAGAGGCTAATATTCTGTAAAGTCCAAAGTCATAGATAAGCAAGCATATTTCAAACACTAAAATAGTCATTTCTTTACCAAATCCTGTAGGGTAACCAATCATTTAGAACCATTCTGAAAAATCGATTCCATAGATTGGCACAACACAGTTTGGTGGAGGAATACATTGGAAACTAGTATTTCTACAAGAGATTTATATTTACGCATATTATATTTTGCCTTTGCGATAGCATTAAACTATTGTAAACGTATATAAATACTGAATAGGGAAATGTACTGATCAATAGCTGTAGCTCTGTTGGCAGCTGGTCTCTGGCCACACTATACACATAACTATAAGACGAATAATCAACACTAAGGCACATAATCAATAATAAGACTCACACTTAGATTTCAAATTTAACCCTTTCGCTGTTCTATGTATATTCCAAATTTCAATAACTGCTGAATATTTGTGGATGAAATATAAAAGGTGGATATATCAAATTCATTTAGCAAACAGAGCAAACCCAGATCAGACGGTCCCTATTGGAGTCGTCTGATCTGGTTCTGGTCTCTTTGCAAATGCGTGAAAATGCTTTATATAAAGTAAAGGATCAATTCTATCGTAAAATCCATTATTTTATTACTTATCTTTAGTATGTTGTAAGAAAAAAAAAGATGATTAAATAATCTTCTAATGCAGATTATTAAAAACGCATAATTTTCTTTTCTTTTCATGGAAGTGATTATATAGTAACAAACATGAGGGATGCTTGTTTGTATAGGGGCTTGACGTCATAAAGTAAATGATCAATTCTATCGTAAAATCCATTATTTTTTACTTATCTTTAGTATGTTGTAAGAAAAAAAGATGATTAAATAATCTTCTAATGCAGATTATTAAAAACGCATAATTTTCTTTTCTTTTCATGGAAGTGATTATATAGTAACAAACATGAGGGATGCTTGTTTGTATAGGGGTTTGACGTCACTGTAACAGTATTTCGTGACGTCCAACTAGTTATAGTTTGAAGAAGGCCCCAGATGTGTTTCCGTACATTTAATGCACAGAAGAACACCCATATAGAATCATCGACCTGGAAGGTTTCCTCAAATGAAACATCTGAGTGACCAGGTCGGGATTCGAACCAAAACGTGGTCAATGCTGTACGTAATCCGTAATCCGTAATCCGTATGTACATTTGTAAAAACGGTTATTTGTTGTTCAGTACTTATATTTTACAATCCGTTAATCTGTCATTTTGTACGTTCATTTGTCAGGCTGTAAATCTGTCAAACTGTACGTATCAGTAAATCTGTAATTTTGTACGTACATAAGTCAATCAATAAATCTGTAATGAGGTACGTACATTTGTCAGACCGTTAATCTGGTATTATGTGCGTACATTAGTCAATCCGTAAACCTGTAATTATATACGTACAATGGTCAATCCGTAAAGCTGTTACTCTGTCAGTCCGTAAATTTGTGGTTCTGTATGTTTATTCCAAATACTTTCTGCCCATGTGATACCTTAGACTTATTTCAAAGTTTCCCTGGTAAATGAATTGCATGTAAAGATTTGCATACAGAAGATAATTTCAGTTGTGTAGCAACCCGTTTTGAAAAAAACGTTGCACTTTGAAATAATTACTTCAAAACGAATTGAAGTTCATTTTGATGTGCGATGTTCGATGCCAACCCGTTTTGAAATAACGTTGCACTTTAACTCTTTTGGAGCCAAATTTAAAAGTGTCGTCTGCAATAATAAATTCATATTAAATATAAATTCTAAATCAAACAATAACGGTATATTAGTAAAACATTTGTTTTTAAAAACCTGTATGCTTGGGCTAAAAAATACAGAAGACAGTGAAGTCCCAGGTCAGATGCCGCCTAGAAAAGGCGGCATCTGACCTTGGACTGCACTGTTTTCAATGGTGCCAATAGACGGCATTGGCGCCAAAAGAGTTAAAATGATAATTTCAAAACGGGTTGAAGTTTGTTTCAATGTGCGATTTTCGATGTCAACCCGTTTTGAAATAAAGTTGCAAATTAAAATAAAAATGATTGAAGTACTTTTTCTTGCACGGTAATGGTAAAAACATAATACATCCATAATCGTATACACTTGTGGTGTGTTTCCAGTGTATGTGGACTCATGGCGCCAAGACGGCGTCACATGACATCATCGACTTAAAATGCATATTTTACTACAAAAAGCGTTCACTATCAATTTTTAACCCGTGAAAGTTCAAAATTAATCACGACGTCACTTTTGCGTCACATACCTTTATCCTCTTGTTTCACTACAAAACACATTGAAATGTAATTACGCCTAACCAAGAGTCACACCGTTGCGTGCATCCGTATCGGACTATGCGTAATTGGCATTTCCGGGGTTCATCCGTGAGACCGACCGCATGGCTCGGTGGTAGAGCGTCCGCCTGCGGTACGGAAGGTCGTGGGTTCGATCCCCGGCCGCGACAGACCAAAAGTCGTTAAAAGTTGGTACTAGTAGCTCCCTTGTCTGCGCTCGACATTAAAAGGTGTAGTTCTAGGACTGGTCGGCCCGGTGTCAGGATAATGTGACTGGTTGGGATGCCCTTGCCATGTGCCCGCGGCAGGGGTATTTCAGTGAGGCAGCACTATAACTTGTCTCATGCGGGTGCCGTCTGCAAATAACTGAAATACTGTTGGTCGGACGTTAAACCCAACTCACTCACTCACTCACTCATCCGTGAGATTTAATCCGTAGCGGAACCGGCAAAGTGATCCGTGAATGTGTGACCTAAGCATAACGAGTAAATCATGAGCTTACCGATATAGTTAGATCATTGGTTATCCTTTTGGTTATAATCGACCAGCACAAACGTTTGATCTGCCAGCACCTGTAAGCATTTCAAGGCTTAGTCGTATACATGTATGGGAGACATAGATTGATTTTGCTCATCATTCCAACACTGCTCAGCGAATCAGGCAGACGATGGTTTAGGGATTGGTTGACATTACGTGAAATCTAATTGGGATTGTTTGAAACAATTGATGTTACATGTCTGAAGCACGTTTGGAGCACTATGAATAAATTATTCACGTAAGAATTAATTCATTTTTTGAATCGCGTATATTTATATTGATATGAAGATAACAAACTAAATATACATATATAACGCATACAGAATTTAGTTTTTGATTGTGCAGAGTCTGAAATTACTTCAAGAATGGTATTTATCTAGCCTAGATCAACGCATTGATCGACTTGTGTGCATCATCATTAATGACATCTTACCGAATCTATTTTTAAAACAATATAAAGTTAGCATCCTCAGCCTACTTCCACGATCCAAAGTCCCAGGTGATAGAGCCGTAGCAATAGCCTTCGGTAAGTAGCTTTATATCACAGAGAGCCAACAACACGGAGCCTCGGTGTTAGTAATTAATACCTCTACCTTAATATATTAAACAACCTTTCTTCTTTATTTCATAAGATGTTGCCTGTGGATTATGGTGGTTTCGTCAAACTACACATTCGTCAAGCTGGACTTTATGATCAAATGTGGTATTAAAATTAATAGCAAATTGATAATAAAAGTTTGAAAGTTTGGTAGTGGTTTCGTCGAAATGGTAATAATGCTCATCAGTTATAACCATGAGGTGATAAGAACGATAATTGGTTTGGAACTGGTATAATTTTTTGTTGGTATTTTAATAATTATTATTTATATATCAATAATAATTATAACATCATTTTGTTTGTGAGAATTTATTATACGTATATTTAATGTTTTTTAAACTATTATTAAAGAGATTTTATTTATCTTCTTTCATTCAAATAGTAAAAGATGAAGCAAAGACCTATGATAACATGATTTACTGGCATGTTTCAAAAGATCTCTGAAAACACATTTCTTCAACATATACTACTAGGACAGTCTAGGAAAAGTAGCTTATAATCATCAATTCTCATACCTTACGATTCCTTTGCCATTGCAGCCATTGGGATGTGCTGTAGGAATCAATCTCTCATTGACCGAGTAGATAATCATGTGGTTCCTACCGGTTAGTGATTTCATATTTATTGTATATCATATTTATTGTATATATATTGCTTATAATTCAACGACTTAGTAATTAATCATGTGGTTCCTACCAGTTGGTGATTTTATACTTATTGTATATTTATTGCATATCTTTCATTGACTGGGTAGATAACCACGTGGTTCCTATCGGTTAGTGGTTATACTTTATTGTATATCTATCGCATAGTTTTCATTGACCGGGTAGATAATCATGTGGTTCCTACCGGTTAGGGATTTTATATCTATTGTATATCTATTGCATACATTTCATTGACTGGATGGACGATCATGTCGTTTATTCCGATTCCGGTTTATGATATCATATCTATTGTAATTCTTTTGTATATCCTTCACTGACCGGATGGACGACCATCCGTTTCCGTCCGTCTAGTGATTTTTATATTTATTGTATATCTATTGTAAATCTTTCATTGTCTGGATAGATAATCATGCGGTTCGTTCCGATTATTGATTTCATCCATGTACAGCGCTTTTGAAAGCTCATATCCTGTGTGAAAAGAGCGCTATATAAATGTGGTATAATAATAATAATAATAATTTACAGATTTGGGATGCCTCGTCAGGCCAACACCTGGTCAAGCAAGATTAGCTTATGAAATCCTATACCTCCAACAAATGCTGGACACATAATACAGTAAAACCTTTCTAAACCGGACATTCAATTTAGTATATATATCGGTGTTGGAGACAGGTGACAGCTTAATTCAGATTGAAAATCATACAGAAACACCATCTATGAGCTTTCTGCATGACTTTCAACCTGAATTAAGAAGCCACCTGCTTAAAAGTATCTAAATGCTTCTCTATTAGAATTCAGGTTTAGAGGGGGTCTACTGTAGCCTACTAGCCAGTTTGACCATTAACCTATAGGTACAGTATGATATTGTCCTTGCTAGCTTCATACATGTATGAGATTCAAGATTCGAAACACTTTACTAGCAACGTAAACATTGGCACGTTTCTTGTTACAGTTAACCCTTTCGCTGCCAATGCCGGATCTGTGATTACCTATGCTTGAGAGTAACTCGGCGTCTCAACAGGATCCAAACTGTTTGTTACTGTTACTAAGTTTTTGAAACAAAAATGAAGAAAATCAAAAGATTGAAAGTTTGTAGCAGATGACAAAGTTATCAGACGACATAGTTTGGCAGCGAAAGGGTTAAATGTATAAGCAATTGGATATATGATATGAGCGTGTATGCCAAGTATGGAGTCTCTATAGATACACGATCAGGTTAAAATTTCAGGCAAAACACAGGTAGTCTAAAAACAGTATGCCTTGGGTAATTAAATATGCATCAAATGCATTTATATAATGAACATCAAGACAGCCAGGCGATTTGAAAACAACAACAACATAAAGAAGTGCTTTTTTGTAAGGGTAATATTTATAAATATTGATGAGGATAATTCCAAATCACTATTTTAACTGTAAATGTACGTAGTGAATGCAAAAGGTCTGGCTGAATGGTTCTGGCAAAATAGGGTTTTTTATAGGTCAGAGGAAATTATCTTATATTACCTGGAAGAAATGGGATGAAAGTAACAATAAAACAAGGTGTTAGGAAATTCAAGTTTATTCTTTATTAAAAGTTCAAATGACATAATTCTGAGCAAAAGGTTATCTAAAGTTGATATAAAGTGTCTTAAAGTTGATATAAAGATAAGTAGTTTTTAAATCTTTTGGCAGTACACGTCAACATTATTTGGCAAAATGCTTGGAAAATGCATGATTTCTAAGCACACATAATTCTGAGATTCTGCAAGTTGTAAACCTGATTTGATTCCCTTTTTAGTGACATTGTTGAAACACGGTTTCTATTGACATATGTGACCTGTATTAACAGTAAACTTAATAGTTGTTCTATGCTATTTGTATCAAACTCATTCAATACTGGATGCTGATGAGGTATTTTGTAACATGTTCAATGCTAAATGCTCAGATTGGAATAGCCCATCAGTGTAAAATTATTGAGTACACTTACCATGAATGACTCAACGCTTGAATAACAGACTGTGCAGACCCTGGTCAGAGGGTTCATTTAGGATCCCTCTGATCTTGGTCTACACTGTAAATGAGCAGTGCTTGCATATCCCATATTCAAAGTACTAATGCTTAAACTTGAGATACCTTATTTATTACATCCGTTAAAATTGCTGTATGAATATTTTGATATATCAAAAGCATTCTAAGCAAAATATTTACAGGAAAATGAACAATCTATAGCTGAATAAAGACATAGACATAGACATAGTTTATTTGGTAACTTATACACATAGTATCTCGTTACATCAGCATATATAAATCAAAATGGATTAAACAGGTCAAATACTATCACGTAACATGCATAATTATTTGTGATATCAACTTAAACCAAAATTTCATAGTTCCTCGAGTAATTTGAGGAGAATGAACACCTTTTATAAAGTGTCCAAACGTTAAAGGAAACTCTAAATGGAAGAATTAAATTAGTGAATAATTACGAATTTGAAAACAGATATTGGTAAACAAACACACACATGAAGGAAATTCTTCGTTGCACAGTACCAGTTCATCTATACTAGCATAGACTACAAGAAGGCATAAGTACGAACAGGTATAATTTGACATTCACTCCCACGTCAAATCTTGTATGAACTCGATCATGTCAATTGCAAGCAGTTTTGAGCCAGATCAGACGTCTAATAACTCGGCGACTGATCTGAATCTGAACTGATTACCAGTTATAGCCTATGTACATACCAGCATAGCAAACGTTCAACAGTACAACGGTCGTTTAAGTTAGTTTCTTTGAAAAACGAAATGAAACAACTTAAAAGACAATGAAACAACTTAAATGACTGAAACAGTTAGTTCATTGGTAAAATAATACCAGCAAATAGATCCCTATTACTAAATGTGTTTCAACGAAAGCGAAATGAAACACATAAAAAGGGAAACACTAGTGACGCTGACCTTTGCTGATCAACTCATATAACCCTGATGACGTCTATATGCGACCTCTACAAATAAAGTTAGTAAAAACAGAGGGTTCTCATAATTTGATCTATCCGATCTCGGTCTACAATGTCCGTAATTTTGAGATACATTGCACACCATAACCATAACAACAACACTTATACCGCTAAATAAACATGAAACGGTACACATGACGTGTCAGGGTAAATGAGTTAACAGCATATGTAGCAAACGTCATAAACAATATAAGATATATTATATCTTTAGTAAAATTTCGTTGCGTTTAACATTAGCAAAACTGATATATTTACATAGATCTGTAAGCTTTGTTTTATTTCCTGAATTAAGTAATTCAATAAATGTGTGCATATTTGGTCTAACTCTATAGTAAGGTCTTATGTACTGTGCTCTTAGTTCTTCAAATGCCTTACACTTAATGATAAAATGATATTCGTCTTCAATATCATGTAAATTACACAATTGACATATTCTTATATTACGTTCTATTCTTTCTCTGCCATATCTACCAGTCTGTATACGCAAATTATGCGCAGATATTCGAATCCTAGTAAGATTTTGCCTTAAGCATTTGGTTGGTATAACATTAATATAATTTGCATAGCAAAAGTTGTGCTTAATATGGATATATAGGGTGCTGAGAACCCGATTTGCTTCTATATCAGAATACCATTTTTGACAAAAACTGTCAATTACACGTTGTTTAAAATGCAAAATGAAAGACTTAGAATTAATATTCACGGGATGTGTCCAAATATGTGAAAACCCGTATTCATCTAGCAATGATTTAACCCGCTTCACCCAGTTATCTTTCCCGATCAAACATTGCTCATAAGCATATCGATATACACTCTGCAAAATTATATTATCTGAATTCAACAGCTTAAACCAGTATTTAATTATTTGCACATACCTATTTACGTAAAGTGGGTACCGACCTAGCTCTCCATAGACTGCATCATTGCATGAATTTTGTCTTACTCCCAAAATCATTTTACAGAATTTCAAATGCACTCTCTCTATATCTTTAGACTTCGAAAAGCCCCAGACTGGGCATGCATAATTGAGAATTGACCCAACAAATGCGTCAAATAGTTCCATAGCAACACGTGGATTAATTTCAAATTTGTTTATGTTTATATATAAAATATACAAGGCCTTTAGAGCTTTACCTACCAAATATTGATTGTTTAGAACAAAAGATCCAGTATAATTAAAAACGACTCCTAGATAATTAAAATCATCTACTACTTCAAGGATTTCATTGTTAAAATACCAATGTTCATTTAGTTTTAATCGTCCCCTTTGTCTAAATACAACAACCTTTGTTTTTGAAGTGTTCACTTCGAGACCCCATTTAATGCAAAATTCGTTTAACTTATTCAAACTGTTTTGCAGATCTTGCTGCGATGAGCCAACGATGACCATATCATCAGCAAACAAAAGTACTATTATACACAGCTCCAAAAGTGAATATCCGCTTTCGGTACCGCCCTGTAAAAACAATTCAAGGTCTTCTAAAAATAGAGCAAACATTGCCGGTGAATTATTTTGGCCCTGCCGTAATCCAATAGATACGCTTATGAAGTCCGAAAGCGAGTTGTTAAGTTTAACACATGATTTAACAACAGAATACATTGCTTTAAACATTAAAAGAATTTTACCATCCAGACCCATCTTAAAAAGTTTGAACCATAATGCATTTCTATAAACAGAGTCAAAGGCCTTTTTAAAATCTACAAATGCACACGGTAAACGTAAACGCTTACTTAAAACATCTTGTATAACGTTATGTAAGACAAATATTGCATCCACCGTACTACTACCTTTCCGGAACCCAAATTGAGAATCTGACAAAAAATTATTTTCCTCAAACCAGTTTTCAACTCTATTTGTTAAAATACTTGTAAATATTTTACCAAGGTTACTAAGCAACGTTATGCCGCGATAGTTACTTGGATCATTTTTATCCCCCTTTTTGTGTAAAGGAATAATAAACCCTTTTGACCATAATTCGGGAAAATAACCAGCATCAAATATCTTATTAAAAATATCGGTTAAATGGCCTATAAGAATATCTAGAGATTCAATGAAATATTCATTCAATAGGTTATCGCTCGGTGAAGATGCTTTATTCGGTTTTAATCCTTTAATTGCCTTCTCAACTTCTTGTTGTGTAATAGGTATATTCAACTCAACAAAGGTAGGGTCGTTAATATTAAAATCATTATTTTCATTAAAAGATTCGATTTCTTCAATAGCAGTAATTCTAATATTCTCATATATTTCTGCAAAGTGATTTTTAAAGTCGTTTATATCAATATCGGGAGTAAAATGTTCACTTTTCTTTTTAAAATATCTCCAAAATTCAGCAGGCTTGCTTTTTTTCATATCCTGAAGTTTAGCAGATTGCCTTAATTGGCATTCCCGTTTTTTCTTACGAACTAAAGTTTTATACGCCTTCTTGTAACCACAGAGAACATGCCGACTGTCATCTGTTTTAGTACGATTGAATTCGTATAAGGCGTTCCTGTATTCACGTTTAGCAATTATACATTCACTATCGAACCATGTATTATCAAAATGGCGACTATTTTTGTTCGGATTACAGGAGCGCTTAAATAATGGATCTGCAACACTGCATATAACACCAGAAAACTTTTGAACCATACGGTTTATGCAAGAACTATCATTCGATACCGTATCAGAGATAATACTGTTAAATTCAGACAATTTGCCCAATATACCACGTCTAAATAAACTCTTATTGTCACTATTCCATTTAAAATATACAAAAGGCTTTTCATCACCATTGTTGCATGAATTGTAGACAGTATTACCTCGAATACTAAATTGCAGTGGTGCATGGTCGCTAAACATGTTAAACTCCTGAACACAGAAATCGATAATCATGTGAAAATCGCTCACTCTTGCTAATAAATAGTCAATTACACTACCTGTATTATGGCTATAGTAAGTATATCTACCTGTCCTAAAATCTGACCCCAGCCGACCGTTAACTATTCTCAATGACATTGCCTTACATAGTTCAAGCAGCCTAATACCCCGTGCATTGCAAGTACTGTCTGATGAGGCCCTAACGAGGGGATGATCAGGACTGTAGTCATGAGAATCTATATCTGTGACAGTCTGGTCACAAACAACATAATCATGCCTAGAGCCTGAACGTGCATTGCAATCACCTGCTAGTAAAACAGTACCAAACTGATCAAAATAATCAATATCTTGCATGAGTACATCAAACAAATCAGCATCAATAATGCGGGCGGCTGGGGATTCGTCAGACCATAAATACAGCCCACACAAATATACATCATCTTGATGGTTAAAAAACGCTTTATGCAGTTTTAACCAAATAATCGTATCATAATGATTTCTAACAATAGAAACCCCTGTCAAAATATCATTTTTAACATATACACAAATACCCCCACTATTTCTTTTAGCCTTTCTATGCTTAAATTTACGAAAATAATTATAACAAGTAAAGCCATTTAGGTCAATATCCGAGTGTTCGCCAGTCCAAGATTCGGATAAAATTATAATGTCGTTTTCAGATAGTATCTGTATAAAGCATTAAATGATTTTCATGTTGTCCTTTTCACTCAAAGCATATAATTTGTTCTGCTTATCACATATTAAGCTGCAGCGACATTTATGTTTTAACTATTTACCTCATGAATATTCATGTATAAAATAATTATTTCATGAATATTTATCAGCTGAATTGTCATGATATATTACCAAACGCATTTGTGGCCAAGGCAGAAACTGTAGAATTAGATCTGTAACTTTTGGCCATAGCAGAACCTGTGGAATCAGATCTATTCAACTCTATATGCAACAAAGCATATCCTTATCAGATGGCTACTACAGGAGCTGTCTGATCTGGGTCTACGTGTTTTGCAAAACAAAGTAAAAATCTGTCTCTATCAGCTAAAGAGTTATCAGTATAAATGATACAAAGTAGGATAAAAGCATTCAAATCTACAGTAAAAATCTGAAATAGAAATAAAAAGATAAAAAGTATGAAACAATAATGATGTGCACAAGTTTTATAGAAGAACAAAATACCAAATATACTAAAGGTTATGGACTTAAAACTCATTCTCACCCAGACTTTATTTAGACCCAACTTTATTAAATATATCTACCCAAAAGGAGCATTAACTATATAACATGAGAACTTTAGAACTGTTTATAACTGCGCCTGGATGGAGCAAATGCTCTATTATCACAATGGTTATAGAAATGGACCTCTGAACACACAGTGTAGACCAAGATAAAGCAAGGGCAAATATGCTTCCCTGTATGATAATGTTCTATATATTATGTGAAGTTAGATAAAATATAAAAGTAACTGGCAAGTGTCACAAGACACCAGTCCTTCACAGTATGAAGTAGAATTCTACACCATTTGAAATACCCAGAAAGAACCATGTCTTTGTTAAGTTTAAATGTTCATTGTATCAATATGGCACACTATAACATCAAACTTTAATACATTACAGTATTAGTGAATGAGGCTTAAACATTTGTATCTGTGATTAATCCTTTAGTGGAATAGAGAAAATAGGTGTAAAAATTGTATGTGGAAGAATAGAGAAAATAAGTATAGAAATTGTATATGGAAATAAAATCTATTTCAATTCTTTTATAATGTTAAACAATTTGTTTTTAATAGTGTAAAGTGATGTGATATCTCTTTTAGATCCCATTTGTATGCAAATGTTGTAAAGAATTAGTCATTTAGTGTTGCAAGAGTTCAATAATCACATACAGAACAGTTGTCACCGTAGCATACAAAAACCAAATGATCCACATGACATAATGTACTTTGGTAGTTCCCATTACAGGATATTAAGGCAAATACATTTTACAGCTATAGCTAAAACAAAACTTAACAGCAAGCAGTTACAGTATATACAGCATTTGTTTCGATGTTCTTAAAAATAGCCCCTGCCTCAAAACTGAACCACCGATATCTGAACAAATACAATTCTGTTGATAAACTAGAAAATTGTGTCTGTAAGACACATTGATGCCCCCATGTGGGTGCTTGCCTAGCTGCACGTAAAATTCCTAAGTAACTTGACCTTGACGTTGGGCTTGCGGGCAGCATGTGCCTGGTGCGTAATGACAGTATAGATGGTGTTGAATGTGTATATGCAATTCCATTCCAATAGCTATAGCGGTTAGTGAGATATAAGACAATGAAAAAACTGTGACAAAACACTGCACGTAAATGTGACATCCAACTGCAACTAAAAGCGTGACACACGGACAGACAGACGGACGGACGGACAGACAGACAACTCTGGCAAAAACAATATATCTCCCCATAAATGGGGGAGGCATAATTAGAGAAAAGGAGAACATTAGAATTTTGTAGTTCTGAAACCATTGCGATAGCTAGAGCATTTGCTTCTTAGGAGCAAATACTCTATTTATCACAATGGTTTCAAAAGGTGACTTACAGATTTAAAGATAGGCTTATTTATGGAGGAAAGAGTTAATTCCAATAGGAGCTTTCTGCATTACGTTTGACCTGCATTAAGTTACTACCTGTCTATTTGTGTCTATTTATAGACAGTGAGATTACTAAACTTCTTTAATACAATGTCACAACTAGTGATGAGTTTTGCAAACAGTCTGGATCCAGACCTGCAACTGAGTAAGTCATAGTCTTATATCAGTTCACTCTGACACTTTTAAGAATTAAAGAAGAGTGCCATGAGGCCCTGAAGCGCTCACCTGAGATAACCCCTGGGATGGGGCCATTTTTCACCCAAAAGTCATCATTTGTACAACCTTGGTAAAGAACCATAATGCAAGGCTGCATGTCATCATTTAAAGGTGTAAGCCTTATGGTTTCAGGGGGAAATAATATTTTATAACTATTTTCCCCATGAAAATCTGATAAGCCCCAGGGCAGGGCCAAGTTTCGCCTGGAGGACTGGGTCTTACGTTGAACTTTCTTGGCAGAGGACCACAAGGCAAGGCTATATACCAAATATGGAAGGTATAGGTCTTATGGTTTCAGGGACTAAGACATTTTAAGGTTTTTCTTAAGTAAGACTATAAAAAATTAATATGCCCCAGGGCAGGGCCTTTTTTACCAAGGGGTCATAATTTGTACAATCTTGGTAGAGGACTATATGGTTAAGCTGCATGTCAAATATTAAAGGTATTGGCCTTATGGTTTCAAAAACGAACATCTTTAAAGGGTTTTCGTATACAAGTCTATGTAAAACTGATAAACCCCAGGGTTGGGCCATTTTGGCCTGGGGATCATAATTTGAACAATCTTGGTAGGACTATCAAATAATGATATATACCAAATATCAAAGGTCTTGGTATTTTAGCTTCAGAGAAGAAGATTTTTAAAGATTTTCCTATAAAAAAAATGAAAAACCCTGGGGCATGGCCATTTTTGACACAGGAGTCGTAATTTGAACAATCTTTGTAGAGGACCACTAGATCATGCTACATACCAAATATAAAAATTCTAGCCCTTACAGATTCAGTGAAGAAGATTTTTAAAGATTTTCTTATGAAAAACTTATAAGCCCTGGGGCAGGGGCCATTTTTGGTCCGAGGGTCATAATTTGAACATTTTCTGTAGAGGACCACTAGACCATGCTACATACCAAACATCAAAGGTCTAGGCCTTATAGTTTCAGAGAAGAAGATTCTTAAAGATTGTCCTATGAAGAACTGATAAGCCCTTGGGCGGGGCCATTTTGGAGCCGGGGGTCATAATGTGAACAATATTTTGTTCCCGCTAGCCACTGATGCTTCTGACAAAATTTGGTTGAAATTGGGTCAGCGGTTTCAGAGATGTCGTTTGAAAATGTGGCTGGACGCCGGACGGATCGCTATCACAATAGCTCATCCTGAGCCTTCAGCTCAGGTGAGCTAAAAACAAAACAATTACAGTTAATCCTTTCCCTGTTCTACATTTTGTTCAAATTTCAATACCTATTGAGTATGTACATGGACAAAATATTTATAATGAAATACAGAAGGTGAAAATTGTTGACGTCATAGAACTAATTGAACCGATTTATGAAATTCTATTAGCAAACAGGAGCTGTCCGGTCTGGGTCTCTTATGTTTGCAGATGCATGAAAAAGCGTTTATATGAAAAAAGAGGGCCATTATGGTCGAGATATTGCTCACCAGACAATCAGAGGAGAAGATTTTCAAAGTTTTTACAATATTTTTCTATAGAAAACTTAGGCATCCCTGGGACAGGGCCTCATTTGACCCCAGGGGCATAAATCCTATAACTTTTGTAGATAATAATGATAATGCTATGTGCCAAATATTAAAAGCTGAGAACCTTCCAGTTATAAAGGAGAATATTTTTTAAAGTTTTCACTGTATGTTTCTATAGGAAACTGGCCAGCCCTGGGGCATAATTTATCGGTATATAGCTTTTGAACAGGACTTGAACATGATGCTATGTGCCCAATATGATAGCTGAGAACCATCCAGTTTCAAAATGTTCACCAATGTTTCTATAGAAAACTAGCCATCCCTGGGGCATGGTCAATTTTGACCCCAGGGGCATAATTTTGTATAACTTTTGTAGAAGACCTGAAGTGGATGCTGTGTGCCAAATATGAAAGCTGAGAACCTTCCAGTTTCAGAGGAGAAGATTTTCAAAATGCTCACCATCTGTTTCTATAAAAATGGCCATCCCTTGGGCATGGTCAATTTTGACCACATTTTGACCAGTTTCAGAGGTGAAGATTTTCAAAGTTTTCACTATATGTTTTTACAGAACACTGGCCAGCCCTGGGCCGGAGCCAAATTTGACCCCTGGGACATACTTATATATTACTTTTGAAGAGGACTTGAACATGGTGCTAATGTGCCAAATATGAAAGCTGAGAACCTTCCAGATTCAGAGGAGAATGTTTTCAAAGTGTTCACTATGTTTCTATAGAAAACTGGCCAGCCCTTGGGCAGGGCCAATATTGACCTCAGGGACATAATTTATACAAATTTTGTAGAGAACCTGTCGATGATGCTATGTACCAAAGATGAAAGCTGAGAACCCTGTATATTCAGGAGCAGATTTTTAAAGGTTCAAATTGTTGACAACTGTCGATGTACGCCATCGGACAAATGACATCAGACAATCACAAAAGCTCACCCTTAGCAATTTGTAAAACATGTACGTCCCATTCAATGATGCTGATGATGTGAGTATGCATGCCAAGTATAAAATGTCTGTCTCTAAGTGTTCAGAAGTTAGTCAATGTTTTGAATTTTCATCCCGACCATTTACCTTCTAACTTCTACATCAATAGGGTCATCTACTCATCATGATCAACATCACTACCAAATATGAGGAAAAGCCAGATGAGTTATTGATCAGAAACCATTTCGGCTATTTTAAGTTTGAACTTCAAGTTTGAACTTGATCTTACCTGCTAAACTAAAATCATGAGGGCACTCTACTCATGATTACCAACATCTATACCAAATATGAAGACTAGGTAAAATAATTCATCAGAAACCATATGGACTAGTTTGACCTTTGACTTTCAAATTTGACAAATACCTGTATAAACTGACCTAAAATTCATGAGGATCAAATATTTGGGTTCAGCTGAAAAGATTATATTGTTTTTGATTGGATTCCATTTGGTTTATGTTTGGTCTGTTTTGAATCTTTTTGGTCTATTTTTAAACTGGAGAATAATTATATTCAAAAGTGTGCACTACAATGAAACTTGGATACATGTATTTGCATGAATCGCACAATCATATCATACAGCCCCTTGCTGCAACACAGGTGTTGTTCCACATCGCCATGAATTCAGACATCATCAATTTGATGGGACAGGCTGAAACCTTTTGCGAGAGAAAATGCTGTTTTGAGAGACAACATATCTCAGATGATTATCAAGCGCTATACATGTACAATTTTCCATCTTTCATATTTTGTTGTAACTATTTTGTCCATAAATATTCAGTAGATCGCAGGTATCAAAATTTGGAATAAACATATAACGGGGAAAGAGTTATAATTATACCTGCTCTTGCAACAACATACCTGAGGTCACTGGAAACATGATGAGGCAGTTCTGTGGGCAGTCCAATGGAGTCAATGCTACAGAAGGAGGACAACTTTCCCCAAGCATGGTGTTACTGTCATTGCTGATGAGCTGTCCAGACATGTCAGTTCTAAACAATGCATTGCTTGCATCACCTTTACCTGCACTATCCTCCTCTTCATCATCTGATAAATGGAAAAGTAGTAAAGTCAAGCAGGCAAAGCCACATGCAAGACGCAACCACCACCAAAACACCGATAGACAGCATGACACACACACACACACACAACCACACACCAAACGCACACGCACACATACATACGAAATGAACACAGAAAACACCAAAAGACACACAAGAAACAGGGACAAACGTTCCACAACATGAACAAACCACAAGCACAAAGACGCAAGGCAAACAAAAGGAAGGGTGACAAAGAGAGTACCGCCTTGGCACGGTCAGCAGCAAAAACACCACTGGGGGTTTAAACCGGTTTACGGACGTCCTAACCTCACACTTCTCTCAAAGTCACCCTAGCTTTACAAATATTGTAAATAAAGGTATCCCCGCTGGACTTACCCACAACATAGACGACGGTGAACACAGGACAACATGTAAAACATAGCATAATAACTGTGACAATCCGTCAAATATGTACTCAATGGCTTTGCTGAAGTCAGAGCACCTGCAGGTAAGCCGTTAAGAGCACGACAGGGAAAAAATAATACATGAGTCTGGTAAGCTCCTCCTGTATCCAAGTTTAAGAGTATACCATCATAGAGTACTACCCTCGGCCTGTCATCGCGCAAGCAAAGAGGGAAGCGTAGCTACCGACTGTAAAAGGGTCGATAACCAAACATGCAGTGTGTTGCAATATAATAGGATCATAACCTTTCTTTTTAAATTTTTTAATGCGTTTTATAAACAAATCATGAAAATGGATATGACCCCGAATTTTCCTAAGTTTGTAGATAACATCCCCATAAAATTCTGGTTGAGAAATGCCTTGTCGCAGTAACGTCCGTAGATTGCAATTATATTTACTAATGAGAGGTAAATTTCGATAATAAAATTTAGAAAAGGTTTTCCGAAGTTTGTGATATCTGTAACCTTGCTTAAGAAGTTTATCAGTTATAACTAAATTACGTCTGTTAAAATCTTCAAGCAAAGAACAGGCTCGGGCAAACCTAATAAGTTGAGAAATATAAACACCATAAGATGTAGAACGTGGCACATCCCCATCTAGAAAAGGATAACTAACAATTTTAAAATTAAAATCTTCTCTTTTATCGTATACTTTGGACGAAACTTTATCATTTGTAATTGAAAGATTCAAATCTAAAAATGAAGCATTAATGTCAGATTGATTAGCTTTGTTTAAAGACAGTTCTTTTGGGTAGATTGAAGAAACCATAGTATCAAAATAAGGATTATCTAAATTCAAAATATCGTCTAAATACCTTGAAGTTTTATTAAAAGCATTAACAATATCGGTCTGTGTATCAGGTTTTAAGCTAAGCATAAAATCCCTCTCGTAGCAATACAAAAACAAATCTGCAACAAGAGGGGCACAATTTGTACCCATGGGTATACCAACAACTTGACGATATATGGTATCTCCATAACGCACAAATATATTATCTAAAAGAAAGGTAAGAGATCTACAAACATCAAGGCAAGTCCACATTGTGTAATGTTCAACTTCTGAATTCGAAAAGAATGAACGTTAAACATTACAAGCAATGAACATTTTGTTTTCTCTGGCAAAGGTTTTTTCTATTAATTTAATAAGTCTATCCTTTATAAGATGGTGAGGTAGAGTAGTATAGAGTGTAGAGAAATCATAAGAGCTCAGTAAAGAAATGTTATACTGTTCATTTTCAAGTTTTGTTAAAACATCATTTGAATTGTTTATGGACCAAAAAACATGTTCTTTGATCGTAGTAAGACAGGACGTCAAAAGTATAGATAATTTAGTAGTGGTACAACAGCTAGAGTTGGCAATAAAACGCGACTTATAAGGGTTTTTATGTAGTTTCGGAATCCAGTACAAAGTAGAAAGTTTATGTTGTTTTATGTTAGGACCAGACTTAAAATCATTGCACATTTTTACATGTTCCGAGACTATATCTTTTTCAGGTGTTTGAACTGTTATATAAGTTTTTGAATCAGTTAGCTCCTTCTTTAAAACATCAACATAATACAATCTTCAAATAATGATTACATTGTTTGATGCCTTGTCAGCAGGAACAAGAACATAATCTGAATGAAAATTAGAAATGGTTTTCTTCAAGTAGCGAAATGTAACTCTAGGTCGAGGTGGTAAAAGATGGTTATTTGATTTGTAAAAAGTTATTCGTGTATCAATAATATCGAAAATACATTTCTTCCAATCCGAAAGTGCACAAACATCAGCATGTTCTCGTCGACACCATTTGATGCAGAATTCTTGAATAGCTTCCTCAATATGAGTTCGACAAGCGTCAAAATCAATAAGGGAAGGTAATCTATATTTAGGTCCTTTAGTTAGGAGGGTCCTGAGACGTTTATCCTTAATGATATCAAAATTACCAGTAATGACATGACCAACTGGTTTATAGCAAAAGCTAGAAATGCTACAATCTCAAGAAATAGGGGTATTAACATCAATATTTAAGTCAGAGACAATTTTATTGTAGTTAAAAATAACATTTCTAATAGGTTTATTATATTTATAACAGATGATAGGTGATTCAGAGTTGATGAAATATTTGGGAATAGCCTCGATTACATTCTTATCACGAAATATACTTTGAATATCAATAAAATCGATACCTTTATTTAGGAACTGAAGTTTCAGAAAATGTCTTTTATGTTCAGATTCTTTATCAATACGTGGACGAAGAACATGCTGTGTGTAACTTTGTATAAGTGAGGCAGTATTAATTAACGGATCTGTACGCATATAGATTTTATCAGCCTCTTCGTCTATTGACTTAAGACAGGAAAAGGGTAAAGACGATAAACAAGATAACATAGAATGTTTACCAGTTTGTTTTAGAATAGTATGTAAATCATGAATAGACATATTACGACGTAATTTACGCTTAATATTACCATTTCTACGTCTGCCATGTGATCTACTTTTACGTTTTCGAATAGAAAATATAGAGAAAATATCGATACTTGGATCTTTAGAAACATTGCCGCTTTGGAAAATGTTATCATTAAGGCCTAAAGGAAAAGGTGTTTGTAATTTCTTTATCCAGTCTAGCTCTGTGATGAAACGAGCTTCAGATTTTAAACTACCAGTAGTTTTAGAATCATAATAAATTTATTCTACTGGTTGAACCGAAACATATTTGAAAGAATGTCCTGTATGACGAAAATGCTGGTAAAGAAAATTGCGTACTTTTTTGATCCGGCAATGGTAACTGTGTTCACGAAACCTAGTTTTTAAAGAACGTCCTGAATGCCACAACGTGGCGCATTTCATGTAAGAACATATATAATATTAGATGAGTTTCAGTCTAAATCAGAATTAATCTTCACACTAAACACTCTACCATTAACAAGAGATTTAATTGTTGATCTAGTAGAAATGAAATTGCAACACATACACCTCTTACTATTGCACTTAGTAATTATTGGACACCCTATGTCTTTTGTTGAAATAATGTGAATTTAGATGGACTTTACTATAACGAATGATAGATTGCTTTAAAGGAGACAAAACGATTTTAGGTCCATTATGAAAAATGTTACTAATAGCCGAAGAGGGAACATGAAAAGATGAAGCAGAAGACAATTTTACAGGTTTAATACAAACTGACGGCTGTAGTGATTGGAAATTAGCCAGGTTATGAGGAATCTGAACGGAGGACACAAAGTGTAAGTTTAAGTTATTAATTTTGAGTTTAGGGAGACTATTCATATTTTGTGTAGTAATTGTAGCACCCTTCTGTAAAAGGCGACATACGTATGTAACGAAAAGTGGTGTAAAATAATAGAAAACATACCAGAGATTATGACAGGTTATGAGGAATCTGAACGGAAGACACAGAGTGTAAGTTTAAGTTATTAATTTTGAGTTTAGGGAGACTATTCATATTTAGTGTAGTAATTGTAGCACCCTTCTGTAAAAAGCGACATACGTATGTAACGAAAAGTGGTGTAAAATAATAGAAAATATACCAGAGATTATGACAAAAAAAAGAAGACTAAGAATATGAATGAAACATTGAAAAGTGAAACATTGAATGGGTAAAAAGTAAGAAGAAACACAAATAAGGTAAAGTCGCACTAGAGAAAACGCAAACTGCACAAATCTTAAAAGGGAAATTAAAATAGTCACACAATATGTCGGTGAGTACGGAAGCCACCATGAAGTGCAAAGTACGGTGTAAAGGTATGAGGAAACACATTGAATGTAGAGCAATTCCTGCAAGAGGAAGAAAACAATATTGATTGGATGTACGGGGAGACGTTTCACCGCCGCCACACTGCACAAACAACACTATTGTGCTTATAAATGGAAAAGTTCAATCCCATTCACCATCAGACAGGTCAGACGCATCTACAAGGTAACCATATGAACCAGAGGAAATAAAATTCCCTGACATTTCCCTGACATAATTTCAAATTTCCCTGATAGGATACAATGCAACATTTGGTCATATTTTATGTAATATTTTGAAGTTTAACCCGTTCAACCCTAAATTATCAGAGTGGAATAGCACATCTGTGTTCAACTATGGAGTCCATTCAGTATGACAGGCTTACACTTGCTAGAGGATTTTCCATTACAAACAGTGCAGACCCTGATCAGAGGGCTCCTCTAGGAGAACTCTGATCTGGATCTACACTGTTTGCAAATAGCAGTGTACATGTGTCCGAGGTTGAAAGGGTTAAAATATATGTCCTTGAATCTCATTTTTCAAAATTCCCTGACATTTGCCTGTATTTTCAAATTTCCAAGATAGTTCTATAAATTACCTGACAGTTCTATGACCTTGAAGAAAGTCAATTTCCCTGACTTTAACATAATGCATGGCAACCCTGGGACTGTTCCCAAAGCCATAGATAAGAGAACTGATCAATTCTAACAAGAAGTATCACTGAATGTGATTATCCTAATTATCACAGAAGGTGATAACCCTATTTATCCTAAGTATCACAGAAGCCAATAACCCTAATTATCATAAGTATCACAGAATGATAACCCTAATTATCATAAGTATCACAGAATATGACAATTCTAATTACAAGAGTCAATGACAAGAGGGCCATGGTGGCCCTAAATCGCTCACCTGGTTACTATAGACTTATGTATACACTGTATTTCTATGTAAAAATAAGTCAGCTTCAGATTGGGACCAATATGAAACCAAAGGCCATAATTTTAGGCCTGGAGGTTAAAATTTGAACAATTTTAATAAAAGAACTTTAGATGATACCAGGGGCGGGGCAATTTTGGTCCTGGGGTCATAGATGAACAATCTTGGTAGAAAACCATTAGATGGTACTACATACCAAAGATCTAGGCCTTACAGTTTTGGAAAAGAAGATTTTCAAAGATTTACCGATAAAAACTGATAAGCCACTGGGCGGGACAACTTTTAGCCCTGGAGGTAACAACTTGAACAATCTTTGTACAAAATCATTAGATGATGCTACATACCAAATATCAAAAGTTTAGGCTTTACAGTTTTGGAGAAGAAGATTTTTAAAGATTTTCCTATGAAAAACTGATAAGCCCCGGGCCATTTTTGGTCCGGGGTCATAATTTGAACAATCCTTGTAGAGGACTATTAGATGATGTTACATATTACATATCAATTGTCTAGGACATATGGTTTCAGAGAAGAAGAATTCTAAATATTTTCCTATGAAAAACTGATAAGCCCGGGGCGGGGGCGGGGGCAATTTTGGTCCGGGAGTCATGATTTGAACAATCTTTGTAGAGGACCATTATATGATGCTACATACCAAATATCAAAGGTCTATGCCTTACGGTTTCAGAGAAGACGATTTTTAAAGATTTCCTATGAAAAACTGATAAGCCCTTGAGCGGGGCCATTTTTGATCCGGGGGTCATAATTTGAACAATCTTGTAGAGGACGATTAGTTAATGCTACATACCAAATATCAAATATCTAGGCCTTACCGTTTCAGAGAAGAAGATTTTTTAAAGATTTTCCAATAAAAGACTGATAAGCCCTGGGGCGGGGCCATTTTTGGTCCGGGAGTCAAAATTTGAACAATCTTGTAGAGGACGATTAGTTAATGCTACATACCAAATATCAAATATCTAGGCCTTATGGTTTCAGAGAAGAAGATTTTTTAAAGATTTTCCAATAAAAGACTGATAAGCCCTGGGGCGGGGCCATTTTTGGTCAGGGAGTCAAAATTTGAACAATCTTTGTAGAGGACCATTAGATGATGCTACATACCAAATATCAAAGATCTAGGCCTTATGGTTTCAGAGAAGAAGATGTTTAAGTAAATTGTTGACGACGCACGACGGACATACGCACATACGCACGACGCCGGAAGCCGGACACTGCCCCCTCACAATACCTCACCTGGCACTTTGTGCCAGGTGAGCTAAAAATGGTCACCCTTTTTACCCGAAGAATCACGGAAGGTGATAACTTTAATTAAAGAGTCACTGAAGATGATCATCCTATTTACACTAAGTATTACTGAAGGTGATAACCCTAATTACCCTAAGTATCACTGAAGGTTTTCACGCTAATTACCCTAAGTATTCTGACAAATAAACTTAATCATAAAGTTCAACAGTGCAGGCCCAACTCAATCGGCATTTAAAGGAGCTGTTTGATAAGAGTCTAAATTATTTGCTCCTATGTCAGTCTAATTCAAAGTTAATACCAAAATAGTCCCAACTTGGATTATTCATCTTTACAAACCAATGTTGATGGGAGACTGGGTGTCTAAAAGTGAAATTAGAGTACTACCCTCAATATCCTCATTTGTCATAGGGAGCAGGCGTATGCCTAAAATGCCTATGCACTGATATTAAGATGACTTTGATAGCACATGCCTACAAACATATAATGGCTTTGCCTTATATAAACACTTTTCCATGCATTTGCAAGAAACAGTAGACCCAGATCAGACGGTTCCTACAGCGGTTGTCTATCAGGGTCTGCTCTGTTTCCTTATTAATTTATTGGCTACAATGTTCCATCTTCCATATTTCCTTGTAACTATTCTGTCCATGAATATTCAATAGGTAATTAAAGTTGGAACTAGAATTGTTTTTGATATAAAAACTTCAAGTCCCATAACTCTTGTAATGCAGGGGTGTGTTAGCAGGATGAGGGTATGAGAGAGGCTTGAATGATAGTTAGTGTGTCATAGGTTGAGAGTACAAGTTAAAGAGTTGAGTGCATTGCCTGATTTGGGAAGACAGTGACATAGGTATGTTGTCTTGACCAATTAATCATATGTCACATGTATGTGTTCTAAGAGTTCATGGCTGTCAGCCGTAGCTGTTAATGTTTTGCAGATATGTATAAATAGCATGAGATTTTGTGTATTTGGGGGGAGAGAGAAGGAGCTTAGAGGAGAATGATTAGGAGCTTGTGAAGTCGTATAATAAAAGTTATGCAGTAGAATTCCGACTTGTCGTCAGTGTATTGTATTACACTCTGCAGAAAATCATCAAACTGCACGGATAAAGTCAAATGGAACAGACAGACGCCACACGCAAAAACAATATGCCTGCCCAGTATACTGGGGGAGACATAGTAAATATAGAACTGAAAAAGGGTTAAATATTAGGTTTAACAATAATCATACAGTCATAATATTTCTTACAGGAATATTCATTAGGGAAAGGGTTAATGTAGTGTAAAGTAAAAGTACAAAAATGAGTCATGCAGGAAACACCACATACAGAACAAACACTCGCCCGAACAGCAACACAAGGAAACAGCAAATGTACATAGGTAGAAAAAACAACAAGAGACGCACAAAGACAAAACAAACATACAATAGGAGGAAGATGGAAGTACCGCATTGGAACGGTCAGTGACAAAAGTCACCGGGGGTTTAAACCGGTTTATGGGCGCCCAACCTCACCCTTATTCCATCCCCATCCTAAAAGACAAACAGTGTAAATAAACGTATCCCCTCTCCGACTAATCTACAACAACCGCGACAGCAAATACAGTGGTAAAGTGCATGTATAACAAAAAACAACATTTAATTGAACATACTGTATCCACCTATCGCTAGTGTACTCAATGATTGAGCTGCAAACAGAGTAACTGTAGAAAAGTAATAAAGGGTACGACAAAAATGAAATAGTACAGATATCAAACGTTCTCCTTCCATTTCTAGATTTAAGAGGTCGCCTTCATAGAGTACTAAACCTTTCTTGTCGGCGTACATGCAAAGAGGCCAGCGTGATTGCCAACTGTAAAAGGGTTCACAACCAAACATGCAGTATGTTGTAGTAATACAGGATCATATCCCTTTTTAATGAATTGTTTTATATATTTGATGAACAAAGTGAGAAAATGGGTATGTCCAATAATTTTACGAAGTTTGTAAATCACATCACCATAAAATTCAGGATGTGAAATACCGTGTCGCAAAAGTACCTTAAGATTACATTTATACTTGCCAATAAGCGAGAGATTTCGATAGTAAAATTTAGAGAAAGTTTTTCTTAGTTTATGGTATCTATATCCTTGTTTAAGCAGTTTTTCAGTTAAAATGAGATTTCGACTGTTAAAATCGTCAATAGATAAACAAGCTCTAGCAAAACGAATAAGTTGAGATATATAAACCCCGTAAGATGGAGCACGGGGAACATCCCCGTCAAGATGAGGAAAATTTACAATATTAAAATCAAAATCATCTCTTTTGTCATATATTTTAGAAGAAATCATTACATTATTAATTTTAAGGTCTAGGTCAAGAAACGCTGCATAATTGTCGGACGGGTTAGCTTTATTCAATTTGAGTTCTTTAGGATAAATTGTAGGAATCAGAGCATCAAAGAAAGGGTTATCTAAGTTAAAAATATCATCCAAATATCGACAAGTTTCATTGAAGGCTTTTATAACATCTTCTTGTGATTGAGGATTCAAACTCAACATGAAATCTCTCTCATAGCAGTACAAAAACAAGTCTGCGACAAGTGGTGCACAATTCGTACCCATGGGAATACCAACTACCTGACGGTATATAGCATTCCCATAACGTACAAATATGTTATCCAAAAGAAAGGTTAGTGCTTCGCAAACTTCTGAGCAAGTCCAATTGGTGTAATATTTCATTTGCTCGTCAGTAAAGAAAGCTTTTTCAGCATTACATGCCAAGAATGATGTTTTTTCTCGGGCAAATACTTTCTGGATCAAGTTAGTAAGCTTATCCTTAATTAAAATATGAGGAAGAGTTGTGTACAGAGTAGAAAAATCGTACGTGCTTACAGAGGATGCAAGATACCTTTTGTTCTTAAGTTTGTTTAAGACTTCTGAAGAGTTCTTAATAGACCAGAAGAGATTTATTCCAGAATTTTCATAAGTCTTATCACAGTAAAATTTTACATGTTCCTTTACCTTCGTTAAACAAGAAGTCAAAATTATAGACAATTTAGTAGTTGTACATGAACTAGAATTTGCAATGAAACGCGCTTTATATGGTTTTTTATGTAGTTTTGGTAACCAATACATTGTAGGAAGTTTATGTTGTGTAATTTTAATATCGGTTCCAAATTGTTCACACTTTTTGACATGGTCTGAAATGATGGTCTTTTCGTCAGTGGTAACTGAAATGTATGACTTGGTATTAATAATTTCCTGCTTCAAGACATCGATATAATGTAATCGTCAAATAATAATCACATTATTTGATGCCTTATCAGCAGGAACAAAAACGTATTTTGAATGGAAATTTTGTAAACCCTTTTTAAGATGTCTAAATGAAGTTCTAGGTTTAGGTGGAAGAAGGTGTTTATTAGAGCTGTAAAAAGAAATGCGTTTATCAATTATATCAAAAATTAGTTTTTTCCAACAAGAAAGGGCATTAGACTCAACATGTTCTCTTCGACACCATTTAATACTAAAATTTTGTAAAGCCTCCGCAATCTGAACTCGACAAGAGTTAAAATCTATCAAGGATGGTATTCTATATTTGGGACCTTTATTCAAAAGAGATCGTAAACGTTTATCTTTAATTATCTCAAAATTACCAGTAATCACATGATCAGCCGGAGAATAGCAAAATTTTGAGGTGGCGCAATCTCAATTATCAGGAATATTATCATTAATATTAAGGTCGGCCACAATTTTATTATAGTTGAAAATTGTATTTCTGATGGGTTTGTTATATTTGTAGCAGATGATGAGGTGGTTCTGTATTTTTAAAGTATTTAGGAATAGTTTCAATTACATTTTTGTCTCTAAAAATAATTTGGAGGTATATAAAATCAATACCTTTATTAATAAAAGGAATTTTCAAGAAGAATCTTTGGTGTTCAGATAATTTGTCGATGTGCGGTCTGAGAACATGTAGAGTAAAGCTTTGTATCAAACTAGCCGTTCCTATGAGAGGATCTGATCGAAAAATAATTTTATCGGCTTGCTCGTCAATTTCTTTTGATGAACATATAGAAGTTTGATGAATAAGAATGATAGCCTAGAGTAAAACCCCACCTAGAGAAGCTTTCTGCATGACTTTCACCCTGCATTAAACTGCCACCTGCCTCCAAGACCGATATGTATACTACATTTTACATCCGGTTTACACAGTTGGTTTTACTGTACATCAATTGAAGGATTTACTTTCCCCACATTATTTCATACAATAAACCATGAAATTCTCCAAAATGGTTACTTAATAGTGAATAAACAAATAAGTTTGTTAATGCTTTACTTGATCAACACTTATGACCGTAACCATGACATTACAAATATTTATTTGTTGAATTTTAATTAATGGCCTATAAATACAAAGATTTGGCCATGGCAGAGACTGCAGAATCAGATTTATATAATTCCAATACAAGCAAACAGAGCAGATCTTGATCAGAAGATACCCTGATCCCACAGGAGCCATCTAATCTGGGTCTGCTTTGTTTGAAAAGGCTTTAACCCTTCTCTTGCTGAATTTAAAATGCATTTCTTCTTCTTTACCCATGCCCTGTGGTATAGTTACATATATCATCACTGTCTACAGTTATTTCTCTGTGCAATCACTGCTGTGGAGTGCACTGGTTGCACAATCAATTTGTAAATAGTGCAGACCCTGATGAGACAGCTCCTGCAGGAGCTGTCTCATCTGGGTCTTCACTATTTACAGGTAGGTATAATGACGTGAACAGCAAGCGAAGGGTTAAAAGGCGTATCTGTGGTGTTAAAGCAAGCGTTTGAAGTTGTGACCATAATATGCTAATATTGACAATATTTTAAACTGTACAACATTTAGTATGTATGACTGATACTAAATGCAATGCATCAATGAATGCTTGTACCTTGTCTATCAATTATAGTGTCTCGGACTGTTTTTTCAGGATTTCCATTCTTCGACCTTTTGTCGATGCCATCTACACTGTCTGATTTGGGGACTGTTTTCTCACTGTCAGCATTTTTGCTGTTTCCAGTAACACCCTGCACTTGTATGTAGAGACATAGGCCTGGATCATACCGTAAGTGTATTTTATTAGAGTTTGTTCTGCATGCCTGAAAAAATCCAGATAATAAGAATAATTATGACATGATGAAAATCATTTAGAAGAATATTTAGAATGGCAATGAACACAGGAAATATTTGGTATGGAATAAACTGTAGATTCAGATATATGGCATAAAGAAACAGAGCAGACTAAGATCAGATGACTCCTACAGCTCTGGATCTGGTGTTAACCCTTTCCCAGATCAGTATTCATGTAAGGGATAATGACATAATGAATATTCATTAGTTGAATTTTTATGATGGCAAATGTATACAGAATATCTTGTCTCAGGTAGAAACTGCAGAATCAGATCTATGTCATGTCAAAAGCAAACAGAGCAGACGCTGATCAGACGGCTCCTATATAATAGAGCCATCTAATTTGGGTCTACTCTACAATTACATGAAATTGCGTTTATATGAAGGAAAGGATTAAATTATGTATTTATGGAGTAACATATTATGGTGTAGTATCCAAACCATTTTTGTCTCATCAGGATTTAGACTGTTTGACACTCTATTATTTTTTAGAAGAAATGTAAAAAGAAACAAGAGGGCCATGAGGCCCTGAAGCGCTCACCTGAGATAACCCCAGGGGCAGGGCCATTTTTGACCACAAGAAATCATCTGGACAACCTTGGTAGAGAACCACAAGGCAAAGTAGTATGCCATTAATTAAAGGTCTAAGCCTTATGGTTTCAGAGAAAATTATATTTCATATTTTTCCCATGAAAAACTGATAAGTCCTGAGGCAGGGCCAATTTTCGCCCAGTGGTCAGGGTCGTAAGTTAAATATTCTTGGCAGAGGACCACAAGCCACAGCTACATATATATAGAGGACCATTAGATCATGTTAGTCATACCAAATATCAATGGTCTAGGCCTTATAATTTCAGTAGATTTTTAAAGATTTACAAATGAAACAAGATGTGTTTGTGAAACACTATGCCCCCTCATATATTTGACCTCTGACCTTGACCTCTGACCTTGACATGTCACCCCTCAAAATGTGCAGCCTCATGAGATACACAAGCATGCCAAATATCAAGTCTCTATCTCTACTGGTCCAAAGGTTATGGCCAATGTTAAAGTCGGCGATTTGACCCATATATTTGACCTCTGACCTTGAAGGATGACCTTGACCTCGACATGTCACCCCTCAAAATGTGCGGCTTCATGAGATACATATGTATGCCAAATATCAAGTCTCTATCTATACTGGCTCAAAAGTTATGACCAATGTTAAAGTTGCTGACAAACAGACAAACAGACAGGGCAAAAACAATATGCCCCCGACTATCGTCTATGGGGGCATAAAAACTGATGAGCCCTTGGGCGTGGCCATTTTTGGCCCGGGGGTCAAAATTTGAACAATATTTCTAGAGGACTATATGATCATGCTACATACCAAATACCAAAGGTCTAGGTCTTACAGTTTCAGAGAAGAAGATTTTTAAAGATTTTCCTATGAAAAACTGATGAGCCCATGGGCGGGCCTTTTTTGACCCGGGGGGTCATAATTTAAACAATCTTTGTAGAGGACCATAAGATTATGCTACTTACCAAATATCAAAGGTCTAGGCCTTACAATTTCAGAGAACAATATTTTTTAAAGATTTTCCTATGAAAAACTGATAAGCACTTGGGCGGGGCCATTTTTGGCCCGGGGCCATAATTTGAACAATCTTTGTAGACAACCATAACATCATGCTACATACCAAATATCAAAGGTCTAGGCCTTACAGTTTCAGAGAAGAAGATTTTTAAAGATTTTCCTATGAAAATTCCATATTACCATATATGGAAAAAATGACCACGCCCTCTTGCGGCCATGTTTTTAGCCGGATCAAAATTCTTTTAACAACTTTTGAAGTCTATCAACTGAGAAACATTTTGGTGAAAACTATATTGAAATCGGACAAGTCATTCTGGAGAAGAAGATTTTTCTAGATATTGTGTACGGTTGCCATGGCAACAAGACCGATGGCCCCACCCACTATCTTTTAACAACTTTTGAAGCCCCCACCCACAGTATGTATCTGACCAAGTTTGGTTACAATTGGGCAGTCGGTTTCAGAGAAGAAGTCATTTGAAATTGTTGACGGACAGACAGACGGACGCCGGACACAGGGGTATCACAATAGCTCACCTTGAGCACTTTGTGCTCTGGTGAGCTAAAAAAGAAAAAAGTTTGAGAGCTGCATGAGCAGACAACATTTACCGAGGACAAATACTTAGCATGTAAGGAGTGAAGATTGTACAGGACAAACAAAAGTAATGATACTGTAAATTTTAGCAGGAGCTGAACTACATGTTGTTGTTTAACCATTTGGATACAGGAAATGAGTTGATGTCATTTGAAAATAGTGTACACACAGAACAGAAGGCTCCAAAAGGAGCCCTCTGATCAGGATCTGCACTGTTTGTAAAGTATAAACCCTTTCATTAAACACACCTGTAATATGCTAAAAAAACCACAAAAACACCAAGCACCTAATGGTACTAAACATTTCCACAAAGTTTCATAGTAGAACTCCAAATAGGTTCTGAGATATGGGAGCTCCCGACAGACGTACTGCTATAATTTTCACAAAAATTGTAATAACTTTAGTGTTCCAAGGTCAATATGAATGATACTTGTAGAGCCACATTTCTTTATGCTACTTAACATTCACACAAATTCTAAATAGTTTAGGAGATATGGCTCCAAACAGACAAAAATGTTACATTTTTTTTGCAAATAAAGGGCCATAAATCTAGTGTTCCAAAGTCAATATAACTGATACTTGCAGAGTCACATGTCTGTTTGCTACTTAACATTTTCACAAAGTTTCAAAGAAAAATTCAAATCAGTTTCTGGACAGATAAAATGGATACATGTTTTGCAAACAAAAGGCCATAATTCTGGTGTTCTTGTGTCAATACAAATGATACTTCAAGAGCCGCATGTCCTTATGCTACTGAGTACAAAATGCTTCATCGAAAAGCTCCATACAAATTTCTGGAGAAATTTCTCCGGACATGCAAAAGCTTTGAGAGAAACATTCTAAATAGTTTCTGAGATATAGCTCCAGACACACAAAAATATATTTTTCGCAAACAAAGTGCCATTACTCTAGTGTTCCAGGGTCAATATAAATGACACTTGCAGAGCCACATGTCGTTATGCCAAGTAACATTTACACAAATTGTCATAGAAAAATAATCTAAAATAAGTTTCTGAGATATAGCTCCTGACATAAAGAAATGTTATATTTTTTCTGTAAACAAAGGGCCATAATTCTGGTGTGCTATGTCAATATAAATTATACTTGCAGAGCAACATGTCCTTATATGCTACTTAACATTTACACAAAGTTTCATTGAAAAACTCAGTACAATTTCTGAGAAATTGCTCCGGACACGCAAAAACGTTCCATTTTTGGCAAACAAAGGGCAATAACTCCTGTGTTCTGAGATCAATGTGAGTGATTCTTGCAGGCGCACATTATAGTATGGCATATAACATTTATACAAAGTTTGAATAGAAAAACACAAAACTGTTTCTGAGATATCACTCTGGGACGCACGGACAAACGCATGGATGCACGTACGGACAACGCCAAAACAATATCCATCTACCATATTTTGTTCAAACATCATTATCAGTGTAACTGTTATATGGTTTTGTCATGATGAGATGTCAAATTATTCTGTTTTCAATAACACTGACATTGACCATAACCTATTTCATGTTCAATATCATGTAAGAAATAATGACATCATGAATATTTCATTACCTGATTTTTTTTTCTAGTGGCATATGACTGTACAAAGGAGATTTTGGTATTGGTAGAAACTGTAGATTCAGGGCTATCATAATATCATAAGCAAACACTGATCATGTGGCTTCTCTACAAACCATCTGACCTGGGTCTATCCTGTTTGCAAAGACAAGAAAAAATGTTTATATGAAGGAAAGATTCAATAACCATGACCTTGATCTTAATATATACCTCACAAATAAATCCAAACTTTTATCTCCATGCAATCTATCTGTACACTAATTCTACTAAAAATGTCATTCATAACTTAGATGACTTTTTTCTGCTTTTTGGTATAAGTGACCTTGACATCAGATCCCAACTGATGTCTCCATGCAAGCTATTTAATACCAATCTATAGTTTCTTACTAAAGTGCTTATATGGAGAGTAATTATTTTTGATTAGATTATAATAAAAACTTTTGGAATCAAATTAGACCCTAAGCTTACCTTTGGTTGCTTGGGTATATTACTATTCTTTAACTCTTTACCTCAGAAACATTTATACAAGAATTTGACTTCCTCAACAAGAGTACCGCATACCGTACATAATACGCCCACTTGCACACTCTCTCTGATTCAACATGCCTTATAAGTGTTGACATGTTCTAATCTGTGCTTCAGATCTTGATTTCCATATTAAGGTGATATTATTTTTTTAACAAATGAAGTGAATATCTTATTAAATAAAAAAGTTACAACTAATCCTCATTTTTGCAAATTTTTGTAAAGTGCAACAGCCATAACTCTGTAAAAACAAACTGAATGAACCTCAAAATAAATTCAGCTTCAATTTTTGTTGCTTAAAACATTTGTGTTAAGTTTCATTTATATCATTTTAATAGTTTTCCCAGAAAACAACAGACAAACTAAAAGTTGACCGACAAAAAAAGCAACGAACACACAAAGTTCAAGGACCATAACTTTAGAATAAAATGACATATCAAAACCCCGTAATATGTGAAAATTCACATTAAGGTTTAACCATATAAAAAAATCTATGTAAATATCATTTCAAATGAAAAAGTTATGGCCATCCTCATATTTGCATAGATTTGCATTATTTTTTTAAGTGCAAGGGCCATAACTCCGAAACAACAAATCAAATGATCCTCAGAATCGACTCAGCATCAGATCTTGATGCACTAAACATTTGTGTGAAGTTTCCATAATATCTCTCAAATAGTTTTCCCAGAAAACAGCAGACAAACCATTTGCATGTATTTGCATTATTTTTTAAATACAAGGGCTATAACTCCGAAACGACAAATCAAATGAACCTCAGAATCAACTCAGCTTCAGATCTTGATGCATTAAACATTTGTGTGAAGTTTCATTAATAACTCTCAAATAGTTTCCCCAGAAAACAGCAGACAAACCATTTGCTTGTATTTGCATTATTTTTAAATACAAGGGCCATAACTCCGAAACGACAAATCAAATGAACCTCAGAATCAACTCAGCTTCAGATCTTGATGCATTAAACATTTGTGTGAAGTTTCCATAATATCTCTCAAATAGTTTTCCCAGAAAACAGCAGACAAACCATTTGCATGTATTTGCATTATTTTTTAAATACAAGGGCTATAACTCCGAAACGACAAATCAAATGAACCTCAGAATCAACTCAGCTTCAGATCTTGATGCATTAAACATTTGTGTGAAGTTTCATGAATATCTCTTAAATAGATTTCCCAGAAAACAGCGGACAAACTATTTGCATATTTTTTAAGGACAAGGGCCATAACTCTGAAATGAAAAATCAAATGAACCTCAGGATCAACTCAGCTTCAGATCTTGATGCATTAAACATTTGTGTGAAGTTTCATTAATATCTCTCAAATAGTTTTCCCAGAAAACAGCGGACAAACTATATGCATGTATTTGCATTATTTTTTAAGTAAAGGGCCATTAGTAAGAAACGACAAATCAAATGAACCTCAGAATCAACTCAGCTTCAGTTCTTGATGCATCAAACATTTGTGTGAAGTTTCCTTAATATCTCTTAAACAGTTTTCCCAGAAAACAGCGGACAAACTATTTGCATATTTTTTAGGACAAGGGCCATAACTCTGAAATGAAAAATCAAATGAACCTCAGAATCAACTCAGCTTCAGATCTTGATGCATTAAACATTTGTGTGAAGTTTAATTAATATCTGTCAAATAGTTTTCCCAGAAAACAGCGGACAAACAAAATGTTGACGGACGAACGAACGAACGAACGGACGGACAGGGCCACGACAATATACGACATGTCACCACCTTTATTAGGTGGGCGTATAAAAATCATTAACTGCATTTTTAATATGGCCGATGAACAGGAATGTTTGGTTTGGTTGGGTTTTTATCAGGTTTTACGTCACTTTAACAGTATTTTAGTCATATCTAGACATCCAACTAATTACAGGTAGAGGAAGACCCCAGATTATCATCTAAGCACGAAACAAATTGAATTGTTTTGTGCACAGAGGAACATCCAGGTAGAACCATCGACCTACTGCAAGCCAGCTGGAAGGTTTCCTTACATGAAAAATCCAAATGCCCAGACCGGGATTCGAAGCCACAGCGGTGAGGGACTAAGCGATTGTCAGTTGAAGACCATAACCACTCGGTTACGGAGGCCCTAGGAATGTTTGGCCATGGAAGAAACTATGAATCAGATCATATGATAACATAAGCAAATACAGCACACCCTTATCATTCCTACAGGAGCCATCTGATCTGGGACTACTCTGTTTGCAAAGGACTGAAAAAGGGTCTATCAAGAACAGGGTTAACTCTTTCCCTCATATAAATGCCTTTTCATACATTTGCAGAAAGTGCTGTCTGACCAGAGTCTGTTCTGTTTGTTTGTGACATGATATTGATCTAATTCTACAGCTTTTATTAAAGCAAAGAAATACCTTGAAAAGATTAGATCTGGTGCTTTAGCAATTTTTACCAGACCGGATGAAATTTTAACAGATTTGTCAGAGGTCCTGTGAACTTTCCCATAGACTGCTGGTGTAATTTAGTGGTCGTTATAGAGAGGTTTTACTGTATACAAATCTGATAAGGGGTCACCTGCAATAAGTAATGTGAATTTGGTGAAAATCTCGTCATTGATTAGGGAGATATCATTTTAAGAAATTGTTGTTGATGATGATGGAATCGGATGACAGACACAGAGTGATTCCAATAGCTCAACGTGTCATGTTGTAGTGGCAAAAACAATTACTCAAAGTTCAAGGGGAGATAATGCCAATAGCTCAACTTGTCATGTTGTAGTGGCAAAAACAATTACTCAAAGTTCAAGGGGAGATAATGCATGGCGCTAAACAAACAAAACATGAATCTTGCACATCTTTTATCTCTGGTAATTATGTATGGCTAGTAACACTTCAATTTCACATTCAAATTGAAGAAGGAGCTAGAAAAATACTCAGTTCAAGGGGAGATAATTCTGAATTGGCTTTCTAGCACATGTACTATCTATTTGTGGTTACTTTGCATGGCAAGTATCAAACAAATATCAAATTGTAGGAGTTCACAAAACCAAAAGCCCATGTTTCATGCCAAAATGAACAAAAACCTTAAAGTTCAAGGGGAAATAATTCTGAATTTCCCAGTGTTCAACAAATGAAACAATAAAGGTGCATGAGTGTTAGAACTGCAAGGCATGCTATATTTTGATAAACAAGCAAATTCATAGAATTGATATCCCCTGCCAAAGGTATTACCTAGTAAAATGATCAATAAAACAACTAAACCCTGTATAACAACCATTAAGCCTTTCCTTGTGCTTTATTTGTCCAAAATGTCATTAACTAAAGATATTATTGAATATTCATCGAAAAAAACCATTGAAATCCAAATATAGAAGGTGGAATATTGTAACCATTTTAGATACTAAAGAAACAGATCTATCATACATGTATACATAACTTTATTATCAAATAGAGCAGACCCAAATACAGGTGTTACCTTAATGTAGATTGAAAGAAATTAAGAAAGCTCCCATAGGAACTTTCTGCATTGCTTTAAATTCATTCTGCATTAAGCATATATCTGGTTACAAAATGCATGAAGCTCACCTTCAAAAGGTGTAGTGTCCCCAGGAATGCTTATTTGAGATAATACTGTATTAACTCTTCGCTTGCTATTCACGTCAAAATACATACCTGTAAATAGTGAAGACCCAGATGAGACAGCTCCTGTATGAGCTGTCTCATCAGGGACTGCACTATTTACAAGTTTATTGTGCAACCAGTGCACTCCACAGCAGTGATTGCACAGCGAAATACTTGTATACAGTAAAGATATATAGAGGATCTTACATGAGTGTTCTTGATTATTGGATTTATTAAATGAGTCTTTTTAAAAGATAAAAAACGAGCTTTAGCGAGTTTTTTATCGTTTTAAAAAGACGAATTTAATAAATCCAATAATCATGAACACGAATGCAAGATCCTATTTATAACATAACACACACAAATGTTATTTGCAGCCAATATTTCAGCAGTAACGTGGATTGTTATAAATTCTCCTTACATATAGAAATGATGAATGAAAGGTGTTATTAGGTTCGCTAGGTAACTGGGACAAAGTAGGTCCAAATTTTCCAACTTTATTTTCTACTTACTGTCATATCAACCAGGATCTAATTCAGACCTCTCTGGTATTCAATTTAACTGTGATAGTTTATGATACAAAAACATACAGAAACACGTCAAAATAATTTTTGAGTTACAGTTTTGACATACATAGTTACAAACACGTCACATTATGACGTCATTGTACACAACATGTGTCTATGTTAAGCGCGCCATTTACATGAAGACCTACATACAGTGGCCAACACGTCCGACACTCACTGTCAATGGGATTCGAAATGCGCCTTCGTTTTGGTATATTTAAGCCCTTCATTAGTGTTGTATGTATACACATGGACATGGACATTTCCACCGAGAAAAAAAATCTCGATTCAAGTTCAGTGAAAATGTTTGAAATGGACAAAAGATTCAGTACGAACTGCTGCATAAAATGTGTTGGAACAGGAGGAAGATTTTCGCGATCAGCTGAGTTAGTGAGTATAGCATATTTGAAATATGTTTGTGCTGTGCTGGATTCAGATGACTATTGTTGTTGATTGATGAGATATTTGTATGAGTAGAAATCTGCATAAACAAAAGGACATGCGGTGAAGAAAATGCAAAGTTGAGGAGGCATTTTAATTTAAATGTAGAATTGATTGTATGGGTCAGAGTAGCTGGTAGGTCTTTTTTGGCATACATTTTGTATATGATTCCTGACAGCGATTACAATTTGTATTATTTTATCGAAATTAAGGCGCAAGTGCCAACAATCCTTTGCCATCTATCGTGACTCAATCGTGGACAGGTAGGTCGACCACCGTCCGCCAGTTTGTTTGTTTTGACAGCGCGTATGAATCGTTCGAATGTCATTCGGTCGTTCGAATGTTATTCACTAGTGATTATATGCCCATGATTATCAAAAAATAAATGATAGTGTTACGTCACGCTGAAGCCACGTGTTATGTTATAAATGTAATTATATGACAGGGCATGGGTAAAGAAGGCGAAATGTATTTTAAAATTCAGCAAGCGAAGGGTTAATATGTTACACTTATACAACACCTCTCACCTTTGTTAAGTTTCTCCTGCATTTGCTCTGTTGTCAAATATATATATGTTTTCACCTCAAAGTCTAAAAGAGTGAATAAATATTTCAACATTGCAAGATCTCGACATGGTCCATTTCTTTTGTCCTTAGGGTTGGTAAAATTCTTAATGGCAATGGTAATAGCTCGTCCCCTGTATTGGTATTCGATTTCCATAACCCCTGCCATGTCGAACAGCTTTGTCGTCCTGTATAATAAAGTGTACATACAGTAAAACCAATCTTAACCATCTCCCTGTTCAAAACATGTATTAATGTAGGAAATGACATGATCATGAATATTTATTAGCTTAACTCTTTTTTTTGCTGTGTCAAAAGTTGTAGAATCAGATATATATCATGTCAAAAGCAAACAGAGCAGACCCTGAGCAGACTGCTCCTAGAGGAGCAATCTGATCTGGGTCTGCTCCGTTTGCAAATGCTTGAAAAAACATTAACCCTTTGCTTGCTATTCGCGTCAATATACCTACCTGTAAATAGGGAAGATCCAGATGAGACAGCTCCTGCAGGAGCTGTCTCATCAGGGTCTGCACTATTTACAAGTTGATTGTGCAACCAATGCACTCCAGAGCATTGATTGCACACCGAAATACTTGTACACAGTGAAGGTATATGTAATTATACAATAGGGCATGGGTAAAGAAGGAGAAGTGTATTTTAAAATTCAGCAAGCGAAGGGTTAATATGTAGAATTTGGTTAACCATTTCCCTGTTGAATTTTCATGGAAGAAATAATGCCAGATTCATTGTAGATGTATTTTTATAGACGTGTAATGGAATAATGTGCACAGGAGTTTTTGGTATAAGTCACATTTGTATTTGCCGAGCCAGATCTATATAATATTATAATACATGCAGTTTCAAAAGCAAGGAACCATCTTATCTTGGTCTACTGTTTGCAAAGAAGTGAAAAAGTGTTTAAGAAGGAAATGGTTAACCCTTTCCTAAGTGAACATTTATACATGAATTTATCTTTTCATGAATATTCAATAACTTATTTTATAGCTCACCAGAGCACAAAGTGCTCAAGGTGAGCTTTTGTGATCGCCTGATGTCCATCGTCTGTTGTCGTAGCAATAGCATCATCAACAATTTGAACGTTTAAAAACCTTCTCCTCTGAATCTACAGGGCCAGGGTTCTCAGCTTTTATCTTTGGCACATAGCGTCATCTGTAGGTTCCCCTACAAAGTTATATAAATTAAATTCCTGGGGTCAAAATTGGCCCCGCCCCAGGTGGCCATGTTTCTATAAAAACATATAGTGAAAACTTTGACAATCTTCTCCTCTGAAACTGGGAGGATTTCAACATTCATATTTTGTACATAGCATCATATTCAGGTCCTCTATAAAAGTTATACAAATTATGCCCTTGGGGTCAAAATTGACCATGCCCTAGGGTGCCTTGTTTTATATAGAAACATATTGTGAAAACTTTGAAAGTCTTCTCCTCTGAAACTGGAAGCATCATCTTAAGACCTCCACAAAAGTTATATACATGTAAATAATTCAGAATTATGTCCCTAGGGTCAAATGAGGCCCTGCAATATGGGTGGCCAGTTTTCTATAGAAACATATAGTAAAACAAAACTTTGAAAATCCTCCCTTCTGATTGTTTGGTGAGTGATATCAGGGCCATCATGACTCTCTAAATGTTATAACTTAAGGCAAAATGGAGTTTTGGGAAACTTAAACACGAGGGCCAGAATGGCCCTGAAGCGCTCACCAGACAATCAGAGGAGAATATTTTCAAAGTTTTCACTATATGTTTCTATTGAAAGCTGGCTACTCCTGGGGCGGGGCCAATTTTGCCACAGGGGCATAATTTATTTAACATTTGTAGAGGACCTGAACATGAAGCTATGTGCCAAATATGAAAGTTATGAGCCTTCCAGTTTAGAGAAGATTTTCAATGTTTTTACTATATGTTTCTATTGAAACCCCCTGGGGTGGGGGCAATTTTAACCCCAGGGGCATAATTTAAACAAGCCCATACAAAGTTCTGACTAAAGGCGATCAACTGTTCCTCTGAACAGGTATGTGTACCCTAGCATTCCAAACTGATTTTTTGCATTTGAATATTATTATAAATTATTACATAATAATTTCATATTCATAAGTTTAACTTAATAGTTTCAAGTAATACAATTTCATGTTAAAAATTATTTCATAATTTATTTAAAATCTTTAATTTGCCATTCTGGAGTCTTTACATGATTTAATAATAATTATAATATTAAATATTTAATAATAACTACTATTAATCAACCCTTCCCTCATATAAACGTGTTTTCACATATTTGAAACAGAGTAGACCCAGATCAGATGCCTCCTATAGGAGCCATCTGATCAGGGTCTGCTCTGTTTGTTAATGGAATTTGATATATTTGTTCCCTTAGTTTCTAAAATGGCTACAATGTTCCACCTACTATATTTCATTATAACTATTTTGTCGATGAATATTCAGTAGGTTGTGAAATTTGGAAAAAGATGGCTACACTTTTCCACCTTCCATACTTCATTTTAACTATTTTGTTCATGAATATGCAGTAGGCATTCAAATTAATAATAAACATAGAACAGGCAAAGGGTTAACACTGACTACAGCACCAGATACAGGTGCACTAAAAATAGCCACTGGTTATCTCTCTCTACTGCTTGACCTGATGACCTCTTTATGTGCAAAGAGAAGCTGCTTAAAAACGCAGTCAGCTGTAAGTTTGCTAGAGAACTGTCCACCCTGGGGTGTAGCAAATTTTGACCACAGGAGCATAATTTATAAAACTTTGGTAGAGGATCTGAACATGATGATATGTGCCAAATATGAAAGCTGAGAACCTTCCAGTTTCAGAGGAGATGATATTCAAAGTTAAATTTCACTATATGTTTCTATAGAAAACAATACACCCCTGGGGGGCAATTTTGACCCCAGGGAAATAATTTATATAACTTTTGTAGAGGACCTACACATGATGCTATGTGCCAAAGATGAAAGCTGAGACCCCTGTAGATTCAGAGGAGAAGAATTTTAAAAGTTCAAATTGTTGACGACGGACGACGCACTACGCACGACGGACATCAGGTGATCACAAAAGCTCACCCTGAGCACTTTGTGCTCTGGTGAGCTAATAAAAACTGTAGGATGATCAGATAAGAAAATAAGGCAGACCCTGATCAGACGGTTCTAACCACAGGGGTCTGGACCACTTCATGGGTGTCTATAATGTACTATATAATAACGTTATTATATAGTGCATAACTATAGATCCCCATGAAACGGTCCAGACCCCTGTGGGTTGCATTTAACAGGTCTAAGGAGCTTCATAACATATTTTCAAAGATGAGTTTAATATCAGTTTGTACAAAATGGATACGAGCATCATACATTTTTCATCACATATTAACTTATTTCGACAAAAATATGTCAGTTTTGACAGGTCCTGCATGTGTAGTTATATATAACGCTGTGGTGTTTCTGCATGATGTTAAACTTTTATTAAAATGTGTAATACATAGAAATACATGATGGCTATATTAACTCGAATATGAGGGTTATATATGTGATAAATTCTTCTATAAAAATTCATCTTATAAATATTCATAATGTCATTACTATTTCACAAATATTCCAACAACATTTAAGTCATTTAGTAATTCAAACAGCATACAGAGTTCATGTTTGCCGGGCCTTTACATGGCAAAGAAGAAAGTGTTCAAACCAATCATCTTATGCTTGCAGGCAGGTGAGAAGGGCATACAGATATTCTCCACTTGAACATTAACCCTTTCCCTCATATGAACGTGTTTTCACGCATTTGCAAACAGAGAAGACCCAGATCCAAGTGAATCAGAATGAGACGGCTCCTCAGGGTCTGCTCTGTTTGTTTATGGAAATTCATAGAACTGAATATGAAGTTCCCACAGCGGTGAAAAAAGCCCTTTTCAATGTTCCATTTATTGATTCTGTGCATGAATATGCATGAGGTAAAGAAATTTTGAATAAATAGGGAACAGGGAAAGGGTTAAGTAAAGAGGTAAAGTAGCAGAAGACATACTTTGACAAGTTTGAGGAATACTGCAAACCTAAATCAAATACTCAAGATCACAGGAATAAGACACGTTTGAGTCAGTATATGTATATATAGAAAGAAGGGACCCGACTTCAAAAGATCCAAAATCACCTGTTTTCCGAACCTTTCATTTTTCGTTTGATTTTACACATGTATGATGCGAAAGTGCGCACTACATCATCAAATCATGAGTACCGTAAACAACACCTCATAGCTTTAAAAACGAAATATGTGTTATAAACTGGTCAATACAGTTTATTTTTCCTTCAACTATGCTAAACATGAGAAAACTCTTAATACTTTATAGAATATCAACATATTTGAAAAGTGTACCACATTGAAAATGTTTGACAGCTCTGAACCCTTCGGCTTATGCAAAGGTCATGGGCCCATGATGAAATCACGTGACTATGACTATTATGTTACAGTAAATTTCTAAAATAATGGTTCGAAAAGCAGGTGCCATCTTTTTCTGGCAGCCATTTATGTTTTTGTTATGCGGGTCACGGTGGTGGGGAACACTGGATTGATTTGGGATTAATAGATGAGGATAAACTTACTTAACCCTTTCCCTGTTCTGTGTTTATTTCAAATTTCAATACCTATATATTCACGGGAAAATAATTATAATGAAATATGGAAGGTGAAATATTGTAGCAATTTTAAGAAGTTAAAAAACAGATCTATCAAATTCCAATAGGACACAGAGCAGACCCTGATCAGACGGCTCCTCTAGGAGCTGTCTGATCTTTGTCTACACTGTTTGCAAGTGCGTGAAACACATTTATATGAGGGAAAGGGTTAATTGTTTCAAGGTATGTATAAAATATTATTTTGAACTGATGATTTATTATTTTCTTGCAATATTCACTTTAAACGTTTTCTGTTCCTGGTCAAAGATTAAGAGGTTGGAAAGACAATGTGAGACCGTGCTATTTCATGAGCCTCAGGCATGTGAGTTAAATTAAGATTAATGAACTGTTTTTCTAACTGTTGTTTAGATTGTCTGTAACTAAGAACATTATTAAGAGTGGCTGATTTTATAACAAGATGGCGCTGATTTCGCTCACCAGACAATCAGGAGAAGATTTTCTGTTTTCACTATATTTCTATAGAAAACTGGCCACCCTTTGGGCGGGCCTCATTTGGACCCAGGGAATTTTAATTATGCAAGGCCATACAAAGTTCTGACTAAAGGCAATCAACTGACCTCTCAAATAATCAACTGTTCCTCTGAACAGGTATTAGATGCAATTTAGTAGCTGTAAGACTGATAATGACTAGCGTCCAGTTTACAAGCTCTATTTAGGAATAGAGCTACGTTATCGTATCTAAACAGGTATGTGTACACTAGCATTCTAAATTTTTTGAATTTGAATATTAGTATAAATTATTACATAATACTTTCATATTCATAAGTTTAACTGAATATTTTCAAGTAATACAATTTCATGTTAAAAATATTTCATAATTTATTTAAAATCTTTAAATTGGCATTCTGGAGTCTTTAATCACATGATGTACCCTTCTTCTGAACTGCAGAATTAATTAACGCTTCCCTAATATAAACCTGTTTTCACTCATTTGAAAACAGAGAAGACCCAGATCAGATGCCTCCTATAGGAGCCATCCGATCAGTCGGTCTGCTGTTTGTTAATGGAATGGAGGCCGAGTCGACTCCGGGACCGACTTGACCCGAGGCCGAGTTGACCCTGGACCTATTAGATAGCTAGCGAATCCTGCTAGGTTTTGCGAACGTTTCGTCTAATTGCAGGATTTAACTGAATATCTAATCGTCTAACTTTATAGCTAATCTATATATACTTTTTCAGCGGCTAGCTGTCTATTTTCACTTTTGTTCTAGTTTTCCACCAGTGAGAAACTGTTACATTGTAATTTGCATATGACCTAGTAGTAAACTGTATTTTCATTAGTGAATACCTCTACTGGCATACAACCTTTTTATATGGATCTACACATTCCGAAACTATGTAAAATTCTGATATACAGTCTACTAACGTGTCGAATTTCCTGGGGTAATTATTACGATATTGCAGTTATTTCAAACACCATGTTTTATGGTAGTTAGCTGCTTCGGCCTCGCAAATTGAATTCAATGCAATAATTAACATAATCACAACACATGTAAGGCACCATGTTACACAGACATGTTCTATAAACTTCTTAGAGTTCAGTCAAAGCGCCATATAGTACAGAAAGTAATTATTTACGCAGATATTTAGCATGGGACCGAAGACTGTCGACTGTCGAAAGTTCTGTTTAAGACCTGGAAATTCCCATAAAATCAAAGTACTGATGTACTGATATTTATCACCTCATGGTAATGGTTGCTGAGCAATATAACCAGTTTGTCGAAACCACTATTAAACTTTCAAACCTTTACTATCATTTTGCTATCAATTAATACAACATTTGATCATAAGTCCACTTTTACGAACAGGTAGTTTGCCGAAACCACCATAATTCACAGGCAGTGCTATAGGAAATAAAGAAGAAGGGTTGTTTAGTATATTAGAGTATTGGTATTAATAGTATTAATTACTATCCCCGACCAAAGCACCGAGACTCTGGTTGTTGGCTCTCTTTGATATAAAGCTACTTACTGAAGGCTATTACTATGGCTCTATCACATGGGGCTTGGGCTCATAGAGTAGGTTATATTGTTTTAAAAATACATGTAGATTCAGTTAATGATGTCATTAATGATGATGCACACAAGTCGATTAAAGCGTTGATCTAGGCTAAATAAATACAGTTCTTTATGGAATTAAGACTCTGCACAAACAAAAACTTTATGCTTTAAAGTGCATTCAATTTCTGATCTTCATATCAAAACAAATATAAGCGCTTTCATGTACATTTATAAAAGGTCAACTAAAGAACTAACTTGAGATAGATTTAAAACATTACTTTGACATCGTACATTTTAAAAGTGATTTCCTATAAAAGCAACTTGAAATATTTCAATAAATGCTTCTTCTACTCCAATTCATTTTCATTGCATGCTTCTCTGCTAGTATAATAACATGCAACGTTTCATAGATCTAGTTCTCTGTACTAGTAGAATCTCCAAACATTGAAATAAATATCGCAGAGATTGTTTTGTACATTGTGCCAATATTTGAATGCCGCTGAATATCTTTTTAAAAGATATTTCTTGTTTTTAAATACTAATGTTAAAGGCATTTCGAAAGGAATGTTGACCCATTAACCCCATGCTGTGTATTTTGGGAGTTGACTGTCAGGGATTCTGCTCTGTTTATGTTTAACATAATATAGATTCCCCAATGGCTCTATATATAGATGAACTATATACACGTTATTTAACGTCTTTGCAAACACGGTACATGTAGACCCAGACCAAATGGCTTCTTTAAGATGTTTTATTAAAATTCAGGTAATTAATATTCATGATATAAGTAGTCTTACATGAATATCTACCAGGTAAAGGCTAACCTGCCATCTGCTTTAGAAAGAAAACTCAACTTGGATATTGCAGCTGATTACATTTTTAGTCAGTTTATCCCTTTGAATGGAGTCCACGTTTAGCACTACGTACTATTTAATATGCTTTTGCAGACAGTAGATCCAGATCAGATAGCTGCTGTAGGAATCGTCAGGTAAGGTGCAGACAGTAGATCCAGATCAGATAGCTGCTGTAGGAACCGTCAGGCAAGGTGCAGACAGTAGACCCAGATCAGATAGCTGCTGTAGGAACCGTCAGGCAAGGTGCAGACAGTAGATCCAGATCAGATAGCTGCTGTAGGAATCGTCAGGCAAGGTGCAGACAATAGATCCAGATCAGATAGCTGCTGTAGGAACCGTCAGGTAAGGTGCAGACAGTAGATCCAGATCAGATAGCTGCTGTAGGAACCGTCAGGTAAGGTGCAGACAGTAGATCCAGATCAGATAGCTGCTGTAGGAACCGTCAGGTAAGGATCTGTTCTAGTTGCGTGTAAATATGAGACATATTCACCCTACTTATCTACTGTTTACCATGGCAACAGCATTCTTTGTTTTATGTTTCAATACAAGAATTCAACTAAAAATTGTTGATAAGGAGTCAAAATTATATATAGGCAGTCTTAATCCATTCCTCCATAGGCTGTTTTAGATACAACATCTTTTAATAAACTTACCGAAAAGGAGCATTAATTAGAGAAAACAAACATTTTAGAATTTTGTAGTTTGAAATCATTGTGATAAATAGAGCATTTGTTCCTATAGGAGTGAATGCTCTATTAATCACAATGGTTTCACAAAGTGACTTTTACAGAGTCGTCAATATGAGGGAATGAGTTAATCAATATTCCACAGCTGAATGGTTAAATAAAGCCTTCCCGTTAATTCAAAAAATTGAAGGCCTTCAAGAACACGACAGTGGGTAATGATCGCGTTTTTTCGTGTCATTTTCAGAGAATGCTTTAACCCACTGCAAAGTAGTCCACACGGATATATAGTGGGCCTCGTTGTCAAGGATGCATGTCAATAAACAACATACATCTGCCTATTGCGTGACGCTGTCGACGATTAAAATAATAACCAGACTGTTTTTATAATGCGAGTTAATTCGAACGCTTACTGCTGAGTTCACAAGAACTTGACACACTATTTATGTTCAGACAACAAATTGAGTGAAACTCCACTCTGAGACATAAAGCAGACGACACAGCTTGCAGACGAAATATAGTAAACTTTGAATGTTTGCCAATGACACGACAACGGACCGTGCGCCGATCATAAGGGTAGTATGTCTTCCTAGAAGCGGACAGGTTTACTTTCACTTTCGATTTACCAACGCTTGTAACTACAAAACGGTTTTTCAAGAGTCAGTAAGGCCCACCCTAAACCGAAATTTAATACAAAACCTTGTACATCCTTTTAAAAGCCGGTGCCTGCTTAATCTATGATGACAGTCGTGCAGAAAGTCCCACAGCTTACTGCATGACATTTAACCTGTATTAAGCTACCACCTGTCTGATAGACGCTGATACTAATTTTAACGTCTGGTTTACAGGGGATTTCCTGTTTATGGCGAATTCTACAGAAAACCTGGTGATCCAGTTGAAACACGGGGTATTTCAGCGAGTTGTAAAGATTCAAATAATTGTGTGATCGTTGATTTGAAAGGTGCAGCGCTAGGAAGGAACGATCACATTTCAACACATTAAGCAGAGCACATGCACGGGCATATCTGTCATTATCTGAATTGCAAACTGTTTCGATCCTGATGAGACACCGATTAACTCGGTAATTGACCTACTGGGATACAAACCGTTTCTAGCTGTGATTTGATTATATATGAGATTTGCAAGAAGTGGAAGTGGCTAAACGTGCAATCAATACTGCTCGTAAGAGGAATTGACCAACGCATTTATAAGCTTAGTTCGATTCTTTTTAAGAGAATAACGTAGGCCTGAACTAGTTCATAAAGTAAAATCAATGTACGTATTTTGGTGGTAACGTTGGTTTGTCACTACATGTCACGTGACTTGCGTTATTCAATTCATAGGTGTATGAGGTTTGAGACGACAACACTCCTCAAACTCTTGACTGTCGGGTTCGGAAAATATTTTACTCATTCAAGCGGACTTGTGTGTTGGTAAGTACACAATTTTGATCTTCACAGCCTTTTGCATAGACTATGGTTATTCATAAATCATTAAAATGCAGTAGAACCCTAACTATGGTGACTATAAAAGAAATTCCTAATTCCGGACCGTAGAGATAGCTTAACCTTTTACCCAAAAATTACACACATAAGAAGTAATTACATCATGAATATACTAATTAGACTGACATTAGACTAATTTTTGAAGTTGCACGAACACATGATTTTTGGATGCGACAACACAATGTCGTCCTACTTTAAGCAACCACATCGTCCTGAGTTTTGAGACATGCGTGAAGTGTTCATTTTGCGGTGTATTTATAAAAACAAAAAGTAGGCAGTTATATTATTTTATACTTTACATTTGTGTACTCTAAATGGTGATATCGAGCTACTTTCAGTTTTAACGATATCCCGGCAGACGGCAGCCATCACAAAATTAGCATGCTGTCTTACAGCTCGTTGATGAGACTAATAATTTACTGTCTTCAAATATAAGGATTATGGATATCACTAGACACTTTGTGTGGATCAATTCTTAAAATATCCTAGGCTACCACTGTATCCAGTTGCTGTCTATTTTCAAAAGCAGGTTTGCCGACTTGTGTAGCTACTAGCTAGCTGTATTGTCATTGATACTTTGGGGGTAGTATATATCTTTACCATATCGATGGCCCAGCGCAAAACTAGGCTAACTCAATATTTTGGCAAAAAAATCTAAGGCTTATTACATTCCCTTTCATTCCTCAAAATATTCTGCTTATAGTCCTTGTATTTTCAAATTAATTGCATTTTTTATAAAAAATGTCTAAATGGTAATTTCTTTAGTGCAAACTATGTCTAAGTTGAGTTAGCTAATGTTTTGCTCTCATAATTTTATAAATTAAGAAATATTGTCAGTGCAAAAGTTGTACTAACTTGACTTAGTGAGTTAGACATTTGCACTGAAAAATAATAATGAAAATCTATTGTTGTCGAGGTGGTTGTTGTCACCGTCTGGCCCCATTCCGTCTGAAAATGGCTTCTACTGGTGCTGGTGTGAGCCCGGTCGAATTTGCCCTTCTTTATTCTGTGTAAAAACAGGCATTTCCTGCATCCCCTAGCTACTTCCAGGCATAGATTTGGGTTATACCCTCTTAACACATTCATATGTATTCCAAATACTGTCTCTAGATCACCAGAAAACAAGGTCAAGAACTTTGACTTATTTTGCTCCACACAAAAGTGTGTACACACCGTCTATTTTCGCTTTAAATTTGGGCCATTCTGACGGTCGACACACATATTTCCCAACATCCACCAGAGCAAGTAGTCCTGCAAGAGACTTAGAGAGTCACAAAAAATGACCCTAATGGGCAGAGAATACACACAATAACTTGAAAATAGGCAATTATTCAGCCTGTCAGGTTCTTAAGTGACAATTATTAGCTCATATTTAAAGCACTGCATTTCTAAAGAACTATTTCTTACTGTACTATGACCTCCGGGAGCAATTGCTCAATTTTTCCATTGGCAGGCGTGATCTTGGTTAAAGGTTTTTGGCATTGACAGACAGACAGACGGACATGTGATCATGCCTTTTTTCCATTGGCAGACGTGATCTTGGTTAAAGTTTTTTTGCCATTGACAGACTGACTAAAGACTCTTGCCATTGACAGACAGGCAGACAGACATATGATTAAAGTTTTGCCTTTGACAAACAGACAGACATTTGATCATGATTTAAAAAAATGCTATGGACAGACTCGGCATTATTAATCTCAGAACTAACATCTGCTTATGTCTTTATTTAAGGACATGCATGTTGATACTACCAAGATTGGCAAGAACACAATTAAAAGTAATAAAGAAAACATTTTTTTTGAAAATCATCTCCATTTATTTATTAAAATAAGAAAACATAAGTATATCAGTTGTCTATATAAATATATTTACTTTTAAAAGAAAATGACCATTCTTTTATTCATTGATAATAATGAAAATCCTTTTGAATTTTCAAAATTAATTGATTTTATGCAATATGGCTAAAAACTATTATTTTCAAGATTGGGTAAAGAAAAAAAAAGATTTTCTGTAAGTATAAATAACTGAAATGTAAATACATAGATTATTTTGGGTTTTTTCTGAACATTATCAAATTATATAAAAAAAGCAAAATATCCAAGTAAATATACACTCAACTAACCATAGCATCACACTAGTTCTTTCTTCTAAATGTGAAAACAACCCTGATCAAAACTACAAACATAAAATGTAACAGTTTAACACGAGGATCATGATGGCCCTTAATCGCTCACCTGGTTATAACAGAAATATGTATACATGTACAATGAAAAAGATATTCCATTTTTATCTTATTTTACAATAAAAGTTTCAGGGTTTTTTATTTGGCTATATTCCCAATGAAAAAAGGTGTGTTTTTCACCTATTTTTTAGGACAATCTCAATTTACAAAAATTAATTCATACTTTTTTATCATTCGGAATGTTCGGAGTTATTCTTTCATTACTAGTTATTGATCAATACAGTAATACGTTTATCGGTCGAAGTGCATACTGCTTAGCGTCTTGATATGTCACCCCCGTCCCCTCGTTTTGCGACATTGTCTCCACGCTTGAGTTATTTACATGCCACATGTAGTATTTGTGGACAACGTAGCAATTTGCATTTTGTCACGACTGGTTCCTGCACAATTTATTTGCTAAACTCAAGTATAGCGAAAACCGGAACCAACTGCGTAATTCGGGTGTTCTCCACTGGGGATTACCCTGATTGGTCCATACCAAAATAGTCCAAGCGTGTATCACAGCATGACAGCGTGAACAAGGTGGTCTGTCTGTGTGTGGAGAACTAACAGATAATCTCCCACAGGGAGGAAAATATCGGTCACTAAAAAAATTGTCATGGTAAAATTTCAAAACGGTAGGGAAAACTAAAAAGGGCCCATTAATAAAAATGGTATCTTGGCAGCCAGCTGGGGGGGGGGGGGGGGGGGGGGGGGGGGCGAGCCCCCGAACCCCCCACCTGGGTACGTGCCTGTTAAGTGTTGCATTATGACAACATATTTGTACTTGTAAATAGTGTTTTTGTGATGTTTAAGTTTTTTTTAAGTCATTTCTATTTTTATAGATGACAACCAAGCAGTTCTTCAACTGTTGAAGCAAAATACAATACAATCTGTTCGAGGCAAACGGACCAATTAAATTAAATTAAGGTTGTTTTCAGTGAACATTGAAATAAATGATCAACGAACCTTTGGTGCAGTATCATATCCTGATATTGTCCTTGAAATGCTTTATAGTGATTAAAAGTTCATTGTGTTAAAAATGGTTGCAACATAAATTCCTTCCTTTATAAGCGTATTCAAACCGTTTTTCATCTGTATAGTTTAATTCCGAATAAAGAGAAAAATTTAATTAGATCCTCAAATTGGTGTATGAGGTGTTTGACACATACAAATTGTGGCACACTTAATAACCAGACAATATCTATTAGGACACCAGTCATTTCTAGTTCTCAATATTGTACAATTAATGCATCACAAATCATGACAGCACTGCCATCATGTAAATCTGTTCATTTATTGTCACTGTTTTCCTCCACATTGTCATTTATTTCCAAAGTCATCCCATCTCTATTGCACAGGCTGTGTAACTTGGCATAAACAACAAACAATTCTGCTGTTTTTTCTGGGGTAACTTGAAGGAAGCCTCTGGTGTTATGCAAACATCTGAAAATAAAATCAATGGAGTGTGTTTGAAATCTCAGTCTTGGAGACAGGATGAAGCTTAATGCAGTGTTAAAGTAATATATAAAGCTCCTCTAGGAGTTTTCTGGATGACTTTCACCCTGCATTAAGCAGTCAACTGCTTTTAAAGTATCTAATTTATCTACTAGAATGATAGAATTCCTCTTAGACAGGTTTTACTGTATTTTCAAGGAGTTTGACAAGTTGTACAGGCAAGTAATTACTACCCATCAGAGCTCATAAAGTCACATGAAAAGACTTTTGATGAACTCTGAAGATATACTTACTTTCTGTTTCATCAACATGTATATAAATAACATTAAATCCTATGAATTTGTCAATTTGTTTCTACTAGAATCCCGTTTTAGAGAGGTTATATTGTATTGCATACCTGCTTTCAGTTTCTGTTTCATCAACATAACAACAAATAAGTGCAGACCTATATCATGAAAATATATTTGGTTAACTCTGAAGAAATACCCACTTTCTGTTTCCCCAACATGTATATAACTGTAACCCCAATGCAAATTGTCAATTAATTTTCAGTGACATCATAAATGAATTTTCCTTGTTAACTGGAACATCAAATATTTAATGCTTTATACACAAGATACACATGCAATGTTATTTGCAGTGTAGACCCAGATGTATGTATTTGGGAATTGGTAAAACGTGTAGATTTTGATCTATTAGAATTTCATAAGCAAACAGAGGAAACCCTCTGTATGAGCAATATTATCTGGGTCTACTCTATTTGCAAAGACATGAATAGGCATTTGAATGAAGAAAATGGTTAATACATGGATTTTACACTATATTCAGTGTTTTTTTTATGTTAATTCTAATAACATTTGGTGTCATCAGGTATGGGCTCCAATGTCTCAAAAGTATGTCCTTCCACCTATAAATCAGTGTTATTCCACCTTACAGCAGTCTCATTCCATTTTCCAAAAGGCATATCTAGGGGCTACAATGTCTGAAAAGTATGTCATTCCAACTGTAATCAGTGTCATTCCACCTTACAACAGTGTCACTCCATTTCCAAAATGAAATATAGGGGCTACAATGCCTCAAAAGTATTATGTCATTCCAGCTGTAATTAGTGTCATTCCACCGTCAAATTGTCATTCTGTTATAAAATATGTCATTCCACCTATAATCACTGTCAATCCACCTTCCAACATTGTCATTCCATTAACTAAAAGGCATACAGGGTATATAATAATAATTAATGTCTCAAAAGTATGTGATTCCACCTTACAATGTCATTCCATTGCCCAAGGGGCATACTTATAGGGACTAATTTGTGTCATTCCACCTGTAATCAGTGTAATTGATGATTCCACCTTAAACTTTTCATTTTATGTTCTAAAGTATGTCATTGATTCCACATGTAATCAGACCATTCCAACTTACAACAGTGTCATTCTATTTCCTAAAGGGCATATAGGGTATATTAAATTGTCATTCTATATTCTAAAGTTTTTTTTGGATTTTTTTTTATTTTATTTGGGGGGGGGGTTATGATGTCTGCGTCTCTTCTACTTGTTCATACCACCCAGTTGTTCTGCGTGTGTACTACCTACCCCATATGTGTCAGATCATAACATAGCATAACAACTAGTTTCTGACAAACATCTGTTGGTGTCAAAGTATATCATAGTCTTTTTTTTGGGGGGGATGGGGGGGGGGGTAGGTAGCACGCGCCAAACACCTGTAATTCCACCTTGTAACAAACAGAATGACAACGAACCATTTATTGTAGAAAATTATTACCTGCCATTCCATTTCTATTTATCACCCCCTCTTCGACACACCATGCGTAAGTGCTCCTTCACTATAGAATTCTGATTTTGCAAGGAATTGCAATGTGATCAGCAGCTACAAATAAACAATACAAATGATGACTAAAACTAGCCTAAAACTATCTATTTTAACATTAAACCACTCCGAAAAACAAGAACAACACGACCCGGGAAAAAAATCCTATCGGGTCTATATATGTATTGAAAGGTATCTAACTTCGACAGATCAGCTGCGGAAAATACAACAGTCATGTTTTTCAAAGTCTTACAGCAAAGCCAATTCAACACCGATTTTAATCATTTTGGTCTTGATCCGTTCCAAATTCCATATGCTAAGCGGCACAGTTATAGTGCTTTTCTTAAATATTGCCCCGTCTTGTCGCTGCAAGACCGCGAATTTGAAAATACGCTAGAGCGAAACGATGTGACTCCCGCCAGGATGCATAGAAGTATATAGGGGATCTGTATTCGTTAAACTTTTCAGCAAAAACGCGAATTATGCTGAAACACATTCGAAAAACATTCAACTTACCGCAGTTAAAATGGTGCTGGCTATGTGTAGTCTGCTATGAGACGCCAGTTTTCTTTCTCCTACTTTCGTTTTGAACGGACGAGGCCAAATCGCTGTGGCCCGGAAGTAGTAGTCAATTTGCATATCGAATAGGTTATGAATCGGGTCACAGCAAAATGGTCGCATCCGTTCAAAAGGAAAGTTGGGGAAAGAAAACTGGCGCCTCGTAGCTGACTGGAAATAGTAAGCACCGTTTTAATTGCGGCGAGTTTAATGTTTTTAGATAGTGTTTAACCATAATTCGCGTTTTTGTTGAAAAGATTAACGAATACAGATCCCCCTATATACGTCTATGCATCCTGGCGGGAGTCGCATCGTTTCGCTCTAGCGTTTTTTTCAAATTCGCGGTCTTGCAGCGACAAGACGGAGCAATGTTTAAGGAAAGCACTAATTGTGCCGCTTAGCATATGGAATTTGGAACGGATCAAGACCAAACTGATTGAAATCGGTGTTGAATTGGCTTTGCTGTAAGACTTTGAAAAACATGACTGTTGTATTTTCCGCAGCTGATCTGTCGTAGTTAGATACCTTTCAATACATATATAGACCCGATAGGAAATTTTTTCCGGGTCGAGTTTTTCTTGTTTTTCGGAGTGGTTTAAGGTTCAAATAGATAGTTTTAGGCCAGTTGAACATACTTCGATCACAATTTTTTTTTTTTTGGGGGGGGTGGGGGGGGGGGGGTGGGGGGGTGGGGGGTCCATGGATGAGGCCAAGCATGCGTCGGGAACCTTTGGGCGAGATCATTCAGTAAGTGCGGTCTTTCTCCAAAAATCTGACGAGGCGACAGAGAGGCTGCCATATTTCCGTACTATTTTTAGACACATCGGCCGCTTACTTCAAAAAAATTAATTAAAATATGTATGCTCAGCTGAGTCTGTGCTCAGCGTAGGTTTATAAGCAGCGTTTGAGTTTGAATCTCAGGGGAGCACAACTCAAGCAGTTGAGCACGATTTCAAGCTGAGTCTGAGATCGTACTCAGGAAAGTTTTATAAGCACGGGGCCAGGGTCCATGCTTATAAAACTTTTAGTTGAGTCTGAGAACGTTCTCAAGCTTTTGATTGGTCAGATTTGAGCCTTTGGCTCAAATCTGACCAATCAAAAGCTTGAGAACTCATATCTGACCAATCAAAAGCTTGAGAACGAAATTCAGACTCAACTAAAAGCTTTATAAGCATGGACCCTGATACTGTACACAAATTGATAAGGCGGGCTACCATCACAGAGGATCAATGTATATGCTGGGGGGGGGGGGGGGTTGTCACTTATATAAGGAGCTTTGAAATGCCTTTAAGGTTTTACTTACATAACTTTCCGTTTTTTTTTTAATGTAACAAACGGTTATCCAGTCGGACGAGAATCGGCTGGGCTTTGAGGCGTGCTAATAGTTTGCCCCGCCTTCTTTCCCAGGTACCGGTATTCACTGTCTGTCAACAACTCCGGAAATAGCTAGGTAAAAGTACTAAGTGAAGCGAACGTTGATTGACTGTGGATTAGTAAATAACACATTTCTTCAGCCGGATATGGGATGATCCCCATATAAACACTTGGTTTCTTGGGCTGTTTTCATGGTGCTTTCTCTATGTTGGTTGTAGTCTTACAGCTGGTCCGGGTATACCTGAGTAGGCTACTCCCCGCCAGTCTTCTTTAATTTGCGCGTACTGTAGTTTAAGTTTACGATTGTGGATTCACTTAATAATCACTGCACTAACTGTCTCAAGAGTCTCTATTTCTCATTATTTAAGACAGCTATAATCACTTATCTCAGGCATGTCTTGCACTAAGTTTGCAAGTGCTATCAATTTAAATTAGGCATTCTGGTCTAAACTTGTCCAAATCGATATATTCATACAGATTATGACATATTCTAGCATTGCAGTGTTTGAAATTACTGGTAGATAGATCAACCGATGATTACATGGTTTCTGATCAATTCAAATTCACGTACTTATTATTCTGGGTGCATTATTCTCGGATAAGTACAACCGAGATAGCAGTGAAGAGGTCAAAAACGTGTTCATAATCGCTTTTCTAATCCTCCGACACACATTCCTTGTCATCACACAGCGATAACACTCTTATGCCAGCGTTGATTGCAGAATACGATCTAAATTGGCTTTGAAATTGATAAAAGAAAAATATTAACAAGTTGTGTGTACTGCGAATAGGTAAATGTGGTATGAATATTGTACGGCGAATAGCTTCCGATGTATACAACGAATAGTAATATATTTTACTGTTATGAAAACTGCTCTGCAAAAAGCTTGCGTAATGTGTGGCATTTTACGGCTAAAATTTATTTATAGTCGTTCGACCCCTAAGGTCAGTGCGAGGAAAATAATCTGACACCGCATGTCTATCATGAAAATGCCATATTGATCTAGAATTAAACTGTAGGTTGTGCAATAGCAAATGAGGAAACTTATAGTAGTAACAAATGGCAGAGTATCGACATCTACTAAGTTTGCGCTACTTTCGGGTTTGACGGATCTGCACATAACAATGATTACATAATTAATTGCTCATGAATACTCTCCGTCATTATGGTACTTTTTTTTGCCACAAAATAAATTACTTCGTGGTTTTGCTGATAAATAAAGATTTTAGGTTGTATGGATTTGTTTTATGACCGATATTTTAGGAATCTGTATACGCAGATACCTCAAGGCACGGTGCTAGGTCCAATCTTTTTCCTCATATTTATCAATGAGTTTTCGGAATACCTGAAATAGAGTACACTTAAGACTATTTGCTGATGACAGCATCATATACAGAGAGATCAGGGATATATAATGCATGTGCTATTTGCAAACAATACATGTAATTCATGCAGATCATTCCAACATTCCTCCTTTATTTTCAAACCTAACCCTTAGCCCATCACATATTTTATCACTCTGTCTTCTTTTAATATCAATTATAAGCAAATCTTTTCAAAACTATACAGGATGTGTTGAAATGAATTTCCATGGCAAAACATATGGCATGCAGTCATGGATTTTCTATGGCAAATAGTGCAGACCCAGATGAGAGAGCTCCTATAGGCTCCTATAGGGCCTACACTGTTTGTAAATGTGACTATTTAATTAACCAAAACACATCTTCATAAAACCATAATACACATGAGTATTATGCATGCATACAATTAAACAATACAAAAAGAAGTTTATACTTACATCAGGTTGATATTGCAGATCATCCAAATCTTGCAAGTCTGGCAAGCTATATCGGCTGGTCAAGCAGTTCAAACTGGTGTGCAGCACTCTAAGTGTTACGATTCCGAAGAATCTCCATGGCAACTGACCCCATTAGGGCTAATTATCGTGTGCCCCTGTTATTCATAGATGCTATCTGGCACCTGCATAAGCCCATTAGTTGCTGACCAGCTTAAATAATGGAGCATTTTGATGTAGATTAGAAGACTTAATCCACATTACCATTAGCAACCGATCAGTTTGTACTGATCTGCTCAATAGAATTTAACCCTTTATACCTCACTCATATGCCGTTCAACACCCATGCAAACAAAGCAAAGTATACCTAGCTAATGCAGCACCCAATCAGGGTCTACTATATGTGATTACAGAAATTTTACTCATTTGATTATTCAGTGACAGTATTTTTGGCCGGATTGCTCGCAATCCAGGCGTATAGATTGGCGAATGCCGGCCGTCCGTCCGGTTGACCTTTTTGTTTGAGTTAGTTATAGCTAAAGTATAATACCTATAGTAACCAAACTTGGCATGTGGGTTCAGAATGAGAGTCCCAATACATGTCATAGGTTCGCAGGTTACTATGACCCCTTTTTGACCTAGTTTTTACGCTTCATTGACTTAGAGAATTTCAAGGTTGACCTTTTTGTTTGTGTTAGTTACAGCCAAAGTATAACACCTACAGTAACCAAACTTGGCATGTGGGTTCATAATGAGGGTCACATTACATGTCATAGATTAGTAGGTTATTATGACCCTTCTTTGACCTACTTTTTACGCTTCAGTGACTTAGAGAATTTCCAGGTTGACCTTTTTGTTTCCGATCGAAAACTATTAAACGACTTGGCCTAGAATCTTCAAACTTGGTGTGGTGGTTGGTCATGACAACTGGATGACCCCTATTGTTTTTAAGGTCACTAGGTCAAGGTCACAATGACCTTAACTGGTGAAATAGTTTCCAATCAATAACTGCTCAAGGGTTTGGCTTGGGATCTTCAAACTTGCTGTGATGGTTCGTCATGACCACAAGATGACCTCTATAGTTTTTTAGGTCAAAGGTCAAGGTCACCATGATCTTAACTAGTAAAATGATTTTTGATCAATAACTGCTCAAGGGTTTGGCTTAGGATCTTCAAATTTTAAAGAAGGTTTTTGATCAATAACTGCTCAAGGGTTTGGCTTTGGATCTTCAAATTTGCTGTGGTTGTTGGTCATGACAACTAGATGAACCCTCTTGTTTTTTTAGGTCACTAGGTCAAAGGTGTCCTTAATGTTTCCGATCAATAACTGCTCAAGGGTTTGGCTTAGGATCTTCAAACTTGCTGTGGTGGTTGGTCATGACCACTAGATGACCCCTAATGTTTTTTAGGTCACTAGGTCAAAGACCAAGGTCACCATTACCTTAACTGGTGAAATGGTTTCAGATCAATAACTGCTCAAGCGTTTGGCTTAGAATCTTCAAACTTGCTGTAATAGTTATTCATGACCACTGGATGACTCCTATCGTTTTTGAGGTCACTAGGTCAAAGGTCAAGGCCACCATGACCGTAACTGGTAAAATTGTTTCTGATCAATAACTGCTCAAGGGTTTGGCTTAGGATCTTCAAACTTGCTGTGGTGGTTCGTCGTAACCACTAGATAACCAATAATGTTTATTAGGTCAATAGGTCAAATGTCAAGGTCATCATGACATTAGCAGGTGAAATGGTTTCCAATCAATAACTGCTCAAGGGTTTGGCTTAGGATATTCAAACTTACTGTGGTGGTTGGTCATGACAACTAGATGACCCCTAATGTTTTTGAGGTCACTAGGTCAAAGATTAAGGTCACCATGACCTTAACTGATGAAATGGTTTCCGATTAATAACTGCTCAATGGTTTGGTTGGGGATCTTAGAACTTGCTGTGGTGGTTGGTCGTAACCACTAGATGACCCCTATAGTTGCTGAGGTCACTAGGTCAAAGGTCAAGGTCACCATTACCTTAACTTGTTAAATGTTTTAGATTAATAAATGATTAGTAGTTTTGGCTTAGGATCGTCAAAGTTGCTGTGGTGATTAGTCATGACCAGTAGATGACCTCTATAGTTGAGGTCACTAGATCAAAGGTCAGGGGGTCTGGGGGTATACATGCTTTACAAATATCTCTTGTTTTTTATGCTTAAATGAATTTTTAGATTTACCTTTTTAACATGTGGAGTCATAATGAGGACCTCATTACATGCAATTGGAATATGTTTAACTATTTATTATGCCTTCAGCATCTGCTGATGCAGAAAAGTATAATGATTGACTGTTCATCTATATCACTTTAATCGGCAATCCGGCCATACCGACATTGGCGGTTTTTTGTTGTTTTTATTTTGTGTACAATGATATTTCATGCATTTAATTATTAACAATGAGCTTATTTAGTTTTGCTTTAAAAACATTCAACACATGGAACGTACATGTTATATTATAGATGTGTTCATTTCACTCTAAGATTATACATAAATTTATATTTCTCAAGTAAAAATAACAATATCTTGAAAATTGGTTGTAGTTCTTATGAAATTATAGATACAGTTATATATGTTGATTAAACTTGTTGAATTTAAATTAACCCTTACCACGTTGCAAAACAAGTCATCTAGCTCTGTTTAATTTTTTAACTTCTTCAAGCTGTATTATAAACTGAAGCCATTCGGTGAAGCGTGTGGTGGCTGTAAAAAGTCTCCCCGTACACGTAATCGATGTTGTTATCATTCTCTTGCAGGATATACAAGTAAAATACACAAGAACGTCGGATATCTGTACTATCTCGTTTTTGTAGTACCCTTTATTACTTTTCTACAGTTACTCTGTTTGCAGCTCAATCATTGAGTACACTAGCGATAGGTGGATACAATTTGTTCACTTAAATGTTTTCGTTATACATGCACTTTACCACTGTATTTGCCGTCGCGGTTGTTATAGATTAGTCGGAGAGGGGGTACGTTTATTTACACTGTTTGTCTTTTAGGATGGGGATGGAATAAGTGCGAGGTTGGGCGCCCATAAACCGGTTTAACCCCCAAGTGACTTTTGTCACTGACCGTTCCAAGGCGGTACTTCCATCTTCCCCCTATTGTATGTTTGTTTTGTCTTTGTGCGTCTCTTGATGTTATATATGTACATTTGCTGTTTCCTTGTGTTGCTGATCGGGCGACTGTTTCTTCTGTATGTGGTGTTTCCTGCATGACTCATTTTTGTACTTTAAACAATCAAATCATGTAAGGAATAACGCATGCACAGTTTCGCCCCGGGCAAAGGGTCAAACACTTGTTACTTACATTCAACACTTCTGACCTAGATCTGTCTGTGTTGGGCTAATGCATGTATCTTTTCCGAACTAGTATAATTACCTAATATGCTCGAATAAACAGAACTTTACGTTGGGCTGAACATGCCAACCAGTTGATGATTTTGGGCCAACGTCGGTCAGCCAACGCCAACCATAAGCCAACATGCCAACCAATGTACAATGTTGGGCCAACGCCGGCTAGTCTCATTAATGACCCGTAAGACAGCATGCTAAAAATTATGTTGTGACAGTTGCCGTCTTATATAGCGTTAAAACCGACAGTAGCTCGATATCACCATTTAGAGTACACAGATGTGAACTAAACGCCGACTTGCTATCTGGGTAGGTGTGAAAACTTAATCCCTATGTAATTATAAGGTCGACGAAACGACTTTTGGGTGTACTATATAAATTAAGGTCGACGAACGGGAAGGTCGACGAAACGACCATCACCCATTTTACGTAATGTTCATTCAACAGCCTGAAAAGAAGGCGGGGCAAACTGTTACAACGCCTCTAAGCCCAGTGAAGGATTCTCGTCCGATTGGGTAAAAGTTTGTTATAAAAATCCGGAAAGATTTGTAAGTATGGACTTAAACGTTAGTATTTTAAAAACGTATCAGATTAGATATAAATTCAGCCAAACTGACAGTTACACGAAATGTCCGTAGAACCTAGAAGATTCACCAGAGTTACTCTACTACAGTAGCTAATCAAGCCACCAGAAAAAGGATTGTCAATCCATGGACGACTTTTTGCCCATTTTCGCCCATCCTTCAGTCATTTTTACTCACCTGTAAATATTTATTGTCTGCAAAAATGTTATATTTTGAATGTTCTTGATCACAGTATCTGGCAGTTTTGATATTGAGGAGACCTCCCCTATTTATAGTCCACATTTGTGTAGACTCTTAGTCCAAATGCGCCAAATGTAGTTCCCATCAGATTCTGTGTACTCTAAATGGTGATATCGTGCTACTTTCGGTTTTAACGATATCCCGGCACAAAATTAGCATGCTGTCTTACATGTCATTAATGAGACTTAAGTCTAAATGGTGATATTCGAGCTACTTTCGGTTTGGGTACATCTCATGGTTCAAAACTCTTTTCAAAAGTGATCATAGATTCACCAGATTAGTAGAGCGTTTCACATTCATACAGAAAATTATCGTTGATATCAAGTTCATTTCTAAAATTAGCTACATGTAACAACTACCGGGATTATATAGAGTATGTTCGCTCTATTTATCACAGTGGTTTCAAAATATTTTTTTTTTTAAATTTACCTTTTCTCTAGTTTATTCTCCTTTTACATACCTGTTCTACCTGTTGTCGAGCTCATATATTAGTTGGGTAACTCTCCGAGCCGTCTCTATAGCAATTTCTTAATCCGGTTTGGGTACTGGTGTATGATTTGTAACAATCCTTCCAATGAAAGTTTAATCTGCTTTTGAAAATATTTAGTGTTTCTGAGCTTACCACTTTTTCTTTCTTTCTTCCAATACTGTCCTCGAACAAGACTGATCATCACGACAGGTGGTTGCATATAGCGGATAAAAGATTTAGCACTCAAGTTAAATTTAGTAACTGGCTTAAGGCCAACAAAATGAACTATTTTGTAACTCACTGGCTAAACCATAAAACTATATATACAAGGTTGACTAATAGAGTTGTACACATGTACATCTCTATTGATATAAGCTCGACTTGAATGACTCAGTGGTTTCCATAGAAACCATTGAGTTGGGGAGTCTATTCCATAAGGGAAGAACTCTAGGAAAGAATGAAAATTGTACATCTCTATTGATATAAGCTCAACTTGAATGACTCAGTGGTTTCCATAGAAACCATTGAGTTGGGGAGTCTATTCCATAAGGGAAGAACTCTAGGAAAGAATGAAAATTTAAAAGAATTTGTATAGGCCATAGGTCTGATGTATTGGAATGGATGGTTTGCCCTAGAAATGTGGGCAGTATATATGTTGGGAAGGAGATACATCTCATTATCTATGCTGACTAGGTGATGATGAATCTTAAAGAAAAATACAAGACTTGCATGTTCTCATCTTTGCTCAAGAGTTGACCATTGCAGGTCTTGTAGCATCTCGCCCGTGACTGGTGTTATGCCATCTTCTACAGGACCACCTTGCTGCAGTTCTCTGCACCATTTCAATTTGTTTTACATGGGTCTGAGAGTGTGGGTTCCAGATAGAAGAAGCAAACTCCAGTTGAGGACGTGCCTGGGTGCTAATGAAAGGTCCCTGCGCAGAAAACCAAGTGTTTTTGTTGCTTTAGATGTTATAGAGTCTATATGTTGCGACCAGTTTAAGGTCTCTGTTAATGTTAAACCGAGATATTTAGCAGAAGCTACATTTTCCAAAATATGTCCATGTAGTGAATAATTATGTATAATCTGATTCTTCTGGTTGTGTCTAGTTATCCTCATAGAGTGGCACTTAGATACATTCAATTTCATAAACCATGTCTGTTCCCATTGCTCAAGTTTGTTTAAATCTTGTTGCAATATGTCACAGTCACGGTCTGTGTAAATGTTTCTGTACAGAACACTATCATCTGCAAATAAACATACAGATGAGTTAAGTCCATCAGGGAGGTCATTAATAAATGTCAAGAACAAAATAGGTCCCAGAACAGACCCCTGAGGGACACCTGATACTACTGGGGCTGCATCTGAGGATATGCTATCAAGGACTACTTCCTGAGATTTGTTGTAGCTTTCTCGCTTCTTCTATGTTATCCACTTTTGAATAAAGTTTTGCATCATCTGCAAACATTTTGATAAAATTCTGTACTACATCCGGTAAGTCATTTATGAATATTAGGAAAAGCGTTGGGCCTAATAGTGATAATAAAAATTACACTGCCCTGTTTCACCGCTCCACTGTGACGCTGCTCCATTGACCAATACACGTTGCCTTCTATTTTCCAGCAGGTCTTTTATCCAGTCTAACATCTTTCGCTTTATTCCATATGCTCCTAATTTCTGAAACAATCTTTGATGGGGGACTGAGTCAAAGGCTTTTTGGAAGTCCAGAAATATAACATCCACCTCACTTTTGGTGTCTAAATATTCTGTCCAATGATCTACTACTTCGAGCAGATGAGTGACACATGAATAACCTTGTCTGAAACCATGTTGGTGCTTTGTCAATAGCCTATTACTTTCCATGTGAGTTATAATACTGTCGCGAATTATCTTCTCCATTACTTTACATGCCACGGATGTCAGGCTTATTGGCCTTTAGTTTCTGCCTTGTTGTTTGGTCCTTTTTTATGTAAAGCCGTCACATTTGCTGACTTCCAAATATCAGGAAGTTAACCTTCGCTTAATGACTTCCTGTATATTTTTGTAAGGGCTACTGCTAGTGATTCATTTGTCTCATTTAGAAATTTCGGGTGGAAGTTGTCTGGACCTTGGGGCTTGCTTACTGTTAGTCTTTTGAGGTGTTTCTTTACTTCTTGCTCTGTAATGTTTATATCTGTCAGTGGCGAGTCAAAGTCCCTTTCGTCTAGGTTCGGAACTACTTTCAGATCTTCTTTCGTAAATACACTAGTGAAGAATTTGTTTAGGATTTCTGCTTTATCTTTGTTTTCTGTTTGGATATCTCCATTTTTGTCTTCCAGGTTTCCCAATATATTTTTACATTTTGTTTTACTTTTCACATATTTCCAGAAACGTTTTTCGTCTACTTTAATATTTTCAGCCAGATGTTTCTCATATCCCATTTTAGCTTGCTTTATTTCTTGCTGCAATGTATACATTTCTATTATCCTCATTTTTCTGTTTGATATACTTTAACCATTTTCTTCTTTTCTTTTTTACTGCTTCTTTTGCTGTAGCTGTCATCCACGGGGTTTCATACTTCCTTCCGTGAGCCTTACACACCGGTATGTTTTCTATTGATTCTTTGTTAATAATGTCGGTAAGGCTCACCCACCCTTCATCTGTGGATGATTCATTGGGGATTACTGTATCCCAATTTATTTCCTTGAGATTTGCATTTATCAAGTCATAATTTCCTCTGAAGTAATTGAATCTTTCTTCGCTGTTATATTGCTTGTCTATATATAGTTTTATTCCGAAAGATAATGTGAAATGGTCACTTTTTCCTAACGGTGCCTTGTATGTCACACCATCTACCATATTCTCTTCATTTGAGAAAATCAAGTCTAACACAGAGTCTCTATCTCCCACTTTGTGCCGTGTCGGCTCTTTGACATGTTGAAACATATAATTATCACGAACAATATCTAAAAACTGTGTGCTGGGGTGGTTCTCACTGCAAGTGGTAGTTTCATAGTCCCAGTTTATATCTTTGAAGTTGAAGTCACCTACAACTATCCGATGTGTAAATGTCTGGTTATTGTGTCTATGATATTCTAAAATTTTAGAAAGTTCTTCCATGTTTGGAATATTTGGACTCCTATGAATCACTTGAATAAGTAACCAATCTGAATTCCTTAGTTTTATCGAGACACCTATGACTTCGATTTTCTGGTATTGGTCTGTATTAATTTGTTGCGCGCATATGTCGTTCTTTATGTAGATGACTACGCCTCTACCTTTATAATTTTCTAAATCAGCTGTAAATATTTGGAGTTCTTGGTTTTGAATTTCACATTTTTCTCTGTTTTTCGGCAAGGTTTCTGTAATAACCAATATGTCGGAGTCCTCGATCACTGATATTAATTTTAATTTATCTATCTTATTAATTTTGTCAGACAGTCTGCATTTGTATACAGCAATTTTAATCTGCTATCGCTATTTATTTTGTATTCTTTTACTGATGTGGTGCGATTTGAGTCTCCTATGGTTATGTTATTAAATTCCTCAGTGGTTTGTGTGTTTGCTGACGTATCTGTAATTTTTGCATTATCGATTGTCTTGTCTATCGAAGTATTACTTCTGTTGTTGTTGTTGCTGTTGTCGCTACCCCCTCTTTCTATTTGTGAAATATCTATGCTTGTATTGTTGACCCCATGTCACCATCTAGAAGTGTATTATCTACATATTTAACAGTGCTGTTTACATTATTGGTGCTATTTACATAGTTAAAATGCCTAATTAAAACTTTCCAGGAGCGGTACACACCGAAGCTCCTGACTCCACTTCTTTACTGTGAATGCCACCGATCACTGTTTCATCTCCGATTGTTGTTTCGTTCATGTATGGTTCATTATCGCTTCTTTGTATAAACTGTCTAGATTCATTTGTATTCTTGGATATGTTCGCTTGCCCTTCTGGATTTTTTTTCATCCTTTTTTCTCTTAATCTGATTCTGTTAGCTTCTCGTTGTCTTGGCGTAAGATCTTTTGTAATTACTTCTCTTTTCAAGGTATGGTCTGTAACTTTTTGTTTTATGTGTTTGGCATTGTCTAAAATATCTCTTCTGGTTTTCTTGTTGTCCATTATTACTTTCAGTAGTCGGCAAGCACCTTCCTTTATAATTCCAATTCTAAAAGATAACTTTGTTTCCACACTGTACACTCCTATTGCGATACATATGCTGATTAATTTTGTATTGTCATCTTCTTTTTTCTTTTCCGAGTTTATTTCGTTGGATTCTGGCATGTTGAAGACCATTAGATTAAACATCCTCTGTTTCTGTTCCTCTATTTCCTGTACTTCTGTTCTTACTTCTTTGCTGAGTTTGTCCATAATTTGCTCTGACCTCCTTGACCACTTCTGTCTTCATCTGTGCCACTTCTTCCTTAACATTTGATTTTACTTGTCAGCTGATATTGTCAATCTTCTCTTCTATAATGTTCATTCTTGCCTCATTTTTCTGATCTAGCATTTGAAATGATGAAGTAATATTGGACATTGACGGGAAGTTGTATTTACACGGTGTACAAGTCCATTTAAAATTGTTACCTGGATCTTCGTGGATCGCGTCGTGCAGAGCTCTGGAGATGTTTGTACAACTGAAGCAGTATATCATATCGCATACTGAACAGGAGTAGGAATTTCTTGTGTCTGAAATATTTTGCTCACATTTTGGGCATAATTCACTACCAATTCTCTGACGTTTCTGCGGCATTTTCCTATTAATTGGAATTGACGCACTTGCATAAAAGTCTAGTTGACTGGGACGTAGATTGAATTCACTCCTGTCCTGAGCTTCGAAGTCTGCCATTGCTGAAACAATTACTTTTTTACTGTGGCAAGGACAATCCTTACAACACAAGTTCTTTAACTAGGCTAACTACCCTTTCGCTATTAATTATGAAACGCAGAATTGTATATTATTGCCAATAACATTCAGAATTTATAAAATTTATTTAGTAGCACTCTGTCAAAAGTATTTTCAAAACTCTTTGTCTTCGCCAATATTTGCTCAGTGTAGTACGTACCAGGATGAACGCCATCTGTAAGAAGTCCGTACGCTATCTTAATAAATTTGTGTGTTTTATTACTTATATGCGATACTGCATATTAATTCCAAAGCGTGGAGCTGTAAGTAGGTTTGTACTATTGAAAATGCATATTTCACTATTGAGTTTAGTAATATTTTCTCTGAGTATTTCTTGGTTATCCTTGAATGTGTCTGGCGATTGATGACCTTTATATCTGTTCCAGATTTCTATTGAATAGTATGGAATCTCCAGTACCAGTAGATGGACTGTGTCTCCGTGTTTCTGTTTAATATGACTATTGAGTTTACTGTATTCTTCAATGATTGGGGCGATACTTTCCTTCGTTTCAGGGTTTAAATCTATAAAATTCCCAAATTTGTTTGTAAGATCGCACGTCCTGAACCAAAGCGCGATTGTAATGACACTATATCGCCTCACCAATGAGTCCAGATTGTTGTACACGTAGACTGCACCTTGCTTTGAATTTCGTCCTGGTTTTGCCTGCCAAATTATTTCCCTCTCAAGTGGCGAAGTTACAATATTCCTTAGTCTATGACCTTTGCTGTCCCAAATGAGTAAAAGTTTCCTTTTCTCAGTCCGATCTATTTCAGGTTCCGGGTTTTTCTCCAAGTACTTATTTAATTTACCGATGCTCATCTGTTACAGTTTTGAAAATTTAAGTCTATGAATCTGTGGCAGGGGCAATCCCTACAACAACAGAATCGATAGAAACTTTTACGGTATTAGTTAATACTTGAGGTGCTTTTTAGAAAAATAACTCCTGAAAATAATGGTCCAACTGTGCTCACAGTAATAGAGTCTATTTGAATTCCTACAATTTATCTATCTGTGGCCGGGGCAATCCATACGGCAACAGAATTGATAGAATTATCACGGTATATGTCTATGCCCAAGGTTTTCTGAGAACTGACTCAGTAAAAGCAGAGATTCATTTGTAACTACCAGTCTAATTAATCGGTGGCAGGAGAAGTCATACAGCAACAGAACCAATTGTTTTGAAGTATCATTATAAGAATCTATAGAAGTATGTCACTTACCGGTAACGTTTATTTATGCGGTATGCAGAGGTGTGATTATTTATATCGTGATGAAGAATGCCATATCATATCAAATCAGAAACTGTCTGTGGCAGAGGTAATCCCTGCGTCAACAATCTATAGGAATATATTACATTAAGACTGTTGTATGTTTTGGTGCACTACGTGTATGTAAAGACAAATGTCTTTACGCGAAGAAAAAATGTTTATCTATAAGTCAATATCGTGTCTATTATGTCTATGGCAGGGCCAATCCCTACGACAACAGAATCTACAAAATATATCCCATTACAAAATTCAAATTCTAATTTACATAATTTATATAATGAAGAAACTGTAGGAAGCTGCGGTATGTTATACTTAATAAGTATCACATTAAGACTGTTGTCTCGGTATGTTTTGGTGCATTATGTGTAACGTGAAGAAGAATGTCTCTTCACGAAGAAAAATGTCTACACGTCAGTTACGGGTCTATTTAGTCTGTGGCAGGGGCAGTCCCTACGACAACAGAATCTATAAGAATGTATCTATATCACAAAATTTCAATCCAATCTATGAAAAATGTATCTATATCTATGCTTCCTATGAGAAAAAATGCCTACGAATCGAAAATAAAGTCTCTTGATACCACAATAGTTACAGTGCAGTATAGTATACTGGAACTCTCCACGCTATGACTGATAGAAATTTCAAAACCTGAAGCTAATTATCTCGTACCCCCCAAAAAAATTTCCTTTTTGTATATAAAAAATAAAAGAAATGGTCTACCGTAATCCTACTCCTATGTTTTCCGTTAGAGAACTCGAATATTGCCAAGAAATCTACCGGCGTGAATTTTGCACCCGGCACCACTGTGAATGGAATTTTCAAACACGTTTCGAACAAATCCTAACATATTAACAAAAACAACAACACCAAAAACAAAAACTTTCCTCCACCAATATTGCAAAATGTACTGTTACAACTTTTATTTATAGCCTTAATGGCCTGTGGAGAGCCAAAGTCCTCAAGAAAATTTAATTTTATAGCCGCCCGTTCTGCACACGATACCACTATGAAAGAGATTTCCTATCTCTTTCAAAAAACTTGTCCTAAGTCATGAAATGAAAAATTCCGCAACAAATTTACCGACTATATTGTAAACCAAATGTTTTTAAACCAATAGGATATTAAATTTATGATAGATGACACTCAGAACACTGGATATTTCAAGATGCAAATCAATTTCAAGATGCAAATCAATTTCACTTAGCTCTCATCTTTTCCACGTCTTGCCATCCGAAACCGGAACCGGTAGATCTTTTGGTAGATTTATTCAAAGAGGTTGGGTCTGAAAATCTAAGCCTAAGTGGGAATGGGTTAATTAATATCAGTTTGTACAAATTGTGGCGGTGGTCTAGTGGTAACGCGCTTGACTATCAGTCCGGTGGTCTGGGGTTCAAATCCCGGTCCCTCCGGGAAATTTCAGAGACGCTTTTCCGTGTCTCCCACCCACACATCCTCTCCACCCTTCCATGGTTAAAATGGGTACCTGTGAGGGTCACTTGCCGGTACTACGGCTGCATGGTTGCGCCGTATGTTAGCAGTGCTCAATATCGTAGGCCATTGACTCAATGACCAGGGGAGTAAATGTACAAATGGCTGAGCGGTCATTCGGACTGAAAGTAGACTATAACTATGTACTTTTACAAAATGACTACAAGCAACATATTCTATTATGTACACAAACTTTTTGGTATTGGTAGAATCTGTAGAGTCAGATTTATTATAATTTTATAAGCAAACAGAGCAGACCTTGATCAGCCAGCTCCGATCTATAGTAGCCGTCTGATCTGGTTCTACTCTGTAAATGCAAAGGCTTTAAGTATTTAACCCTTCTTGAAGTTCTTCTATAATAATGGCTATCACTCACTATTGAGTATTATCGCCATGCACAGGGGTTAAAAAGTAATTAAGATAGACTGTTTGGAGGCACAAGCTACTCAATCCACTTGGTACCTCCAAACTGGGTGGTGCAAAGTCCCTACTTACAAGAAATGTGCTCTTTCCCTGTTCTATGTTTATTCCAGATTTCAGTACCTGCTGAATATTCATGGACAAAATAGTTATAATGAAATATAAAAGGTGGAACATTGTAGTCATTTTAGAAAGTAAAGAAACAATTCTATCAAATTCCATTAGTAAACAGAGCAGACCCTGATCAGACGGCTCCTCAGCCGTCTGATCTGGGTCTACTCTGTTTGCAAATGCGTGAAAACACGTTTATATAAGGGAAAGGGTTAAAGCATGTTTGAATGCTGGAGGTTATAAGTTTCAGAGTGGATTTCCTTAAATTAACCCTTTCCTTCTACATATATGTGTTTATATACGGTTTTCACACATTTGAAAATACAGTAGACCTGGATGTGATGGTTCCTACTGGAGCCGTCTGATCAGGGTCTGCTCATAAAATTTGATAGATCCGTTTCTGGACTTTCTAAAATGGCTACGATATTCAGGTCCGTGAAGTTTGCACGACATTAGACTTTTAGACCTTCGACAGAAATTGTCTAAATGTCTAATTTAGACATTAGACAATACAGCTTTTTTCCATAATGTTCAACAAATGTCCATTTCGACGTAAGACAATATAGCTTTTTCCATAACGTCGAAAAGTGTCTAATTTAGACGTTAGACAATTTGTCCGAACGCGGAACATGTCTAAAAATTGTCCAATTTAGACATTTAGACAGTTCTATCAAGTCGGAAAAATTGTCTAACAAGTGTCTAATTTAGACGTTGGACATTGTGTCCGACCGGGGAAATTGTCTAAATATTGTCCAAATTAGACATTAGACAGTTTTATCAAGCCTGAAAAGTGTCTAACAAGTGTCTAATTTAGACGTTAGACAATTTGCTGGACCAAGAAAATGTCTAAATATTGTCTAATTTAGACATTAGACATTTCTATCAAGTCGAAAAAATGTCTAACAGGTGTCTAATTTAGACATTAGACAATTTGCCGGACAGGGGAAAATGTATAAATATTGTCCAATTTAGACATAAGACATTTGTATTAAGTCGGAAAAAATGTCTAACAAGTGTCTAATTTCGACATTGGACTATTGCCTGACGGGGAAAGTGTCTAAATATTGTCCAATTTAGACATTAGACAGTTCTCTCAAGTCTTAAAAAGTGTCTAACAAGTGTCTAATTTGCAGGACAGGAAAAAAATGTCTAAATATTGTCCAATTTTAGACATTAGACATTTCTATCATGTCGGAAAAAAGTGTCTATACAGTGTCTAATTTCGACGTTGGACAATTTACACGACCGGGGAAATTGTCTAAATATTGTCCAATTTAGACATTAGACAGGTCTATCAAGCCGGAAAAGGTGTCTAACAAGTGTCTAATTTAGACATTAGACAATTTGGCGGACAGGGAAAAATGTCTAAATATTGTCCAATTTAGACATTAGACATTTCTATCAAGTCGGAAAAAATGTCTAACAAATGTCTAATGTAGACGTTAGACAATTTGCAGGACAGGGAAAAATGTCTAAATATTGTCCAATTTTAGACATTAGACATTTCTATCAAGTCGAAAAAAGTGTCTAAAAAGTGTCTAATTTCGACGTTGGACAATTTGCCGGAACGGGGAAATTGTCTAAATATTGTCCAATTTAGACATTAGACTGTTCTATCAAGCCGGAAAAAGTGTCTAACAAGTGTCTTATTTAGACATTAGGCAATTTTCTGGACAGGGAAAAATGTCTAAATATTGTCCAATCTAGACATTAGACATTTCTATCAAGTCGGAAAAAATGTCTAACAAGTGTTTAATTTAAGAGATTAGACAATTTGCCGGATAGGGAAAAATGTCTAAATATTGTCAAATTTTAGACATTAGACATTTCTATCAAGTCGGAAAAAGTGTCCTGTCAGTGTCTAATTTCGACGTTGGACAATTTGCCCCACCGGGGAAAATGTCTAAATAATGTCTAATTTAGACATTAGACATTTCTATCAAGTCGGAAAAAGTGTCTAAAAAGTGTCTAATTTCGGCGTTGGACAATTTGCCCGACCGGGAAAAAATGTCCAAATATTGTCCAATTTAGACATAAGATATTTCTATTAAGTCGGAAAAAATGTCTAGCAAGTGTCTAATGTCGACGTTGGACAATTTGCATGACTGAGGAAAGTGTCTAAATATTGTCCAATTTAGACATTAGACATTTTATCAAGTCGGAAAAAGTGCCTAAAATGTGTCTAATTTAGACATTAGACAATTTGACAGACAGGGAAAAATGTCTAAATATTGTCCAATTTAGACATTAGACATTTCCATCAAGTCGGAAAAATGTCTATCAAGTGTCTAATTTAGACATGAGACAATTTGGCTGACAGGGAAAAATGTCTAAATAGTGTCCAATTTAGACATTAGACATTTCTATCAAGTCGGAAAAAATGTCTAACAAGTGTCTAATTTAGACGTTAGACAATTTGCCAAATAGGGGAAAATGTCTAAATATTGTCCAATTCTATCAAGTCAGAAAAAGTGTCTAAAAAGTGTCTAATTTCGACGTTGGACATTGTGCCTGACCTGGGAAATTGTCTAAATATTGTCCAATTTAAACATTAGACAGCTCTATCAAGTTGGAAAAACGTGTCAAACAATTGTCTAATTTAGAGGTTGGACAAATTGCCCGACCGGGACATTTGTCTTATGTCTAATTGGACAATATTAAGACATTTTTCCCTTTCCGGAATATTGTCCAACGTCGAAATTTGACACTTTTTAGACACGTTTTAGCCCGTTTTCTCACGGCAGCAGGCTGTCCCGTGGAAATCCCCGTTGAAGCATGGGACCCGACTGCCCCGGCGCGCATCGCTCCGTCCTCGTGGTAGATCCCCGTGTTTGTACGGGACCTGGCTCCTACGATCTGCGCTGCTCGGTACCGTGGCAGTCCTGGCGATCGCGGCTCCGTCCCCATTGGAGATTTCCGTATTCGAACGGGACCCGGCTGCCGCAGACTACGCGACTCGGTCCCATCAAAGATCGCCGAGTTAGCAGGGCCATGCCATCGGACTTTCCCGGCCAGCTTTTTAGACAATTTTTCCGACTTGAGAGAAATGTCTAATGTCTAATTAGACAATATTTAGACATTTTTCCCGTTCCGGCAAATTGTCCAACGTCGAAATTAATAATATTTAGACAATTTTCTCGGCCGGGCAAATTGTCCAACGTCGAAATTAGACACTTTTTAGAAACTTTTTCCGACTTGAGAAAAAAATATCTAATGTCTAATTAGACAATATTTAGACATTTTTCCCGGTCCGGAAAATTGTCTAACGTCTAAATTAGGCACTTGTTAGACAACTTTTCTGACTTGAGAGAAATGACTAATGTCTAATTAGACAATATTTAGACATCTTCCCCGTTCCGGAAAATTGTTCCACGTCGAAATTAGACACTTTTAAGACACTTTTCCGACTTGAGAAAAAATGTCTAATGTCTAATTAGACAATATTTAGAATTTTTCCCGTTCCGGTAAATTGTCTAACGTCTAAAGTAGACACTTGTTAGACAATTTTTCCGACTTGAGAGAAATGTCTTATGTCTAATTAAACAATATTTAGACATTTTTCACCTTCCGGAAAATTGTCCAACGTCGAAATTAGACACTTTTAAGACACTTTTTCCGACTTGAGAAAAAAATATCTAATGTCTAATTAGACAATATTTAGACATTTTTCCCGGTCCGGAAAATTGTCTAACGTCTAAATTAGACACTTGTTAGACATTTTTTCTGGCTTGAGAGAAATGTCTAATGTCTAATTAGACAATATTTAGACATTTTTCCCGTTTCGGAAAATTGTCTAACGTCGAAATCAGCCCTTTTTAAGACACTTTTTCCGACTTGAGAAAAATGTCTAATGTCGAAATAAGACACTTTTAGACACTTTTTAGACACTTATTCCGACTTGACAGAAATGTCTAATGTCCAAATTGGACAATATTTAGACATTTCTCCCGTTTTCTCACAGCAGCGGATCTGTCCCGTGGAAATCCCCGTTGAAGTACGGGAGTAGACTGCTCCAGCCCATGCGGCTTCGTACCATGGTAGATACCAGTTTTCACGGCCTTGCAGATTGTCTAACGTCTAAATTAGACACTTTTAGACAATTTTTCCGACTTGAGAGAAATGTTTAATGTCTATTTAGACAATATTTAGACATTTTTCCCGTTTCGGAAAATTGTCCAACGTCGAAATTAGCCCCTTTTAAGACACTTTTCCGACTTGAGAAAAAATGTATAATGTCTAATTAGACAATATTTAGACATTTTTTCCGTTCCGGAAAATTGTCTAACGTCTAAATTAGACACTTGTTAGACAATTTTTCCGACTTGAGAGAAATGTCTAATGTCTAATTAGACAATATTTAGACATTTTTCCCCTTCCGGAAAATTGTCCAACGTCGAAATTAGACACTTTTAAGACACTTTTTCCGACTTGAGAAAAATGTCTAATGTCGAAATAAGACACTTTTAGACACTTTTTAGACACTTATTCCGACTTGACAGAAATGTCGAATGTCCAAATTGGACAATATTTAGACATTTCTCCCGTTTTCTCACAGCAGCAGGCTGCCCCTGTCTACACGTACGCGACTCTGTCCCGTTGAAATCCCCGTTGAAGTACGGGAGTAGACTGCTCCAGCCCATGCGGCTTCGTCCCATGGTAGATACCAGTTTTCACGGCCTTGCAGATTGTCTAACCTCTAAATTAGACACTTTTAGACAATTTTTCCGACTTGAGAGAAATGTCTAATGTCTATTTAGACAATACTTAGACATTTTTTCCGGTCCGGCAAATTGTCTAACGTCTAAATTAGACATTTGTTAGACAATTTTCCCGACATGAGAGAAATGTCTAATGTCTAATTAGACAATACTTAGACATTTTTCCCCTTCCGGAAAATTGTACAAAGTCGAAATTAGACACTTTTTAGACATATTTTCCGACTCGAGAAAAAATGTCTAATGTCTAATTAGACAATATTTAGACATTTTTCCCGTTCCGGAAAACTGTCCAATGTCGAAATTAGACACTTTTAGACACTATTTAGACACTTTTCCCGACTTGATAGAAATGTCTAATGTCTAAATTGGACAATAATTAGACATTTCCCCCGTGTTCTGAGAGCAGCAGGCTGCGCCGGAGCGCATGACTACGTCCTCGTGGTAGATACCCGTGTTTCCACGGGAACTGGCTCCTGCAAGCTGCTCTGCTCGGTCCCGTGTAAGATTACCGTATTAGAGTGACAGCAGGCTTCCCCGACCAGTTATAGCTCAGTTCAGTGGAAGGTCCCGTTGCAGCACGGGAGCCGACAGTCCTGGCGCTCGCGGCTCAGTCGCCATGGGAGATTCCCGTATTCGAACGGGACCCGGCTGCCGCAGACTGATCGGCTCGGTCCCATGAAAGATCGCTGAGTTAGCAGGGCCATGGCATCGGACTTCCCCGGCCAGCGCCGCTGGAAGATCCCCATTGAAATACGGGAGTCGACTGCTCCGGCTCATGCTGCTTCGTCCCATGGTAGATCCCAGTGCTCGCGGCCTTGCAGATTGTCTAACGTCTAAATTAGACACTGTTTAGACATTTTTTCGACTTGAGAGAAATGTCTAATGTTTAATTAGATAATATTTAGACATTTTTCCCGGTCCGGCAAATTGTCTAACGTCTAAATTAGACACTTGTTAGACAATTTTTCTGGCTTGAGAGAAATGTCTAATGTCTAATTAGACAATATTTAGACATTTTTCCCGTTTCGGAAAATTGTCCAACGTCGAAATTAGCCCTTTTTAAGACACATTCCCGACTTGAGAAAAAATGTCTAATGTCTAATTAGACAATATTTAGACATTTTTCCCGTTCCGGTAAATTGTCTAACGTCTAAATTAGACACTTGTTAGACAATTTATCCTACTTGAGAGAAATGTCTAATGTCTAATTAGACAATATTTAGACATTTTTCACCTTCCGGAAAATTGTCCAACGTCGAAATTAGACACTTTTAAGACACTTTTTCCGACTTGAGAAAAAATGTCTAATGTCGAAATAAGACACTTTTAGACACTTTTTAGACACTTATTCCGACTTGATAGAAATGTCTTATGTCCAAATTGGACAATATTTAGACATTTCTCCTGTTTTCTCACAGCAGCAGGCTGCCCCTGTCTACATGTACGCGGCTCTGTCCCGTGGAAATCCCCGTTGAAGTACGGGAGTAGACTGCTCCAGCCCATGCGGCTTCGTCCCATGGTAGATACCAGTTTTCACGGCCTTGCAGATTGTCTAACGTCTAAATTAGACACTTTTAGACAATTTTTCCGACTTGAGAGAAATGTCTAATGTCTATTTAGACAATATTTAGACATTTTTTCCGGTCCGGCAAATTGTCTAACGTCTAAATTAGACATTGGTTAGACAATTTTTCCGACATGAAAGATATGTCTAATGTCTAATTAGACAATATTGAGACATTTTTCCCGTTCCGGAAAACTGTCCAACGTCGAAATTAGACACTTTTTAGACACTATTTAAACACTTTTCCCGACTTGATAGAAATGTCTAATGTCTAAATTGGACTATAATTACACATTTCCCCCGTGTTCTGAGAGCAGCTGGCTGCCCCGGAGCGCATGACTCCGTCCACGTGGTAGATACCCTTGTTTCCACGGGAACTGGCTCCTGCAAGCTGCTCTGCTCGGTCCCGTGTAAGATTACCGTATTAGAGTGACAGCAGGCTTCCCCGACCAGCTATAGCTCAGTTCAGTGGAAGGTCCCGTTGCAGTCCTGGCGCTCGCGGCTCAGTCGCCATGGGAGATTCCCGTATTCGAACGGAACCCGGCTGCCGCAGACTTTGCGGCTCGGTCCCATGAAAGATCGCTGAGTTAGCAGGGCCATGGCATCGGACTTCCCCGGCCAGCGCCGCTGGAAGATCCCCATTGAAATACGGGAGTCGACTGCTCCGTCTCATGCGGCTTCGTCCCATGGTAGATCCCAGTGTTCGCGGCCTTGCAGATTGTCTAACGTCTAAATTAGACACTGTTTAGACATTTTTTCCGACTTGAGAGAAATGTCTAATGTCTAATTAGATAATATTTAGACATTTTTCCCTGTCCGGCAAATTGTCTAACGTCTAAATTAGACACTTTATAGACACTTTTTCCGATTTGAGAGAAATGTCTAATGTCTAATTAGACAATATTTGGACATTTTTCCCCTTCCAGAAAATTGGCTTAGGTCGAAATTAGACACTTTTTAGACACCTTTTCCGACTTGAGAAAAATGTCTAATGTCTAATTAGACAATATTTAGACATTTTTCCCCTTCCGGAAAACTGTCAAATGTCGAAATTAGACACTTTTTAGACACTTTACCCGACTTGATAAAAATGTCTAATGTCTAAATTGGACAATATTTAGACATTTCCCTCGTGTTCTCACAGCAGTAGGCTGCCCCGGCCTACGCGTCTCTGTCCCGTGGAAGTCCCCGTTAAAGCATGGTATGCGACTGCCCCGGAGCGCATGGTTCCGTCCTCGTGGTAGATCCCCGTGCTTGCGCGGGAACTGGCTCCTGCGAGCTGCGCTGCTCGGTTCAGTGTAAGATTACCGTATTTGTGTGACAGCATGCTTCCCCTGCCAGCTCTAGCTCGATTCATTGGAAGGTCCCATTGCAGCACGGGAGCCGACAGCCCTATCGCTCGCGACTCCGTCCCAATGGGAGATTCCCGTATTCGAACGGGACCCGGCTGCCGCAGAATGTGCGGCTCGGTCCCATGAAAAATCGCCGAGTTAGCAGGGTCATGGCACCGGACTTCCCCGGCCAGCGCCGCTGGAAGATCCCCGTTGAAGTATGGGAGCGGACTGTTCCGGCACATGCGGCTTCGTCCCGTGCATGGTAGATCCCAGTGTCCGCAGCCTTGCATATTGTCTAACGTCTAAATTAGACACTTTTTAGACACTTTTTCCGACTTGAGAAAAAATGTCTAATGTCTAATTAGACAATATTTAGACATTTTTCCCCTTTCGGAAAACTGTCCAATGTCGAAATTAGACACTATTTAGACACTTTTTCCGACTTGAGAAAAAATGTCTAATGTCTAAATTAGACAATATTTAGACATTTTTCCCGTTTCGGAAAACTGTCCAATGTCGAAATTAGACACTTTTTAGACACTTTTTAGACACCTTTCCCGACTTGACAGAAGTGTCTAATGTCTAAATTGGACAATATTTAGACATTTCCCCCGTGATCTCACAACAGCAGGCTGCCCCGGCCTACGCGGCCCTGTCCCGTGGAAATCCCCGTTGAAGCACGGGATGCGACTGCATGGCTCCGTCCTCGTGGTAGATCCCCGTGCTTGCACGGGAACTGGCTCCTGCGAGCTGCGCTGCTCGGTCCAGTGTAAGATTACCGTATTTGTGTGACAGCAGGCTTCCCCTGCCAGCTCTAGCTCGATTCATTGGAAGGTCCCGTTGCAGCACGGGAGCCGACAGCCCTAGCGCTTGCGACTCCGTCCCAATGGGAGATTCCCGTATTCGAACGGGACCCGGCTGCCGCAGAATGTGCGGCTCGGTCCCATGAAAAATCGCCGAGTTAGCAGGGTCATGGCACCGGACTTCCCCGGCCAGCGCCGCTGGAAGATCCCCGTTGAAGTATGGGAGCGGACTGTTCCGGCACATGCGGCTTCGTCCCGTGCATGGTAGATCCCAGTGTCCGCGGCCTTGCATATTGTCTAACGTCTAAATTAGACACTTTTTAGACACTTTTTCCGACTTGAGAGAAATGTCTAATGTCTAATTAGAAAATATTTAGACATTTTTGCCGTTCCGGAAAATTGTTCAACGTCGAAATTATACACTTTTTAGACACTTTTCCCGACCTTAGAAAAAATGTCTAATGTCTAATTAGACAATATTTAGACATTTTTGCCGTTTCAGAAAACTGTCCAATGTCGAAATTAGACACTTTTTAGACACTTTTTCCGACTTGAGAAAAAATGTCTAATGTCTAATTATACAATATTAAGCCATTTTTACCGTTTCGGAAAACTGTCCAATGTCGACATTAGACACTTTTTAGACACTTTTTAGACACTTTACCGACTTGATAGAAATGTCTAATGTCTAAATTGGACAATATTTAGACATTTCCCCCAGTGTTCTCACAGAAGCAGGCTGCCCCGGCCTACGCGACTCTGTCCCGTGGAAATCCCCGTTGAAGAACGGGATGCAACTGCCCCGGAGCGCATGGCTCCGTCCTCGTTGTAGATCCCCGTGTTTGCACGGGAACTGGCTACTGCGAGCTGCGCTGCTCTGTCCCGTGTAAGATTACCGTATTAGCGTGACAGCGGGCTTCCCCTGCCAGCTATAGCTCGGTTCAGTGGAAGGTCCCGTTGCAACACGGGAGCCGACAGCCCTGGCGCTCGCGACTCCGTCCCCTTGGGAGATTCCCGTATTCGAACGGGACCCGGCTGCCGCAGACTGTATTGCTCGGTCCCATTGAAGATCGCCGAGTTAGCAGGGCCATGGCATCGGACTTCCCCGGTCATCGCCGCTGGAAGATCTCCGTTGAAGTACGGGAGTCCACTGCTTCAGCCCATGCGGCTTCGTCCCATGATAGATCCCAGTGTTCGCGACCTTGCATATTGACAATATTTAGACATTTTTCCCGTTCCGGCAAATTGTCTAACGTCTAAATTAGACACTTGTTAGACACTTTTTCCGACATGATAGAAATGTCTAATGTCTAATTTAGACATTGCTTAGACATTTTTCCCGTTCCGGAAAGCTGTCCAACGTCGAAATTAGACACTTTTTAGACACTTTTTCCGACTTGACAAAATATGTCTAATGTCTAATTAGACAATATTTAGACATTTTTTTCCGTTCCGGCAAATTGTCTAACGTCTAAATTAGACACTTGTTAGACAATTGTTCCGACTTGATAGAAATGTCTAATGTCTAATTAGACAATATTTAGACATTTTTACCGTTCCCGAAAATTGTTCAACGTCGAAATTAGACACTTTTTAGACAATTTTTCCGACTTGAGAAAATATGTCTAATGTCTAATTAGACAATATTTAGACATTTTTCCCGTTCCAAAAAATTGTCTAACGTCTAAATTAGACACTTGTTAGACATTTTTTCCGTCTTGATAGAAATGTCTAATGTCTAATTAGACAATATTTAGACAGTTTTGCCGTTCCGGAAAATTGTCCAACGTCGAAATTAGACACTTTTAGACAATTTTTCTGACTTGAGAAAAAATGTCTAATGTCTAATTAGACAATATTTGGACATTTTTCCCGGTCCGAAAAATTGTCCAACGTCGAAATTAGACACTTGTTGGACACTAATTTCGACTTGATTGAAATGTTTAATGTCTAAATTGGACATTATTTAGACATTTTTCCAGTTTAGGCAAATTGTCTAACCTCTAAATTAGACATTTTGTAGACAATTTTCCTACTTGAGAGAAATGTCTAATGTCTAATTAGACAATATTTAGACATTTTTCCCGTCCCGGCAAATTGTCTAACGTCTAAATTAGACACTTGTTAGACAATTTTTCCGACTTGATACAAATGTCTAATGTCTAATTAGACAATATTTAGACATTTTTCCCGTGTCCGAAAATTGTCCAACGTCGAAATTAGACACTTTTTAGACAAATTTTTCGACTTGATAGAAATGTCTAATGTTTAAATTGGACAATATTTAGACATTTTTCCAGTTTCGGCATATTGTCTATCATCTAAATTAGACACTTTTTAGACATTTTTCCGACTTGATAGAAATGTCTAATGTCTAATTTAGACATTATTTAGACATTTTTGTCGTTCTGTCAAATTGTCTAACGTCTACATTAGACACTTGTTAGACACTTTTTTCTGAATTGAGAGAACTGTCTAATGTCTAAATTGGACAATATTTAGACTTTTTACCCGTTCGGACAAGTTGTCCAACGTCTAAATTAGACACTTGTAAGACATTTTTTCCGAAATGATAGGACTGTCTAATGTCTAAATTGGACAATATTTAGACATTTTTCTCGGTCCGGCAAATTGTCTAATGTCTAAATTAGACACTTGTTAGACACTTTTTTCCAACTTGATAGAAGTGTCTAATGTCTAAAATTGGACAAAATTTAGACAATTTCCCCCGTCTGGCAAATTGTCCAACGTCTAAATTAGACACTTTTTCGACGTTATGGAAAAAAGCTGTATTGTCTAACGTCGAAATTGGACATTTGTTGAACATTATGGAAAAAGCTGTATTGTCTAATGTCTAAAATTGGACATTTAGACACTTTCTGTCGAAGGTCTAAAAGTCTAATGTCGTGCAAACTTCACGGACCTACGATATTCCACCTTCCATATTTTAGCTTATTTTGTGCATGAATAATCATTAGGTATTGAAATTTGAAATAAACAGAAAAGGGAAGGGGTTAAAAAAAAAATAAGCGGAGTGTAAAATAGTTCAGATCCTGATGAAATGCTGAGGTTTTGCTTGACTACAATATCAGTGGTCCCGGGTTGGATCTTCAACCAGACCAAGTCCTTCTGACGAGACTATAAACTGAAGTCAGATGTATCAGTGCTTTACACTGGGCATCTAAAAGAACCAGAGAAACTCTGTCAATATTAAGAGTAGGGCATCACGCCCGGATTTCTCAGTATTCTCTCCCCTCGTCCAAATTAGCCCATAGTGAACAGAAATGGACGTTAATAAACACAAACAAAATCATCTGGATCTAAACTGTTTGCAAAGAGGTAATCACAGATTTGCCACTAGGCGTCTCATCAGGATCCAAATTGTTGCCCATTGCATCAAACCCTATGAGTTGTTATTTCAGCTGCCTTGGTAATGGAAGAGTTAAAAGTGCCTTGAAATAATTGTGTTATCGTAAAGGCATCATCGTTTGGTTTGGCACATAATTATGACTTGGATGCCTTTTTAGCTCAGCTGTGCCAAAGACTCAGGGTGAGCTGTTGTGTGAGCAACCCGTCCGGTGTCTGGCCCTTCCTCACAGACTCTTTAAACATCTTCTCTGAAACTAAAATGCCTAGACCTTTAATATTTGGTTTATATCATTATTTAATAGTCCTCTACCAATATTGTTCAAATTATGATTCCCAGGCCAAAATGACCCTACCCTGGGGTTTTATCAGTTTTGCACAGTCCTTTAAAAATCTTTGCGGCTTTGCCTTGTCGTTGTCTACCAAGGTTGTACGAATGGTGACTTTTGGGTAAAAAACCCCCATTTTGAAACAGTTGTAATAAATAGAGAATGTTATCCTATGGAGCAAAATTTTAATGCTCTATTTATCACAATTGTTTCAAAAAATGACTTTACAGAGGCATCAGTATGAGGGAATCCCGATTATGCCATAACCTCGGTCTACACTGTTTTGCACATTGGTTTTCCCTTTACTTCCATGTATGTATATTGTACCGGATCAAGTGGATGGCTTGGGGGTGCTACTCTCCTATGCAGGTTTGACTTCGTTTTATGAAACTTTTTTCACAGGTGGGGATAATTCGGAAGGAATACCGGTAGCAGTTTATATGACATGTACAGTAAAACCTCTCTATAATGACCACTAAATTGTGCCACATATTTTGTGTTAAAGGCAGGTGGCTACTTAAAGCAAGGTGCAAGTAAAACAGAACGCTCCTATAGGAGAGTTCTGTTTTCCTTTCACCTTGCTTTAAGCAGCCACCTGTCCTAAATACCAACTAATTAACACAGTAACCCTTTCCTTCAAAACAGAGCTCCAGAAAAGATGCGTAAATTTAAACATTTTCAACAATAGCTTCTTTTTTTCTCTACCAAACCCTATACTGTGACCACCGTTTAGAATCGCATCGAAGAGACGATTCTAAAGAGTGGTCACAGTATAGGGTTTGGTTGAGAAATGACTGTTTTAGTATTTGGGTACGCCTCGTTATCTGTAGCTCTGCTTCAAATGCCAAACAGAGTAGACCTAGATAGATAGCTCCTACAGAAGTCATCTAATCAGGGTCTGCTCTGTTTGCTTTTGACGTGATATTATAGATCTGATTCTACAGCTTTTGTCAGTAAAATGTTTCCTTAAAAGTTCATATTAAATTATAAAAGTTCAGTCAATAAATATTCATGATGTCATTATTTCCTTTGTGAATACATGAATGGAACAGGGAAATGGTTAAGAACTTAACCCTTCTCTTGCTGAATTTTGAAATACGTTTGTCCTTCTTTACCCATGCCCTGTTGTATAATAACATAATATCTTCACTGTGTACAAGTATTTCGCTGTGCAATCATTGCTGTGGAGTGCACTGGTTGCACAATCAACTTGTAATAGTGCAGACCCTGATGAGACAGCTCCTGCAGGAGCTGTCTCATCTGGGTCTTCACTATTTACAGGTAGGTAAATAATTATATAATATTGACGTGAATAGCAAGCAAATAGTTAAGATAGGTTTTACTGTATATACTCTTCATTATACAGGAAAAAAGCTGTTCGACATGGCAGGGGTTATGGAAACCGATTACCAATACAGGGGACGAGCTATCATCATTGCCAATAAGAATTTTATTAACCCTGATGACAAAAGGAAAGGATCAAGTCGAGATCTGGCTATGATGACACATTTATTCACTCTGTTAGACTTTAAGGTGAAAACATATAAAGATTTGACAGAAGAGCAAATGCTGGAGAAACTTAACAAAGGTGAGATATGTTGTATGCAACTGCTTGCTGATACACAGTAACATATTAAACCTTCGCTTGCTGAATTTTAAAATACATTTCTCCATCTTTACCCATGCCTTGTTGTGTAATTACATATATCTTCACTGTGTACAAGTATTTGGATGTGCAATCACTGCTGTGGAGTGCAATGGTTGCACAATCAACTTGTAAATAGTGCAGACCCTGATGAGACAGCTCCTGCAGGAGCTGTCTCATCTGGGTCTTCACTATTTACAGGTCGGTATATTGACCTAAATAGCAAGTGAATGGTTAATACAGTATTATCTCAAATAAGTACTCCTGGGTACACTACACATTTTAAAGGGGAGCTTCGTGCATTTTGTAACCAGGCATTTGCTTTAATGCAGAATAAAAGCAATGCAGAAAGTTCTTGTGGGAGCTTTCTCCATTTCAATTGATCTGTATTAAGCTACTGTCTGTATTTTGAAAAACCTACATTTCTGTATTCAACCCTTTCCATCATATAAACACCATTTCATGCCTGTACAAACAGAATAGGTGGTGGTGGTCTAGTGGTAATGCGCTTGACTATCAGTCCGGAGGTCTGGGGTTCAAATCCTGGTCCCATCCGAAAATTTCAGAGATGCTTTTCCATGTCTCCCACCCACACGTCCTCTCCACCCAGGGGTTAAAATGGGTACCTGTGAGGGTCACTCACCGGTACTGCGGCTGCATGATTGCGCCATATGTTAGCAGTGCTCAATATTGTAGGCCAATGATCAGGGGAGTAAATGTACAGTCGGCTGAGCGGTCATTCGAACTGAAAGTATACTCTAACTAGGTACTTTTAGTAGACCTAGATCAGACAGCTCTTGTAGTATCTTTCTGAATAGGGTCTGCTCTCATTGATAATGAAGCTATACATGTATGAGAGATCTGTTTCTTAGTAACAGTAATATAATACAGTGTTGTCAGATTCTCAAATAAACACTCCTAGGGACGTTAAATTTGTTTTAAGAGGAGTTTCTTTCATTTCATACAGGTATTTTCTTAATGCAGAATGAAAGCAATGCAGAAAGTTCCTATGGGAGCTTTCTGCATTGCTTTCAGTCTGCATTAAGCTACCACATGTGTTTTGATTTACCTACTACATTTTTTGTATTTAACCCTTTCATTAATACATGTATAAACACCTTTTGATACCTTTACAAACAATATACTCAGATCAGACAGCTCTTATAGGAGCTATCTGAATAGGGTCTGCTCTGTTTGATATTGAAATATGATTATATCTGTTTCTTTAGTTTTTAAAATGGTTAAATGGTTACAGTGTTTGGCATTTATTAGAGTTGAGGTGTTTATTAGGGAGAAAACGGTAGATAATACAAAGCTCCAGGTATGAGGCAAGAAATCTAGAATGTATATTTTTATCAAGGTTTCAAATGTAAGTTTTTTAGCTCACCAGAGCACAAAGTGCTCAGGGTGAGCTTTTGTGATCGCCTGATGTCCGTCGTCTGGCGTCAACAATTTGAACCTTTAAAACTCTTCTCCTCTGAATCTACAGGGTTATCAGCTTTCATCTTTGGCACATAGCATCATCTGTAGGTCCTCTACAAAAGTTATATAAATTATGCTCCTGGGGTCAAAACTGGCCCGCCCCAGGGGTGCCTTGTTTTCTATAGAAATATATATTAAAAAAAGTTTGAAAATCTTCTCTGAAACTGGAAGGTTTTCAGCTTTCATCTTTGGTACATAGCATCATCTGTAGGTCCTCTACAAACGTTATATAAATTACGCCCCAGGGGTCAAAATTGGCAACGCCCCAGGGGTGGTCAGTTTTCAATAGAAGCATATAGTAAAACTTTGAAAATCTTCTCCTCTGAAACTGGATGGTCCGCAGCTTTCATGTTTGGCACATATCATCATGTTCAGGTCCTCTACAAAAGTTATATAAATTATTTCCTGGGATCAAAATTGGCCCCGCCCCAGGGGTGGTCAGTTTTCAATAGAAGCATATAGTGAAAACTTTGAAAATCTTCTCCTCTGAAACTGGAAGGTTCTCAGCTTTCATATTTAGCACACATCATCATGTTCAGGTCCTCTACAAAAGTTATATAAATTATGCCCCTTGGGTCAAAATTGGCCCTGCCCCAGGGATGGACAGTTTTCAATAGAAACATATTGTGTAAACTTTGAAAATCTTCTCGTCTGAAACTAGAAGGTTTTCAGCTTCCATATTTGGCACATAGCATTATGTTCAGGTCCTCTTCAAAAGTTTTATAAATTGTATCCCTGGGGTCAAAATTGGCCCCGCCCCAGGGGTAGCCAGTTTTCAATAGAAGCATATAGTGTAAACTTTGAAAATCTTCTCCTCTGAATCTATAAGGTTCTAAGCTTTTATATTTGGCACATAGCAACATGGTCAGGTCCTATACAAAAGTTATATAAATTGTGCCATTTGGGTAAAAATTGGCCCCGCCCCAGGGCCAGCTAATTTTCTATAGAAACATATAAATTGAAAACTTTGAAAATCTTCTCCTCTGATTGTCTGGTGAGCGCTTCAGGACCATTCTGGCCCTCTTGCTTTTGAATGTGAATGGGAAGGTTATCTGTAAGACCTGTGATCAACTCAGGGTTTCAGTTCAGTAAGTTTATTTAGGATACACATTTTAGCTCACCAGAGCACTTTTGTGCTCAGGGTGAGCTTTTGTGATCGCCTGATGTCCGTCGTCCGTCGGCGTGCGTCGTCCGTCGTTGGGCGTCAACAATTTCAACCTTTAAAAATCTTCTCCTGAATCTACAGGGTTCTCAGCTATCATCTTTGGTACATAGCACAATATGTAGGTCCACTACAAAAATTATATAAATTGGTCAAAATTGGCCCTGCCCCAGGGGTTTTCAGTTTTCAATAGAAACATATAGTGAAAACTTTGAAATTCTTCTCCTCTCAAACTAGAAGGTTCTCAGCTTTCATATTTGGCACATAGCTTCAACTTCAGGTCTTCTACAAAAGTTATATATATTATGCCCCTATGGTCAAAATTGGCCCCACCCCAAGGATTGACAGTTTTTTGTAGCGGACTGCTTAAACAGCCCATTGGATCACTATATATGCATAGGAAAAAATTTGAAACTCCTTTGTCAAAACTACATGTCCCAGAGCTTAGATATTTGCTGTATAGATTAACTTAGCATACCTTTATGAGTTTTGTTATTATCAGAGTTTTGAGGTTAAAATTGGCCCTGCTCTGTGTATATATTTTTTCACATCAGAAATTACAGTCTAAAGGTTCTACAGGTTAAAGTTTTCCTCAGATAAGCCAGTGCTCTGATAGGACTACAGAGTATTGTTCTGTTTTATTAACTTGTCAAATTTGAATATTCCTACGTCACTGAAAGGATATATTTAGCTTGGGTAAACCTGTGTTTCAAACGTTTTTCACGAGATTCACAATAAATATACAGGTACTTGAATAAGCCAAGTAGGAAAGCTTTTATTAGCGGAAACAATCGATATCAACCGAAGCTATATATGGCGTGTTCAGCAAGCGTATAATTTGACAGGTTAATAAAACAGGACAATACAACGATCAGATGGCGTTGTTTACAAAACAGTACGCTTGTAAACACAGAATTTAACGATAAGTATTGTCCTGTTTTATTAACCTGTCAAATTTGAATATTCATGCGTCACTGAAAGGATATATTTAGCTTGGGTAAACCCGTGTTTCAAACGTTTTTCACGAGATTCACAATAAATATACAGGTACTTGAATAAGCCAAGTAGGAAAGCTTTTATTAGCGGAAACAATCGATATCAACCGAAGCTATATATGGCATGTTCAGCAAGCGTATAATTTGACAGGTTAATAAAACAGGACAATACAACTGTGGCATGTATATTAGGATAGGAAGCAGTGATGTAGTGGTTTTGCTGTTAGACCTGGATTAACCTATACAACATGACGCAGTTTAATTTATCGTTAATTTTCTGTGTTTTACATACGTACTGTTTTGTAAACAACGCCATCTGATCGTTGTACTACTGTAGCTGGTCAGTGAGAGTGTATTGGTTATCATCCTTAGCCTGATCATTAGAGTAGGAATTGTGTTTAGACAAATTACACACACTCATTTTAGATTGAGGAAACTATGTGGATAATTCTCAAAATGCAGAAAGCTCTTAAAGCTTTTTTCCATAATTATGCCCTGCATTAAGCTGCCAGCTATCAATATAGATCCTATAACTAAGTTCAGCTTAATACAAATTCAAGTGTTCTATTGCATCTTGGAGAGCAGTGTCTATTTTTAGCTGGCTATTTTAAGCATACATAAAAGGTAGGTTATTTCCCTTTCACACTTTTTGATTACAACTGGATTGCCTTCCTTCTGGATAATGGCAGTAGCAAATTAGATCTGACCTGTAAATAGAACAATTAACCCTTTACTCCATAAATATGCATTTATACACCTTTGCAAACAGAGTAGACCCAGATCAGATGGCTCATGCAGTAGCCATCTGATCAATCTGCTGTATTTGCTTATGATATAATATAGTGCAAATTGCATTAAATTATTTTTATTTTGTGTACAATATACATGTACTTATAATATGTTTACTTAAGCCTTTCCCTATAAATGACTTTTCATGCATTTGCAAACAGAACAGACCCAAATCAGACGGCTCCTATAGCAGCTGTCTGATCAGGGTCTGATCTGTTTGTCAATGGAATTTGAAATATGTTTCTTTACTTTCTAAAATGGCTACACTGTCCCACTTGCCATATTTCATTACAACAATTCTGTCCATGAATATTCACTAGGTATTGAAATTTTGAATAAACATAGAACAGGGGAAGGGTTAAAAGTACATCAATCTTAAGATATGAATAATAATATGAACTCATGCAGATGTAATGAAAATATCTGAAATTTTGAACATAAGTATAGATTAATTTATTCTTTCTGAATTAAAATTTGCCCCACCCTAGGGCCGGCTAGTTTTCTATAGAAACATATAGTGAAATCTTTGAAAATCTTCTTTCTGGATTGTCTGGTGAGCGATGTCAGGGCCATTCTGGCCCTCTTGTTATGAGACTTGGTAAACCTGCTTGCAGATGGAATTTTGGATTGCATAAAGGTATAATTAGTTATTGACTCATTGTCAAAGTCACTTTTGCTAAAAATGGAATATCAGGGTCCATGCTTATAAAGCTTTTTCAAGCTTTTGATTGGTCAGATTTGAGTTCTCAATCTTTTGATTGGTCAGATTTGAGCCAAAGGCTCAAATGGGACCAATCAAAAACTTGAGAACGAACTCAGACTCAACTAAAAGTTTTATAAGCATGGACCCTGTTTCTGCTCAATAACTGTAATTAGAAAAGACATATTCACAGTGTTTGACGAACCCTTTATTCAGGGCACAAAAAGTTTCAAGATTTTCACTTGTACTGCAATATAGGCAAAGACGGCAACACGAAATGCTCACTAGTCCTGCAATATAGACAAAGAAGAGAAAATTATATGTAGGATGAGCAGACAAGTTGAATTTTTATCCCCTGATATTGTGACCAGTCGTGATGGTTCACACTGAATTTGTTAAAGATCAAATGCTAATGGAATTACTTAGATTCGATTCTGCAGTTTTTGCCAGAATTAAAAATACCCCAAAGCCTCCTGATGCATATCAGGTTTGAGCAGGTTGATTATGGGCAAAATCAGATCCATAGTTACAGAGTTAGGTGCCCTTTATTTATGACATCCAAAAAATTGGTATATTTTATCATGTTACCTCGCCAACACATTTACCCTTTCTCTCATATAAATGTGTTTTCATGCATTTGCAAACAGAGTAGACCCAGATCAGATGTCTCCGATAGTCTGCTATGTTTGTTAATGTAATTTGAAACATCTTCTTGAAATGGCTATACTATTTCACCTTTCATGTTTCATTATAACTATTTTGTCCGTGAATATTCAGTAGGTATTGAAATTTGGAATAAACATAGAACAGGGAAAGGGTTAACAGATCTTCACAGATCCTTATCCTGATTATATGTAACAATATCATCTGTCCCAGTATATTTGCTAATGCTCCCGATAGTAATTGTTAGTACCCTGACCATCACTCACAAAGTCAACTTTTGTGAAGGCCTCATTTGTAAAGAGCATTTAAGATTTAAGTGCTTTGGCCGAGCTGTGACCATCATTAACCCGGGCTTGACCAGTTCATGTTACTATGTTTAGTAACTCAAAAGTTATTGCGCTCTTTAAAACATCACGGGGTGCTTGTCATCCTGCACGTGCTGACCAGGGTTTGAACTTGTTGATTGACAAGTCATAGCTCAACTCTTAGCCTATCGGGGAGCTTGCAAATGATATCATAATTTGAACCCGCCTTTATTTTTGGGTTGTTATAAAACACGGTGCACTGGTATAGATGGGTGTTCTTGGCTTCATACTTTGATAGGATATTGAGCTCGTGAGAGTTCCGTAGGAAACAATAATTAGGCAGACTTTGGCTATTACCATAGAACCGTTTTAGGACATTCACAGAAAGAAATTCAACGGAAATTGTATAAAAATTATTTAATAAACTTTACTTGTATACATGAGCTACGGCTTCAGTTTTTATCAAACTTATCCATTGAGAGTGTGACATAGAGTGTCATTTTGGGTTAATTTTGATTTGGAGCGAATTTGGAGCAAATTTGAAAATGTTGATCTAGAGATGTATGCCAGTGATTCAGCCCAAATGGCACACTTTACCATGGTTACACCAGAGGTCCTGCTAAGATGCGTAAATTAAAACATTTTCAAGAAAAACAGCTTTATTTCATCACCAAACCCACGCTAACATCAGTATTTTTGGAGTTAATCCCTGTTGTTGTTGTTTTTTGTCCAGCCAATAAGTCCTGTTCTACTGATGCCATTAAATTTAAACTTTGCATATGGAACAGGCCTGATGAAAGGAAGTGTCATGCACAAGGTCCATAACTCTAACATCAGTCTTTGGGAGTTATTCCCAGGAGCTGTCTCATCAGGGTCTGCACTATTTACAAGTTGATTGTGCAACCAATGCACTCCACAGCAGTGATTGCACAGCGAAATACTTGTACACAGTGAAGATATATGTAATTATACAACAGGGCATGGGCAAAGAAGGAGAAATGTATTTTAAATTTCAGCAAGCGAAGGGTTAACATACAACATTGTGTGTTTTGTATGCGGTGTTTCCTGCATGACTGATACATGTACTTCTGTCACTATATTCTTATCTTTCCACCATGCCATCTAATGTGCATTGTCTGTACATGTAAGTCTGAATAAGCAAGTTAATGTTTTATACCGCTAAATCTGTTGCATAATACATGTATACAGTGTTAGAACTCATAAAGAGTTTATTTCAATAGTTAAATGTAAGTCCTACAAGTCTATTTGTAGGACCCTGTTTAACCCTTTCCCTCATATACACATGTTTTCACGCATTTGCAAACAGAGTAGACCCAGATCAGACAGCTCCTAGAGGAGCTGTCTGATCAGGATCTGCTCTATTTGCTTATAGAAATTGATAGATCTGTTTCTTTGCTTTCTAAAATATCTACAATGTTCCACCTTGCATATTTCTGTATAACTCTTTTGTTAATGAATATTCAGTAGGCATTGAAATTTAGCCTAAATATAGGACAGGGAAGGGGTTAAAGGCAGCACTTCCGCGTTACAGCCTGCACATGTGGTGTTTCAGTAGCAAAATACTGACCTGCTACAGCTATATAAAGCTTGTTATTAGTCCCCAACCGGTTACCGGTTGGGGGACTATAGGTTTGCTCGATTCCGTCCGTCCATCTGTCCGTCACACATTTTGTCCGGATGATTACTTCAATATGCCTGATGCCAGTTGATTTAAACTTCATATATGGCAAGAGCATAATGAGAGGAAGTGTCATGCACAAGGTCCATAACTCTGGCTTCACTAATATAGGAGTTATTGCTCCTTGTAAAAAAATCACATTTTTTTTGTCCGGACGATAACTCCTATATGACTCATGCCATTGGATTGAAACTTCATATATGGAAAGATCATGATGAGAGGAAGTGTCATGCACAAGGTCCATAAGTCTGGCTTCACTAATATAGGAGTTATTGCCCCTTGTAAAAAAATCACACTTTTTTGTCCGGATGATAACTCCTATATGGCTCATGCCATTGGATTGAAACTTCATATATGGAAAGAGCATAATGAGAAGAAGTGTCATGCACAAGGTCAATAACTCTGGCTTCACTAATATTGGAGTTATTGCCCTTTGTAAAAATAAATCACAATTTTTTGTCAGGACGATAACTCCTATATGGCAAATGCCATTGGAGTGAAACTTCATATATGGAAATATCATAATAAGAGAAAGTGTCATGCATAAGATCCTTAACTTGGGCTTCAATAAATTTTGAGTTATTGCTCCTTGTACATTTGTTTAATGCTTTTTTGTCCGGACGATAACTCCTACATGGCTCCTGCTATCGTATTGAAACTTCATACATGGAGAGAGCATGATTAGGGAAAGTGTCATGAACAAGGGCCATAACTCTTGCTTCAATACTTTTAGAGTTATTGCCCTTTATTACATTTTTGACTGATCAATAACTCCTGTTCGACTGATGCTATTGGAATGACATTTTATTTATGGAAAGGGCATGATGAAAGTAAGTGTCATGCACAAGGGCCATAACTCTGGTATCAATATTTTTGGAGTTATTAGCTGTTATCATTTTGTTTGGAAAGTGCATAATGAGGGGAAGTATCATTCATCATGTCCATAACATTTTTAGTGATTTCCCTTTACATATTGTTTTTATTAGAGGGGAGACATTCATTTTTGTGACAAAAACCTCTAGTTTCCTTTTACCATCGAACGCATTGTGCTCTTTAACTCTGCACTTTTTCCATGAGAGTATGAAAAGTGTGAGACGGGTCAGTACACAGGCAGGCGACATATATATATATATATATATATATATATATATATATATATATATATATATATATATATAAAGCGAGTAAAATACCAAGCCTTTAAACAATTTTTTATTTTTCCTCAACCGGTTTCACAAACATGATCTTCAGGAGGAATAATGATGATAATGTTACATGGCAACAACGTCGTAATGACGTCACGTCAATATGTATAGAACAAGGGACGCCACTCTAGGTGACGTCAAAAAAGTCAGTTTAGGTTAGGTCTGAACATACCTATGAATAGTTTCTCCTTTTGTCGTCTTGACACTATACTGTCAGTCTGCATTTTGAATATTGGAAAGACTCTAAATTTGGATTGGTCTGTGCTGCATTCGGCAATGTGGCCACTCATTCTGAGCTTTCGTACTGTCGGATCTCTGATGTGTTGGCGATGAACAGTCATTCGCTTTCGTAAATCATTAGTTTCGCCAATGTATTCCCCACCGCATCCATTGCATATAATTATATAAATTACATTTTTACATTACAATTCATACTTTCTTTCACTGTAACTTTCTTGCCACATCTCAATATGTAAGATTCGCCTTCAATTAAATGAATGCATAATCCACAGTTTGAGCGGTTACATGCGCTATTTATCACAATGGTTTCAGAAAGTGATTTTTACAGAGGCGTCCAAAAGTGTATTTATGGAGGAAAGGGTAAATGTATCTAATCAGGGTCTGTGCTCTGATTGCTTATGAAATTATATGGATATGAATTTATAGTTTCTGCCATTACTAAAATAATTATTGAATTTCAGCTAATAAATACTCATTGCATCATTATTTCATACAGGAATATTAATCATGTATGTATGAATTCTGAAAGGAGGTGATCCCCTGAGAGCAAAAATTGCAACACAAAAATAGAAAATTGCAGACTCGGTTTGATTGAGTCTGTTCATGAACAGTAATTGAAATTGCAACACTGCTCACGCCCACTATCACCGGCTTAAGCAGTATTCAATTTTCAGAACAAGAAGTACTGAAATTCATGATCTCGAAGGATCAGAAGGTGTAACAACACTATGTTTAATATTTCAGCAAAAATTTGGAATAAAAGGTATGAGCCCTCATGCTTTGTTTGTGTGATCAGTACACATGGAGGTGAAGTGCAGGATATGAAAAGCGAAGCATGGAACCAGTCATTGCATGCCACCGATGGAGGATCAATGAAGGTGGATGATATCACCCGCATGTTTTCAGATGCCAACTGTGAGGCCTATAGAGGGAAGCCAAAACTTTTCTTCATACAGGTATTCATTATAACAGTTTTCCGCATAGCTCTATATGACTGTTGGCACTTTTGCAAACAGTGTTGACCATGATCAGACAGTTTCTGTAGGAGCTGTCTGATCATGGTCTACTCTGTTTGCTGATGGAATAATATACAGTAAAACCCCTCTAAACCAGAATTTTAATAATGAAGAATTTAGGTCCTTTTAGTCAGGTCAGGTGGCTGCTTGATGCAGGGTCCTCTGCATTGAACAATAATAATGTGAATCGGTACAGTAAATCCCCTCTAAACTGGAATTCTAGTAGATAATAACTTAGATACTATTAGACGGGTAGCTGCCTATTACAAAGTGAATGTCATGCAGGAAGCTCTAAGAAGAACTTTCTGCTTAACTTTCACCATATCAATTTTTGACATGTTTTGGACTTAGGGCAATTCCAGGAAAATCTCTTGGTAGTGGGGTAAAAATAATTAAAATTATATTGGTGGTACCCCTAATTGAGACTTTCGTTCCGGGGGGTAGGAACGAAAGTCTCAATTAGGGGTACCACCAATAGAATTTTAATTATTTTTACCCCACTACCAAGAGAATAAAAATTCATAATATACCCCCACCTAGAGTGTTAAAATTACTCCCCCCCCCCCTTTCCAATAAATAAATAAATATATTTTTACATTTATGCAATTACTTTTTGTCAAGCCGACTTGCAAACCCAAATGACAGCCCAGTGTATTGCCACATTTGTGCATTAGTCTGACAGTCTTTCATTTCGAATGTCCTGTTGACATCATTCATGCTTCCATGGTTCTGTTATTGCAAGTAAATTTTCTCTTCGCCGATTCACTACATGTACCTGTGCTACTGCTAGGAGTCTGTGTTTTATTAATAAAAATTCCTGTCAATGTCTTTTGGTTGTTATTTAGGTCTATTTTCAGTTTATTATACCCCCCTTTTGAAAAAATGGGGGTATATTGCTTTGCACATGTCGGTCGGTCGGTCGGTCGGTCGGTAGGTCGGTCGGTCGGTCTGTCGGTCGGTCGGTAGATCGATGGTTTCCGAACGATAACTAATAAACGACTTGGCCTAGAATCTTCAAACTTGCTGTGGTGGTTGGTCATGACAAGTAGCTGACCCCTATTGTTTTTGAGGTCACTAGGTCAAAGGTCAAGGTCACCATGACCTAAAATGGTGAAATAGTTTCCGATCAATAACTGCTCAAGGGTTTGGCTTGGGATCTTCAAACTTGCTGTGGTGGTTGGTCATGACCACTAGATGACCCCTATTGATTTTGAGGTCCTTAGGTCAAAGGTCAAGGTCACCATGACCTTAAATGGTTAAATGGTTTCCGATCAATAACTGCTCAAGGGTTTAGCTTAGAATCTTCAAACTTGCTGTGGTAGTTGGTCATGACCACTGGATGACCCCTATTGATTTTGAGGTCACTAGGTCAAAGGTCAAGGTCACCATGACCTTAACTGGTAAAATGGTTTCCGATCAATAACTGCTCAAGGGTTTGGCTTAGGATCTTCAAATTTGCTTAGGTGGTTGGTCATGACAACTAGATGAGTCCTATAGTTTTTTAGGTCACTAGGTCAAAGGTCAAGGTCACCATGACCTTAAAGGGTGAAATGGTTTGCGATCGATAACTGCTTAAGGGTTTGGCCTAGGATCTTCAAATTTGCTGTGGTGGTTGGTAATGACCACTAGATGACCCCTATTGCTTTTTAGGTCACTAGGTCAAAGGTCAAGGTCACCATGCTCTTAAATGGTCAAATGGCTTCCGATCAATAACTGCTCAAGGGTTTGGCTTAGAATCTTCAAACTTGCTGCGGTAGTTGGTCATGACAACTGGATGGCCCCTATTGTATTTGAGGTCACTAGGTCAAAGGTCAAGGTCACCATGACCTTAACTTGTAAAATGGTTTCTGATCAATAACTGCTCAAGGGTTTGGCTTAGGATCTTCAAATTTGCTTAGGTGGTTGGTCATGACAACTAGATAAGCCCTATTGTTTTTATGGTCACTAGGTCAAAGGTCAAGGTCACCATGACCTTAACTGATGAAATTGTTTGCGATCAATAACTGCTCAAGGGTTTGGCTTAGGATCTTCAAACTTGCTGTGGTGGTTGGGCATGACAACTAGATGACCCCTATTGATTTTGAGGTCACTAGGTTAAAGATCAAGGTCATCATGACCTTAACTGCTGAAATGGTTTCCAATTAATTACTGCTCAATGGTTTGGATCGGGATCTTCAAACTTGCTGTGGTAGTTGGTTGTGACCACTTGATGACCCCTAAAGTTGTTGAGGTCACTAGGTCAAAGGTCAAGGTCACCATGACCTTAATATGTGAAATGTTTTCAGATCAATAAATGATCAGTGGTTTGGCTTAGGATATTCAAAGTTGCTGTGGTGATTAGTCATGACCGCTAGATGACCTCTATATTTGAGGTCACTAGATCAAAGGTCAGGGGGTCTGGGGGGGTATACATGTTTTACAAACATCTCTTGTTTATTTTGTTTTGTTCCTACGGGCTTTTACATCGAGAAGCAAGATCAGTGATTGGTTGAGACTACCGGTGTCTAAGTACTTTTTTCACGGTCTAGTCTGAATCAATCAGCCGTTCATTATGGAAGTGTGATCAGATAAGGGTCTAGATGATCAGGACTAAAAAATTGCAACGGAATTTCGCGGGAGTTCTTGTCAGAAAAAGGTTTTCTGTTAATTTTCATTATTGTCGAAGAAAACTGCTTGCATGAAGCGTTTAACTTGACAAACAACACCATCAAATTAATTTCTGATGTTGAAATACCCCCAACCAATAGAGCTTTAATCAAATTTCCATCCCCACCAACAGAATTAAAATCTCTTTTGCACCCCCACCATGGTAATCTTAATAGGCTGTCGTTCCGACCACCCCCCCCCCCAGGGAGATTTTCCTGGAATAGCCCTTAGTCCTTATGGCCACAAATCACCAGGTTAAAGTTTTTTGGCGGGTTGTTTTAAATATTTCTACTAGGATGCTGAAATTTTGTATGGAAGTTCATTTGAGGTCAGATATTGAGGTAATGAAGTTAAAAATTGTTCGTTCGTTCGTTTGTCCGTCAACATTTTGTTTGTCCACTACACAAATGTTTAATGTATCAAGATCTGAAGCTGAGTTGATTCTGAGGTTCATTTGATTTTTCGTTTCAGAGTTATGGCCCCTGTCCTTAAAAAATAATGCAAATACATGCAAATAGGTTGTCCTCTGTTTTCTGGGAAAACTGTATGAGGGATATTTATGAAACTTCACACAAATGTTTAATGCATCAAGATCTGAAGCTGAGTTGATTCTGAGGATCATTTTATTTTTATTTTCAGAGTTATGGCCCTTGTCCTTAAAAAATAATGCAAATACATGCAAATAGTTTGTCCGCTGTTTTCTGGGAAAATTATTTGAGAGATATTAATGAAACTTCACACAAATGTTTAATGCATCAAGATTTGATGCTGAGTCAATTCTGAGGTTCATTTGATTTGTCGTTTCGGAGTTATAGTTATAGCCCTTTTACTTAAAAAATAATGCAAATACATGCAAATAGTTTGTCCGCTGTTTCTGGGAAAACTATTTGACAGATATTAATGAAACTTCACACAAATGTTTAATGCATCATGATCTGAAGCTGAGTCGATTCTGAGGTTCATTTGATTTGTCATTCCGGAGTTATGGTCCTTGCACTTAAAATTTTTTTAATGCAAATCTATGCAAATAAGAGGATGGCCATAACCTTTTCATTTGAAATGATATTTACTTCAATTTTTTATATGGTTAAACCTTAATATGAATTTTCACATACATTGCGGGGCTTTTAATATGTGATTTTATTCTAAAGTTATGGTCCTTGAACTTTGTGTGTTTGTTGCTTTTTTGTCGGTCAACTTTTAGTTTGTCTGTTGTTTTCTGGGAAAACTATTAAAATGATATAAATGAAACTTAACGCAAATGTTTTAAGCAACAAAATCTGAAGCTGAATTGTTTTGAGGTTCATTCAGTTTGTCTTTACAGAGTTATGGCCGTTGCCCTTTACAAAAATCTGCAAATATGAGGATTAGCTGTAACTTTTTTATTTAATAAGATATTCATTTCAATATTTTTGAAAATAGTGTCACCTTAATATTGGAATCAAGATCTGAAGCACAGATTAGAAAATGTCAATACTTATAAGGCATGTTGAATCAGAGAAAGTTTGCAAGTGGGGGTATTATGTACCGTATGCGGTACTCTTGTTGACATGTTTTGAACTTAGTCCTTTTGGCCACAAATCACCAGGTTAAAATTTTTTTGACAGGTTGTTTTAAAACTTTATATTTGTGCTAGGATGTTGAAATTTTGTATGGAGGCTCATTTGGGGTCAAATATTACTGTTATGAAGCTAAACATTAAAAATGTATTTAAATTTTATTCAATTTTTGACATGTTTTGGATTTAGTTTTTTTTTGGGGGGGGGAAGAAATCAACAGGCAGGTTAAAGATTTTGGGACGGTTGGTAGAAAGCTTAATATTTGTGCAACATTACTGAAATTTGGTGAGAAGGTTCATATTGTCGAGACCCTTCCGACCATACCAACAGTTTTGCCCTTCTGACCTTTACCTTGACTTTTGACCTACTTTTGCAAAAATCTTAAATGCCTGTAACATTTCAACCAATGGGCCAAAGGCTTCCATACTTGGTATGCAACTTTCTTGTGTTAAAATATGTCCAACAATATTGTTTTTACCATGTTACTTTGACCTTTGACCTTCTTTTGCAAATTTCTTTAAATGCCTATAAAATTTGAACCGGTAGGCCAAGGGCTTCCATACTTGGTATGCAACTTTCTTGTCTTAAGACTTTTCCAATCATACCATTGTTTTTACCATGTGACCTTGACCTTTGACTTATGTTTGCAAAAGTCTTTAAATGCCTATAGCATTGCATCAAATAGGCTTAGGGCTTCCATACCTGGTATGACCATGCCAACATGTTTGCCTTTCTGACCTTGACCTTTGAACTACTTTTGCAAAAGTGTTTAAATGCATATACTTCCATACTTGGTTTGTATCTTTTCTGTCTGAAGACTTTTTAAAACACACCAATATTTTTTACCATATGACCTTGACATTTCACCTATTTTTGCAAAAATATGTAAGTGCCTATAACTTGGAACCAACATACCTAGGACTTCCATACTTGGTATGACCATGCAAACATATTTGCCCTTCTGACCTTGACCTACATTTGACCTACTTTTGCAAAAGACTTTAAATGCATATTACATTGGAACCAATAGGCCTAGGCCTTCCATACTTTGTATATATATTTTCTGTCTTAAGACTTTTCAACCATACCAATGTTTTTTACCATGTGACCTTGACTTTGATTTTTGACCTTCTTTTGCAAAAATCTTTAAATGCCTATAATATTGCATGCGATGGGCATAGGACTTCTATACTTGGTATGACCATGCCAACAATTTTACCCTTCTGATCTTCACCTTTGACCTACTTTTGCAAAAATCTGTAACTGCCTATTACATTGGAACCTAGGGCTTACATATTTGGTATGTTTCCTTTTTGTTTAATAATCTTTTTAAATTGATGAAAATTGGTATTTGTTTGCCTTTTGGTTGTGATATTGATGCAGTAAAGTTTAAATTGAAAATTGAATGATTTTTTTATGTTCAATATGACACGTTTAGACTTAACTTTTAAACAGGCGAGCAAACTTTTAAACAGGCGAGCATCAGGTGGCTGTGACACCATTTCTGGTTAAAATGGCATATTAACACATGAATGTTTTGTGAAAGTAGGAACTATAGAATCAGATCTATTTTATTCCATAAGCAAACAAAACAGACCCTGATCAGATAGCTCCTACATGGTATATGAGCTGTCTGATTTGGGTCTACTCTGTATGCAAAGGCATAGAAAATATTTATGGAGGATAGGGTTAAAAAAGCTATTTTAATGCCCTCAAAGGCGGGCATATAGTAATCGCATTGTCCGTCCTTCCGTCTGTCCGTCTGCCTGTCTGTCCTTCCATCTGTCCGTCCCAAATTCGTGTCCCTTCTATAACTTCTTTATCTGTGGATGGATTTCAAAATAACTTGGCACAACTGTTCACCACACAAAGACGATGTGTCGCGTTCAACTCCCAGTTCAATGGGTCAAAGGTCAAGGTCACAGGGTACAATTACTTTGTTACAAATATCGTGTCCGGCCTGTAACTTCTTTATCTATCAATGTATTTCAATATAACGTGGCACAAATGTACACCACACAAAGACAATGTGTCGCATTCAACTCCCAGGTCCATGGGTCAAAGGGCAAGGTCATAGGGTAAAATAACTTTGTAACAAATTTCGTGTCCGGTCTGTAACTTCTTTATCTATCAATGGATTTCAATATAACTTGGCACAAATGTTCACCACACAAAGCAATGTGTCGCTTTAAACTCCCAGGTCCATAGGTCAAAGGTCAAGGTCACAGTGTACAATTACTTTGTCACAAATTTCGTGTCCGGTCTGTAACTTCTTTATATATCAATGGATTTCAATATGATTTGGCACAACTGTTCACCACACAAAGATAATGTGTCGCTTTGAACTCCCTAGTCCATGGGTCAAAGGTCAAGGTCACATAATACAATTACTTTGTCACAAATTTCGTGTCCGGTCTGTAACATCTTTATCTATCAATGGATATCAACATAACTTGGCACAGATGTTCACCAGACAAAGACGATGTGTCGCGTTCAGCTCCCTGGTCCATATGTCAAAGGTCAAGGTCACAGGGTATAATTACTTGTTTATCTGTGAATGGATTTCAAAGGAACCAGGCACAAATGTTCACCACACGAAGGCGATGTGTCAACTCCCTGGCCCATGGGTCAAAGGTCAAGGTCACAGGGTACAATTTTTGGGGGCAGTTGTCACGTGACTGTGACATCTCTCATTCAAAGTGTTTCAACATAGCTTGTTTAAGTGTTTTATTGGTATAATTGCAATGTGTATTTTTAATGCAATTTGCATGTACTTGTCAGTCTGGGGGCGAATTTCACCTTATAATTTCCATACAAACTGACCAAACTTTTATTTGTAATAATTTAAGTTAGTATGGACTTTCAAATGAACATAAATGAAGAAATATTAAAATCAAAACTATGTGTATATCTAACAAACAAGGGCATACACAATATCATTGATGTCAGATTTTACATTATGACAGGGGAAGTGTAATGTCTGGGCTTGAAAGTATAATGTCCACGCCCCCACCCCCACCTTCTCTATTTGTGCAAAAATGGTTGAAGGAACTGTATGTTAAAAATTTAAGAGTTTTCATTTCATCTACATGATGTAAATCATTTTGTTGATCAATCTTATCATAAATAACTTCAGTAAACACATACAATGTTCAATGGTGATCGAGAAAATCAGAAGATTTGTTAAAGAGGTAGTGTCCTTTCTGCTCTTTCAGGCAAATTAGCCTATTTATTATAAACACACACGAGATATTGAAATATTCATGAAATCTGAGTACAGTTTACATTGTTACAAAAGTATAAGATAAGTCATTTCAAAACATATAATGAATAGAAATTGTAAAAGGGTTTAAATGATAACGTATAAAACATGACGGGTATAAATAAAGTTTTAATAATATAGTCACTATCTTGATTCAAATAGACACTTTTAATTTTAATTTTAATTTCATTCATTCTCAGTGCTATTTGATATTATTTTCCTTCATACAAATGCATGTTCACACATTTGCAGAGTAGACCAAAATAAGATGGCTGTTATTGATGTCAGATTTTACATTATTTGTGCAAAAATATTCCCCCTAAGTTTTCGTCTGCTCTGTTTGCTTTTGATGATATAGATCTGATTCTACAGTTTCTGCCTAATTACTGAACAGGAAAAGAGTCAAACCCTGGCCTCTAGGAGTCATCTGATCTATGACTGCTCTTTTGGTTTATGCCATAATATAGATTTGATTCTACAGTTTATACCATATCAAAAGTTTCCTTTGTTCATTACCGTTCTAAAAAATCTTCTTACTGTTTTCATCATGTCATTATTAGTCCCCCACCGGTTACCTGTTGGGGGACTAGAGGTTTGCTCGATTCCATCTGTCACACTTCGTGTCTGGGCCATATCTCCTACAAGGGTTGGCCAGATTCATTGTACCTTCACACATTGAGCAAGCATGATGAGAGGAAGTGTCAAGCACAATGGCCATAACTCTAGCATCAATGTTTTTGGAAATATTCCCCCTTTTCCTTTATTCTTGTCCGGATAATAACTTTTTATCTACTGGTTCAATTGATGTGAAACTTCACATATGGAACAAGCATGATCAGAGAAAGTATCATTCACAAGGACCATAACTCTAGCATCAATATTTTTGGAGTTATTCCCATTTTTTATATTTTCACACTCTGTCCGTCTATCACGTTTCATGTCCAGGCCATATCTCGTACAAGGGTTGGCCAAATTCATTATACCTTCACACATTGAACAAACATAATGAGAGAAAGGGTCATGCACAAGAGCCCCAACTCTAGCATCAATATTTTGTCAGGTATTCCCCTTTTTATACGCCCACCTAATAAAGGTGGTCGTATATTGTCGTGGCCCTGTCCGTTCGTTCGTTCGTTTGTTCGTTCGTCCGTCAACATTTTGTTTGTCCGCTATTTTCTGGGAAAACTATTCGGCAGATATTAATGAAACTTAATACAAATGTTTAATGCATCAAGATCTGAAGCTGAGTTGATTCTGAGGTTCATTTGATTTTTCATTTCAGAGTTATGGCCCTTGTCCTTAAAACATATGCAAATAGTTTGTCTGCTGTTTTCTGGAAAAAAAACAGTGAGAGATATTAATGAAACTTCACACAAATGTTTAATGCATCAAGATCTGAAGCTGAGTCAATTCTAAGGTTCATTTCGTTGGGAGTTATGGCCCTTGTATTTAAAAAATAATGCAAATACATGCAAATAGTTTGTCCGCTGTTTTCTGGGAAAACTATTTGAGAGATATTAATGAAACTTCACACAAATGTTTAATGCATCAAGATCTGAAACTGAATTGATTCTGAGGATCATTTGATTTTTCGTTTCAGAGTTATGGCCCTTGTCCTTAAAAAATAATGCAAATACATGCAAATAGTTTGTCCGCTGTTTTCTGGGAAAACTATTGGAGAGATATTAATGAAATTTAATAAAAATGTTTAATGCATCAAGTTCTGATGCTGAGCCGATTTTGAGGTTTATTTGATTTGTCGTTTCGGAGTTATGGCCCTTTTACTTAAAAAGTAATGCAAATATATGCATATAGTTTGTCCGCTATTTTCTGGCAAAACTGATTGACAGATATTAATGAAACTTCATACACATGTTTAATGTATCAAGACCTGAAGCTAATTCGATTCTGAGGATCATTTGATTTGTTGTTTCGGAGTTATGGCCCTTGCACTTAAAAAATGCAAATCTATGCAAATATGAGGATGACAATAACTTTTTATTTGAAATGATATTTACTTCAATTTCTTTATATGGTTAAACCTTAATGTGAATTTTCACATATATTGCGGGAGTTTTGATATGTCATTTTATTCTAAAGTTATGCTCCTTGAACTTTGTGTGTTTGTTGCTTTGTTTGTCGGTCAACTTTTAGTTTGACTGTTGTTTTCTGGGAAAACTATTAAAATAATATAAATGAAACTTAACACAAATGTTTTAAGCAACAAAATTTGAAGCTGAGTTTATTTTGAGGTTCATTCCTTAATATGGAAATCAAGATCTGAAGCACAGGTTAGAAAATGTCAACACTTATAAGGCATGTTGAATCAGAGAAAGTTTGCAAGTGGGCGTATTATGTACCGTATGCGGTACTCTTGTTCATATATTCTTGTCCGGACAATAACTCTATCTACTGATTCAATTGATTTAAGATGAGAGAAAGTGTCATGCACAAAGGCCATTACTCCAGCATCAATGTTGTTTTTAGCTCGCCTATTCGAAGAATAGGGGGGCTTATGGAATCATCCCGGCGTTGGCTTTTGGTTAAAGTTTTGGGGTAAGTGTTGAAATAATAATTGGATTTAGTCCAAATTTCACCTGTTTTGGACTTAGCTTTTTGGGCTGAAATCTCAAGGTTAAAGTTTTGGGGTAAGTGTTGCGATGCACTAATACTACATGAATTTTTTGCCCTAGGAAGCTGATACTTGAAATGGAGGTTCCCGGTGTGTTGAACATTGATGTTGTATAGTTACAATTTAAAATAAAACTGAATTTTAGTCCAATTATGTCTCCCCCCATATTTTCATGGGGGAGACATATTGTTTTCGTGAGAGTTGTCTGTCCGTCCGTCCGTCTGTCCGTCCGTCCGTCTGTCCGTCACACTTTTTGTCCGGATGATAACTTCAATATAACTGATGCCAGTTGATTGAAACTTCATATATTGGAAGAGCATAATGAGAGGAAGTGTCATGCACAAGGTCCATAACTCTGGCTTCACTAATATAGGAATTATTGCCCCTTGTAAAAATATACACACTTTTTTGTCCGGACGATAACTCCTATATGGCTCATGCCATTGCATTGAAACTTCATATATGGAAAGAGCATAATGAGAGGAAGTGTCATGCACAAGGTCAATAACTGGCTTCACTAATATAGGAGTTATTGCCCCTTGTTAAAAAAATCACACTTTTGTCCGGACGATAACTCCTTTATGGCTCATGTCATTGGATTGAAACTTCATATATGGAAAGATCATGACAAGAGGAAGTGCCATGCACAAGGTCCATAACTCTGGCTTCACTAATATAGGAGTTATTGCCCTTTGTAAAAAAAATCACATTTTTTTGTCAGGACAATAACTCCTATATGGCACATGCCATTGGAGTGAAACTTCATACAGGGAAAGATCATAATCAGAGAAAGTGTCATGTATAAGATCCTAATTATCTTGGGCTTCAATAAATTTAGAGTTATTGCCCCTTGTACATTTGTTTAACGCTTTCTTGTCCAGACGATAACTCCTACATGGCTCTGGCCATCGTAATGAAACTTCATACATGGAAAGAGCATGATGAGAGAAAGTGTCATGAACAAGGGCCATAACTCTTGCTTCAATACTTATGGAGTTAATGCCCTTTGTTACATTTTTGGCCACTCAATTACTCCTGTTCGACTCATGCTATTGGAATGACATTTTATTTATGGAAAGGGCATGGTGAAAGTAAGTGTCATGCACAAGGGCCATACCTCTGGTATCAATATTTTTGGAGTTATTAGCTGTTATCATTTTGTTTGGGAAGTGCATAATGAGGGGAAGTATCTTTCATCATGTCCATAACATTTTTAGTGATTTCCCTTTACATATTGTTTTTATTAGAGGGGAGACATCCGTTTTTGTGACAAAAACCTCCAGTATCGCCTGTTTTGGACTTAGCTTTTTTGGCTGAAATAGGAAGGTTAAAGTTTTGGGGTAAGTGTTGAAATGCACTAGTACTACATGACATATTTGCCCTAGAAAACTGATATTTGAAATGGAGGTTCCGTGTGTGTTGAAAATTGATGTAGTGTAGTTAAAATTTAAAATAAAATTGATTTTTAGTCCAAATCACCTGTTTTGGACTTAGCTTTTTGGGCTGAAATAGGAAGGTTAAAGTTTTGGGGTAAGTGTTGAAATGCACTAATACTACATGAAATATTTACCCTAGAAAGCTGATATTTGGAATGGAGGTTCCGTATGTGTTGAACATTGATGTAGTGTAGTTAAAATTTAAAATAAAATTGATTTTTAGTCCAAATCACCTGTTTTGGACTTAGTTTTTGGGCTGAAATCTCAAGGTTAAAGTTTTGGGGTAAGTGTTTAGATGCACTAATACAACATGAAATACTTGCCATAGGTAGCTGGTATTTGGAATAGAGTTTGCCAGTAGGTTTAACATTGATGTACGTGTAGTTCAGTTAAAATAGAAAAATATTTTGGACTTAATCTTTGTAGACAAGGTCAACATTAGACGAGCTTTGCTTTCCTGCGACAGTCTAGTTTTAGTTGTTCCCCTTTTCCATATTTTCTTTTCCCGCCAATAATTCCTCTGCTACTGATTCAATTGAATTGAAACTTATATATATAGAAGGCGTATGGTGAGAGGCAGTGTCATGCACAGGGGTCATAACTCTACCATCAGTATTTTTGGAGTTATTCCCCCTTTTAGCTCACCTGAGCTTAAGGCTCAAGGTGAGCAATTGTGACCGCCCGTCGTCCGTCTGTTCGTTCACTTTTATTTCAAATGACTTCTTCTCCTAAACCACTGGCAGGATTTCAACTAAATTTCACAGAAATGTACCTTAGGGGGTCCTCTACCAATTTTGTTAAAATCATGACCCCGGGCCAAAAATGACCCGGGCCATCTACTTAAAAGGTTGTTTTTTTTAAATCTTTAAAAATATTCTTTTCTGAAACCACAATTCCTAGAGCTTTGATATTTGGTATATAGCATCATCTAATGGTCCTTTACCAAGTAATGACCCCGGGCCAAAAATGGCCCTGCCCCGGGGTTTGTAAGTTTTACATAGACTTATACAGTTAAACTTTAATAGCTCGACCATCACTGAGTTGAGGACAGTGCCTTGCTCGAGGTCTTGTAGAAGTCCCAGAAAAAGTTGTTCTTATTTCAATGTGCTAAACAACTGCTGGGTCAACCATAGCTTGCTCAAGGACCTGGGCTTATTCGAGGTATAATAATGCCCCTTCATCTGTTAATCTCTTGTTTGTAGCAGTATTGACTCGAGGACACAAATGTGTGAACAAATTATTTGTTGATTTTCACTTCTCACCTGTCAGTCTGTTTTCACGAGTAATCAAACAGTTATCAGTTTAGCGGATCACACCTTTAAATGGAATAATTGCAGGGTACAGATCAAAGCATGTCCGATTATGAACACATTAAATGATGTTTGCTGATGAGTAAATGTTATTTGTGTTTTAATATTATTTGTGTTCTACGATCTCTAGTTAGAGTTCATCTTTCGTTATGTGTATTCAATGAAACAAGCACTTGTTAATCGTAGTTCGCATGCGCGAAAATAGACGCTTAGGGTGTCGAAACTAGGAGACAACATGCTAATAGACTTCTACCTAGTTTAGGGAAAAATAGCCTCGCCCTGGGGCTTTAGACTTATTAACATCAGAAACTACAGTTAAAATGTTTCCCCTTATTCAGAGCTAGCAATTTCCTCACAGTTATTTCCCTTGTCTCATCAGCATAGCCATTAAGGGACAATGGGAGATAACTGCATTGGAGGTTGACACTTTCCTTGTTCTATGTTTATTACAAATTCCAATATCTCCTGAACAGTTATGGACAACATATTTATAATGAAATATGGAAGGTAGATCAGTGTAGCCGTTTTAGAATGCATAGAAACGGATCTATCAAATTCTATTAGCAAACAGAGCAGACCCTGACCCTATAGGAGCGGTCTTATCTGGGTCTTCTCTGTTTGCAGATGCGTAAAAACACATTTATATGAGGGAAAGGGTTAAATCAGAAACTGCAGTTCAAAGGTTACAGCACTGACCAGTAGTGCCCTTAGGGTAACTTACATCATGCTAAAATCTCTCCAGGTCACTGCATAGCTCTTTCACCCTTTAATGTCGCCCGCTTCAGTTTTGTCATCATTTGAATTTCTAAAATATCAGTTTTGGGTATTTTGACCTAAGGCAAAATTGTCACAAGTTGTAAACAGTTTAGATCTTTGTCAGACAGTTACTTGGTATTAGATCTGAATCCAAACTGTGTGTCAATTTCAGTCCAAGTTGGCTCGACAGTGAAAGGGTTACTAAGTTTCTGTCATCTGCTAGAATGGTTGTCTGCTGAAAAATTAATATTGTGCATATATTACTGTACATCAGGTGAGCGATATCGGGCCAATTGCCCTCTTGTCATATTTTCTTGTCCAGTCAATTACTCCTGTTCTTCTAATACAGCTGAATTGAAACTTCATATATGAATAAAACTTGATTAGAGAAAGTGTCATACAGAAGTTCCATAACACTAGCATCAGCAGTTTTGCAGTTATTCCCCTTTTTATACGCCCACCTAATAAAGGTGGTCGTATATTGTCGTGGCCCTGTCCGTCTGTCCGTTAGTTCGTTCGTTCGTCCGTCAACATTTTGTTTGTCCGCTGTTTTCTGGGAAAACTATTTGACAGATATTAATGAAACTTCACACAAATGATTAATGCATCAAGATCTGAAGCCGATTTGATTCCGAGGTTCATTTGATTTTTCATTTCAGAGTTATGGCCATTGTCCTAAAAAATATGCAAATAGTTTGTCCGCTGTTTTCTGGGAAAACTGTTTGAAAGATGTTAATGAAACTTCACACAAATGTTTAATGCATTAAGATTTGAAGCTGAGTCGATTGTGAGGTTCATTTGATTTGTGGTTTCGGAGTTATGGCCCTTTTACTTAAAAAATAATGTAAATACATGCAAATAAATTGTCCGCTGTTTCTGGAATAACTATTTGACAGATATTAATGAAACTTCACACAAATGTTTAATGCATCAAGATCTGAAGCTGAGTTGATTCTGAGTTTCATTTAATTTTTTATTTCAGAGTTATGGCCCTTGTCCTTAAAAAATATGCAAAGTTTGTCCGCTGTTTTCTGGGAAAATTATTTGAGAGATATTAATGAAACTTCACAAAAATGTTTAATGCATCAAGATCTGATGCTGAGTCGATTTTGAGGTTTATTTGATTTGTCGTTTTGGAGTTATGGCTCTTTTACTTAAAAAATAATGCAAATATAGGCATATAGTTTGTCCGCTGTTTTCTGGCAAAACTGTTTGACAGATATTAATGAAACTTCATACACATGTTTAATGCATCAAGATCTGAAGCTAAGTCGATTCTGAGGATCATTTGATTTGTTGTTTCGGGGTTATGTCCCTTGCACTTAAAAGAATAATGCAAATCTATGCAAATCTGAGGATGGCCATAACTTTTTCATTTGAAATGATATTTACTTCAATTGTTTATATGGTTAAACCTTAATGTGAATTTTCATGTATATTGCGGGGGGGGGGGGGGTTGATATGTCATTTTATTATAAAGTTATGGTGCTTGAACTTTGTTTGTTTGTTGCTTTGTTTGTCGGTCAACTTTTAGTTTGTCTGTTGTTTTCTTGGAAAACTATTAAAATGATATAAATGAAACTTATCACAAATGTTTTAAGCAACAAAATTTGAAGCTGAGTTTATTTTGAGGTTCATTCAGTTTCCCTTTACAGAGTTATGGCCGTTGCACTTTACAAAAATCTGCAAAAATGAGGATTAGCTGTAACTTTTTTATTTTATAAGATATTCACTTCATTTTTTAAAAAAAATAGTATCACCTTAATATGGAAATCAAGATCTGAAGCACAGATTAGAAAATGTCAACACTTTTAAGGCATGTTGAATCAGAGAAAGTTTGCAAGTGGGCGTATTATGTACCGTATGCGGTACTCTTGTTCATATTTTCATGTCTTGCCAATAACATTTTATCTACTATGACATTTGATTTAAACTCATTTGTACAAAGAGTACACTGAGTGGATCTGATATAAGCAAGGTCCATAACTCGGCCATCACAATTATTGCAGTTATTTCCCCTTTTTTTGTCCAGACAATGACCTAGAAATAGAAATCTCATTAATTTGTTAGGGGGTTCCGATGGGGAACTAGGTGTTGCCTTGCAATGCTTGATCTTGTTTCTTTTGGATTTTTTCAGGCATGCAGAAAAAACTCTAATATACACTTAAGGTACGATCAAGGCCACTACATACAAGTTCAGGATGTTGCTGGAAACAGCAAAAATGCTGATGCTGAGAAAACAGTGCCTAAATCAGACAGTGCAGATAGCCTCCACAACAGGTCGGAGAATAAAGACTCTGAAAAAATAGTCTATGACACTAAAATGGATAGACAAGGTACAAGCATTCATTTATTGTATTTGGTATCGGTCATATTAAAGGTTGTACAGTTTAAAATATTGTCAATATTAGCATATTATGGTCACAACTTAAATCACTTCCTTCAACAGCATAGATACGCCTTTTAAAGCCATTGCAAACAAAGAAGACCCAGCTTAGATGGCTTCTGTGGGACAATGGAGTCTTATGATCAGGATCTGCTCTGTTTGCTTAATATTGCAATTAAATAAATCTGATTCTACAATTTCAGCCATGGCCAAAACTTCCTGTGTTCATAGGCCATTATAAAAAGTCAACTATATCAAACTAAATATTTGTGATGTCATGGTAACGGACAAGAGTGTTAATCAGGGAAAGCGTTAACAAGCCCTTTGTAAGTCCCCTACCGACGATGCAGAAGGGGACTATCGGTTTGTACTCCGTCCGTCAGTCTGTCAGTCCATCTGTCAGTCTGTCTGTCAGTCAGTCACACATTTTAGCTCTCCAGAGCACAAAGTGCTCAGGGTGAGCTTTTGTGATCACCTGATGTCAGTCGTCGTGCGTCGTCCCATGTCAACAATTTGAACCTTTTAAAATCTTCTCATCTGAATCTACAGGGTTCTCAGCTTTCATCTTTGGCATATAGCATCATCTGTAGGTCCTCTACAAAAGTTCTATAAAATATGCATCTGGGGTCAAAATTGGCCCCACCCCAGGGGTGCCTTGTTTTCTATAGAAACATAAAGTAAAACTTTGAAAATCTTCTCTGAAACTAGAAGGGTGTTAGCTTTCATATTGGCACATAGCATCATGTTCAGGTCCTCTACAAAAGTTAAATAAATTAGGCCCCTGGGGTCAAAATTGGCCCCGCACCAGGGGTGGTCAGTTTTCAATAGAAACATATAGTGAAAACTTTGAAAATCTTCTCCTCTGAAACTGGAAGGTTCTCAGCTTCCATATTTGGCACATAGCATCATGTTCAGGTCCTCTACAAAAGTTTTATAAGTTATGCCCCTTGGGTCAAAATTGGCCCTGCCCAAGGGGTGGTCAGTTTTCAATAGAAACATATAGTATAAACTTCGAAAATCTTCTCCTGAATCTGCAAGGTTCTCAGCTTTCATATTTGGCACATAGCATCATGTTCAGGTCCTCTACAAATGATATATAAATTATGCCCCTGTGGTCAAAATTTGCCCTCCCCCAGGGGTAGCCAGTTTTCAATAGGAACATTATATAGAGCAAACTAGGACGTCGGTAAACCGGTTTAAACCCCCAGTGGTGTTTTTGCTACTGACCGTGCCAAGGCGGTACTCTCTTTGTCACCCTTCCTTTTGTTTGCCTTGCGTCTTTGTGCTTGTGATGTTGTTCATGTGTGGGGCGTTTGTCTCTGGTTCTTGTGTGTCTTTTGGTGATTTCTGTGTTCATTTCGTGTGTGTGTGTGCGTTTGGGTGTGTGGTTGTGTGTGTGTGTGTGTGTGTGTGTGTCATGCTGTCTATCGGTGTTTTGGTGGTGGTTCCGTCTTGTATGTGGCTTTGCCTGCTTGATTTTACTACTTTTCCATTTGAAAATCTTCTCCTCTGAAACTGGTAGGTTCTCAGCTTTCATATTTGACACATAGCACCATGTTCAGGTCCTCTACAAAAGTTGGGTCAAAATTTGCCCTGCCCTGCCCCAGGGCGGGCTAGTTTTCAATAGAAACATATAGTGAAAACTTTGAAAATCTTCTCCTCTGAAACTGGAAGGTTCTCAGCTTTCATATTTGGCACATAGCATCATGTTCAGGTCCTCCACAAACGTTATATAAATTATTCCCCTCGGGTCAAAATTTGGTCCTGCCCCAGGGGTAGTCAGTTTTCAATATGAACATATATAGTGCAAACTTTGAAAATCTTCTTCTCTGAAACTGGAAGGTTCTCAGCTTTCATATTTGACACATAGCATCATGTTCAGGTCCTCTGCAAAAGTTGAGTCAAAATTTGCCCTGCCCTGCCCCAGGGCGGGCTAGTTTTCAATAGAAACATATAGTGAAAACTCTGATTGTCTGGTAAGCGCTTCAGGGCCATTCTGACCCTCTTGTTTTTCTAAACCCGTAATATTTGGTATGTAGCTTTATTATAATGAGTTACAGATCAACTTTGAATTTTGTTACACTACATTGATTTTTCACGGAATTACAGCAGCTTGATTTAGAAATGTTCCCGAAATTTCAGGTATTCCAGAGTTTTTTTCTAAACTGTTGCAGATATTGAAGTGATATTTGGTATTTAGCTTTATTATAATGAGTTACAGATCAAGTTTGAATTTTGTTAAGCTTCTTTGATTTTTTTACCGAATAACAGCTGTTGGACATAGAAATTTCCAGGAATTTTTAGGTTTTCCGGAGTTGTTTTCTAAACCCTAGCAGATATAAGTGATATTTGGTATTTAGATTATTATAATGAGTTACAGATCAAGTTTGAATTTTGTCACGGTACATTTATTATACCCCCACCACCTGTGGTGGGGTCTATATAGGAATCACCTTGTCTGACTGTCCATCAGTCACTAGCGTTTTTCCGGGACATTTATACCACCTTCAAACTTATACATGTTATAAGTGTTATGTGGGGACAGTCATCTCCATTTTTCATAACTCTTGCACAAAATTTGACAAAATTCGTCGTCGTCCGAAATCTTAACATTGACCATAACTTCTTCAATTTTTCATTTACAACCTTTATTTTTGGTATGCCTGTTCGTTCATCTTGACAATGACGACTGACGAGCGTTGACAACCGCTTGCAGTGCTCTTGTTTAGGGGGTTATTCCCCTTTGTTACTTTTCATAGGCATTTTTGTCTGGAGCATAACTTCTCAAGTATTGTAGGTACAACTGTGAAACTTTATATATGGATAGAGGGTGATGAGAGGATGTGAAGTCAACAAGGACTGTAACTCTAACCTAATGTTTTGAGGGATTTATTCCCCTTTGTTACTTTTCATAAGTATTGTTTTGTCCAGAGCACAACTTCTCAAGTACTACTTCTACATGACTTCACTGTTGAACCTCAAATTTTGCATATGCATTTATAATGATGTGTAGATGTGTGTGACATAATTTTGATGTGAGTCATTCCTTGATAGGACATTAAATATATTACTTTCCACAAGTGTGGATGAAAGGATTATTGAGCTATTGCCTTTTGTATTGAAGTCAGTGGATCTTTTGACAAGGTGGTGGTTGGTGATATCAATCCCCTTCAGTGATAGTTCTAAATCACTTCAGTCGTATTTTTATGACAGTATTTTTATGTCACGGTGACCTATGGAAGATTAACTTTGTAAATGAAATTGAGGTAAATGTATAATAAGACCAAATGTCTCATTGTAAGTTTGTAACCTATCAGGGAAATTTGAATTATTTCAGGGAAATTTCAGGGTTTTTTTCCATTTGTATGTGGCAGCCCTGAGTTTGCATATTTTTACCTTGTAGACAAGGCTGACCTTTCTGATGGTGAATGGGATGGAACTTTATCAGATGATGAAGAGGAGGATAGTGCAGGTAAAGGTGATGCAAGCGATGCAAGGGGCAATTATAGTACAGCCATGACTGAGGAAAGCAGTATGCCTCAGACTCCATTGGACTGCCCAAAGAACTGCCTCATGTTTCCAGTGACCTCAGGTAAGTTGTTGCAAGTGCAGGTATGATATTTAACCCTTTTCCCGTCTATGTGTATTTCAAATTTTGATTACCTACTGAATATTCATGGACAAAATAGCCACTTTTAAAAGTTAAAAAAGATATCTTTCAAATTCCATTAGCAGACAGAACAGACCCTGATCAGAGCCACCCACTTGTAATTAGCTGGGTGTTGTGATATGACTGAAATACTGTTAATACGACGTAAAACTTGATACAAACCAAACCAAACCTGTTCTTAGCAACCATGGAGTGATTAACCCTTTTCTTCGTAAACACACTTGTCTAAGCTTTTGCAAACAGAGTAAACCCAAACCCTATGGGAGTCATCTGCTCTGTTTGCTTATGGAATGATATACATTGTAGATCTCTAATTCTACAGTTTCTGCCAGGGTCAAAACGTCTCGTTTTTGCAGGATAATAAATGTTAAGCTAATTGTACCCCCACAAACAAAGTTATTTTTCAGTTTTCCAGAATTGTTTTCTAAATCTACAGATATTGAAGTGATATGTGGTATGTGGCTTTATTATAATGAGTTACAGATCAAGTTTGAATTTCGTTATGCTTCATTGATTTTTCACGGAAATACAGTGATTTTACTTAGAAAATTTCCGGAAATTCAGGTTTTCCGGAGTTTTTTCTACACCTGTACTGCAGTACAGATATTGAAGTGATATTTGGTATGTGGCTTTATTATAATGAGTTACAGATCAAGTTTGAATTAGTTATGCTTCATTGATTTTTCACGGAAATATAGTGATTTTACTTAGAAATTTTCTGGAAATTCAGGTTTTCCGGAGTTTTTATTCTAAACTCTTGCTGATATTGATGTCACTGTGATATTTGGTATGTAGCTTTATAATAATGAGTTACAGATCAAGTCTGAATTTTGTTACACTACATTGATTTTAACGAAATTACAGCATTTGACTTAGAATTTTTTAGGAAATTTCAGGTAGTTGTAGTTCTAGTTAATATTCTTACATACATGTTTCTTAGTTATTTCATAGATATTCATAGAGTAAAGGTTTAATTTAAATAATGACTTCCAATTTGGGAAAATTCCTGGTTTATGCAGTGAAACAAAATGATGTCTGCATATTTGTGTGTAGCTCTTTTCACTTTAGATTTAATGTTTTCATTCCATTGACACAATTCCAAATTTGTTTCCAAAATGTAATCTTTAGCACCATATGACCAAAACATTTATCATGAAATATGTTCATAGTCAACTTAATAGTGTTATTAAAAGACTCAACAGGATAATTATGTGTCCATGGCATGTACATAAATATCTAGGTGTTTGTATTCATCAACGAATATAATAGTGGTACTAAGTATTTGCTTTAGTGAAAGAGTCAATCAGTATTATTCTGCTGGGTATGTAGTTTGGGTATGTTGTCATCTAGACTGGGGTAGACAGTGATTGTGCAAAAGAAAACAAATCTATAGGAGCTTTTGGGGTTTGCTTTGTAATTGCTGAGCTTGGACTGATCCCCACTATTTGGCAAAGATGCAACAAATAATACCTGACTGTGTGGTAGCAAAATGCCGACAGTCGTTTCCAAACATTGAAGAAGCACGATTTATGCACCATAAATGGGAGTTATGCCCATATTAAGTTGAAATTATGTACTTTGGGTTTGTCGTCATCTAGACCTGGGTAGACAGTGATCGTGCAAAAGAAAACAAATCTACAGGAGCCTTTGGGTTTGCTTTGTAATTGCTGAGCTTGGACTGATCCCCACTATTTGGCAAAGATGCTAAACATGGAGATGTAACAAATAATACCTGACTGTGTGGTAGCAAAATGCAGACAGTTGTTTCCAAACATTGAAGAAGCACAATATATGCATCATAAATGGGAGTTATGCCCATATGCAGTTGAAATTATGTTATCTTTATAAAAAATACTAGAGGCCTAAAAGTACAGTATTTTTATAACCCCCCCCCCCCCCCCCATTCAGATCTTGGGGCCAATTTGTTTTTGACCTGTCTATTTATTTGTTTGTTTGTCACCAACTTTAACATTGGTCATAACCTTTGAGCCAGTACAGATAGAGACTTGATATTTGGTATGAATATGTATCTCATAAAGCCGTACATTTTGAGGGGTGACATGTCGAGGTCATCATTCAAGGTCAGAGGTCAAATATGTAGGTCAAATCACAGACTTTATAACATTGGCCATAATTTTTGAACCAGTAGAGATAGAGACTTGATATGTGTATCTCATAAAGCTGCACATTTTAAGGGGTGACATGTCAATGTCAAGGTCATCCTTCAGGGTCAAAGCTAAAATTTGGCGGGGCATAGTGTTTCACAAACACATCTTGTTTTCATTGCTGCTCTTTATTATTTGTTCTGTTTAAAATATTGAATTATCAATTAAACTTGCCACATAGTTTACTCCCCCTTATGAAAGGACCTCAATGAAGTGTCTGGCTAGGAGTATGAAGGCATGGTTTTTTGTTCGCACAGCTTTGTAACAGTAGTTATAATGAAGTGTTTGTGTAACCCTGTACTCCATAAATACGCCTTTCCACACCTTTGCAAATATAGGAGCCATTTGATCAGGGTCTGTGCTCTTTTTATACGCCCGTTTGAAAAAACAGTTCATATTACGGAATGGCGCTGTCCGTCCGTCTGTCCGTCCGTCTGTAACATCTCTAACTCAAGTTCTGCTTAGTGGATCCTTCTCAAATGTTAGCACAATGTTTATCTAGATATGCTACAGTAGCCTGCCAAGTCCCAGTTTGTTTTATCCAAGGTCAAGGTCACACAATTGGACTTAGAATTTGCGTTTAGCAAAAATGTTAACCAGTCTGTAACATCTCTAACTCAAGTTCCGCTTGGTGGATCCTTCCCAATTTTAACCAAAATGTTTATCTAGACATGCTACAGTAGCCTGCCAAGTCCCAGCTTTTTTATCCAAGGTCAAGGTCGTTTAATTGGACTTAGATATATTTGCGTTAAGCAAAAATGTTAACCTCAATTTATGTGGAATGAGTCCACATATTTACATAACACCTTGTGATAAAGCTGTGAAACTTGGAGCACTTGTTCACCGTCACAACCTTCATCTGTAGGCAAGAGTAAATAACCGAATTTGACCGAATTATGCCCCTTTTTAACTTTGCTGCTGACCGTGCCAAGGCGGTACTCTCTTTGTCACCCTTCCTTTTGTTTGCCTTGCGTCTTTGTGCTTGTGGTTTGTTCATGTTGTGGAACGTTTGTCCCTGGTTCTTGTGTCTCTTTTGGTGTTTTCTGTGTTCTTTCGTGTGTGTGTGTGTGTGTGCGTTTGGGTGTGTGGTTGTGTGTGTGTGTGTGTGTGTCATGCTGTCTACCGGTGTTTTGGTGGTGGTTGCGTCTTGCATGTGACTTTGCCTGCTTGACTTTACTACTTTTCCATTTAGAATTTTTGGTTAAGGCTTTGTTAAAGTCCATTTATTTACATAACCCTTTGAGATAAAGCTTTAAAACTTGGAACAGTTATACACCATCACACGCTTCACCTGTAGACAAGAGTAAATAACTCTGTCAAGCATTTTGACAGAATTATGTCCCTTTTTAACTTAAAATTTTTGGTTAAGGTTTTGGTTAAAGTCCACTTATTAACATAACCCTTTGAGATAGAGCTTTTAAACTCGGAGCACTTGTTCACCATCACGAACTGCACCTGTAGGCAAGATGATATAATTCTGTCTAACATTTTGACATAATTATGACGCTTTTTAGCTTGGAATTTGTGGTTAAGGTTTTGGTTAAAGTCCACTTATTTACATAACCCTTTCAGATGAAGCTTTTAAACTTGAAACATTTGTTCTCCATCAGAAGCTTCATCTGTAGGCAAGAGTAAATTCAATGTAACTCTAAAGCATTTAGAAACAATTATGGCTCTTTTTAATTTAGAATTTTGGGTTAAGGTTTTTTGTTAAAGTATGCCTATTTACAACCTTGAAACTTGGTCGCAAAATTGGACTTTGAGTTCAGCAAATATATTAACCCCAGTTTATGTTGAACAAGACCCCCACGGGCGTATAACTCTTGTTGCATATGAAATAATATACATATGAGTTTATATATTCTGCCATTAAAGGTCAAAAATTACTCTGCTTATGTGTTATGAAAAATAACCTAATTATTAGTCATGATGTCATTGGTTCTCATATTATTATCCATGGAGTAAAGTTTTAAGATGAGAAATAGTAATGCAGGAGCTTTCTGCATTTTCTGTGTCATGCAGTATTAATAAAGCTGCTTCATGCCCTTACACTATAGATTATAATAGATACACCTCTGAATGCCTTTAGAAACAGTATAGACACTGATCAGGTGACTCCTGTAGAGGTGTGATAAACCATTTGAATACAGTAGAACCTGTCAAAAAAGAAGTCTAATTGTGGGTCAGTAAGGCAGGTGGTAGCTTAATACAGGTCAAAAGTAAAGTAGAAATATCCTATTTGAGCTTTCTGCATTACATTTGACCTGCATTAATCAACCACCTGTGTTTAGGACTCCTGTTTTCAGTAAATGAATGACCCCTTAAAACAGGTTCTACTGTATACAGGTACATATCTTGATCTGAATTTACAACAGCAACTTACTGATCATATTATTGATTATTGACTTAAGCAGGTAATGTTTACAAAATAAACCATTATCTTTGTTATATTATGGTAGGTACAGTTAAACTATTGACTGGTTTTTACAAATCTTCTATACCTCTGTATTTTCAGCCAATGTTTACATGTGCCATATTAACAGTGGAAAAAAATGCTTTTCGGTTTTACCAAACTTATAAAAATGTAGTTTTGTAAATACTCTTGTCAGATGAAGACAACTATAGATTTTGGGTTGAATCAAATTACTATGTCTAGAGTTATCTGCCTTTGATTACAGGTCCCTCTCTGATTAAATCAGTTTTCTAGTTATAATGATGATTAGTCATAACAGAAACTGTAGAATCAGTCCTGCATAATTCCATAAGCATGTAAGATGCTATCTGATCAGAGCCCTGCCGTTTACTTATGAAATGATAATAGACTTGACGCTACAGCTTCTACCAGTATCAAAAAATATTGTGAACATATATGTATACTATTACAAAGAAGCCTTCTGAATTGGGTCTGCTCTGTTTGCAAAGGCGTGGAAAAGCATAGCATTTGTATGAGTGGAAAGGGTTAAGCTACCGCTTGTCTGAAATAAACTTCAGAATTAAGTATCTTCTGAAACATTGTAGAGTGGTTTTACTGTACATTGCATTGACTATGGTTTTCAAGCCAGCACTTATTTCAAAGATAATTTGAGCTCAAGGTATTTTTTTTGCAACTAATAATGGAGAGGGTAGTTGGCTGTTGTACTTCATGCATGCATGTAGAAAACACATTGTTCGGAATGGCAAATTGCTTCCATTTCTGACTACTGTGTCAGATAAAGTTGCCAGAAGAGACTTTGCACCCATGGATAGAATAGAAAAAACAAAGTGTGCTGCAACCATCATACACAGATTGACAACAGAGATGACATTTGAACCTATGTCAGAAAACTCAATGATGGCTGAATGGAAGCAAAGATGGCTGACAGAGAACTAGTCAAAATCTGGCACATGCATCACAAAGAATAAATATAGAGAAACTTGTCTATAGCTAATTCAGACTGAATAAATATAGCGGCCTATAATAGCAGGGCATGCCTTTTTCTGGCAGTATTCGAAAAACATCATTTTAATAATTGGGATTTTTTCCGCAGTAAAACTCCATGATTTTTAGCATTTTAATCAAAATGTGGTCATTATTGGGATTTTTTTCCTAAAATTCGGAAAAATGTTAACTATATTGAATTGGGAATGGATCCTATTTATAGACCTGTATAGATGCCAGAAAAATGACTGCAGGTGGTTGCTTAACCCATTCCCTCATATTGACGCCTCTGTAAAATCACTTTTTGAAACCATTTGGCCCCACCCCAGGGGTGCCTTGTTTTCTATAGAAACTTTGAAAATCTTCTCTGAAACTAGAAGGGTGTTAGCTTTCATATTGGCTCATAGCATCATGTTCAGGTCCTCTACAAAAGTTAAATAAATTATGCCCCTGGGGTCAAAATTGGCCCCGCACCAGGGGTGGTCAGTTTTCAATAGAAACATATAGTGAAAACTTTGAAAATCTTCTCCTCTGAAACTGAAAGGTTCTCCGCTTTCATATTTGGCACATAGCATCATGTTCAGGTCCTCTACAAAAGTTTTATAAGTTATGCCCCTTGGGTCAAAATTGGCCCTGCCCAAGGGGTGGTCAGTTTTCAATAGAAACATATAGTATAAACTTCGAAAATCTTCTCCTGAATCTGCAAGGTTCTCAGCTTTCATATTTGGCACATAGCATCATGTTCAGGTCCTCTACAAATGATATATAAATTATGCCCCTGTAGTCAAAATTTGCCCTCCCCCAGGGGTAGCCAGTTTTCAATAGGAACATTATATAGAGCAAACTAGGACGTCGGTAAACCGGTTTAAACCCCCAGTGGTGTTTTTGCTACTGACCGTGCCAAGGCGGTACTCTCTTTGTCACCCTTCCTTTTGTTTGCCTTGCGTCTTTGTGCTTGTGATGTTGTTCATGTGTGGGGCGTTTGTCTCTGGTTCTTGTGTGTCTTTTGGTGATTTCTGTGTTCATTTCGTGTGTGTGTGTGTGCGTTTGGGTGTGTGGTTGTGTGTGTGTGTGTGTGTGTGTCATGCTGTCTATCGGTGTTTTGGTGGTGGTTGCGTCTTGTATGTGGCTTTGCCTGCTTGACTTTACTACTTTTCCATTTGAAAATCTTCTCCTCTGAAACTGGTAGGTTCTCAGCTTTCATATTTGACACATAGCATCATGTTCAGGCCCTTTACAAAAGTTGGGTCAAAATTTGCACTGCCCTGCCCCAGGGCGGGCTAGTTTTCAATAGAAACATATAGTGAAAACTTTGAAAATCTTCTCCTCTGAAACTGGAAGGTTCTCAGCTTTCATATTTGGCACATAGCATCATGTTCAGGTCCTCCACAAACGTTATATAAATTATGCCCCTCGGGTCAAAATTTGGTCCTGCCCCAGGGGTAGCCAGTTTTCAATAGGAACATATATAGTGCAAACTTTGAAAATCTTCTTCTCTGAAACTGGAAGGTTCTCAGCTTTCATATTTGACACATAGCATCATGTTCAGGTCCTCTGCAAAAGTTGGGTCAAAATTTGCCCTGCCCTGCCCCAGGGCGGGTTAGTATTCAATAGAAACATATAGTGAAAACTCTGATTGTCTGGTAAGCGCTTCAGGGCCATTCTGGCCCTCTTGTTTTTCTAAACCCGTAATATTTGGTATGTAGCTTTATTATAATGAGTTACAGATCAACTTTGAATTTTGTTACACTACATTGATTTTTCACGGAATTACAGCAGCTTGATTTAGAAATGTTCCCGAAATTTCAGGTTTTCCAGATTTTGTTTCTAAACTGTTGCAGATATTGAAGTGATATTTGGTATTTAGCTTTATTATAATGAGTTACAGATCAAGTTTGAATTTTGTTAAGCTTCTTTGATTTTTTTACCGAATAACAGCTGTTGGACATAGAAATTTCCAGGAATTTTTAGGTTTTCCGGAGTTGTTTTCTAAACCCTAGCAGATATAAGTGATATTTGGTATTTAGATTATTATAATGAGTTACAGATCAAGTTTGAATTTTGTCACGGTACATTTATTATACCCCCACCACCTGTGGTGGGGTCTATATAGGAATCACCTTGTCCGACTGTCCATCAGTCACTAGCGTTTTTCCGGGACATTTATACCACCTTCAAACTTATACATGTTATAAGTGTTATGTGGGGACAGTCATCTCCATGTTTCATAACTCTTGCACAAAATTTGACAAAATTCGTCGTCGTCCGAAATCTTAACATTGACCATAACTTCTTCAATTTTTCATTTACAACCTTTATTTTTGGTATGCCTGTTCATCTTGACAATGACGACTGACGAGCGTTGGCAACCGCTTGCAGTGCTCTTGTTTAGGGGGTTATTCCCCTTTGTTACTTTTCAGAGGCATTTTTTGTCTGGAGCATAACTTCTCAAGTATTGTAGGTACAACTGTGAAACTTTATATATGGATAGAGGGTGATGAGAGGATGTGAAGTCAACAAGGACTGTAACTCTAACCTAATGTTTTGAGGGATTTATTCCCCTTTGTTACTTTTCATAAGTATTGTTTTGTCCAGAGCACAACTTCTGAAGTACTACTTCTACATTACTTCACTGTTGAACCTCACATTTTGCATATGCATTTATAATGATGTGTAGATGTGTGTGACATAATTTTGATGTGAGTCATTCCTTGATAGGACATTAAAATATTACTTTCCACAAGTGTGGATGAAAGGATTATTGAGCTATTGCCTTTTGTATTGAAGTCAGTGGATCTTTTGACAAGGTGGTGGTTGGTGATATCAATCCCCTTCAGTGATAGTTCTAAATCACTTTAGTCGTATTTTTATGACAGTATTTTTATGTCACGGTGACCTATGGAAGATTAACATTGTAATGAAATTGAGGTAAATGTATAATAAGACCAAATGTCTCATTGTAAGTTTGTAACCTATCAGGGAAGTTTGAATTATTTCAGGGAAATTTCAGGGGTTTTTTCCATTTGTATGTGGCAGCCCTGAGTTTGTATATTTTTACCTTGTAGACAAGGCTGACCTTTCTGATGGTGAATGGGATGGAACTTTATCAGATGATGAAGAGGAGGATAGTGCAGGTAAAGGTGAGGCAAGCGATGCAAGGGGCAATTATAGTACAGCCAGGACTGAGGAAAGCAGTATGCCTCAGACTCCATTGGACTGCCCAAAGAACTGCCTCATCATGTTTCCAGTGACCTCAGGTAAGTTGTTGCAAGTGCAGGTATGATATTTAACCCTTTTCCCGTCTATGTGTATTTCAAATTTTGATTACCTACTGAATATTCATGGACAAAATAGCCACTTTTAAAAGTTAAAAAAGATATCTTTCAAATTCCATTAGCAGACAGAACAGACCCTGATCAGATGGCTCCTATTGGAGCCACCTACTTGTAATTAGCTGGGCGTTGTGATATGACTGAAATACTGTTAATACGACGTAAAACTTGATACAAACCAAACCAAACCTGTTCTTAGCAACCATGGAGTGATTAACCCTTTTCTTCGTAAACACACTTGTCTAAGCTTTTGCAAACAGAGTAAACCCAAACCCTATGGGAGTCATCTGCTCTGTTTGCTTATGGAATGATATACATTGTAGATCTCTAATTCTACAGTTTCTGCCAGGGTCAAAACGTCTCGTTTTTGCAGGATAATAAATGTTAAGCTAATTATACCCCCACAAACAAAGTTATTTTTCAGTTTTCCAGAATTGTTTTCTAAATCTACAGATATTGAAGTGATATGTGGTATGTGGCTTTATTATAATGAGTTACAGATCAAGTTTGAATTTAGTTACGCTTCATTGATTTTTCACGGAAATACAGTGATTTTACTTAGAAAATTTCCGGAAATTCAGGTTTTCCGGAGTTTTTTCTACACCTGTACTGCAGTACAGATATTGAAGTGATATTTGGTATGTGGCTTTATTATAATGAGTTACAGATCAAGTTTGAATTAGTTATGCTTCATTGATTTTTCACGGAAATATAGTGATTTTACTTAGAAATTTTCTGGAAATTCAGGTTTTCCGGAGTTTTTTTCTAAACTCTTGCTGATATTGATGTCACTGTGATATTTGGTATGTAGCTTTATAATAATGAGTAACAGATCAAGTCTGAATTTTGTTACACTACATTGATTTTAACGAAATTACAGCATTTGACTTAGAATGTTTTAGGAAATTTCAGGTAGTTGTAGTTCTAGTTAATATTCTTACATACATGTTTCTTAGTTATTTCATAGATATTCATAGAGTAAAGGTTTAATTTAAATAATGACTTCCAATTTGGGAAAATTCCTGGTTTATGCAGTGAAACAAAATGATGTCTGCATATTTGTGTGTAGCTCTTTTCACTTTAGATTTAATGTTTTCATTCCATTGACACAATTCCAAATTTGTTTCCAAAATGTAATCTTTAGCACCATATGACCAAAACATTTATCATGAAATATGTTCATAGTCAACTTAATAGTGTTATTAAAAGACTCAACAGGATAATTATGTGTCCATGGCATGTACATAAATATCTAGGTGTTTGTATTCATCAACGAATATAATAGTGGTACTAAGTATTTGCTTTAGTGAAAGAGTCAATCAGTATTATTCTGCTGGGTATGTAGTTTGGGTATGTTGTCATCTAGACTGGGGTAGACAGTGATTGTGCAAAAGAAAACAAATCTATAGGAGCTTTTGGGGTTTGCTTTGTAATTGCTGAGCTTGGACTGATCCCCACTATTTGGCAAAGATGCAACAAATAATACCTGACTGTGTGGTAGCAAAATGCCGATAGTCGTTTCCAAACATTGAAGAAGCACGATTTATGCACCATAAATGGGAGTTATGCCCATATTAAGTTGAAATTATGTACTTTGGGTTTGTTGTCATCTAGACCTGGGTAGACAGTGATCGTGCAAAAGAAAACAAATCTACAGGAGCCTTTGGGGTTTGCTTTGTAATTGCTGAGCTTGGACTGATCCCCACTATTTGGCAAATATGCTAAACATGGAGATGTAACAAATAATACCTGACTGTGTGGTAGCAAAATGCAGACAGTTGTTTCCAAACATTGAAGAAGCACAATATATGCATCATAAATGGGAGTTATGCCCATATGCAGTTGAAATTATGTTATCTTTATAAAAAATACTAGAGGCCTAAAAGTACAGTATTTTTATGAACCCCCCCCCCATTCAGATCTTGGGGCCAATTTGTTTTTGTCCTGTCTATTTATTTGTTTGTTTGTCACCAACTTTAACATTGGTCATAACCTTTGAGCCAGTACAGATAGAGACTTGATATTTGGTATGAATATGTATCTCATAAAGCCGTACATTTTGAGGGGTGACATGTCGAGGTCATCATTCAAGGTCAGAGGTCAAATATGTAGGTCAAATCACAGACTTTATAACATTGGCCATAATTTTTGAACCAGTAGAGATAGAGACTTGATATGTGTATCTCATAAAGCTGCACATTTTAAGGGGTGACATGTCAATGTCAAGGTCATCCTTCAGGGTCAAAGCTAAAATTTGGCGGGGCATAGTGTTTCACAAACACATCTTGTTTTCATTGCTGCTCTTTATTATTTGTTCTGTTTAAAATATTGAATTATCAATTAAACTTGCCACATAGTTTACTCCCCCTTATGAAAGGACCTCAATGAAGTGTCTGGCTAGGAGTATGAAGGCTTTTTTTTTTGTTCGCACAGCTTTGTAACAGTAGTTATAATGAAGTGTTTGTGTAACCCTGTACTCCATAAATACGCCTTTCCACACCTTTGCAAATATAGGAGCCATTTGATCAGGGTCTGTGCTCTTTTTATACGCCCGTTTGAAAAAACAGTTCATATTACGGAATGGCGCTGTCCGTCCGTCTGTCCGTCCGTCTGTAACATCTCTAACTCAAGTTCTGCTTAGTGGATCCTTCTCAAATGTTAGCACAATGTTTATCTAGATATGCTACAGTAGCATGCCAAGTCCCAGTTTGTTTTATCCAAGGTCAAGGTCACACAATTGGACTTAGAATTTGCGTTTAGCAAAAATGTTAACCAGTCTGTAACATCTCTAACTCAAGTTCCGCTTGGTGGATCCTTCCCAATTTTAACCAAAATGTTTATCTAGACATGCTACAGTAGCCTGCCAAGTCCCAGTTTTTTTTCCAAGGTCAAGGTCGTTTAATTGGACTTAGATATATTTGCGTTAAGCAAAAATGTTAACCTCAATTTATGTGGAATGAGTCCACATATTTACATAACACCTTGTGATAAAGCTGTGAAACTTGGAGCACTTGTTCACCGTCACAACCTTCATCTGTAGGCAAGAGTAAATAACCGAATTTGACCGAATTATGCCCCTTTTTAACTTAGAATTTTTGGTTAAGGCTTTGTTTAAGTCCACTTATTAACATAACCCTTTGAGATAGAGCTTTTAAACTCGGAGCACTTGTTCACCATCACAAACTTCACCTGTAGGCAAGATAACATAATTCTGTCTAACATTTTGACATAATTATGACGCTTTTTAGCTTGGAATTTTTGGTTAAGGTTTTGGTTAAAGTCCACTTATTTACATAACCCTTTCAGATGAAGCTTTTAAACTTGAAACATTTGTTCTCCATCAGAAGCTTCATCTGTAGGCAAGAGTAAATTCAATGTAACTCTAAAGCATTTAGAAACAATTATGGCACTTTTTAATTTAGAATTTTTGGTTAAGGTTTTTTGTTAAAGTATGCCTATTTACAACCTTGAAACTTGGTCGCAAAATTGGACTTTGAGTTCAGCAAATATGTTAACCCCAGTTTATGTTGAACAAGACCCCCACGGGCGTATAACTCTTGTTGCATATGAAATAATATACATTTGAGTTTATATATTCTGCCATTAAAGGTCAAAAATTACTCTGCTTATGTGTTATGAAAAATAACCTAATTATTAGTCATGATGTCATTGGTTCTCATATTATTATCCATGGAGTAAAGTTTTAAGATGAGAAATAGTAATGCAGAAGCTTTCTGCATTTTCTGTGTCATGCAGTATTAATAAAGCTGCTTCATGCCCTTTCACTATAGATTATAATAGATACACCTCTGAATGCCTTTAGAAACAGTATAGACACTGATCAGGTGACTCCTGTAGAGGTGTGATAAACCATTTGAATACAGTAGAACCTGTCAAAAAAGAAGTCTAATTGTGGGTCAGTAAGGCAGGTGGTAGCTTAATACAGGTCATAAGTAAAGTAGAAATATCCTATTTGAGCTTTCTGCATTACATTTGACCTGCATTAATCAACCACCTGTGTTTAGGACTCCTGTTTTCAGTAAATGAATGACCCCTTAAAACAGGTTCTACTGTATACAGGTACATATCTTGATCTGAATTTACAACAGCAGCTTACTGATCATATTATTGATTATTGACTTAAGCAGGTAATGTTTACAAAATAAACCATTATCTTTGTTATATTATGGTAGGTACAGTTAAACTATTGACTGGTTTTTACAAATCTTCTATACCTCTGTATTTTCAGCCAATGTTTACATGTGCCATATTAACAGTGGAAAAAAATGCTTTTCGGTTTTACCAAACTTATAAAAATGTAGTTTTGTAAATACTCTTGTACATCGGTCACCACCTAGTCTTGTCTTTGAAAAATCACTGATCAGAAATTTACTATTTCCCTGTTGAATATTGGTGTTAGAAATATTGACATCATAAATTCTTTTCAGCTGAATCTTTTAGGGCCCTATATGAATCACATTTTCTGTCTGTCCGTCCATCTGTCCGTCCCTTTTGATGTGACTCGATAACTCAGAGTACTCAACATATTGATTTCATATTAAAGGCATATGCTTTGTATGATCAGATGAAGACAACTATAGATTTTGGGTTGAATCAGATTACTATGTCTAGAGTTATCTGCCTTTGATTACAGGTCCCTCTCTGATTAAATCAGTTTTCTAGTTATAATGATGATTAGTCATAACAGAAACTGTAGAATCAGTCCTGCATAATTCCATAAGCATGTAAGATGCTATCTGATCAGAGCCCTGCCGTTTACTTATGAAATGATAATAGACTTGACGCTAAAGCTTCTACCAGTATCAAAAAATATTGTGAACATATATGTATACTATTACAAAGAAGCCTTCTGAATTGGGTCTGCTCTGTTTGCAAAGGCGTGGAAAAGCATAGCATTTGTATGAGTGGAAAGGGTTAAGCTACCGCTTGTCTGAAATAAACTTCAGAATTAAGTATCTTCTGAAACATTGTAGAGTGGTTTTACTGTACATTGCATTGACTATGGTTTTCAAGCCAGCACTTATTTCAAAGATAATTTGAGCTCAAGGTATTTTTTTTTTGCAACTAATAATGGAGAGGGTAGTTGGCTGTTGTACTTCATGCATGCATGTAGAAAACACATTGTTCGGAATGGCAAATTGCTTCCATTTCTGACTACTGTGTCAGATAAAGTTGCTAGAAGAGACTTTGCGCCCATGGATAGAATAGAAAAAAACAAAGTGTGCTGCAACCATCATACACAGATTGACAACAGAGATGACATTTGAACCTATGTCAGAAAACTCAATGATGGCTGAATGGAAGCAAAGATGGCTGACAGATAACTAGTCAAAATCTGGCACATGCATCACAAGGAATAAATATAGAGAAACTTGTCTATAGCTAATTCAGACTGAATAAATATAGCGGCCTATAATAGCAGGGCATGCCTTTTTCTGGCAGTATTCGAAAAACATCATTTTAATAATTGGGATTTTTTCCGCAGTAAAACTCCATGATTTTTAGCATTTTAATCAAAATGTGGTCATTATTGGGATTTTTTTCTTAAAATTCGGAAAAACGTTAACTGTATTGAATTGGGAATGGATCCTATTTATAGACCTGTATAGATGCCAGAAAAATGCCTGCAGGTGGTTGCTTAACCCATTCCCTCATATTGACGCCTCTGTAAAATCACTTTTTGAAACCATTGTGGTAATTTTAAATATATCACATTGATTTCAGAACTATACAATTCTAAACATTTCCTTTTTTCTTTTAAATGTTACTTTTCAGTGGATTTATTCAAGGAGATTGAGTCTAAAATAGCCTATGAGGTAATGGATTAATGCTGGTATATAAGCTTAGAATTAGACATTTTGGGCGGTCATTATAGAGAGATTTACTGCAGTACAGTGAATTTGAGTGAAACCTCTCTAAAATAGGAGAATAAAATCAGCTGAAAGATTCAAACACTGGCAATTATCCCAGTTAAAAGTTTCAAACACTGGCAATTATCCCAGTTAAAAGTTTTAAACACTGGCAATTATCCCACTTAAAAGTTTCAAACACTGGCAATTATCCCTTTTTCTGTTGCATATTAATGTAAGATGTAATGAAATCATAAATATTTCTTAGCTGAATATTCATAATGGCATATGAACACTGTTTTGGTAGAAACTGTAGTGGCAGATCTATTATGATGTCATAATTATTTAAGCAAACAGAGTAGATGGTTACCCTTTGCATGATCACAAGGGGCGACTTGTAAGGGTTTAACATAAACTGGAGTTTGCATTTCTGATTGTCAATCAGGTGTTAAAATTTCTGGATCCATACCCCATATTTTATCTCGATTTAAATGGGATGTGGATTGGGCAACTTTTCTCCTGTCTCGGTGCCATAGGACATATACAATAGTATTGAAGTGCTGCAGACCCAACTCACTCACTCACTCTCTGATCAGACTGCTCATACAGATCCTGTCTGATTGGGATCATCTCTGTTTCCATATTGGTTAACCCTTTCCCTCATATAGACGTGTTTTCACACATTTGCAAACAGAGTCGACCCAGATCAGCCGGCTCCTAGAGGAGCCGTCTGATCAGAGTCTGCTCTGTTTGCTTATAGAATTTGAAAGATCTGTGTCTTTACTTTCTAAAATGTCTACAATGTTCCACCTTCCATATTTCTTTGAAGTATGTTTGTTAATGAATATTCAGTAGGTATTGAAATTTGGAATAAACATAGAACAGGCAAAGGGTTAAAAAGCATTTGTATGAAGGACAGCGTTAAATAGTACAGTGGAACGTCTATACAGTAGCCATTCAAAAAATCTAGTTTCCAGTTTTTCAGACAAGTGGTACTCTTAACCCTCCTCTGTTTGCTTATGAAAAAAGATCCATTTGTAGTTTCTGTCTTGGTCAAAATGCCTTTGTATATGATGTAATTATAAAAAACAAGTCAGTTTATTAAAATCATACGGTCAGTACATCTGAATTCAAGGGTTATTTAGTGCATGCTATGCCTCTAATGACATGTTGACATGGATATGTTTAGTCTTGCTGTGGGAACAGATACGATACTTTTTACTGTGTAAATACTGTGATACTTTTTTGTTATGCGAGAAAAAGAATCTGATGCTCGTTGTCTTTTATGATCACATGTTCCTAAACTCACCAAGAAATGTTATTAAGTTAGCCAAGGCAATTTTCTAAGGCTCGTTTAGGAACATGTGATCTTAAAAGACAACTCGCATCAGATCCTCTATAAACAGGTGCTACTTTATATTATAATGCACTGTAATTGTACGTTGCACTTAATTATTCTTCATTGTTTGCAAAGTCAATAAAACAGCCTTTTTCCTCACCAGCATGGCTTTAATCCTTTGAATATGAGGGACAAGTGAACTGGCATTTACAAACAGTGTAGACCCACATCACAGAGCTCCTAGAGGAGCCCTCGGAGCCCTCGGAGCCGGTTATGCACTGTTTGTTGTTCAAAAGCCAATGAAGCCTTTCATACTGAATGAACTTCTTGAAATTTGCCTTTTTTGTTTTTTATAGGCAGGTTTGCATTTCGAAACAGTTTGTGTGGTTCCTGGATGCTGTATTACTTACATAAAAACAGAATGATGCTTGAACAAGGACAGAATCTGTTCCAATACCTTACAAGAGTTTGTGGAAATATAGCTCAGTACTCATATGACCCCGACCCCGAAAAATATCCTAAAGATATGTCACCTGAGGACAGGGCCAAGTTGCCATCCAAAATGTGTGCCTGCATTACACACAGGTTAACAGAAGATGTCAAGTTTGAACCTAGAGGTAAAAGGCCTCTCAAAGACAGGTTGATAGAGAAGATGAAAAAATTTTTAAATATATTTTAAGATGGATATTATTGGAGTTTTGATGTCCAGGCCTGGTGCCTATAAAATGTTTTGAGGGCCAGAAATATTTCATTCTCAAGCTTTTTTCAGTCATGGAACTTTAGCACGATTTCGTACTCTGACTCAACAAGTTTTATAGGCACTAGGTCGGAATGTGTCTAATGATTAGATCTAAACTATTTGCTTCATAGACATGCTTTTCATACGCCCACCTAATAAAGGTGGTCGTATATTGTCGTGGCCCTGTCCGTCCGTCCGTCCGTTCGTTCGTTCGTTCGTCCGTCAACATTTTGTTTGTCCGCTGTTTTCTGGGAAAACTATTTGACAGATATTAATGAAACTTCACACAAATGTTAAATGCATCAAGATCTGAAGCTGAGTTGATTCTGAGATTCATTTGATTTTTCATTTCAGAGTTGTGGCCCTTGTCTTTAAAAAATATGCAAATAGTTTGTCCGCTGTTTTCTGGGAAAACTGTTTGAGAGATATCAATGAAACTTCACACAAATGTTTAATGCATCAAGATCTGAAGCTGAGTCGATTCTGAGGTTCTTTTGATTTGTCGTTTCGGAGTTATGGCCTTTTTACTTAAAAAATAATGCAAATACATGCAAATAGTTTGTCCGCTGTTTTCTGGGAAAACTATTTGACAGATATTAATGAAACTTAATACAAATATTTAATGCATCAAGATTTGAAGCTGAGTCGATTCTGAGGTTCATTTGATTTGTCGTTTCGGAGTTATGGCCCTTGTCCTTAAAAAATATGCAAATAGTTTGTCCGCCGTTTTCTGGGAAAACTATTCGAGAGATATTAATGCACTTCACACAAATAATTAATGCATCAAGATCTGAAGCTGAGTCGATTCTGAGGTTCATTTGATTTGTCGTTTCAGAGTTATGGCCCTTTTACTTAAAAGATAATGCAAATACATGCAAATAGTTTGTCCGCTGTTTTCTGGGATAACTATTTGACAGATATTAATGAAAGCCGATTCTGAGGATCATTGATTTGTTGTTTTGGAGTTATGGCACTTGCATTTAAAAAAATAATGCAAATCTATGCAAATATGAGGATGGCTTTAACGTTTTCATTTGAAATGATATTTACTTCAATTTTTTTATATGGTTAATGGAAAAGTAGTAAAGTCAAGCAGGCAAAGCCACATGCAAGACGCAACCACCACCAAAACACCGATAGACAGCATGACACACACACACACACAACCACACACCCCAACGCACACACACACACACACGAAAGAACACAGAAAACACCAAAAGAGACACAAGAACCAGGGACAAACGTTCCACAACATGAACAAACCACAAGCACAAAGACGCAAGGCAAACAAAAGGAAGGGTGACAAAGAGAGTACCGCCTTGGCACGGTCAGCAGCAAAAACACCACTGGGGTTTAAACCGGTTTACGGACGTCCTAACCTCGCACCTCTCTAAACCTGAAGGTGAATTTTCACATATATTGCGGGGGGGTTTGATATGTCATTTTATTCTAAAGTTATGGTCCTTGAACTTAGTGTGTTCATTGCTTTGTTAGTCCGTCAACTTTTAGTTTGTCTGTTGTTTTCTGGGAAAACTATTAAAATGATATAAATGAAACTTAACACAAATGTTTTAAGCAACAAAATTTGAAGCTGAGTTTATTTCAAGGTTCATTCAGTTTGTCTTTACAGAGTTATGGCTGTTGCACTTTACAAAAATCTGCAAATATGAGGATTAGCTGTAACTTTTTTTATTTAATAAGATATTCCCTTCATTTTTTTAAAAAATAGTATCACCTTCATATGGAAATCAAGATCTTAAGGACAGATTAGAAAATGTCAACACTTATAAGGCATGTTGAATCAGAGAAAGTTTGCAAGTGGGCGTATTATGTACCGTATGCGGTACTCTTGTTAATCCTACTGGAGCTGTATGATCAGGGTTTGCCTACTGAATAATATAGGTATGGCCATGGCTAAAATTTTCTTGGTCTACTCTGTTTTCAAAGACATCAAAAGGCATATATCTGGTAAATTCTGAGTTACTGCACAACTTATCTAGATCCAAACTGTAGAATATATGTACTTACAATAGTTTTGCACTAAAAATCTTTCTTTTTTTCTATACAAAAATTGCCGTGTTGTCCATTATTAACCCTTTCCCCTGTTCAATATTCATGTAAGAAAAAATGTCATCATGAATATCTATTAGATTTGGCTGAATTTTTATAATGCGAACTTTCAAAGAAATATTTTGCTTTGACAAAATCTGTAGAAGCGGTTCTAAATGAAGTCAAAAGCACATAGAGTAGACCCTTATCAGACAGCTCCTGTAGGAGCCATCTGATCTGAGTCTCATCTGTTTGCAAATTCGTGAAAATGCTTTTTTATGAGGGAAAGGGTTAAATAGTATTTCTTATATGTTACCATGTGTAATATATTTTCATATCTTTCAATGTATTAAAACATATTCATTGCTTACCACAACAGCCTGGAGGGACTGCACCTGATCAAGACCGTTATCTTCAAGGTCAGGGTCATGGCAGAAGTTGATATCAAGTATAATTGAATTGCATATGCAGTCATTCTAAATATATTTAATCTTGATTAACCCATTACTGCATAAGCTATTTTCCAGAATTGTGGAGCAAATGCTCTATTTATCACAATGGTTTCACCAAGTGACTTTTAGAGAAGCATCAAATGGTGTCTATATGCGGGAATGGGTTAAGAAAGTTCATATATTTGTTACCAATAACCGAAAGGTGTGTCAGGCATTTTCAAAGGTCACATTATATATGGATGCTAAGATTAATAGATTTTGGTGTTGGATTTTCAAATAATTTTTCACAATGATTTACCACAACTTGATATTTTGGTGTGTATTTGACCTTTGCTAATATTGATGCCTTTTTGACTCCTCTGTAAAGTCACTTTTTGTAACCATTGTGATAAATAGATCATTTCCTCCAGTGGAACAAATGTTCTGTTTATCGCAGTGGTTTCAAAACTACACAAGTCTTAATTTGTCCTTTCCTCTAGTAAATGTTCCTTTTCAGTAGATTTAGAGGATTGGTCTAAAACTAGCCAATGAGGGAATGGGTTAACCTTTCACCTTCCAGTTGGCTTGCGGTAGGTTGGTGATTCTTCAGTAATAAGACTACCTGTGTATTTGTTTTCAAATTATGTTATGCTGTCAATACTTTCGTTTAGATGAGGTACTCTCTTTGCTGTAGATACTTTTGCTTAGATGCATTTTTGTCATTTTTTATATACACTTGTTAACCCTTTCACTATTCTATGTTTATTCCAAATTTCAACACCTACTGAATCTTCTTGGACAAAATTCGTTATTAATGAAATTAGGAAGGTGGAACATTGTAGCCATTTTATTAAGTAAAGAAATAGATCTTATCAAATTCCATTAGCAAACAGAGCAGACCCTGATTAGATGACTCCTGTTGTTTAGGAGCTGTCTGATCGGGCTCTACTCTGCAAATGGGTGAACAAGTGTTTATATGAAGGTAATGGTTAATACACCAATATACAGTAAAACCTCTCTATAACGGCCACTAAATTGTATTGATTATTTTGTATTTAGGACAGGTGGCCGCTTAAAGCAATGTGAAAGTAAAACAGAATGCTCCTATGGGAGCATTCTGTTTTAACCTTGCTTTAAGCAGCCACCTGCCTTTAACGTAAAATGCTTGATGTAATTTAGTGAACGTTATAGAGAGGTTTTACTATACATAGATGGATGCATGAAGCTCGTAAAAGAGAAAGTATCCATCATTTATATGCATTATCTGAGCTCACTTTTCACAGAGTGTAGGGATTGGAATGAGAGAATTTACCCATTTCCTCCGACCGACGCCTTTGTAAAATTCATTTTTAGCTTGTCTATTTCTAAGAAAAGTCAAGCTATTGTGATCGCTGGGTCGTAGGCGTTGTCGTCGTTGTCCAAAAACTTTAATGTAGCTCATTACCTGAAAAGTATTTATAAGAGGTATCAACATGAAACTTCATAGGTTAGTAATTTCATTGAGGGGAAGGCATCTACATAAGAATTATAACTCTTGATTTTAAAATTTTGGAGTTATGGCCCTTTATTGTTTTGAAAGAATTAATTTAGCTGGACAAGCACCAAATCAGATGAGCATTGGCGCCGCACGCGGCTCTTTGTTTATCGCAGTGGTTTCAAAACTACACAATTAGTTACAATTCCAAAAGTAATACAGAAAGCGCATAAAGGAGCTTGTTACATAACTTTTGTCCTGTATTAATCTACCATCTGTTTAAAAAACAACAGAATAATCATTTTTAAGTGGTTGTACTAGTGAGTCTGTATTGTACATATTAGGGTATGTTAGGACAGTTGCTGAATGATATGCAAGGAATTACAAGCAATGAGGATTTACATAAGTATATATTATTCTATGTAAATTATTAATACGAGTTCCCATTTTTATTAAATGTTTGTGTAAAATTTCTTAGTTATTTTTTCTTTACTAGTCCAACAATATAAAGCAACATAAAACCCAGATCAGATGCAATATATTTTTTCTCACATACCTTGCCTTATCTCCGAGTTAGAACAACGGGTTAAGATTTCCTTATCTGTAACACGTGTAAGATCACTTTAGAACATATGACGTCATACGTCATATATATGACTTTAAACCCTGGAAACCGATGTTTGCATGTCATTTAAACGGCGAAAATGGACTTTTTTGATATGTGAGAAAAAGAATCTGATGCTCGTTGTCTTTTAAGATCACATGTTCCTAAACTCACCAAGAAAATGTTATTAAGCTCGCCAAGGCTCGCTTAATGACATTTTCTAAGGCTCGTTTAGGAACATGTGATCTTAAAAGACAACTCGCAACAGATCCTCTATATCTACATAAAATATGTTTGCACAATTGTTCCTCTTACAAAGTAGGTGTAAACTAACAACTTTGCACAACTGAACAAACCTTTTCTCCAGCACCCCTGTTGGTGTTTGGAATGTACATATCTGTACACTAAGAAGTACGGTCTTAAAATTGCACACTGACAGTAATTATTCAAATCAACGTACATTTGTATATTTATGGCCAGTATTTCTTTATTCCAAACTTTGAAACCATTGACTCTTCATGCATATTCATGTTCGAAATAATGGCGTCATGCATATTGATTAGAGTAATTCTACAGTGCTCCCTCTCTACAACGACACCCTTTGGGATACGAATATTGTATGTGTTGTTCAGAGGGAGTTGTTATAGGGAGTGGACATCAAACATAACTAGCTTGGCTGCAGATCCCCAGATAATGTGTATTTCGGGAACTAAAACCCTATGTTGTGACCACTCTTTAGAATCGTCACAAAGTGACGATTCTAAAGAGTGGTCACAACATAGGATTTGATGGAGGCATAAAGAAAATAAGATGGAAAAAAGGTTGTTTCTGGGGCTTTGTTGTTTCGAAAACAGCGACATGCGTTGTTGTAAGGAGGGAATCGTTATTGGGAGGCATGAGGGCCGTTGTAGGGAGGAAGCACTGTAATAATAGCACACAAACACAATAGGTTAGGCCGTGGCAGAAACTAGAATCGTATCCATTATATTATAAACAAACAGCACATACCCTGGTCAGACGGCTCCTGCAGGAGCCGTCTGATCTGGGTCTACTCTGTTTGCAAAGGCACAGAAACAAAGCGTATTTATAGAGTTAAGGTTTAATGTTTAGGATTGTTGAATTATCATTGGCCATTGTCCACCCGTTCGCGCTTAGTTCATGAATACTAGCGCCCGCAATTCTCAAGAAATGTTCTCAAAACTTTGTATGCATGTACATGGCCGCACAAAACTTTGTATGCATGTACATGGCCGCACAATCAAAACCAAGTTCGCCCCTGTTGAATGTTCGTGTAAGAAATGATGACATCATAAATATATACCAACTTAAACTTTATAATGGCCTACGGACACAGGATGCTTTGGTTTCTCCTAGGCTATGTATAGGTTAGAGCATTTTTATTTCATACTACGGAATATAGTCCTCAAGGCGCGGGACCCGCCGAGAGGACTATGTATAGGTTAGTGTTTGTTTGTCAGCATTTACAAAAATAAATCGGTCTAGCGGGGCGCAGCCCCGCGACCGATTTATTTTGTAAATGCTGACTCACAAATACTAACCAATTTAGTGATTGAAATTATGTTTTGTTCACAAAATGTCGCGCGCCCTATGTAATATACATACCTGTCACCACCCGTCACATATTTCATAAGAGTATCGTGCGGCAAACGCTTGTATGTACCTGAGACGCGATACATTTTCGACAGCAACACCACAGTTTTCCGAGAATAGAAGTGGATATTCAAGCGAATTATAAATGGAGGTTTTGATTTATTGAAATATGCATGAACCAATACTGTCCAAACATGAGGTCACGGCAACTCAATTTTCAATAACCGCTTCAGAATTTTACTTATAAAACCGGTAGGTGATTACATTATACTTTGCAGAGAAATTTCCCGTGATTTCGATGGATTATCAAGAATGATTATTTATTCATTTTCGTCAATGCACATGTCTACAAATCGTTTAACACTTTACTTCACATAAACGCGTTTCACACATTTGCAAACGGAGTAGATCAAAATTTCCAAGTTTATTTGTATGAATGCAAACGAAGTAGACCAAGAACAGACGACTTCTATAGGCAGAGTGTGGTGTCCCCATCAGCGAAATTTGCAGCAAGAGTAGTTTATCAACTCTTTCTATATTCGATCGAGGAAACACCGGTCTTAACCCTTTCCCTCATATCAACACTTTATCGCAACAGAGTAGACAAAGACGTCTAATAAGGGTTCGCTCTATTTCTGTATAAAACTATATTGATCTGATCCTACAGTGTTTGTTTGAACCAAAAGTTCCCTTGAAAAGTTTACATTATTATATTAAACAAATGGGTTATTAATATTCATGAAATTATCAATTCGTGTAGATCTATAAATGTTCCTTAGAGAAAGAGTTAAACACTGCTTCAAACCGGCATGGCTCCAAATTATAGCTAAAGACTCACAAACCCCCTTTAACAACAAACTCACACATTGTTTAGTAATTTAAATCCCTGAGGGTGTCATAAAACATTGTTTTCGTTAAGAGACGGCAAAAATGATTACTGTTTTTAGCTCACCTGGCACAAAGTGCCAAGGTGAGCTATTGGGATGATCCTATGTCCGGCGTCCGTCGTCGTGCGTCGTGCGTATGTGCGTAGTGCGTAGTGCGTCGTGCGTACGTGCGGGCGTCAACAATTTACTTAAACATCTTCTTCTCTGGAACTACAAAGCCATGAGCTTTGATATTTGGTATATAGTATGATGTAATGGTCCTCTACAAAGATTGTTCAAATTATGTCCCCCGGGCCAAAAATGGCCCCGCCCCAGGGCTTATCAGTTTTTCATAGGAAAATCTTTAAAAATCTTCTTCTCTAAAACTGTAAGGCATAGACCTTTGATATTTGGTATGTAGCATCATCTAATGGTCCTCTACTAAGATTGTTCAAATTATGACCCCTGGGTCAAAGATGGCCCCGCCCCGGGGCTTATCAGTTTTTCATAGGAAAATCTTTAAAAATCTTCTTCTCTGAAACTGTCAGGCATAGACCTTTGGTATTTGGTATGTAGCATCATCTAATGATCCTCTACTAAGATTGTTCAAATTATGACCCCTGGGCCAAAAATGGCCCCGCCCCAGGGCTTATCAGTTTTTCATAGGAAAATCTTTAAAATCATCTTCTCTGAAACTGTAAGGCATAGACCTTTGATATTTGGTATGTAGCATCATCTAATGGTCCTCTACTAAGATTGTTCAAATTATGACCCCTGGGCCAAAAATGGCCCCGCCCCGGGGCTTATCAGTTTTTCATAGGAAAATCTTTAAAATTCTTCTTCTCTGAAAATGTAAGGTATAGACCTTTGATATTTGGTATGTAGCATCATGTAATGGTCGTCTACTAAGATTGTTCAAATTATGACCCCCAGGACAAAAATGGCCCCGCCCCAGGGCTTATCAGTTTTTCATAGGAAAATCTTTAAAAATCTTCTTCTCTGAAACTGTAAGGCATAGACCTTTGATATTTGGTATGTAGCATCATCTAATGGTCCTTTACTAAGATTGTTCAAATTATGACCCCCAGGACAAAAATGGCCCTGCCCCAGGGCTTATCAGTTGTTCATAGGAAAATCTTGAAGAAATCATCTTCTCTGAAACTGTAAGGCATAGACCTTTGATATTTGGTATGTAGCATCATCTAATGGTCCTCTACTAAGATTGTTCAAATTATGACCCCTGGGTCAAAAATGGCCCCGCCCCGGGGCTTATCAGTTTTTCATAGGAAAATCTTTAAATATATTCTTCTCTAAAATTATAAGGTATAGACCTTTGATATTTGGTATGTAGCATTATTTAATCGTCCTCTACTAAGATTAATCAAAATATGACTCCCGGACAAAAATGGCCCCGCCCAAGGGCTTATCAGTTTTTCATAGGAAAATCTTTAAAAATCTTCTCCTCCAGAACTGTAAGGTCTAGGCCCTTGATATTTGGTATGTAGCATCATCTAATGGTTTTCTACCAAGATTATTCAAATTATTACCCCTGGGTCAAAAATGGCCCCGCCCTGGGGCTTATCAGTTTTTCATATGAAAAGCTTTAAGAATCTTCTTCTCCAAAACTGTAAGGCAGAGACCTTTAATATTTGGTATGTAGCGCTATCTAATAGTTTTTCTACCAAGATTGTTCAAATTATGTCTCCTGGGTTGAAAACTTCCCCGCCCAGGGGCATATCAGTTTTTTATAGGAAAGTTTTTAAAAATCTTCTCTTAAAAATCTTTAAAAGTCTTCTCTGAACTTGTAAGGCATAGACCTTAGATATTTGGTATGTTGCATTATCTAATAGTCCTCTACCAAGATTTTGAAATTATGAACGCTGGATCAAAATTGACCCTGCTCTGGGGCTTAACAGTTTTTCATAGAAAAATCTTTAAGGTCTATACTCTTTATATTTAGTATGTAGCATCATCTGATGGTTTTCTACCAAGATTTTTCAAATTATGCAATCTGTCATTGAAATCATTAATCTGTTACGAACAGGTGAGCGATTAAGGGCCATCATGGCCCTCTTGTTAATTTTAGTTTATTGTTCATTTATGTTCAATGCTAACGTCCAGCATGATGACTTCAAGAGTAATAAAGATCAGTTTAACCCTTTCGCTGCCAAATTACGTCGTCTGCTAACTTTGTCGTCTGATACAAAAATATTTTTTTTTATATTCTTCATTTTTGTTTCAAAAACATAGTAACAGTAACAAAGTCCGTGTTTTTTCAAAATAACATTGAGTTACCCGGCGTCTCATCTGGATCCAAACTGTTTGCATAGGTAATCAGAGATCCGGCATTGGCAGCGAAAGCGTTAATATTTATTGTGATAATTGTCTTTTGTATCTCCCTTTTTTGAAATCATTTCAAAAGCTTGAATCCACATCAGTTGCTAAAAATACTGTCCGGAATATCGAGGCGTCATGTCAATTTCATTTGCTTCAACAGGCTTCAGCCGCTAGCCGCTATTGTATCCTGTACCTGAACTGATTCTGAACGCAGGTGCAATATAAAATAGACCGACTTACAGGGTAAATTGTCACTTACTTCGGTAAATAGACACTTACCAAATAAATGGCCAGTAACGGCTGATTTACTAAAATAAATCGCCAGAGAATTTGAAAAATACTGCAACGCCATTGGACAAAATATAATTTCAATCACGAAGTAAACTTCAATAAATCGATTTGGACGATATTTACATTCTAATACAAGCACGAGGAAACTTCCACCTCGCGTTGTTCAAAACCGGTATCAGATGCGGAATTAACAAAGTGCATAAATGATCGTATGCCGCGCAAATCACAAAAAGGCAAAGTCATGGATCATGCGAATGTATTGAGAGCGGACCGAGTACCGGGACATTCAATTGGAAATATGTGTAAATTGTATTTAGTAATTCATTTGGAATAATAATAATCTTTATTTCCTCCAGATCATGAGAGCATAGATATATTCCACATACAAACACAATAAACAAGCTACTGTATTTGCACTGCTTTCATAGTAAATTGTTTAAAAGTTTTGCATTGTTTAATCTTAAAATGAATGATGTTAAGGATAAACTACTCTAAAGCAGCATATCCATTCGGGTAAATTATCTTTTTAACATGATCGTTTAAAAAAGAATTTTACCATTCAAAGAAATAAAATTGTATTTAGTAATTTGTGTAGAAAGGTGCTACTTTATTTGCAAATTTCATAGTTCATCCTTTTTTAGTGATTGAAATTATATTTTGTCCAATGGCGTTGCAGTATTTTTCAAATTCTCTGGCGATTTATTTTAGTAAATCAGCCGTTACTGGCCATTTATTTAGTAAGTGTCTATTTACCGAAGTAAGTGACAATTTACCCAGTAAGTCGGTCTATTTTATATTGCACCTGCGTTCAGAATCAGTTCAGGGCGGCTAGCAGCTGAAGCCTGTTGGAGCAAATGAAATTGACATGACGCCTCGATATTCCGGACAGTTTTTTAGCAACTGATGTGGATTCAAGCTTTTGAAATGATTTCAAAGAAGGGGGATACAAAAGACACAATTATCACAATAAATATTAAAATGATTTTTATAACTCTTGCAGTCATTATACTGGACGTTAGCATTAAACATACATGTAAATGAAAAATAAATTAAAAACAGTAATCATTTTGGCTGTCTCTTAACGAAAACAATGTTTTATGACACTCTCAGAGGGTTGAATTACTAAAAATTGTGTGAGTTGGTTGTTAAAGGGGATTTGTGAGTCTTTAGCAATAACTTGGAGCCAGGTCGGTTTGAAGCAGTGTTTAGCTCTTTCTCTAAGGAACATTTATAGATCTACACGAATTGATCAATTCAGGAATATTAATAACCCATTTGTTTAATAATATAAACTTTTCAAGGGAACATTTGGTTCAAACAAAAACTCTAGGATCAGATCAGATCTATATACTTTTATACGGAAATAGAGCGAACCCTGGTATTAAACGTCTGGTCTGTGTCTACTATGTTTGCGATAAAGCGTTGATATGGGGGAAAGGGTTAAGACCGGTGTTTCCTCAATCGAATATAGACAAGAGCTGTGTTGCTGCCAATTTCGCTGATGGGGCCACCAAGTTCTGCCTATAGAAGTCGTCTGTGCTTGCATTTATACAAATAAACTTGCAAACGTTGGTCTACTCCATTTGCAAATGTGTGAAACGCGTTTATATGAAGTAAAGGGTTGAACGATTTGTAGACATGTGCATTGACGAAAATGAGTAGATAATAATTCTTGATTATCCAATCGAAATCACAGAGAATCTCTGCAAAGTACAATGTAATCACCTACCAGTTTTATTAATGAAATTCTGAAGCGGTTATTGAGAGCTTGAGTTGCCGTGACCTCATGTTTGGACAGTATTGGTTCATACATACCAATGTATTTCAATAAATCAAAATCGTCCATTTATAATTCGCTTGAATATCCACTGCTATTCTCGGAAAACTGTGGTGTTGCTGTCGGAAATGTATCGCGTCTCAGGTATATACAAGCGTTTGCCGCACGATACTCTTATGAAAGAGATGACGGTGGTGACAGGTATGTTTATTACATAGGGCGCCGCGACATTTTGTGAACAAAACATAATTTCAATCACTAAATTGGTTAGTATTTGTTAGCCAGCATTTACAAAATAAATCGGTCGCGGGGCTGCGCCCCGCCAGACCGATTTATTTTTGTAAATGCCGACTAACAAACACTAACCTATACATATTTTCACCGATAAATTGACAGTTGCCATTCACAGCTGTCATTTATCGATGAAATGGACAGAAATTTACGCAATATAGTACTGAAGCCAACGCCCTGAAATCTCGCAACCTTATAGGTCAATAGCACAGCGAGGATAGAGCATGTGCTAATTTTAGATCCAACCTTTTTAGCTCGCCTATTCGAAGAATAGGGGGGCTTATGGAATCACCCCGGCGTCGGTGTTGGCTTTTGGTTAAAGTTTTGGGTAAGTGTTGAACTGCACTTATACTACATGAAATATTTACCATAGGAAGCTGATGCTTGAAAAGGAGGTGTCAGGTGTGTTGGACATTGATGTAGTGTAGTTAAAATTTAAAATAAAATTGAATTTCAGCCAAAATTCCACCTGTTTTAGACTTTTTTGGGCTGAAATAGGAAGGTTAAAGTTTTGGGGTAAGTGTTGAAATTTACTAATACTACATGATATATTTGCCCTAGAAAGCTGATATTTGGAATGGAGGTCCCCTGTGTGTTCTACATTGATGCAGTGTAAAATTTAAAATCAAATTGAAATTAAGTCAAATTTTCACCTGTTTTAGACTTAGCGTTTTGGGCTGAAATCTCAAGGTTAACGTTTTGGGGTAAGTTGAAATGCACTAATACTACATGAAATACCGGTAATTGCCCTAGGAAGCTGATACTTGAAATGGAGGTTCCCGGGGTGTTGAACATTGATGACTGAAATCTCAACGTTAAAGTTTTGGGGTAAGTATTAAGATGCACTAATACAACATGAAATATAGCTGGTATTTGGAATAGAGTTTGCCAGTAGGTTTAAAATTTATGTAGTTCAGTTAAAATAGAAAAATATTTTGGATTTAATCTTTGTAGACAAGGTCTACAATAAGCGAGCTTTGCTGTCCTGCGACAGTCTAGTTCATTTTCTAACGAAAATGAGCATTAACTAGAGAAAAGGAATTTGTTTAGAATTTTGTAATTTGGAACCATTGTGATAAATAGAGCATTTGCTGCTCTATTTATCACAAAGGTTTCACAATGTGAATTTTATAGGGGCGCAAACATGCGTTACTAGGGGGCAATGTGTTGGTAAAAAGCACAGATGCTAGGCGCGTGGCCATTTCATAAATACTACTTATAAATACCCTCAAATACGCCAAAACATCATACTTTGACAGTAAAAAAGGAGATTATTTTTCCATACTTTTTCTGACAAAGTATGATGTCTAGACGTATTTGAAGGTATTTATAAGTGGTAGAAGGTGTAGAGTCAGATCTATAATAATATCACTAGCAAACAGCGGTCATTTTACCCATGCAAAAGAACACTAACAATAATGTAATTGTATGCAATAGATTCCATTTTTTATCAGTATGTAAAATTGTTACGATCAATTCTTTACTACATGAGCCGAAGTAAAGCTTTAAAACAACTAGAAAATTGTGTCTGTAAGACACAGTGATGGCCCGTGTAGGTGCTTGCCTAGCTGCGTGTAAAGTTTCCAAGTCATTTGACCTTGGGCTTGTGGTCAGCATGTGCTGGGTGTGCAATGAAAGTATGGATGGTGTTTAATGTGTATATGCAATTCCATGGCAATAGCTACAGTGGTTAGGGAGATATAAGACAATGAAAAACTGTGACAAAAAACTGCACATAAATGTGACAATCAACTGCACGTAAAATATCCAAGTCATTTGACTTCGAACTTGAGCTTGCGGGCAGCATGGGTGGGGTGCCAAATGATAGTATAGATAGTAATTGATGTGTATGTGAAGTTTCATGTGTATAAGTGTAGAAATTGCTGACTTATAACACTTGAAAAACTGTGACAACCAACTGCACCTAAAAGTGTGACACACGGACGGACGGACATGTGCAAAACATAATGCCCCCTACCCCTGACTATCGTCAACGGGGGCATAAAAATGCATCATCATTACTCAGTGTTACTCAACGTTACTCATATTAGGTACCCTAAACAGCGCAGACTCTGATCAGACGGTTTTTTAAGAACGTTTGATCTGGGCCTACTTTGCAAAGACGCGAAAAGGCGTTTACATGTAGTATTTGTAAGTATTATGGAAAACACTTAGGTCTTTATTGATTTACCATACAAGAAGCCCACGGGCAATGCGTCGAACACGCAATGAATTTACGCAATACGTCGGCCTGTACTATGAAACTTTGTTATTTCAAAATCAGCATTTTAACCCTTTCGCTGCCAATGCCGGATCTGTGATTACCTATGTAAACAGTTTGGATCCAGATGAGACGCCGAGTAACTCGGTGTCTTATCAGGATCCAAACTGTTTGTTACTATGTTTTTGAATCAAAAATGAAGAAAATCAAAAAAATGAAAATTTGACAAAGGTAGCCGACGACAAATTTTGGCTGCAAAAGGGTTAATCAGGTTATGGTCTCGAAAGGATCGGGAGAAATCTATTTCTGACCTTAACCCTTTACTCTATAAATACGCATTTCTACGCCTTTGCAAACAGAGTAGACCCAGATCAGACTGCTGCTATAGCAGCAGTCTGATCAGGGTCTGCTCTGTTTGCTTATGATATAATTTAGATATGATTCTACAGTGTCTGCCATTGTCAAAACTTCATGTGCTATTATAACAAAAATCTAATTTATATTCATGATGTCATTTTTGCTTACATGAATATTCATGGTGTACAGGGTTAAATCCCAACCTTTGACATAGACTATACATTTTCTTCAGTCCACCTACCCATCACGATGTTTTTGCCCCCTCCCCCCTTCTCATGTGTGTGGTGTGTGGATGTGCCACTTGGTGGTGCCGTAGGGGAGTTCTTAGGAGATTTGAGGAACCAGCTGCCCGGCAAGGGGACATGCACTTTGCACTTTGTATTGACGCATTATTAAAGTCAATCTGCGATGCCTGTCAGACATGACATCTCTGCAATCACCTATGCTACCTTGCCGCATAATATCTGGCGGACCTAACAATAACAGACAACCGTCTTCTATCATAACATTGGTTTATTTACACACAATGTACAACTAAGGCTCAGGTTTGGCTCTGTTGGACATGGATCCCGATCCCACCGTGCTGGCCCACTTAGCTAGCAGGTACATCGGACAACTTGTCATTAAGGGGCGACCTTTGACAGCCATGCGCACCAGTATCCCAAATTTATAATCATTAGACACAATAATCACAAACTATGTACCAATAGGCTGTAACAAATGTCCCAATATGCTTTAACATATGCTCCAAAAGGCTTCAAAATATGCCCACTAGGCTTCAAGGTATGCCCAAATATGCTACAAAATATGCCCCCAAAATGTTGAAATATGCACCAGAAGGCTCCTAACTGAACAAATCACATTCAAATTAGACATTAGCTTGTTATATTGGGCTGCAACCCCCGAGAACGGATGTATCGCCAATTCAACTACGGCATATACTGGGAGATCAGCATCCAGTCATCATCTACAATGGCGACATCCTGGGCTTCTATCAGAATTGCAATACTTTTAAAATTATACTTTAATGTATAATTATTAAATATGTAATTGAATTGTGCACCTAGATTTTTGTTCCGATTTCGCTGTCGGTCAATCACCCCTTTACCTTTAAGCAAGCTGTGCATAGCCCAATGCCATTACAATAAAACCCCGTTAATGCGACCACTTAATAAACAGTCACTGTGGTTGTTTAAAGCAGGTGGTTGCTTAATGCAGGACGTAAGTTATGCAGAAAGCTACTGTAGGAGCTTTCTGCATAACTGTCATCCTGCATTAAGCTACCACCTGCCTCTGCCACCCAGAATTATGCCCATTTGTTGTGGTCGCATTAGCGGGGTTTTGCTGTAATTACACCAGACTCCCAGGCACCGCGCCGATACTTAATAGTCCCCTGTGGAAGCAAGAACGCTGCATGCCCAAAGTGACTGAAACAAAATAAGAATAAACGGCAGAGGCATGTAACTTACAGAATAGAACATGCAATAATACCATTATTGAACATAGAGCATACACCAGTAAATGAATTAACATACATGTATAATGATGTAACATAAACTAAATACGAAGACGACAGTCACGCTGCTAGACACACACATGCCAATCTGAAAATTACAAAGCATTTGACCGTATATAAAGCAATAACATACTGGGCATGCGGTGGGTGTGATTTTATTCGTCTACAGCGTAAATTTATGACACCATTATCTGACTCACCTTTGATTAGTTGTGAATCAGAAGACAATGGAAACAAAGGAATTTGGGCGGTCTTTACGGGTGCAGTGCACCTTTGTCGCTTCTATCAATGTCAATTCAGCGTGCAGTATGCCGCTTCTATCACATACAAAATTCACAAACACGAAGAGCTCAAACTCCAACAACAAACGACAGCAATCTTCTATCGTAACATTGATTTATCTACACATTATGTGTATGGCTCAAATCTGACCAATCAACAGCTTGAGAACTCAAATCTGACCAATGAAAAGCTTGAGAACGAAACTCAGACTCAGCTAAAAGCTTTATAAGCATGGACCCAGGTTTGGTTCTGTTGGGCATGGTTCCCGATCCCACCGTGCTAGCCCACTTGGTTAGCAGGTACACTGGACATCTTGTCGTAAAATAGCGACCTTTGACAGCCATCCACATCATTGTCCCAAATTTATAACCATTAGGCACAATAGCCACAAACTATGCCCCAATGGGCTTAAACAAATGCCCCATTGTGCTTCAAAATATGCCCCAATAGGCTTCAATGTATGACCAAATAGGCTACAAAATATGCCTCGAAGGCTTCAAAATATGCCCAAAAGGCTTGAATTTAAATTAGGCACCAGAAGGCTCCTAACTGAACAAATCACATGCAAATTAGACATTATCTTGTTATATAACCTGCAACCCCGAGAATGGATGTATCGCCAATTCAACTACGACAGATCCTGAGAGATAAGTAATCCAGCCATCATCTACAATGGCGATACCCCGGGCTTCTATCAAAATTGCAGTCCTTTTAAAATTATACTTTAGTGTAGAATTTTTAAATATACAATGTATACTTAAATTGTGCTCCTAATTATTTTGTTCGGCCAACTGACGCCAACTTGATTGTTGGGAAGCAAGGGGTGCCTATAATTTGCACACACGTATGTCCCCTCAAAATCTGTTGAACCCACTCAAACGACACTATTCATCTGATTTGTTTCAGGGGGTCTATTCTATAGTGGCGTGAAAAGGCATTTGCATGAGAGAAAGGCTTACAACTGCTAAGAGTGGCCTGGCTATATACAGTTTCGTGCCATATTAGACGCCGAATAACCCAATCTAATCGGGATCCAGGTTGTTTGAACTCAGTCAATCGCTTGTACGAATTTGAAGAACAAAATGTACAAATTGCAATATATCCGCGTTTCAGTAGACATCACTTTCTCAGCACGACAATGATTAGTGTTCCCCTCATACGTTTTCTAATGCCATTTCAGAGTAGATCCAGATTAGACAGCTCATACAGGAGATTTCCGATCAGGGTCTGATCTGTAAGCTTATGGGATAATACAGATCATAATCCATGCTTATAAAACGTGTTGGGCTCAAATCTGACCATTCAAAGGCTTGAGAACGAATTCAGACTCAACTAATAAGCTTTATAAGCATGGACCCTGATTTCAGCCAGAATGTCCTAATTAATGTGCAAGTATTAACACGCAGCTCATGAACATCCATTTCGTAATAAATTCTAACCATTCGGTGATAAATTCTAACTATTTCGTAATAAATTCGAACCATTCCATAATAAATTCTAACCCTGAAGTTATAAATTCGAACAATGCAGTGATAAATTCATGGAGAAAATATGTGTAAATTGTATATGCGGGGCTCTGTGTTGATTTTATGAGCGTCATTGTCCTTTAAAGCTCATTTTACCATAGGCACATATATTGTGAACAATTATTTTCATTTTCCACACCGACATAAGATGGACGTACTAAATATATGTCTTGTGGTCCCCCTTGTTTCTCGCAAAAGTTTAGAATGTAACAAATACATTGAGAAAATTCATACGGCAACGGCACCCAGTGCGCTTGATTATTTTGAACGAAAATGTGTACTATTCTGTTAAAATTATTATTCATTTAAAACAGAATTATTATTATAGACATGTGATACGGTCTTTCGGCCTAGCACTGCGAATAAAATATGGCTTAGTTCTCTCAAAGGCCCTTTGACTTATACGGACTTCTGAATGTTTCCTTCGGAAATCGTGATGAATTTCTGTCTGAGTTTTCTCAATAATATTTATGGAGTGCTTAGAAAACACGTGCGTTCCTAAACGTACTCTTTTCATATCATTTTTGTTTGCGCTAGGCCTCGAGTTTTCTTGATAAAGCCAAGAGTCGTATGCCAGCTTCTTATTTTCTAAACAAAGAACGTCGCTTCTAGCCTTTCAATATATGCCCAACATGAAATCTCGGGAATTAAGAATTTTCCTTCTAGCTTTTGAAGAATTAGCTATGCGTTCTAGGGGAAGGGCGATTTTCCGAAACGTTTTATTAACGATTTTTTCTTACGAATTATGCTTATATTCCCCCGCTCGTAAACGTGGATCATCCATATCTAATTAATATCTTCATAGCTGAGCGCGAATCATCGCTCCGTTTGCTCTTCAACTTTGCTACAGCCCCATCCGCCCCTGCATTTTACCATTCTGTTTTTAAAAGTTTCTGGTAGATCTATTACTATATGAGGTGAATCTAATGACAAACTTCTGTTTAATAAATGATTTCTTTAATTCCGTTTTCTTTCTGCATCTGTTCTCCGTTTTTCCATCTGTTTTTCTTTAAGTTCAGCCTTGCGTGTGCGTTCAGCTCTTTTTCTATTTGCGGATGGTGATACTTTTTGTTAAAATGGATGAATGCTTAATGCAGAACGAAAAAAATGTAGAAACTTCCAGGAGGATCCTTCTGCATGTTTTTCGCTCCCATTGTCTTAAAGATGTACTCTGTGCACAGTTTCGCCAATTATGCGTAACAAAATGACATCAAAACCGTAATCGGTGTGACTTAAAACTAATTTGGGGCTACACAATGGACGGAATATAACTTTAAACCCTTCATTTCACAGATGCGCCTTTTAACACATTTGCAAAAAGAGTAGACACAAATCAGACGATCCCTGTAAGTGCCGTCTGATCAGGTTCTGCTCTGTTTGCTTATGGTATAATATACAGTAAAACCCCTCTAAACCGGACGTTAAAATTAGCATAAATGTCGGTATTGGAAACAGGTTGCAGCTTAATGCAGGTTGAAAGTCATGCAGAAAGCTCCTCTAGGAGCTTTCTGCATGACTTTCACCCTGCATTAAGCAGCCACCTGCTTAAAAGTATCTAAATTCTTGTATACTAGAATTCCGGTTTAGAGGGTTTTTTACTGTAGATCTGATTCTACAGTATATATCATGGTCAACATTTTCCGTTAAAGAACTGATTTAGTTAAAGTTCATGATTCTTATTTGTTTCATTGAATGACAGGTTAACCCGTTCATTCTCATATTATTCAAGGAAAGCCCACCCAGATCATACTCTGGAGCCTATCCATTTTTATGTGGAGGGGACACAGCCAACAAGCTATTTTCTGGAATAAGCTATTGATAATGATGGGTTCAACAAACAGTGCAGACCCAGACCAGAGGACTCCTGAAGGATCCCTCTGATCTGGGTATGTATACATTGTTTACATATGTCCATTTAACTCATTACCTCATAGGCTATTTTTAGATCCAGCCTCTTTGAATGTATCTACCGAAACGGAGCATTAACTAGAGGAAAGGAAAAATATAGAATTTTGTAGTTTGAAAACATTGTGATAAATAGAGCATTCGCTCCTATAGGAGCAAATGCTCTATTTATCACAATGGTTTCATAAAGTGACTTTTATAAATGCGCAAAAATGAGTCACTAGGGGATAATGTGTTAACCCTTCGCTTGCTATTCACGTTAATATACGTACCTGTAAATAGTGAAGACCCAGATGAGACAACTCCTGCAGGAGCTGTCTCATCAGGGTCTGCACAATTTACAAATTGATTGTGCAATCAGTGCACTCCACAGCAGTGATTGCACAGCGAAATACGTGTACACAGAGAAGATATATATAATTATACAACAGTGCATGGGTAAAGAAGGAGAAATGTATTTTAAAATTCAGCAAGAGAAGGGTTAATGGATACTGGACACTAATGGATTAAACCAAGCATGGTACGTCTTTAAAGAAGGAGGCCCAGATCAGGAAATTATGACACAGTAAAAAACATAATTATACCAAGCCAACGTGATACATATTAATGAGCATAGGTTGACATTGAAAGATTTTCAGCTCGCATTAGATTGGGGGAATACCCATGCTTACTTCAGTTTAACATTGACCATAGTGTACATGTCTAGAAATAACATAAAAAGTCACACAAAAACGCACACCCTAGCATGCCGAAACATGTTGCGTAAAATATTTCATTCTCCATATGTCTACATTTAAGCCATGAACATTGTTATAAAACAGGATAATATTTGAAAACTGTGTAACGATTTGGCGATATTCTAGCCCCTGTTATGTCAAGAGGCAATTCAAATGGTTGTGATATTCGCTGTAAAGGTAAAAACAATCACAAAGGAAGCTTCCTAACTAATCCATTGCTGGAACAATAAATTTGGCGACATGTGTTGCCACTCAGTCACGTCTCATCTGGATCCAAGCTGACGAAATGTTATCACATTATTACAATCGCTGTTCGAGCGTTGACGATTACATATTTGTTTACTATGTGTTTATTACATGTACAATCAAATCAATCTGAACACTTCACTTAACCTTTTGTATGAAAATAGCCATCTTCATATCTAATATACATCATTTTATAATTAAAAAACTCTTTGTCGATTGTAAAAGAGTTTGAATATTAATTGGACACCAAATACATGGCGTCTGATTTAATTCAACTCTGTTTTTACTAATGTCAGCCAAATACTAATTAGCAAGAAAATGGACTTGGTTCACATCAGAGGTTCAGAAAAGATGCGTAAATTAAAACATTTTAAGGAATACCTCATATATTTCTCCATCAAGCCCTTTGCTGTGACCATTCCTTTTTACAATCGTCATTTTTACAACAAACCCTATGTTGTAACCACTCTTTACAATCGTCTTGAAGGGACGACTCTTAAGAGTACTCAAACCTGAAGGTTTAGTGGAGAAATGACGATTCAAACCTGTATCTATTGCTCTGTGCATTCTTAACAATGAATTCCTTTATACAGTAAAAACGCGATACTGCGAAACTTTAGTAACGAAGAATTGATGTTTTTGTAGGCAGGTGGCTGCTTAATGCAGGGTGAAAGTCATGCAGAAAGCTCCTAGAGGAGCTTTCTGTATGACTTTCACCTTGCATTAAGCTGCAACATGATTGTGTTAAATATCAATAATGGTACGTATTTGAGTGTCCGTAGTATCGGGGTTTTACTGTATGTGTATTTACACGAGCCATCTGGGGACAGCAGCCATTGGCACATGCAACACTTCTAGATGTATGAGCTGTGTCTTTGAGCAGAACAGAGATGGTTCATCATGGACAGTTTCAGTTTGATGTGCAGTTAGCTGGTGATAGCTGCAGACTGCTAGCACGATAAAACCCAGCCATATCAATTGGTATCAGACTGTTTACAGATTGCGAATAGAAAGACTCCATCCAGTATGACTACAAATTAATGTAAACCTCTACACTTTAACTATTCATGTAAACAATTACAATGTACATCATTAATATTGATAAGATTTGTTCTATATTGGTATACGAAGGGATAATGTTTTGGTAATTGAAGAAACTTTAGAGTTATAGCTATGTCATAAGCAGACAGAGCAGACTCTGATCAGACGGTTGCTACAGGAGCCCTCTGATATCGATCTGCTCTGATTACAAAGGCATAGAAAGGCGTACTGAACAGATGGTGGGATTGTGTTGTAATGGAGTTCATATATTGACTAAGATTAGTCACCATGTATTTAACCGCTTTTCCTGATGAATACTTATTCGAAACAAAGTGTGTATGTTAATCAGTTGATTTGTTTTATAATGATATCATGGACTATAGAATAAGTACTATGATAGAAACTGTATATTCATATCATATCTACAGTAGAACCGGTTTAACTCATTCTCTCCTAGGAAACAACATTTTAATTGCATTCTCTCCTAGTTTTTTTCCAACCACTTTGAATAAATCCACCGAAAAGGAGCATTAACTATAGAAAAGGAGAGGTTTAGAAATGTGTCGTTTTGAAACCATTGTGATAAATAGAGCATTTGCTCCTATGGAGCAAATGCTCTGTTTATCACAATCGTTTCATATGTGACTTTTATAGAGGCACAAAAGTGCGTCACTAGGGGGTACTGTGTTAAGCAGCCATCAAAATGATTATTATGGTTCTGTAAGGCAGGCGGTTGGTTAATACAGGCCAAAAGTAACAGAAAGCTCTTATAGGAGCTTTATGCATTACTTTGGCCCTGCGTAAGGCAACCATCTGCTTTTTAAGACCCATATGTTTAATAAATGAATGGCTGCTTAGGACAGGTTATGTTGTATATTATTAAATTAGCAAATACATGAAATAGAGCAGTCCCTGGCCAAATGGTATACAGGTGTCGTCTAACTTGGGTCTACTTAGTTTGCAAATGCGTGACAATGTGTTTTTATAAGGTTAAGGGTTACAATCAGAGGCTAATATTCTGTAAAGTCCAAAGTCATAGATAAACAAGCATATTTCAAACACTAAAATAGTCATTTCTTTACCAAATCCTGTAGGGTAACCAATCATTTAGAACCATTCTGAAAAATCGATTCCATAGATTGGCACAACACAGTTTGGTGGAGAAATATATTGGAAACTAGTATTTCTACAAGAGATTTATATTTACGCATATTATATTTTGCCTTTGTGATAGCATTAAACTATTGTAAACGTATATAAATACTGAATAGGGAAATGTACTGATCAATAGCTGTAGCTCTGTTGGCAGCTGGTCTCTGGCCACACTATACACATAACTACAAGACGAATACTGATGCAAGGCATTGGATCGCCGCGAAATTTGTGTACAAGGAAGGTTTTTAATAAGGAACTGTTTTGTTAAGACAATTGAAATACAACATTTCATTAAAAACTTAACGAGATATGTAGCCTCTAGAGTGTAATGACGTAGTGACCTAGTTTTGAACCCGACATGATCCATATTTGAACTTGACCAAGATTGCATGTGGACAAACATTCTGATAAAATTTCAGTAAGATCTGATAACATTTGTAGCCACTTGAGTGTGAACAAGATTTTTCTATGATTTGACCTAGTGGCCTAGTTTATGACTGCAGGCGATTCATATTCGAACTTGACCTAGATATCATCAGGGTCAATACAGAAACCAATTTACTTAAAGATCAAGTGCAAAATGTGGCCTCCAGAGTGTTTAGGATTTTGTAAGATTTGACCTAGTGACCTAGTTTTTGACCCGACATGACCAATATTCGAACTTGGCGTAGATTTCATGGAGACACATTCTGATAAAATTTCAGTAAGATCCAATAAGATTTGTAGCTTCTAGAGCATTAACAAGATTTTCTAAGATTTGACCTAGTGACCTTGTTTTTGAGCCCGGGCGACCCATATTCGAGATTGACCTAAATTTCATACAGGGCAAAACACAAACCAATTTACTTAGAGATCAAGTGCAAAATGTGGTATCTCAACGGACAACAGACGAGGGACATCCAACGATCCTAAAAGCTCAGCATGAGCACGTCGTGCTCTGGTGAGCTAAAAAAATGAGGATAAATGAATATCCTACTCCCCTTCTCTAAAAAGGTGATAATAAAGAGACAAGGCTATAAATTAAAAATATAGTCATTTATTATGAAACAAATAACTATGTAAACAAGAAAGTATACTATGGTATGCTGATAAAGAACTCTGTTGCAAACTGTAACAAGTAAATACCTGGTAAAACTATTATGACATATGCATTGTTGGAAGTATCACATGAAACTTGACACAAATATCTAGGGCGGTCATTGATTGGTTCAGAGGCATATTGACGATACCAAAACGTAAGAGGATAAATATTTTATCCCGTCACTACAGCCGCTAGTGACGTAATAAAGGGGTAGCATAATAAACCTTAGTTTATATGTACAGTAGAGGTTTATTTGTATAGTAGGTGTAGGAATTTCTTCTTATAACAGGAACTATTTTTAATTTTTCTACAAATTTGTTTTACCAAAAATAACGTATCAGTTGAAAAAAAACCACTTAATATGGATAATTATCATTAACTATCCCAGTAAAAACCCAAACCGTCATTAAAAAAAAATAGAAAGGAAAAAGAGAGAAAAAAAAGTTTCGTCAGAGGTGAGTATCGAACCAGAGCTGACTGCACGATAGGCGACCGTGGTAACCACTACGCTATCAGGCCACACATACTTCAAGGGAAATTGAAGATGTATATATCGCTTTCACATATAAAGGCACTAGCAAAGAGTTTGAATCTATTCATGACTTAATATGTGTATATCATGTGTATAAATATACTGATGCATGTATTAGTTTTGTCGACATTTTTGGACAATAAACAATGGTCATTAAACAAAACTGTAATATGTCAAAATCTCTGAAGGGCATAATTTAGAACGAGAGCACCGCAAACAGGTGCACGACTACAGTTTTGACCCGGCTTCAATTTTGCGACTTTGACCCGGCTTCTTTTATGTTTACAAAACTGTTTTTGGCATTTAATGTCGATACTTCGACGAAAAAAGTGTCATAATTATTGTTATTATTGTACATTTGTTTGATAAATTTCTTTGTAAACATCGTATGAAGGTTTTTACATCACATATTTCACTACATCAATAATGCAGATAGAAACTATTCTCTGCCACGCCCTCATGTGCCATTTCATTTGGTTCTTCTCACCAATATACGCGGAATAGACTTTGTAAAACTTGTCGCTACCTCTCCTACATGGGTAAATACTTTTGAACATTCCATTAGTGATCGCCGCTCATGCGGCGATCAATAAGACGAATAATCAACACTAAGGCACATAATCAATAATAAGACTCACACTTAGATTTCAAATTTAACCTTTTCGCTGTTCTATGTATATTCCAAATTTCAATAACTGCTGAATATATGTGGATGAAATATAAAAGGTGGATATATCAAATTCATTTAGCAAACAGAGCAAACCCAGATCAGACGGTCCCTATTGGAGCCGTCTGATCTGGTTCTGGTCTCTTTGCAAATGCGTGAAAATGCGTTTATATAAAGTAAAGGATCAATTCTATCGTAAAATCCATTATTTTATTACTTATCTTTAGTATGTTGTAAGAAAAAAAAGATGATTAAATAATCTTCTAATGCAGATTATTAAAAACGCATAATTTTCTTTTCTTTTCATGGAAGTGATTATATAGTAACAAACATGAGGGATGCTTGTTTGTATAGGGGTTTGACGTCACTGTAACAGTATATCGTGACGTCCAACTAGTTATAGTTTGAAGAAGGCCCCAGATGTGTTTCCGTACATTTAATGCACAGAAGAACACCCATATAGAATCATCGACCTGGAAGGTTTCCTCAAATGAAACATCTGAGTGACCAGGTCGGGATTCGAACCAAAACGTGGTCAATGCTGTACGTAATCCGTATGTAAATTTGTAAAAACGGTTATTTGTTGTTCAGTAGGCCTACTTATATTTTACAATCCGTTAATCTGTCATTTTGTACGTTCATTTGTCAGGCTGTAAATCTGTCATACTGTACGTATCAGTAAGTCAGTAATTTTGTACGTACATAAGTCAATCAGTAAATCTGTAATGAGGTACGTACATTTGTCAGACCGTTAATCTGTTATTATGTGCGTACATTAGTCAATCCGTAAACCTGTAATTATATACGTACAATGGTCAATCCGTAAAGCTGTTACTCTGTCAGTCCGTAAATTTGTGGTTCTGTATGTTTATTCCAAATACTTTCTGCCCATGTGATACCTTAGACTTATTTCAAAGTTTCCCTGGTAAATGAATTGCATGTAAAGATTTGCATACAGAAGATAATTTCAGTTGTGTAGCAACCCGTTTTGAAAAAACGTTGCACTTTGAAATAATTACTTCAAAACGAATTGAAGTTCATTTTGATGTGCGATGTTCGATGCCAACCCGTTTTGAAATAACGTTGCACTCTTTTGGAGCCAAATTTAAAAGTGTCGTCTGCAATAATAAATTCATATTAAATATAAATTCTAAATCAAATAATAACGGTATATTAGTAAAACATTTGTTTTTAAAAACCTGTATGCTTGGGCTAAAAAATACAGAAAACAGTGAAGTCCCGGGTCAGATGCCGCCTTTTCTAGGCGGCATCTGACCTTGGACTGCACTGTTTTCAATGGTGCCAATAGGCGGCATTCGCGCCAAAAGAGTTAAATGATAATTTCAAAACGGGTTGAAGTTTGTTTCAATGTGCGATTTTCGATGTCAACCTGTTTTGAAATAAAGTTGCAAATTAAAATAAAAATGATTGAAGTACTTTTTCTTGCACGGTAATGGTAAAAACATAATACATCCATAATCGTATACACTTGTGGTGTGTTTCCAGTGTATGTGGACTTATGGCGCCAAGACGGCGTCACATGACATCATCGACTTAAAATGCATATTTTACTACAAAAAGCGTTCACTATCAATTTTTAACCCGTGATAGTTCAAAATTAATCACGACGTCACGTTGGCGTCACATACCTTTATCCTCTTGTTTCACTACAAAACACATTGAAATGTAATTACGCCTAACCAAGAGTCACACCGTTGCGTGCATCCGTATCGGACTATGCGTAATTGGCATTTCCGAGGTTCATCCGTGAGATTTAATTCGTAGCGGAACCGGCAAAGTGATCCGTGAATGTGTGACCTAAGCATAACGAGTAAATCATGAGCTTACCGATATAGTTAGATCATTGGTTATCCTTTTGGTTATAATCGACCAGCACAAACGTTTGATCTGCCAGCACCTGTAAGCATTTCAAGGCTTAGTCGTATACATGTATGGGAGACATAGATTGATTTTGCTCATCATTCCAACACTGCTCAGCGAATCAGGCAGACGATGGTTTAGGGATTGGTTGACATTACGTGAAATCTAATTGGGATTGTTTGAAACAATTGATGTTACATGTCTGAAGCACGTTTGGAGCACTATGAATAAATTATTGCGCGTAAGAATTAATTCATTTTTTGAATCGCGTATATTTATATTGATATGAAGATAACAAACTGAATATACATAGATAACGCATACAGAATTTAGTTTTTGATTGTGCAGAGTCTGAAATTACTTCTAGAATGGTATTTATCTAGCCTAGATCAACGCATTAATCGACTTGTATGCATCATCATTAATGACATCATTAACCGAATCTATTTTTAAAACAATATAAAGTTAGCATCCTCAGCCTACTTCCACGATCCAAAGTCCCAGGTGATAGAGCCGTAGCAATAGCCTTCGGTAAGTAGCTTTATATCACAGAGAGCCAACAACACGGTCCCTCGGTGTTAGTAATTAATACCTCTACCTTAATATATTAAACAACCTTTCTTCTTTATTTCATAAGATGTTGCCTGTGGATTATGGTGGTTTCGTCAAACTACACATTCGTCAAACTGGACTTTATGATCAAATGTGGTATTAAAATTAAAAGCAAATTGATAATAAAAGTTTGAAAGTTTGGTAGTGGTTTCGTCGAAATGGTAATAATGCTCATCAGTTATAACCATGAGGTGATAAGAACGATAATTGGTTTGGAACTGGTATAATTTTTTGTTGGTATTTTAATAATTATTATTTATATATTAATAATAATTATAACATCATTTGTTTGTGAGAATTTATTATACGTATATTTAATGTTTTTTAAACTATTATTAAAGAGATTTTATTTATCTTCTTTCATTCAAATCATAAATGATGAAGCAAAGACCTATGATAACATGATTTACTGGCATGTTTCAAAATATCTCTGAAAACACATTTCTTCAACATATACTACTAGGACAGTCTAGGAAAAGTAGCTTATAATCATCAATTATCATACCTTACGATTCCTTTGCCATTGCAGCCCTTGGGATATGCTGTAGGAATCAATCTCTCATTGACCGAGTAGATAATCATGTGGTTCCTACCGGTTAGTGATTTCATATTTATTGTAAATCATATTTATTGTATATATATTGCTTATAATTCAACGACTTAGTAATTAATCATGTGGTTCCTACCAGTTGGTGATTTTATACTTATTGTATATTTATTGCATATCTTTCATTGACCGGGTAGATAATCATGTGGTTCCTACCGGTTAGTGATTTTATATTTATTATATATCTATTGCATACATTTCATTGACTGGATGGACGATCATTCCGGTTTATGATTTCATATCTATTGTAATTCTTTTGTATATCATTCACTGACCGGATGGACGATCATGCGTTTCCGTCCGTCTAGTGATTTTTATATTTATTGTATATCTATTGTAAATCTTTCATTGTCTGGATAGATAATCATGCGGTTCGTTCCGATTATTGATTTCATCCATGTACAGCGCTTTTGAAAACACATATCCTGTGTGAAAAGAGCGCTATATAAATGTGGTATAATAATAATAATAATAATTTACAGATTTAGGATGCCTCGTCAGGCCAACACCTGGTCAAGCAAGATTAGCTTATGAAAACCTATACCTCCAACAAATGCTGGACACATAATACAGTAAAACCTTTCTAAACCGGACATTCAATTTAGTATATATATCGGTGTTGGAGACAGGTGACAGCTTAATTCAGATTGAAAATCATACAGAAACACCATCTATGAGCTTTCTGCATGACTTTCAACCTGAATTAAGAAGCCACCTGCTTAAAAGTATCTAAATGCTTCTCTATTAGAATTCCGGTTTAGAGGGGGTCTACTGTAGCCTACTAGCCAGTTTGACCATTAACCTATAGGTACAGTATGATATTGTCCTTGCTAGCTTCATACATGTATGAGATTCAAGATTCGAAACACTTTACTAGCAACGTAAACATTGGCACGTTTCTTGTTACAGTTAACCCTTTCGCTGCCAATGCCGGATCTGTGATTACCTATGCAAATATGCATCAGGATCCAAACTGTTTGTTACTGTTACTAAGTTTTTGAAACAAAAATGAAGAAAATCAAAAGAATGAAAGTTTGTAGCAGATGACACAGTTAGCAGACGACATAGTTTGGCAGCGAAAGGGTTAAATGTATAAGCAATTGGATATATGATATGAGCGTGTATGCCAAGTATGGAGTCTCTATAGATACACGATCAGGTTAAAATTTCAGGCAAAACACAGGTAGTCTAAAAACAGTATGCCTTGGGTAATTAAATATGCATCAAATGCATTTATATAATGAACATCAAGACAGCCAGGCGATTTGAAAACAACAACAACAACATAAAGAAGTGCTTTTTTGTGAGGGTAATATTTATAAATATTGATGAGGATAATTCCAAATCACTATTTTAACTGTAAATGTACGTAGTGAATGCAAAAGGTCTGGCTGAATGGTTCTGGCAAAATAGGGTTTTTTATAGGTCAGAGGAAATTATCTTATATTACCTGGAAGAAATGGGATGAAAGTAACAATAAAACAAGGTGTTAGGAAATTCAAGTTTATTCTTTATTAAAATTTCAAATGACATAATTCTGAGCAAAAGGTTATCTAAAGTTGATATAAAATGTCTTCAAGTTGATATAAAAATAAGTAGTTTTTTAAATCTTTTGGCAGTACACGTCAAGATTATTTGGCAAAAATGCTTGGAAAATGCATGATTTTCAGGCACATGTAATTCTGAGATTCTGCAAGTTGTAAACCTGATTTGATTCCCTTTTTAGTGACATTGTTGAAACACGTTTTCTATTGACATATGTGACCTGTATTAACAGTAAACTTAATAGTTGTTATATGCTATTTGTATCAAACTCATTCAATACTGGATGCTGATGAGGTATTTTGTAACATGTTCAATGCTAAATGCTCAGATTGAAATAGCCCATCAGTGTAAAATTATTGAGTACACTTACCATGAATGACTCAATGCTTGAATAACAGACTGTGCAGACCCTGGTCAGAGGGTTCATTTAGGATCCCTCTGATCTTGGTCTACACTGTAAATGAGCAGTGCTTGCATATCCCATATTCAAAGTACTAATGCTTAAACTTGAGATACCTTATTTATTACATCCGTTAAAATTGCTGTATGAATATGTTGATATATCAAAAGCATTCTAAGCAAAATATTAACAGGAAAATGAACAATCTATAACTGAATAAAGCATTAAATGATTTTCATGTTGTCCTTTTCACTCAAAGCATATAATTTGTTCTGCTTATCACATATTAAGCTGCAGCGACATTTATGTTTTAACTATTTACCTCATGAATATTCATGTATAAAATAATTATTTCATGAATATTTATCAGCTGAATTGTCATGCTATATTACCAAACGCATTTGTGGCCAAGGCAGAAACTGTAGAATTAGATCTGTAACTTTTGGCCATAGCAGAACCTGTGGAATCAGATCTATTCAACTCTATATGCAACAAAGCATATCCTTATCAGATGGCTACTACAGGAGCTGTCTGATCTGGGTCTACGTTTTTTGCAAAACAAAGTAAAAATCTGTCTCTATCAGCTAAAGAGTTATCAGTATAAATGATACAAAGTATGATAAAATCATTCAAATCTACAGTAAAAATCTGAAATAGAAATCAAAAGATAAAAAGTATGAAATAATAATGATGTGCACAAGTTTTATAGACGAACAAAATACCAAATATACTAAAGGTTATGGACTTAAAACTCATTCTCACCCCGACTTGTTTTAGACCCAACTTTTTTAAATATATCTACCCAAAAGGAGCATTAACTATAGAACATGAGAACTTTTAGAACTGTTTATAACTGCTCCTGGATGGAGCAAATGCTCTTTTTATCACAATGAATTTAGAAATGGACCTCTGAACACACAGTGTAGACCCAGATAAAGCAAGGGCAAATATTCTTCCCTGTATGATAATGTTCTATATATTATGTGAAGTTAGATAAAATATAAAAGTAACTGGCAAGTGTCACAAGACACCAGTCCTTCACAGTATGACGTAGAATTCTACACCATTTGAAATGCCCAGAAAGATTCATGTCTTTGTTAAGTTTAAATGTTCATTGTTTCAATATGGCACACTATAACAGCAAACTTTAATACATTACAGTGTTAGTGAATGAGGCTTAAACATTTGTATCTGTGATTAATCCTTTAGTGAAATAGAGAAAATAAGTGTAGAAATTGTATGTGAGAAAATAAGTATAGAAATTGTATGTGGAAATAAAATCTACCTCAATTCTTTTATAATGTTAAACAATTTGTTTATAATAGTATAAAGTGATGTGTTATCTCTTCTAGATCCCATTTGTATGCTAAACTTATAAAGAATTAGTCATTTAGTGTTGGAAGAGTTGAATAATCACATATAGAACAGTTGTCACCGTAGCATACAAAAGCCAAATGATCCACATGACATAATGTACTTCGGTAGTTCCCATTACAGGAAATTAAGGCAAATACATTTTACAGCTATAGCTAAAACAAAACTTAACAGCAAGCAGTTAAAGTATATACAGCATTTGTTTTGATGTCTGAACAAATATAATTCTGTTGATAAAAAAGCAAACAAGCATTAGTGTAAATTTTACACTATTTCTCCTTGGACTTTTAATAGATCTTTGACTGTTGAGTAACTGGCATTTTAAAAAATAAATAACATCTGATATAATTTTGCCATTTTCTTCCCAAATCAGTTCAGACCTTTAGTAGACATAAAGTTACTTGGTGTCTCATCTAGATCCAAACTGTTTGCAAAGATCAATTATAATTACCACAGAGTCCAAAAAGAACCTGGGAAAATCTCTGAAAACCGGATTCCCCATAGCATGTTCCAGTGTTACTGTGAAGTTAACCATGGCCCATTAACATTAACCCTTTACCTCACAGAAACACCTTTACAAATTGAGTAGAACAATACAAGATGGCTCCTTTAGAAGCAGTCTGATGAGGAGTCTGTTTGCTTATGGAAATATATATATCTCTTTCTCCTGTATTGCACATGATCAAACATTTCCTTATTCATAATGAAATTATGAGCTAATTAAACTTTGGCCTGCTACGTGCATATAAATGATTACCTATGCAAACCATTTGGATACAGATGAGACACCAAGTAACTCTTGATCCAAACTGGTTGACACTTTGACCATGAAGTTGAAAAAGAAATGCAAAAGGTTGATGACATTTTCTACCAACAAAAATTCGCTGGACAAGTTAAAGGCTAATACTCAGAAGTAATTATTTCACGAGGTATAGAGTCAACCCTTTATTCAATGAATATTTATGAAAGAAATGATGCTATCAGGAATATTTATTAGGGTTAATTTTGTTAATGACACTTTGACACAGAATGTTTGGCTGTAGTATAAACTGTATTCTAATCATATCTATATTATTTCATAAGCAAACTGAGCTGACCCTGATCAGACAGCATCTGGGTCTACTCTGTCTGCAAGGCATATTTATGGAGTAATGAGTTAAAATCAAGCATAAGACTACTTTGTTACAAACTAGCACTCCACATAAAAGGCACAGTGTATGATTGATTCAAATACCCAATTTCTCAACATAGTTCTATCTTGTTGGTATTCAGAAAAAATGTCTCAGAGAGGTGATTTCAATCACAAACAATGACTGGGTACCAGGAAAAATATCATAAATCTTCGAAAAACAACATCTGTAGCTCAGTAAGCCACTAACTTATATGGTTAACATATCTAAGTCACAGCAAAGCTTTAATCCATATATCTGTAACTCTGTATATCTTAACCCTTTACCTCATAGAAATGCCTATTTTTGTCACGGCCAAAAGTTTCCTTGTTAAGTTACAATTAAAAAGTTCAGTCAATGAATATTCATGAAGAGATAGATTCTTGCATAATTATTCATGAGGTAAAGGGTGAAGTCAACTCATAAATTGTTTTTTAAAAGCACTTTTTAATTGATGGGGGATGCTGTATTTCCAAGATATTCAAAAAGCTATCTAACGGCTACTCAATAGAAGTGTCTCTCTGAGGCAATTCTAATGAGCGGCAGCAATCTAGGGACTGGCTAAGAAGTAAGAGATTTGATGGATCATAATACAGTAAAACCTCTCTATAACGGCCACTAAATTGAGTTAATTAGCTGGTATTTAGGGCAGGTGGCTGCTTAAAGTAAGGTGAAAGTAAAAAACCAGAACGCTCCTCCTATAGGAGTGTTCTGTTTTACTTTCACATTGCTTTAAGCAGCCACCTGTATTTAACACAAAATACTTGATGTAATTTAGTGACGGTTAAAGAAAGGTTTTACTGTACATGTACATCTTATTTTTAGCCCTGCAATATACTACAACTTTCATGTATTTTGGCTTTGTAAGACACTAATTTTTGGTACACCTCCTGTTGTTAGTGCCCTTTGATTCATTTGTTCTTCTTATTCTTTCACCAGCTTCCCATTGGGATCAAATCTTTCTGTAAAACAAAAGCAATATATTTTTAATAAGATGTGTGCATAATCTGAACAAACATGCAGCAACTATTATACATGTATACAAAATATGTTATCTGGTACAATTCCCAACGTTACCTTGTTTCCCAAACAGTGCCAAACAGTTTGGATCCTGTTGCAAACACAATTTACTTGGCATCTCATCTATATCCAAACTGTTTGCATAGGTAATCGTAAATTCATTGCTAGCATGAAAATAGTTAAATGACTAATCAACTTGGATGTGGCAATGAAAGACAGTCAATATTCAGGTAAAATTCAATGAAATCTTGTATATCAATTAGACAAATTTATATGAATATATCTATGAAAAGTTCTATATAATAAATATGACCACAGTTAACCTCAAGGTTTCATTAATAAAACAGTAGGTATAGCCAAACTAGCAAGTAATTTATTATATGAACTTTCAGCTCAATGTTTTAAATAGTGAAGATCATAATTAAAAGAGTCATTTCAAAACTGCAGCTGTTCTGGGTATAAAAAGCTTGCAATCTCTTCCAATCCACAATCATGAAGCCAGTTTACTTGATGAAATTTTTTATGCAAGATCTATTATGCTTATCTATATAACTATCAAATACAGAAGTAAAGAAGGAGCCTGGTCTGTCTGAAAAAGTGTCAAAAGACAGGAATATCAAGCAAAGGGCATCAACCTTTTACATATCGGACACACATGCTCGGGCATTTGCAAACAGTGTAGACCCAGATCTAGGGCTCCAAGAGGAACCTTCTGATCAGGTTCTTCACTGTTTTTCATTCAAGGAATCCTCTAGCTTTCCATAGTGAGGGGACCGACTGGACTCTGTAGTTAAACACTGATAAGAATACAGTAAAACCTCTCCATAACAGCCACTAAACTACAGTAAAATCTCTCTATAATGGCCACTAAATTACATCAAGTTTTTTGTCTTAAGGCAGGTGGCTGCTTAAAACAAGGTGAAAGTAAAACAGAACGCTCTTATAGGAGTGTTCTGTTTTACTTTCACCTTGCTTTAAGCAGCAACCTGCCCTAAATACCAAGTAATTAACACAATTTAGTGGCTGTTATAAAGAGGTTTTACTGTACTTGCAAAGTTGTAAAAAGGCAGAGGTGTCAAGTTAAGGGCCATACCTATGTATCAATCCTTGTAATGCCAGTCACGCATACACTGGTATTTGCAAACAGTGTTGACCCAGATCAGAGGGATCCTAGAGGAGCGCTCTGATCTGGGTCAACACTGTTTGTCATCCAAAAACATCTACGAAGTTTAAGCCATTCATACTGAGTGGACTCTAAACACTGATGGGCTATTCTTCAAGGGTTAAAGCTAACTGTCCCTGTGATTTATCAATCTATAAGACATAAGACATTGTTTGATGTTCTGATCATGCCTTTCGAAATAAAGTAAAACCTCTCTAAACTGGACTTCCATATTAGTATTAATGTTGGTCTTTCAGACAGGTGGCAGTTTAATGCAGGTTGAAAGTCATGCAGAAAGCTTCAAAGGGAGCTTTCTACATGACTTTAACTCTTAATGCCTACAATCACCTTAATTGTTCTTAATTAAAATTCTGCAGGAGCTGTCTCATCAGGGTCTGCACTTTTTACAAGTTGATTGTGCAACCAGTGCATTCCACAGCAGTGATTGCAGAGTGAAATACTTGTACACAGTGAAGATAAATGTAATTATACACCAGGGCATGGGTAAAGAAGGAGAAATGTATTTTAAAATTCAGCAAGCGAATTGTTACGATTTACTCCACCATGAATATTTTTGTTCCCATTGCATTTTTTAAGAGGCTCAGCATATCGAAAACAATTTGTACACTCATGAGACAAACAGATACATTTCAGACTAAATGAATCTAATCTATTTGCAATGGTTATCATGAAATTTATACTGTGGTGAGCGTTGCGTAGCAGGTTTGCACTGAAATCCACAATCAATTAAACACTAAGTAATTTTCATCTGCAAAACTTAGTTGTCTATAACAATCCTAAAGAGTTAATTCTAAATAGAGCCACACCATTCCAACTTGTTCACTGTGTATTGATGAGTGTAATAATAGTAGTCATTGATCCTTGCCTATACTACTCATCAGAAATCTGAATTCTTTTCAACAAAGTTACCCTTTTATATTGAATAAATGCCACTGTTAAACAAACGTGGATTCCACTTTCAGACCTTAATCCCAATAGACACCAAAGTTTGATTAAAATGCTGAAAATGTGTAAAATGGGACCAAAAAATGCTTTTTAAATCATTGAGATTTACACGTTAAAAACTCCCAATCATTTAAATGCATTTTTCCAAAATTTGCAAGAAAAAAGACCTGTAATCAGGAAATAAATAGTTAAAGATTAACTCCATTATCAAATTCACTTACCACAGTTAGCTGAACCGTATTTTTTAGTATCCTTGATTGGGTTTCCATCAATGTCAACACACCAGCAAAAGCCAGAGTCAGTGCACTGTTCCCTCTTAAAGAATCCCTCCCCATCACAGCGAGGTACCCAGTCAGCTGAAGGACAGGTAGGAAATGTTTAGGCAACAAACTCATCATGTAATACAGAACTATAGCAAGAGCATTGTATGCAGCTGCCATTGTTTGTTTGGTCCATTGTAATCCTTGTGATGGTGAACAAGTGTGTGAAGTTTCATAAGATTTGCATGAATAGTAAAGAAATACATGTATAGCCAACATTAATGCTTTCGGACTACAACAAGGACAACAACTTTGATAACTATGACAATGTGGAAGCCACAGTTTTGACATCACTTGTATTTTTCTTTGAAAAATAGACAAGCTAAAAATTAATTCAAGCAGACATTCTGTCTAGAATCCTTGTTTCCAGTGCACGTACAGGCTGTGTGAAATATCATCTGCATAAAATGCAGTCAAACTCACTTCTGAATGTTTTAATTTGTTTTCGAACAGTCTAGAATGTTTGTTTCTAGTGTAGCTTGTCTGGGCGAAATGTCATCTACGTATAGGTTAGAGCATTTTTATTTCATACTACGGAATATAGTACTCAAGGCACGGGACGCGCCGAGAGGACTTTATTCTGTAGTATGAAATAAACATGCTCTGAGCTATTCAGCACAATGCTCTACGGTTGCCTGTCAATTTTCCTGCCAAAATATTGCAAAGTTGCAAAGCAAACCATACTGATTGGTTGAAGCAGTTGGATCTGGTATATTGAAATGAACAGGGTTTTTCGCAAGCCTCATTCTTCTTTGAAACATGGCGGACGAAACGGTGAATTTCGACGTATATTGGAGACAATTTTATTTGGAAATATGTACATGTTTGTATTTAATAATTCGTTTAGAAGAGCGCTTCTGTGTTTGCACTGTTTTCATCGTAACTTTCGACGTATTATTCAGTTGTTTAAACGCTTTGCATTGTATAATCTTAACAAGAGCACCGTAAGACGGGGCAATATACGCCCGAAGGCTTGCTACCCGAAACTATCAAAGGGCAATAACTCCAGAATGAAAAATGATATGAGAGTTATCTCACTGATATGCACAACTACACATCAATATCTATCATTCCTGAAAGTTTGAAGAAATTATGTTGAAAAATAAAGGAGGAATTAGTTGCACAAGATATTGCTACCCGAAACTATCAAAGGGCAATAACTCCAGAATGAAAAATGAAATGAGAGTTATCTCACTGATATGCACAACTACACATCAGTATCTATCATTCCTGAAAGTTTGAAGAAATTATATTGAAAAATAAAGGAGGAGTTAGTTGCACAAGAAATTGCTACCCGAAACTATCAAAGGGCAATAACTCCAGAATGAAAAATGATATGAGAGTTATCTCACTGATATGCACAACTACACATCAATATCTATCATTCCTGAAAGTTTGAAGAAATTATGTTGAAAAATAAAGGAGAAGTTAGTTGCACAAGAAATTGCTACCCGAAACTATCAAAGGGCAATAACTCCAGAATGAAAAATGATATGAGAGTTATCTCACTTACATGCACAACTACACATCAGTATCTATCATTCCTGAAAGTTTGAAGAAATTATATTGAAAAATAAAGGAGGAGTTAGTTGCACAAGAAATTGCTACCCGAAACTATCAAAGGGCAATAACTCCAGAATGAAAAATGATATGAGAGTTATCTCACTGATATGCACAACTACACATCAATATCTATCATTCCTGAAAGTTTGAAGAAATTATGTTGAAAATAAAGGAGGAGTTAGTTGCACAAGAAATTGCTACCCGAAACTATCAAAGGGCAATAACTCCAGAATGAACAAGAGTACCGCATACGGTACATAATACGCCCACTTGCAAACGTACTCTGATTCAACATGCCTTATAAGTGTTGACATTTTCTAATCTGTGCTTCAGATCTTGATTTCCATATTAAGGTGATACTATTTTTTAAAAAAAATGAAGTGAATATCTTATTAAATAAAAAAGTTACAGCTAATCCTCATTTTTGCAGATTTTTGTAAAGTGCAACAGCCATAACTCTGTAAAGACAAACTGAATGAACCTCAAAATAAACTCAGCTTCAAATTTTGTTGCTTAAAACATTTGTGTTACGTCTCATTTATATCATTTTAATAGTTTTCCCAGAAAACAACAGACAAACTAAAAGTTGACCGACAAACAAAGCAACGAACACACAAAGTTCAAGGACCTTAACTTTAGAATAAAATGACATATCAAAACCCCCGCAATATATGTGAAAATTCACATTAAGGTTTAAACATATAAAAAAATTGAAGTAAATATCATTTCAAATGAAAAGTTATGGCCATCCTCATATTTGCATAGATTTGCATTATTTTTTCCGAAACAACAAATCAAATGATCCTCAGAATCGACTTAGCTTCAGGTCTTGATGCATTAAACATGTGTATGAAGTTTCATTAATATCTGTCAAACAGTTTTGCTAGAAAACAGCGAACGACTATATGCATATATTTGCATTATTTTTTAAGTAACTCCGAAACGACAAATCAAATAAACCTCAAAATCTACTCAGCTTCAGATCTTGATGCATTAAACATTTTTGTGAAGTTTCATTAATATCTCTCAAATAGTTTTCCCAGAAAACAGCGGACAAACTATTTGCATATTTTTTAGGACAAGGGCCATAACTCTGAAACGAAAAATCAAATGAACCTCAGAATCAACTCAGCTTCAGATCTTGATGCATTAAACATTTGTGTGAAGTTTCATTAATATCTGTCAAATAGTTTTCCCAGAAAACAGCGGACAAACTATTTGCATGTATTTGCACTATTTTTAAGTAAAAGGGCCATAACTCTGAAACGACAATTCCAATGAACCTCAGAATCGACTCAGCTTGAGATCTTGATGCATTTAACATTTGTGTGAAGTTTCATTAATATCTTTTAAATAGTTTTCCCGGAAAACAGCGGACAAACTATTTGCATTTTTTTAAAACAAGGGCCATAACTCTGAAATGAAAAATCAAATGAACCTCAGAATCAACTCAGCTTGAGATCTTGATGCATTAAACATTTGTGTGAAGTTTCATAAATATCTGTCAAATAGTTTTCCCAGAAAACAGCGGACAAACAAAATGTTGACGGACGAACGAACGAACGAACGAACGAACGAACGAACGAACGAACGAACGGACGGACGGACAGGGCCACGACAATATACGACCACCTTTATTAGGTGGGCGTATAAAAATGATATGAGAGTTATCTCACTGATATGCACAACTACACATCAGTATCTATCATTCCTGAAAGTTTGAAGAAATTATGTTGAAAAATAAAGGAGGAGTTAGTTGCACAAGAAATTGCTACCCGAAACTATCAAAGGGCAATAACTCCAGAATGAAAAATGATATGAGAGTTATCTCACTGATATGCACAACTACACATCAGTATCTATCATTCCTGAAAGTTTGAAGAAATTATGTTGAAAAATAAAGGAGGAGTTAGTTGCACAAGAAATTGCTAACGGACGGACGGACAGACGGACATGCTAACAAATGGGTAGTTGTGTGACTTTTTCCTTTGATCTTTTCTTGTGGGACTAGTCCCACAAGAAAAACTATTTTTGGCTCTAACTTTGGAAAAGAATGATCTGGAAGCTAACCCTAACCCTAACCCTATGTCCCACAACTGGCCAGGTTAATGTCACAAGAAATGGCCAGGTTAATGTCACAAGAGATGGCCAGGTTAATGATTTTACTTGTGTGACTAGTTAGAAAAAGTCACACAACTACCCATTGGTGAGTGCGGACGGACGGACGGACGACATGCGCCATACCATAATACGTCCCTTCGGGCGTATAAAAATGAATGATGTTAAGGATAAACTGCTCTAAAACCCTGCATCCTTTTGAGCAACTTATCTTTTTAACATACATGTAATTGTTTCAAAAAGAATTTTACAATTCAAAAAATAAAATAAATCGTTTTAAGTAATTCATTTAGAAAGGTGTTACTATATTTGCAGTTTTCATAGTTCGCCCTTTCTTTTTTTTTCACCGATAAATTGACAGTTGCCATTTACATCTGTCATTTATCAATGAAATAGACAGAAATTTATGCCATATAGTATTGAAGCCAACGCCCTGAAATCTCGAACCTTATTGGTTAATAGCACAGCGACAATGTAGAGCATGTGCTAAATAAAAGACAGTCCATCTCACTTCTATAATTAGTTTTTTCTCTGTCTGTTTTAAAAAAGAAACAAACATTATAGTGTCAGATGGTTTAAATATTGATGAGATGCTGAGATACTTGGCATCTCATCTGGATCAAAACTGTTTGTAAAGGCTTATCACAAACTTGTCCATATTGTTGAAAGAGTGAAACAGAAAACAAATTGTACTCTCCTTTAGGGTTTTGGCAAAAGTTAATACACATGTGCACGGTAGCAATTACATGTAATTACCTTTTTTGCTCAAACGCTTTTTCTCTTCACATGGTGGCACTGAAATAGAAACCATAATTACAAATCTGTCAAATTACTCAAATCTCAGACATTATCCTTTATCATATCATACTTAACCGATTCCCTACTAGACTATTCCTAGACCCATTCTTTTCTAAACTATAATTAGAAATAACCTCTTTGAATAAATCGTCTGGACAGGAGTATTTACTAGAAAAAAAGGATTTTTTTAGAATTGTATACTTTTGAAACCAATGTGATAAATAAAGCATTTGCTCCTATTATAGTGTTTTCAAAAGATGACTTTTATGGAAAGTGTCAAAAGTCGTCAGTAGGAGGGAATGGGTAAACCCATTCCTCCATAAATACACCTTTCTACCCCTCTGTAAAAGTTACCTGTTAAAACCATTGTGATAAATACATGCAAATGCTCCAATAGGAGCAAATGCTCTATTTATAACAATGATTTAAAACAAACAAAATTCTTAAAGTTTTCTATTCTCTAGTTAATGCTCCTTTTGGGTAGATTTATTTTAAAAAGAAGTTGGATCTAAAAATAGCCTCTGAGGGAATGGGCTAACCCAATTAACCATTTACATGTACTAACAACTTACCTTGTTAATATTAAAGAAATAATAACATCATCAATATTTGTTAAATTATTTTTTTTATAATGGCATTATGAACCTACCAAAATCATTTTAGGCTGAGGCAGAAAATTATGAGAATCAGATCTAGCATAAACAAACAGAGCAGACTGATCAGGAGGACTCATATATATATCAGTGGAGAAAAGGATTAAAGATCCAGAATTGTACTTTTTTGTGAGTGACTGTGAAGATCAATTAAGTTTATGATTCACAAATTGGTACCCAAGCAACTCAGGTACATAAGTTGTTTTCTCACCTTTTTTAATCTCTCTTTTCCAATATGTAACAAAATATGAGACAAAATCACACCATATTTGGTTAATTAGCGACAATATCACAAGACCCTATGTGTGAAATAATTCTGTCAGCGTATAGTGTTAACTTATTGAATGCTGAAATTACACAAAGTTGAATGGCTCATCAGAACATCACTAGAGAGTTCAAACATTCAGTATGAAAGGCTTAGCTCTTTGCGCGCTAGCGGCGAAACTGTGATTATCTATGCAAACAGTTTGGATCCAGATGAGATGCTGCATAATGCGGCGTCTCATCAGGATCCAAACTGTTTGTCATCTTGATCATATTTCTGCAAAGAAATAAGAGAAAAGTTATTTTAAGAATTGAAGCAGACGACAATTGTTGCATACGAAAAAATTACTTAGCGTGCAAAGAGTTAAATTTACTGTAGGAGTTTTGAAGATAAACTGTGCAGATCCTGATCAGAGATCTACACTAGACTTTTGCAAATGCCTGTACACACAATTCCTGCATTCAAAGTGCTATTGTAGTAAAAGTAATTTCTACAGAAGCTACCTCTTTGATTCTTTTTTAATCCTTGTACTTTTCAACATTATTTTTGATAATGTTATGACACAATTAAATATTACTCGGATTGAAGATTTTATTTTTTTAGACGATTCTAAAGAGTGGTCACAACATAGGGTTTTGTGGAGAAATGAAGGTGTTACTCTTGAACTTATCTGGATCTCTGTAATATGTTCAAATTTTACACTTTAATCCTTCCCTATTCTATTCACGTCAATATACCTACCTGTAAATAGTGAAGACCCAGATGAGACAGCTCCTGCAGGAGCTGTCTCATCAGGGTCTGCACTATTTACAAGTTGATTGTGCAACCAGTGCACTCCACAGCAGTGATTTCACAGCGAAATACTGGTACACAGAAGATATATGTAATTATACAACAAGGCATGGGTAAAGAAGGAGAAATGTATTTTAAAATTCAGCAAGAGAAGGGTAAATCTATAATCTGACCTTTGAAAGCCTTTGCAAACAAAGTAAAAGTAGGGCATGATCAAACAGCTCCTGCAGAAGCTGTCTGATCAGGCTCTTCTCTATTAATATGTTAAAGATTCTCTTCTTTTGCTATGGCAATACATTTCATTACTTCATTCCTATTTCTTATCCTAGAATTAAACATACATCTATAGTCAAAATAGGGAGAGTCTTGCAGGAATATTCATAAAGTGAAGGGTTAAAATTTGTCTCTGTAATTCATTTTTTAAAAAACACTCAAAATTAACTGTGCTAACAGACTTGATCATGATAGATGCAAAATGAAACACTTTCCAAATTTGCATAGTAATGATTTAACAGAAAATATCTTATTTTACTATATTCTTATATCTTACTGTAACTTCATTCTAGGGTAAGACGTCATGCATGCAATTTATTATAGATCTTCATTAAAAAAACTGAAAACAATAGAATTTAATCCTTCACTCCATAAATACGCCTTTCTATGCCTTTGCAAACAGAGTAGACCCAGATCAGATGGCTCCTGTGGGAGCCCTCTGATCAGTGTCTGCTCAGATTGCTTATGATATTATATGAATATGATTTTACAGTTTCTACCATGTTCCAATATGCACGTGTCCATGTGCTATCACAGACAATAATTAAATTAATATTCATCATGTCATTATTTCATGCATGGTGTAAAAGCTTAATCAGATGGCGAGGATAAAAGCTATCTGATCTGGGTCTACTCTGATTGCAAAGGCAAGGTAAAAAAACTTTCATGGAAGTAATAAACATGAGTGTCTTTAAGAACAACAGGTGGTTGCTTCACTAATTATTCCATGAAAATTCATGTAAGAAATAATTACATCATGCATATTAATAAGATTAATTGTTAAAATAGCACACTGTACACAGGAATTGTTGGTCATGGCAAAAACTGTACTTATATCTATATCATAAGCAAACGGAGCAGACCCAGATCAGATGGCTCCTACATAAGCCATCTGATCTGGGTATTCTCTGTTCGCAAAGACGTAGAAAGGAATATTTAAGGGGTGAATTAGATTAATTGTTATAACAGCACAAAGACAATAGATTATGTGTTTTAACAGCACAAAAACACAGGGAAGTTTAACCATTGCAGAAAATGGTGAATCAATACTATATAATTATATCTGAAGCAAACAGAGCAGACCCCGATCAGATGGCTCCTACAGGAGTAGTCTTATCTGGATCTACCCTGTTTACAAAGGTGTGGAAATGCGTGTTTATGCAGCAACGGGTTAAACAGAATGAAAGTAATGCATAAATACTTGAACTGCTCTGATCTAATATTTCGACCACTAAGGGCCTTTTTCAAAGATTATCATGTCAAAATACACGTCACATTTTTGTTACATGCATTCAGCCATAAAATCTGAATGCATGTAACAAAATGTGACGTGTATTTTGACATGGTAATCTTTGAAAAAGGCCCTTAGTGGTCGAAATATTAGATCAGAGCAGTTCAAGTATTTATGTATTATATTAATTCCCTATTTTGGAATATTTTCTTCATTGTGAAAGTAATGCAAAAAGAATTCTGCATAACTTTCATCCTGTATTAAGCTACCACCTCCCTGAAAGACAAAACAATTGACTTCTTTTGAGTGTCTGACTGTCTGTTATGCAGATTTTACACTGCATCTGTAGAAATAAGCTGAGATATTACAAAACTTATCTTCGCAAATACAACTGACAAATATCACCTACAGCATTTAATAATTGGAAATTCTGAATATGATCACCATGTTTGACACTCACAAATATCTGTGAGATTTGCTTTAATACTTTTATACTGACAGAGATGCCTTTTGAACCTTTGAAAGCAGAATAGACCCAGATCACATGGCTCTTGTATGAGTCAGATCAGAATCAGATCAGTCTTGATCAGAATCTGCTCTGTTTGCTTATGGAATATTCTGCAACTTTTGCTATTCCCAAAATTTCATTTGTTTATAAGCCATTATAAATATCCATCTTACCGGGTATTGATTTTCATGATGTTATTCATTCACAGAGCTACAGAAAAAGGTGTGTACCCAATTACTAAAATCGTCTTTTCTCCACAAACCCTATACTGTGACCACTCATTAGAATCATCTCAAAGAGACGATTCTAAAGAGTGGTCACGGTATAAGGTTTGGTGAAGAAATGAAGGAACAATTCTTGAAAATGTTTAAATTTACGCATCTTATCTGGACACTAGGTAAGACACTAACTCTTTACACTCAAGCAACACATTTGTGGTTACCTGTGCAAACAGATTGAACTGGTATCTCATCAGTAAACACTCTGTTTTGACATACTGACTATATTTTTGACAAGCATTTGAAGGAAATCAGAAAGCTCCTAAAGGAGCCGTTTGATCAGGGTCTGCTGTGTTTGCTTATGTCAAGATCAGACAATGATCTGATTCTAGTTTTTGTCAAAGCAAAAAATATCCTTGAAAAGTTTACATTATAAAAATTCTGCTAATAATTATTCATGATGTCATTATTCCTTACATGAATATTGGACAAGGAAAAGGTTAAGCCATATCTAACTATGCACAGTCTCACTTGTATTTGCAAACAGCTTGGATCCAGCTTGGATCCAGATTAGAATCTATTCAACTTGGTATCTTATCAGAGTTTAGACTGTTTGACACCCTGATAATCTATCTGACAACAGATCTTGAAGTTTACCTGTATCAGCCAAGCAGCAACACCATTCTCCGCGAGTCATCTTGCCATCCCCATTTTTGTCACATGACTTGAACATGGGTTTAAGGCAGGGTTCACGCTTGATACTCTCAATACTGGCCAGTTCCTCATGGCTCAGGTGACCATCATGGCTTGCATCAAGTCTTCTGAAGTCCCACATCACAGACTTGCTGCACTTGCAATGACCATCTGAAAAGTACACACACATTTTGTCAACCCAATAGTAGATATTCTGCAGAATTAGTAACTATACATACATGTATATTCTTATTTTTGTAAAAGATACAGAATTGATGGACTTTGACAAAATAAGTAACGTTCATATTTAACTCTCTTGGCAGAAACGTTTTAACTGAATTTTGTTAAATATGTCAGTAAAATGAAGAATTGAGATAAATTAATTGCAAACTTCAAAGAAATGAAATGCAGATATTGGTCAGACCTCCAGATAAGAAGCATCAATTAAAACATTTTCAAAAATAACTTCTTTATTTCTCCAACAAACCCTATTTTGTGACCACCCTTTAGTCATCTCTTTGAGACGATTCTAAAGAGTGGACAAAACATGATCAACTATCTGGGACTACACTGTTTATTGTGGTGTATTTTGGTGACATTGGCAATGAATGACTCGACACGCTAATCTTAATTCAAAGTACAACTGGATGTAACAAAATTATAATACATTATATGTATGTGTATATAATTTGATCGAAGAGCACTAAATTCTGCACTGTTAAACCTCTGTAAACCGGACGTTAAACTTAATATAAATATCAAGTCTTGGAGACAGGTGGCAGCTTAATGCAGGGTTAATGTGATGCAGAAAATTCCTCTATGATCTTTCTGCATGACTTTGATCCTGCATTAAGCAGTCACTTGCCTAAAAGTATCAAAACTCTTCTCTACTAGAATTCAGGTTTAGAGGGGTTTTACTGTGATTATCATTCTATTGATAAACAAACTCTACAAAACTTACGAATTTCCACATCAATGTCTGTGTGTGTCGACCTCCTAATTCTTTTCTCATGAATGCCATAGGGGCCTTTCTTGTGAGCTTTGTCCATTTTATGATGTTTGTCAAAGTATGGCTCATCAATGTCAAAGGGGTTGTGGTCCAGGTGTTTCCCTTTGCCCTTATGCATGCCTCGGTGGTGGGAAGCACGATGATGATGCTGACGGCTCTCTGTGTGCATCAAGACAAACCAACCAACCAAGCGCTTGCGCAGTTGATACATTTCTGATGGACGGCACACTAGTGAAAGCAAAAGAGGGTTGTATGAAGATAGCACGCTCTCTTATTTAAAGTATTGTCTGATAAATGATGGACAATAAACATGGTGATATCAGTCCAACCAATAATTGGAACTGATGGAAAAACTGACCTGATTTTTTAACACTAATTTAACACATTTCAAGGACTTAGCACGAAACTACTCTAAATAAATTCTTTAACAGATCTATAAGCATTTCCAAAATGGTCCTCTTCTTTATTTCTGAAGTCAATGTTTTCTCCCATTTCTTCTGGAATTAAAAAAAGGTGTCATACAGTTTGGATACTGAGTGGATACTGAGCTACTCAGCATCTCATCTGGATCAAAACTGTTAATGCAAATTGTTTCACAGCAGAGCAACAGATAACGGTGCATACCCAAACACTAAAACCGTCATTTCTCCACAAAACCCTATTCCATGACCACTCTTTAGTATGATATCTCTTTGAGACGATTCTAAAGAGTTATCACAGTAAGGGGTTCGATGGAGAAATAAATGAGTTATTCTTGAAAATGTTGAAATTTATGCACCTTATAAATCTGGACGTCTGGTTCCACAGATTGTAATTACAATAGTTTTTCACTAAACCCTTGATTTCCAAAACTCATCCAGCTATTAACCCATTACCTCATAGTCTATTTTTAGATACAACCTCTTTGAATAAATCTATCGAAAAGGAGCATTAACTAGAGAAAAGGAAAATTTTAGAATTTCGTAGTTTGAAATCATTGTGATAAATAGAGCATTTGCTCCTATAGGAGCAAATGCTCTATTTATCACAATGGTTTCACAAAGTGACTTTTGCAGAGTCATCAAAAGTCGTCAATATGAGGGAATGGGTAAAGCACTATAACACTTGCACTGTAGTAGTATGCAAACAGAGTAGACCCTGATAGGGGGCTCCTACAGGTGCCAACTGAAAAACTTTAACCTAAACATATGAGTAGAATAGCCCTCATTTTAAACTAGCTAAAAAGTATACCATAATTACTGTAAGTATTTGATCAGATACACTTCATCAATAATGCAGACCCAGATAAAACTACTCCTGAAGGAGCAGTTTGATCAGGTCATACACTATATGTTACTATGTCTGTTTCATTGAAAGCCATATGACCACAGCTACTACGTAATTTCAATACGTCATCAACTGTTGATGACGTATTGTTTGTTCTCAACTTGGCATAATATTATGTGTTTATATTTTTATCAAAAAATAAATATAAACAGTTGGTTGTTGTGGTCACTATAACATAGACATCCAAAAATTAAAGTTATCAAACTGGTGCCAAACTGACATATTCAGCTTTAACCCATTCCTTCATAGGCTATTTTTAGATATAACCTCTTTGAATAAACCTACCCAAAAGGAGCATTTACTAGAGAAAAGGAAAATGTTAGAATTGTGTAATATTGAAACCAATGTGATAAATAGAGCATTTGCTCTATAGGAGCAAATGCTCTATTTATCACAGTGGTTTCAACAAGAGGGCCAGAATGGCCCTGAAGCGCTCACCAGACAGACGAGAAGATTTTCAAAGTTTTAACTATATGTTTCAATAGAAAACTAGCCAGCCCTGGGACGGGGCCAATTTTGACCCAAAGGGCAAAATTTATATAACACTTGTAGAGGACCTAAACATGATGCTATGTGCCAATGTTGAAAGCTGAGAACCTTCCAGTTTCAGAGAAGAAGATTTTCAAAGTTTTTACTATATGTTTCTATTGAAAGCTGGCTACTCCTGGGGCGGGGCCAATTTTGACCACAGGGGAATAATCTATATAACGTTTGTAGAGGACCTGAACATGAAGCTATGTGCCAAATATGAAAGTTATGAACCTTCCAGTTTCAGAGAAGATTTTCAATGTTTTCACTATATGTTTCTATTGAAAGCTGACCACCCCTGGGGCGGGGCCAATTTTAATCCCAGGGGCATAATTTAAACAAGGCCATAAAGGCGATCAACTGACCTCTCAAATAATCAATTGTTCCTCAGATTTTTTGCATTTGAAAATTATTATAAATTATTACATAATAATTTCATATTCATAAGTTTAACTTAAAAGTTTCAAGTAATACAATTTCATGTTAAAAATTATTTCATAATTTATTTAAAATCTTTAATTTGGCATTCTGGAGTCTTTACATTGATTTACCCTTCTTCTGAACTGTAATAATAACTATAATAATGTCATAATGCCAATCACTATAATATTATTAATTAACCCTTCCCTCATATAAACGTGTTTTCACACATTTGAAAACAGAGTAGACCCAGATCAGATGCCTCCTATAGGAGCCATCTGATCAGGGTCTGCTCTGTTTGTTAATGGAATTTGATAGATCTGTTCCTTTAGTTTCTGAAATGGCTACAATGTTCCACCTACTATATTTGATTATAACTATTTTGTCGATGAATATTCAGTAGGTTGTGAAATTTGGAAAAAAATGGCTACAATGTTCCACCTTCCATACTTCATTTTAACTATTTTGTTCATGAATATGCAGTAGGCACCCGCATCATGCGCTTTCTAAACCGCATGATGCGCTTTTGGAGAGTTATGAACCACTTCGTACGCCATAAAAAATAGCCACTGGTCACCTCTCTCCACTGCTTGACCTGATGACCTCTTTATGAGCAAAGATAAGATGCTTAAAAGCGCAGTCAGCTACAAGTTTGCTAGAAAACTGGCCACCCCTCGGGTGTAGCCAATTTTGACCACAGGAGCATAAATTATATAACTTTTGTAGAGGACCTGAACATGATGGCATGTGTTAAATATGAAAGCTGAGAACCTTCCAGTTTCAGAGGAGATGATTTTCAAAGTTTTCACTATATGTTCTATAGAAAACAATGCACCTCTGGGGCGGGGCCAATTTGACCCCTGAGGGACATAATTTATATAACTTTTGTAGAGGACCTACAGATGATGCTATGTGCCAAAGATGAAAGCTGAGACCCCTGTAGATTCAGAGGAGAAGAATTTTAAAGGTTCAAATTGTTGACAACGAACAATGGATGACACACGACGCATGTCGACTGACGACGGACATCAGGCGATCACAAAAGCTCACCCTGAGCACTTTGGGCTCTGGTGAATTAAAAAGGGACTTTTACAGAGGCGTAGAAAGGCGTATAATGGAGGAAAGGGTTAACCCTTTATATTATAAATATGCTTTCCTACGCCTCTGTAAACAGACTAGACCAGATCAGACAAACCCATTTGACACCTCTGTAAAAGTCACTTTCTTACACCTTTGTAAAAGTCACTTTTTGAAACCATTGTGATAAATAGAGCATTTGCTCCAAATTTATTACAATGGTTTCAACACTACACAATTTCAAAGTATTCCTGTTTTCTAGTAAATGTTCCTTTTCCTTAGATTTATTCAAAGAGGTTGGGTTTAAATATAGCCGATATAGATGGGTCTAACAACTTTATAATAAGCTAATCCCCTGTGGGCAATAGTATAGAGATTTACTATTACAGCTAGCATGCTTATAGACTTTAACCCTTACCCTCATATAAACGTGTTTTCACGCATTTGCAAACAGATTAGACCCAGATCAGACGTCTCCTAGAGGAGCCGTCTGATCAGGGTCTGCTCTGTTTGCTAGTGGAATCTGAAAGATCGGTTTCTTTACTTTCTAAAATGGTCATAATGTTCTGCCTTCCATATTTCATTTATAACTATTTTTCCATGAATATTCAGTAGGTATTGAAATTTGGAATAAACACAGAACAGGAAAGGGTTAATAATCAAATATCAGCTCATTTTACAAGAAACTTGAAGTCAAACTCATTAGCATTCTCATTGTAATTTTGAAGAGAAATGGAAAATAATAATGTACTCTGGGAACTAGAGATGGCTAAAGATTATGAACACAATTAACTGTCAGTCACTTTTCATGTACATGTAATTACATTAACTATTTTCCTGTTCTATATTAAGTCCAAGTTTCAATACCTACTGAATATTCATGGTGAAAAAGAGTTATAATGAAATATGGAAGGTGGAACATTGAAGCCATTTTAGAAAGTAATGAAAAATTTCAAATTCCACTAGCAAACAAAGCAGACCCTGACCAGACGGCTCTGGTCTGGGTCTACTCTGTTTGCAAATGTGGGAAAAGGTGTTTATAATTTGAAGGAAAGTTTGCATGATAAGTAACCGATAGTCCTCCACAAAGTCGTTATTTGCTATTTGCCAATTACCTCATAGGCTATTTTTAGATACAGCCTCTTTGAATTAATCTATCGAAAAGGAGCATTAATTACTGAGAAAAGGATTTTTTTTTTAGAATTTTGTAGTTTGAAATCATTGTGATAAATAGAGCATTTTCTTCTATAGGAGCAAATGCTCTATTTATCACAATGGTTTCACAAAGTGACTTTTACAGAGTCGTCAAAAGTCGTCAATATGAGGGAAGGGGTTAACTAAATTTTCTTTTCTTCTCCAACATAATTATGTGATCAAAGTATCAAACAGTTTGGTTTCATATGAGATACTGAGTAACTAAGCTTCTTACCTGAAACCTAAATTGTTTGCATTGTTTATCACAAAGTTGTAGCTTACATACATATTGTTAAAGGCCAAAATTGCTATTGGTAACTAATGGTAACTAACCATCAGAAGTGCTTGGGTCAGCTTCCTTCACATTCTTGGACATTTCTTCGGAAATTGTCTGTGCATGAAAAACATAACAAAAATCTAATTATTGTAAAGCATCAGAGTAAAACATGTATAATTCAACCCTTTTGATACATGGAATGAATTACTGGCATACAGTGTAGACTTTCACTCTGCATTAAGCTGTCTTAACAAATCATGAAATTATACTGTTATGTATTTGAGTATTTTACTTCAGTTTAGATCTAGATGAGAGGGAAAGAACACTGTCTGATACTGGATTATGGTACTCTATTCTAGTACATGTACAGTAATTTTGTGTCTCATCAGGATGCAAACTAAACTTAGAGAATTACAGAAGAGAACAATTAAAAGGGTTAAAACTCAAATGCCTGCTCATAACAAACACTACAGTGAAACCCCTCTAAACCGGAATTCTAGAAGAGAAGAATTTAGATACTTTTAGCCAGGCAGTTGCTTAATGCAGGGTGAAAGTCATGCAGAATGCTCCTAGAGGAACTTTCTGCATGACTTTCACTCTGCATTAAGCTGCCACCTGTCTCCAAGACCGATAAACTAAATTTAATGTCTGGTTAAGAGAGATTTTCTGTATATCAAAGTCATCAAAGCTCACCTTAATGTCAATGGACTTGTGTGATACCTCCTTGTGAAGTCCAGGCTTCTTCACGTCATGTATCAGGTCATAGACTTCCTTCAACTGTTCTGCCTTCAGCAATTTCTGCTCAAGCATATCTGGAAGCTTTCCATTCTCATTCTTGAACAATTCTTTTTGTCTGTGATACTGCCTGAATAGCCGACGTCTGAAACATACAACAAATAAATATTATTGGCTACAATTCTCTCAAAGTTTTACTTCAATTTCTCCTCAAAAATACAATCAGAGTGAGAAAAAGTACGGATTTTAAGTTACTCTTACAGACTGGCAATGGAGAAGTACGTGTCACCAGGCAACCTGATATCAGAGAGATAGATAAGAGTAAAAGAAATATTTAGAAAAGCTAAGTAAAGTACAGTAAAACTTCGATTATTCGAACACTAAAATACGTATTATTATCGATCTTTAAGACAGGTGGCAGCTTAATGCAAGGTGAAAGTCATGACTTTCACCATGCATTAAGCAGCCACCTGCCTAAAAGGGTCTAAATTCTTCTATACAGAAAATTCGAATAATCGAGATTTTGCTGTATTTTCATTTCTCAGCTAACCCCTAAAGTATATATCACTGCCATTCATTAGAAGTGCCCTCTCCAATACAGTAGAACCCCTCTAAAGCGACACTTAATGAACATGCTTGTCTTTAAAAACAGATGATTGCTAAAATGCTAATGCAGGATGATAGTAATGTAGAGAGATGATCGAAGGAGATTTTTGCATAACTTTCATCCTGCATGGAGCTACCACCTGTCTTTAAGATTAAGATATCAGGTCTCTTTTTGGTAGTCACTTTTTTAAAAAGCCTTACAGAAGTATGGCCCTTTGTCAGATTGTAGCCCTTGTGATGGTGAATAAGTGTGTGAAGTTTTATAAGAATTGCATGAACAGTAAAGAAGTTATAGCCAAAGTTAAGGTTTCCAGATGACAACAACAACAACACAGACACCCTGCATGAGTTACGAGAACAACTCGTGATCTTTTCTTCCAAAACCAGACAAGCTAAAAATGAACTGTTCCAGTATTGACATAAACAAAAGGACTGACGTTTCATTTACCCTTAGAATGTGGGACACATGCACTGTCATGAAAAAGCTAACAGAGTAGATCCAGATCAGAGAGCTCCTAGAGGAACATTCTGATCAGGATCTGCACTGTTGTCATCAAAAGTCCTCTTGCAAGTTGAAGCCTTTCATATTGAGTAGACACTATTACACTGATGGGAAATTCCACTCTGTTAATTCTGCATTGAGTTGAAAGAGTTCATACAGGATTGGTTGTGTTATTAACATATATATACCTGTACATGTACCTGTACATTGTTTTATGTATTTAATGGGGCTATTGTTTTAACCTTTAGAATTCTTTTTTGTTTTTAAAGTAGGCAAATGGCATCTAAAAACAGTGGAGTAGCCTTTTGATCTGATCTGGGTCTGTACTGTGTTGTTGTCATTCAAGATCATCATCATTGCACAAATTTATCCTTCCAAAGCAAATAGACTATTCCGTTAAACAATTATGTAGCCCATCCCATTTTAAAATCTAGGATGCAATGGGTTAATTTGCATAAATTTAAAACCACAGGATAGTTTGTTATCTCTTTATGTGTACTACAGAAATATTTCTTAAAGCCTAAATGCAAGTGGGTTTTTAAGCCTTTCTATGCTGAATTTAGAGTGGAATAGCCCATCAGTGTTAAACTCTAGAGACCATTCAGTATGAAAGGCTTAAACTAGCTAGAGAATAGTGAATGACAAACAGTGCAGATCCTGATCAGAGGGCTCCTCTAAGGGTTAATTGGCCTTGTACATTGACACTTTACCACAAAGAGATGCCTATGTAAACAGATGCGGGGAAAATTGACTATGGCAGATCATCTATATTATTCCACAAGTAAACTGGGCAGATCTTAATCAGTCCTCTCCTACAGGAGTCATTTGATCTGTGTTTACTCTGTTTGCAAAGGCCCCCCTTATAATAGTTAACATGTATACCAAAGTTGAACCAAATATCTTGGACAGTTTCTGAGACATGGACCTGAACATAAAACTTAACCAACAATGAAAATTCTAAGTCGAAAAAGGGGCATAACTACGGCAAAATTACTTTTAGGGTTACCTACCCTTGTGAAATGGGTTCCCCTTGTGATAGTAAACATACACACCAAATATGATCAAAATATCTTTGATGGTTTCTGAGAAAAGGACCTTAACAAAAAGGTTAACCGACGCCGACAAGAGGGTCAAGACAAAAGCTCCGCTTTTTGAAAAAGTGGAGCTAAAAATGCATCTCTATCAGGTAAAGGTTCAAGCCTTTAATTTGAATGTACGAATATCTGTGTATATATATATATATATATATATATATATATATATATATATATATATAAGCCATGCTAACAGATTGAAAATAGTCTTTGCAAGCCATCTAGACTATTGCTGCTATCTACATATAGTTCAATACTGTTGAAGAATTATCAATATCTGCCTTGTTTCAGTCCCCATTATCTAATCTCTTCATATACTAAGTACTTGTAGTCTGCAAAAATTATCATTTGCTACAATTTCGAAACTTTTTTTTTCATCTCTCCTTCAAAATAGATTTAGTGTCAAACGGTTTTGATCCTGATGAGATGCCGAGTTACTAACCTTCTCATTTGGAGCCAAATTGTTTGCATAATTTTATTATGTAATTCACAAATTCATGGCCAGCATGCAAATGAATGAAAAAAGGAATGAGAGAAATTATGCGTTGAGAATTGCAGCTGACAATTTTTGCGGATGAGCAAGGCCTAAGTGTGTTAATGTGAATAGATCTGATGCAGATATTCAGATGTTCATAAAGCTTGATCAAAACAAAGGTCATCCCTTAACATACAGAGATCAAGTCAACTAGTACTTGCAAATAGTGTAGATACTGACCAAAGGGTTCCTAGAGGAGCCTTTTGATCAGGGTATGCACTGTTTGTCTTTCAAAATCAGTTAACAAGGGTTATGCCTATGGACTGCACTGCTAGATGATGGAACATTCCACTTTGAAAATTCAGTATTCAAAGGGTTAACTTATATTTACTTGTCTCTTGCTGTAAATCAAATTTTGACATTTACACCAGCAAGTGAATATCGCACAAAATTAGACATGTATAAACTGCGACTTGAAACACAGTCATCCCCTCTGGCTAAAACTTAATGATCCACATCCACAAGACAAAGCATTTGGAAAATTTGGGAAGATTTATCATATTGTGGTAACTTTGCACCTTAACTCTGTAAAAGTCACTTTGTGAAACCATTGTGATAAATAGAGCATTAAAAATGCTCTATTTATCACAATGTTTCAAACTACAAAATTCTTAAATTTTCCTTTTCTCTAGTTTTTGAATGCTCCTTTCTGTAGATTTATGAAAAGATGTTTTATCTTAAAATAGCCTATGAGGTAATGGGTTAACCCTAGTCACTTCACATAAATGCAATTTCACACATTTTGCAAACAGTTGAAACCCAGATCAGATGGCTCCTATATATAGAAGGGTCTGCTCTGTTTACTTTTTACATGCTATAGATCGGGGTCCATGCTGATAAAGCTTTTAAGTTGAGTCTGAGTTTGTTCTCAAGCTTTTGATTGGTCAGATTTGAGCCAAAGGCTCAAATCTGACCAATCAAAACATTGAGAAGGAACTCAGACTCAATCAATTTTTTTATAAGCATGGATACTGAATCTACAGATTTTGTCAAAGCAAACAAATTCCTTGAAAGGTTAAAAGTACACTACACAACTTCAGCTAATATATATTCATGATGCCATAATTTCATACTGAACAGTGAAAGGGTTAACTTAACTCTTAGCACCCTGAGTGATTGTTGTCTGCAAAAATGATTGTCTGCTAAAATAGCCTATGAGGGAAAGGGTTAATCTATGCACCTTAGCTGGGCCTCTGCTAAAGACCTACTTGTGATAAACTTTAGCAAACAATTCTGAGATTCTGATGAGAGGTCAACTAATTTGACATGTCAGGATGATTGTCATCCCAATTAAACTCAAAGTGTTGGATACCCTGATACATATTGTTAACCCTTTCAACAATTTGTAACTTTCATTTCACAACATTTGAAAAACTAGACTTTTCTTTCAAGTTGTGGTTAGATATTAACCCTTTCCCTCATATAAACGTGTTTTCACCCACTTGCAAACAGAGTAGACCCAGATCAGGGTCTGCTCTGTTTGCTGATAGAATTTGATAGATCTGTTTCTTTGCTTTCTAAAATGTCTACAATATTCCACCTTCCATATTTCATTATAACTATTTTGTCCATGAATATTCAGTAGGTAATGAAATTTGGAGTAAATGTAGAACAGGGTTAAAAGTCTGGTCTACCATACTAATGCCGTCAGCTATAACAAGAGTACCGCATACGGTACATAATACGCCCACTTGCAAACTTTCTCTGATTCAACATGCCTTATAAGTGTTGACATTTTCTAATCTGTGCTTCAATTCTTGATTTCCATATTAAGGTGATACTATTTTTTAAAAAAAATGAAGTGAATATCTTATTAAATAAAAAAGTTACAGCTAATCCTCATTTTTGCAGATTTTTGTAAAGTGCAACGGCCATAACTCTGTAAAGACAAACTGAATGAACCTCAAAATAAACTCAGCTTCAAATTTTGTTGCTTAAAACATTTGTGTTAAGTTTCATTTATATCATTTTAATAGTTTTCCCAGAAAACAACAGACAAACTAAAGTTGACCGACTAACAAAGCAACGAACACACGAAGTTCAAGGACCATAACTTTAGAATAAAATGACATATCAAAACTCCCGCAATATATGTAAAAATTCACATCAAGGTTTAACCATATAAAAACATTGAAGTAAATATAATTTCAAATGAAAAAGTTATGGCCATCCTCATATTTGCATAGATTTGCATTATTTTCTTAAGTGCAAGGGCCATAACTCCGAAACAACAAATCAAATGATCCTCAAAATCGACTTAGCTTCAGGTCTTGATGCATTAAACATGTGTATGAAGTTTCATTAATATCTGTCAAACAGTTTTGCCAGAAAACAGCAGACAAACTATTTGCATATATTTGCATTATTTTTAAGTAAATGGGTAATATCTCCGAAACGAAAAATCAAATAAACCTCAAAATCGACTCAGCATCCGATCTTGATGCATTAAACATTTTTGTGAAGTTTCATTAATATCTCTCAAATAGTTTTCCCAGAAAACAGCGGACAAACTATTTGCATTATTTTTTAAGGACAAGGGCCATAACTCTGAAACGAAAAATCAAATGATCCTCAGAATCAATTCAGTTTCAGATCTTGATGCATTAAATATTTGTGTGAAGTTTCATTAATATCTCTCAAATAGTTTTCCCAGAAAGCAGCGGACAAACTATTTGCATATTTTTAAGGACAAGGGCCATAACTCTGAAATGAAAAATCAAATGCACCTCAGAATCAACTCAGCTTCAGATCTTGATGCATTAAACATTTGTGTGAAGTTTCATTAATATCTGTCAAATAGTTTTCCCAGAAAACAGTGGACAAACTATTTGCATGTATTTGCATTATTTTTTAAGTAAAAGGGCCATAACTCCCAAACAACAAATCAAATGAACCTCAGAATCGACTCAGCTTCAGATCTTGATGCATTAAATATTTGTGTGAAGTTTTATTAATATCTCTCAAATAGCTTTCCCAGAAAACAGCGGACAAACTATTTGCATATCTTTTAAGGACAAGGGCCATAACTTTGAAATGAAAAATCAAATGAACCTCAGAATCAATTCAGCTTCAGATCTTGATGCATTTAACATTTGTGTGAAGTTTCATTAATATCTGTCAAATAGTTTTCCTAGAAAACAGCGGACAAACAAAATGTTGAAGGACGAACGAACGAACGAACGAACGGACGGGGCCACGACAATATATGACCACCTTTATTAGGTGGGCGTATAAAAACAGCAAATGTTAGCACAGGATCTTTCGCCAAATTGGGTGTTCCCTTAACTACCTAAACCTTTATAACTCAGTTCAGTTCCTTATTTGATATCAGTATACATTAAAGCCCACACAAGGATGATAACTTCTTTGCACCAACTTTCCAGAAACATCCCTAAATCAAAATATGTTTTGTAAGAAATAGATAAACATTATAGAACAAGAGGGCCATGAGGCCCTGAAGCGCTCACCTGAGATAACCCCAGGGGCGGGGAAATTTTTGACCACAAGAAATCATTTGTACAACCTTGGTAGAGAACCACAAGGCAAAGCAGTATGCCATCAATTAAAGGTCTAAGCCTTATGGTTTCAGAGAAAAATAATACTTTATATTTTTCCCATGAATAACTGATAAGCCCCGAAGTTTCGCCCAGTGGTCAGGGTCGTGTAACTTGAACATTCTTGGCAGAGGACCACAAGGCAGTCAGCTACATATTTGTAGAGGACCATTAGATCATGTTACATACCAAACATAAAAGGTCTAGGCCTTACAGTTTCAGTAGATTTTTAAAGATTTTCCAATGAAAAACTGATAAGCCCTGGGGCGGGGCCATTTTTGGCCCAGGGGTAATAATTTGAACAATCTTTATTGAGGATCATAAGATCATGCTACATACCAAATATCAAAGGTCTAGGCCTTGCAATTTCAGAGAAATTTTTTAAAGATTTTCATATGAAAAACTGATAAGCCCTTGGGCGGGGCCATTTTTGGCCCGGGGTCATAATTTGAACAACCTTTGTAGAGAACCATAAGATCATGCTACATACCAAATATCAAAGGTCTAGGCCTTACAGTTTCAGAGAAGAAGATTTTTAAAGATTTTCCTATGAAAAACTGATAAGCCCTTGGGCGGGCCATTTTTGGCCCGGTGGTCATAATTTGAACAATATTTGTAGAGGACCATAAGATCATGCCACATACCAAATATCAAAGGTCTAGGCCTTACAGTTTCAGAGAAGAAGATTTTTAAAAATTTTACTATGAAAAACTGATAAGCCCTTGGGCGGGGCCAGTTTTGGTCCGGGGGTCATAATGTGAACAACGTTTCTTTCCCCCTAGCCACTGATGCTTCTGACAAAATTTTGTTATAATCGGGTCAGCAGTTTCAGAGGAGATGTCGTTTGAAAATGTGGACGGACGCCGGACGACAGACGCCGGACGCCGGACGATGGACACATCACGGTCACAATAGCTCATCCTGAGCCTTCGGCTCAGGTGAGCTAACAAGAGGGCCATGAGGCCATGAGGCCCTGAAGCGCTGACCTGAGATAACCCAAGGGGCGGGCCATTTTTGACTGCAAGAAATCATTTGTACAACCTTGGTAGAGAACCACAAGGCAAAGCAATATGCCATTAATTAAAGGTCTAAACCTTATGGATTCAGAGAAAAATAATATTTTATATTTTTCCCATGAAAAACTGATAAGCCCTGAGGCAGGGCCAAGTTTCGCCCAGTGGTCAGGGTCGTAAGTTGAATATTACTGGCAGAGGACCACAAGCCAGTCAGCTACATATTTGTAGAGGACCATTAGATCATGTTACATACCAAACATAAAAGGTCTAGGCCTTACAGTTTCAGTAGATTTTTAAAGATTTTCCTATGAAAAACTGATAAGCCCTTGGGCAGGGCTATTTTTGGTCAGGGGTCATAATTTGAACAATCTTTGTAGAGGACCATAAGATCATGCTACATACCAAATACCAAAGGTCTAGGCCTTACAGTTTCAGAGAAGAAGATTTTTAAAGATTTTCCTATGAAAAACTGATAAGTCCTTGGGCGGAGCCATTTTTGGCCATGGGGTCATAATGTGAACAACGTTTCGTTCCCCACTAGCCACTGATGCTTTTGACAAAATTTCGTTAAAATCGGGTCAGCAGTTTCAGAGGACGACAGAAGCTGGACAACGGACGCCGGACACATTGCGGTCACAATAGCTCATCCTGAGCCGAAGGCTCAGGTGAGCTAATAAAGTGGGGAAAAAAATTTCACCTGCAGGATTTTGCAGAGGTTCGATTTGGACACCTAGGTAACAACCTTATTACTGTAATCTGCAGTTTTCTGAAAGTTAAGTGTACACATGCACTATTGATTCATTATCTTGCTCATATTTGTTCAGAGTTTTGTAAGGCGCTCCTAGATTGTGGTGTGCATTTCTTTTTTCCAGAAAAGATAATGCATCCTTAATGAGTGATGATGTTGGTTAACAGGTAATAAATTTGTACCCAGGTACTGCCGAACTTGTACCCCTACCTGCAGGTACTCGAGTACCCATTTCAGCCCTATATGCCACACTATTATATGTGCTTACCCTTCTCTGAAATTTCTGTAGCTGATACACTTCTCTTTGTTGGAGGTGGGATCAGTCAAACAGAAGTGCTTCCGTGGACACTTGATCGTTTTGCATTCTGAAACACACAGGTATAGTTCATACACTACTAATCAGATATGAATGTTACCTGCATCAGTTTAGTACATGATGACAAAACCAATATATCCACACTTTTAACCCTTACCTTCATGTAAACATCTTTTCATGCATTTGCAAACTGAGTAAACCCAGATCAGATGGCTCCTGTAGGAGCCGTCTGATCAGGGACTGCTTTGTTTGCTTATGATATACGTGACTAGGTCTGATTCTACAGTTTTTGTCAAAGTAAAATATTCCCTGGAAGGAATTACATTATAAAAAATCATTAATCTAAAAACATTTTTCTTACAGTTTCACTTTTAACGTCTTTGCAAACAGAGTAGACACAAATCTGATCAGGGTAACTGGTCTGCTCTGCTCTATTTGCTTATGAAACAATAATTTTATAGATATAATTTTACATTTTTTTTATCATTATATCAAAAGTTTCCTTTTATGCCATAGTCATGTAAAAGAAACCAGCTAAGTAATTTTGAATGAATTATATGCATTTCTTTACAATTTACCTTATTTCACATCTTTGCAAACAGAGTACTCAGATCAGACCGCTCCTGTAGAAGCCTTCTGAATAGGGTCTGCTCTGTTTGCTTGTAAAATTATACAGACATGGTTGTACAGTTTGTTGCTTATACAGTGTTGTTTTTTTTTTTATTTGTTTTGTTGTTGGTTTTTGTTGTTGGTTTTTTTAATAAAAAAAAAAAAAAAAAATTTTTTTTTTTTTTTTTTTTAATTTTTTTTTTTGGGGGGGGGGGGGGGGGGTCATTTTGGGGGCTGATATTCAACCCCACTGCCCTATTGAAAAAGTTGATATTTCTCCCCTTCTTTGAATAGAAATTCCCCTAGTGTAGAGTATCTTTTATTTCATCAAATCAGGTAGGCTATTTTGCAGATACTGGTGACTGAATTGTTGAAATTTTAAGTGAAAATAAAAACCAAATTATTAACTTGTAACTAATTACTATTGATACTTTGATATTTGAAGAATAGAAACATGGAAATGTTTCTTTTCTAGGTAATTTATTTAATCCTATCTTCCCCTTGCAACACGTTTTTCCCCCTATCAAAGGACCTTGTCGCCATTCCCCTATAGCTCTTTCCCGGTTCAGTATTCATGTAAGAAATAATGATACTTATATATTAGCTGAAGTTTTATATTATAAAAATTTCAAGGGAATATTTTGCTAAAGTTGACAAAAACTGTACAGTCAGATCTATATATCATATCAAAATACATGAATGTTCATGGAAGAAATATAGTTAATAAGTACAATATACATAATGCCATACTTTCTTGCAAGGGTTTTCATCAGGAAAGGAGTTAAATCATTTTTCAACAAAACTATGGAATACAAAATCCTTTACCTTTGCTCTTTTTGGGGAATTTCATCCATTCAGCATCCTTCTTCATTGTTTTTGGATTCATCTGAAATATAAATATGGGTTTAAATATAATACAGAGTGGTGTTTGGATCCATGGATATCAACACAGCAGAGGTAAGCAGATCTAAACCATTAACCCTTTCCTCCATAAAGTTAGGTCTATGTCTTTCTACACCTTTGCAAACAGAGTGGACCCAGATTAGATGGCTCCTATAGGAGCCATCTGATCTGGTTCTGCTCTGTTTGCTTATGATATACATGTAATATACTATATAGATATGCTGCTACAGTTTCTTCCATAGCCAAAATATTCTGTGTTCATGTATGTGCTGTACCAAAAATTAATCTAATTATTAATGATGATGTCATTATTTCTTGCATGATTATTCATAGCGTAAAGGGTTAACTCACAACATGCTGAATTAACTAAAACTGCCTCCTCCATTTCTGAATACTAATTAACCCATTACCTCATAGGCTATTTTTAGACCCAACCTCTTTGAATGAATCTATAGAAAAGGAGCATTTACTAGAGAAAAGGAAATTATGTAGTATAGAAAAAATTGTGATAAACAGAGCATTTGCTCCTATGACGCATAATGCTCTATTTATCACAATGGTTTCAAGAAGTGACTATTACAGAGGCGTAGAAAGGCGTATTTATGGAGGAAAGGGTTAAACAAAAAAATCATTATTGTATCAAAATGTATCACTAAAGAAAATGATTTTTATGACAGGCAAACCCTGATCAATGGGCTCCCTCATGAGCCCTTTGATCTGGGTCTACACTGTTTGCAATGGTCTTATATACATGTATTTGGTGTCCACATTCTAAGGGTTAAATGTAGATTTCTATGCATTTACCAATTTGTTTATATATGTGAACAGTCTGGATCCAGATGAGACACTGAGAACAAACCAGAATGTAAGGAAAATGCTGATACCAGTGACAGCTAGCCTTTGTCACAAAACAGTATACATGTACATGTATTTTTAGTAATCTATTGTGAAAACAAACTGTGAAAAAATGGTGTTGTGAATTCCAACCATCTAGGAGAAGTTCAAGCTGCAGAAAAACAGGCTTGTGTCATAAACAATAAGTGAAGATCTTAATCTTTAAATACAGTAAATAAATTTATTTTTATGAACATTTGTACATGAGTTGAAAACTTCATGAATATTTATTAACATTATTTTAATAAGGTAAAAATTTAACCCTTCACTCCATAAAAATGTCGTTCTACACCTTTGAAAACTGAGTAGAACCAGATATAGGGGCTGTCTGATCAGGGTCTGCTCTTTCTGCTTACGATGTAATATAGATATACAGTAGAACCCCTCTAATGCGACCACTTGATAAATAAACAGGTGTCTTTATAAGCAGGTGGTTGCTTAATGCAGGACAAAAGTAAGGCAGAAAGCTCTTACAGGAGCTTTCTGCATTACTTTTGTCCAGCATTAAGCTACCACCTGCATATAGCACCCAGAATTATACCTCTTTTAGGTGGTCGCATTAGCGGGGTTTTACTGTAATTCTGCAGTTTCTGCCAAGGCCAAAGTTCATGTGTCCATGTGCTATTATTAATAACATTAAAACTCATGATGCCATTATTTCTGACTTGAATATTCATGGAGTAAAGGGTAGAACAGAATCAAACAGAGTAGAACCTGATCAAACAGTGTCTACAAGAGCCATCTGATCTAGGATTACTCTGTTTGCAAATTTTAAGGCGTGAGTGACATTTATATAAACACCTTTTCATGCCTTTCCTATGAGGAGCCATCAGATCAGGGTCTGCTCTATATAATGATAATTCTACAGTTTCTGCCTGAGCCAAAATAATCTGTGTTCATATGACATTATAAAAATAATCTAAATCATATTCATGATGTCATTATTTCTTAAATGAATATTGAACAGGGAAGAATTAAAGGAAAAAAATGTTAATGTTGTTAATGCCTCAGTCACATTTGCCATGGCGGCAAAACTGTCATTTTTTATGGCCAGCAGCATTTCTATGGGCACAACAGAATTACTTTGGCCATATACTGCAGTGGTCATATATGCTACGAATGTTGTATGGCTTGTTTGAAAACCTACGGCTGCCATATGGTCAAGAACCACGGTCAGTGTATGGTTCCCTTGCGGCCACCATATTTTTTTTTAACCCTTTCCCTCATAAAAAACCTTTTTACGCATTTGCAAACAGATTAGACAAATGATTTATGTAATTGTTAGGCATTTTTAAAAGCATGTTGCAAGTAGAGACTATCACTGTAAAAAATCCAGTTTTGAACTTTCCTATTTATGACATATATATGACAATGGCCAAGCTTGATCTGTGATGATTCATTATTATTCACACACAAAAAGTTAGCTCAATATCTGCAAACAGTAGCACTATAGAAAAAAATTCTGGATATTTAGATTATGACAAAAATATGAAGTTGAGAATTACAAGAGGCACAGCTCTGTTGAATATGAGTGAATTTCCAAACAGGAACAAAAGTCCAGTCTGATCTTAGGTCACAATATTATTCAGTCATATACAAAATTTAACTCAAAATCTGCCAGCAAAAATTACTTTTTCATGTGTATTGTAAATTGTTCAAAGTCCAAGGGCCATAACTCACTGTTATTTAATCATATGAAATAAGATATGACTGTGAATGACTATGCACCCAACAGGTCATTTGGTCTATAATTCTGACATTCTGGCGTGGATTTAGATGGGGCATAGCCCCGGGTTACCTCCCCCCAAATTTCCCCTAGATAAAAATCAATAAAACAATTTTATTTCCCTCATTCATTTGGACTCTTTCTCATCATGCATTACAAGGACACTCGTGATCTATGTCATCCAACTTTTGAAAATTTACCCCAACCCACCCCTAAAAATCTGTGCCTCCAGGCTGGCCAGTGGCCAAGAACAAAATGTCCCTGATCTAGATCCTTGGAGTATATAAGTTCAGCTAAATATCTATGAGCACTGCAGAAGAAAAACTCATGTCAGGAAAACTAAACTATCAGATGGATTATGACAGAAGGGTGGAATATGGCATCCAGTGACAATGCTGTATATGTACACCTTTGACACCTCTGTAAGTCATTTTTTGAAATCATTGTGATAAATTGAGCATTTGCTCCTATGGAACACATCCTCTTTTTATCACATTAGTTTCAGATCCACATAATTCTAAAGTGTTCCTTTTCTCTAGTGAATACATTTATTCAAAGACGGTTTGTCTAAAAATATGAGGTAATGGGTTGGGGGTATAGATACTGCCAATGAAAAGTTGGTAAACGGTTTACATCACAAGTGTTTGGCTCACGAAATATGTTAAGTTAAAATGTCTCTAAATTTGACATTTTGTAACATTTGGAGCCGAAAAAATAAAGTATGGGGCGTTTTGAGACAAAGCTGAAATCTTGTACATTTGTATATTCATATTTCACGAGTCGAATGTCTGTGGTTTACATGTATATCAGTTTCAACTAGAGGTTTTTGTCACAAAAACGGATGTCTCCCCTCTAATAAAAACAATATGTAAAGGGAAATCACTAAAAATGTTATGGACTTGATGATTGATACTTCCCCTCATTATGCGCTTTCCACACAACATTTTTCAAGAAGAAAATGATAACAGCTAATAACTTCAAAAATATTGATACCAGAGTTATGGCCCTTGTGCATGACGCTTACTTTCATCATGCTCTTTCCATAAATGAAATGTCATTCCAATAGCATCAGTCGAAGAGGAGTTATTGATCGGACAAAAAATGTAACAAAGGGCAATAACTCCAAAAGTATTGAAGCCAGAGTCATGGCCTTTGTTCATGGCACTTTCTCTCATCATGCTCTTTCCATGTATAAAGTTTCAATACAATGGCAAGAGCCATGTAGGAGTTATCGTCCGGACAAGAAAGCGTTAAACAAATGTACAAGGGGCAATAACTCTCAATTTATTGAAGCCAGAGTTAAGGACCTTATGCATGACACTTTCTCTTATCATGATCAATCCATGTATGAAGTTTCACTCAAATGGCATGTGCCATATAGGAGTTATCATCCTGACAAAAAAATTGTGTGTTTTTTTACAAAGGGCAATAACTCCAATATTAGTGAAGCCAGAGTTATGGACCTTGAGCATGACACTTTCTCTTATCATGATCTTTCTGTATGAAGTTTCAATCCAATGGCATGAGCCATATAGGAGTTATAGCCCAGACAAAAAATTTGTTGAAAAAGTTACAAGGGCAATAACTCCATTATTAATGAAGCCAGAGTTATGGACCTTGTGCATGACACTTCCTCTCGCTATGATCTTTCCATATATGAAGTTTCAATCCAATGGCATGAGCCATATTGGAGTTATCGTCCGGACAAAAAAGTGTGCATTTTTTTTACAAGGGGCAATAACTCCTATATTAGTGAAGCCAGAGTTATGGACCTTGTGCATGACACTTCCTCTGATTATGCTCTTTCCTTATATGAAGTTTCAATCAACTGGCATCAGCCGTATTGAAGTTATCGTCCGGACAAAAAAGTGTGAATTTTTTTACAAGGGGCAATAACTCCTATATTAGTGAAGCCAGAGTTATGGACCTTGTGCATGACACTTCCTCTCATTATGCTCTTTCCATATATGAAGTTTCAATCAACTGGCATCAGGCATATTGAAGTTATCGTCCGGACAAAAAGTGTGACGGACAGATGGACAGACGGACAGACAGACGGACAGACAGACAGACAACTCTCACGAAAACAATATGTCGCCCCCATATAAGTATGTGGGGGGAGACATAATAATATAAGCAGATTAAATTTGTAAATCATCAACATTTAAAGTTCATTATTCAATATATACAGAAACAATTTCCCTATCCTTTACTTCATGAATACATGTATGTATGTCTGATGAATATTTATGCAGGAAATAAAAAACTATCATATTAAATAGATTGTTTTATACACTGGAGTCTGGACCGCTTCATGGGGGTCTATATGTACTATATAATGTTATTAACCCTTTCGCTGCTAAACTCTGTCGTCTGCTACAAATTTTCATTTTTTCATTTTCTTCATTTTTGTTTCAAAAACATAGTAACAGTAACAAACAGTTTGGATCCTGATGAGACACCGAGTTACTCGGCGTCTCATCTGGATCCAAACTGTTTGCATAGGTAATCACAGATCCGGCATTGGCAGCGAAAGGGTTAAATAGTACATATTGACTCCCATGAAGCGGTCCAGACCCCTGTGGTTTTATATAAAGGCATATATAGATAATGTACGTATGTTTCGGCCATAGGGGTCTGTACCGCTTCATGGCAGTCTATCTATACTATACAATACACGTTATTATATTTTGGCTACAGCAGAAAATTCATAAGTAGAATAAGTAAACAGTGTAGACCCGATTTGTCAGAGGGCTCAATGGACCGTCTGATCTGGGTCTACTCTATTTGCAAAGGCGTTTCTATGAAGTATAATAAAATAATGAAGAAAGATTGCCGTAATTTTCCCCACACTTACTGATTTGAAATGATCAAGATCCATGTGTTTACCCCTCAGCCTGTCCTTGCGTCTGTGGGTTTTGGCTGCATGTCCTCGGTGTCCAAACGGACCACTGGCACTCAAACCTCGACTCAACTTGTCTTTATAATTCTTAAGGTCATCTCTCTTTCGATGTCTCGCCTCGCAGGCTAGAAAACAAGCGAGGACCAGCGCCAATATCACGAAAATCCGCATTATTTTGACCTCTTTCTGTTCTGTCAGTACTCGCACAATAACTTGATAAACTTCTGTACTCGATATTCTGACACATACATGGACGAGTCTTTTTAATTTATGTTGTGGGCAGGGCGGGTTGTTATTTCCTTCTCTTGAAACAGTGCTGTAGTTGATATTTGAAAATCCATTAACAGCAAACACAACTAAAGTTTCATGTCGCAAAAGTTATGTAACAAAATGTTCAGACCTTGTTCACTATAACTGTTTTCTATCGTCTGTAATCAAGCCGACCACCCTTCTTTCTCAGTCGCTTGGTCTTCGTGCCTCACCTGAATGAGATCATAGGTCAGACGACAGGTAAGTGAGATTTCGGAAACCCTTTACTCTTATGCTTACTTAAGCTAAATACTATAGTGACGGCATTTAAACTGTCACTATAACGCTAACTATATTTAGCTGTCAATGTCGCATCTGTGATTACCCGTACAAACAGTTTGGATCCAGACGAGACAACTAGTAACCCGGCGTCTCCTCAGTATCCAAACTGTTACTGCGGTAGGGCCTAGTGTTTTTTTAAAGAGAAAAGGGAGAAAATTAAATGAAAATTAGAGCAGACGGCAAATTATGCAGACGACAATATTTAGCAACCAAAGAGAGTTAACGCGTTCATCACTAAACAAGCTTCGTCTTCCAAACCTGTCGTTCGGCTTCATTAAAAAAAGTAGTATCATTCATTTCTGTTTAACAAACAACGACGAACAAGAGTGCCAGACAGTTTTGATGCCAATGAGGTGTGAAATTCTGAATACCATCTGGTTCCAGACTGTTTTGCAAAGGGCTGTTTTGTAGACGTCCATAAACCACCTGTTACTTAGCTACATGTCCTAATGTTGAGGGACAATCCTTGTCAGACAAGAACAACCATTGTTCTATTTGCCATGGTGAATATTCATGTAAAAATAGTGACATAATGAACATGAATAGCTGAACTTTTATAATGGAATGTGAACACAAGCATGTTTGTCCATGACAGAAACTGTACCATAAGGGCTATATTGTTCCATTAGCAAACTGAGCAGACCCTGATCAGACGGTTCCCACAAGAGCTGTCTGATCTGGGTGTAGTCGTTTTGCATAGGCACCAAAAGTTGCCTCCACTTTAAATACTTCATATAAACGTATTTTCACGCGTTTGCAAACAGAGTAGACCCATATCAGACGGCTTAAGAGCCGTCTGATCAGAGACCGCTCTGTTTGCTTATGACATTATATATATGCCTGTGCAGTTCCTGACAGTGAGTTCATGTACCGTTATACATTTCCACTAATAAATATTCATAATGTCATTATTTCTTTCGTGAATATTCATCAGGGATGGGGTAAGCAAACATATATACAGGTGGAAATTGATACAACATCTATCAAATTCGACATTTAAAGGCCGTGTGTTAGCGTGTCGATCGCGACAATAGACATTTGTCACTTTGCCAAAATATCATACACGATACATCATACAGCTGCTAAAAAGACGTGTGACTGCCATATACAATGTACTTGTTCTATGTTCTAACCGTTGATATTTAAATATAGTTATTTACATGTTAATCTGTCATGTTTAAATTTCATATTCATTCAAAGAAGAAAATTAATGGCAGAAATGTTTCATTGCAATTGTTTTGAATACATCTATCTACATGTATATCACACTGATTTTGTTGTAATTGACACATTTTTAAACATAGACATGCTAATACAGGGAAACCCCTCTAAACAGGATGTTCAAATTCATATCAATGTTGGTCTGAAAGACAACCAAGAGCTTAATGCAGGGCGAAAATTGAAAGCTCCCGAAGGAGCTTTCTACACGACTTTAAAATGTACGTCGATTTAACTATTTACTCAATATACAGGCCTTTTAATAGCGCCTTTGCAAACAGAGTAGACCCAGATCAGACGGCTCCTTAAGGAACCGTCTGATCAGAGTATGTTCCGTTTGCTTATGGATTTTTGTAGTTTCTGTAAGTTCTGTAGTTTCCTATAAGTACAACTAAATAACACACCGAGTCGTAAATGTACTTTTATATTTATAGAATGTCAAACCATTTTCCGTTTATGGTAAGTCAGGGTAAATCTATAAGTTGATAAGAAGATGTCAGTCTAGGGCCTACTCATGCTAAGCGCGTCTTGACTAGCAAACAGCTTGGAGCCAGATGAGACACCGAGTAATCCAGATCTCGTGTGTCGTCAACATCCAAACTGTTTGACACTCTGCCAATAGTTTCTTTAAAATATTGATTTAGTTTAAACATAGTTTATTTCATAGTAAACAGAAATGTGGTTGTGAAACAAGTTCTTTCAACTTAGATAAAGCCCTTCATTGATCGAATCGAAGGTCAGTGAAAAGTTCAGCAAATCAGAAAATGAGCCACACGAGAAGGTTTTAAATATAGATAGATAGATAGATAGATAGATTTTATTTCTTTCAGTAACTTATACATGTAGTATCTCGTTACATATACAGATATTCAATACATGTGCATCACATGACAATAATAGAAAACACACACACACACTTCAATCAACTACAGTCACTTCATAAATGCATATTCCTTTACAATGCAACTTAGTACTAAACTGAAGGGTTCATAGTTGCGGAGAATGAACAAATTGTTAAGTCATTCAGTTGAAATAGTGATAATTAATCACACATCAGGTTGATTTCTTGAAATAGATAATAGTAATTCCTGACGTCTACTATTTGCTTCTGTAATAAACAGTGATAATCTGGTCAGCAATTGTCTATTCCTTGATGTTAAAGTTCTATAAATTTGTACATACTTGGTTTTTCTCTATAGTATCTTTTTATATACTTTCGTCTGATATCGTTAAATGTATTGCATTTAATAATAAAGTGGAATTCGTCCTCAATATCTCGTGTCTGACACAATTGACATATAAAAACATATATATATATATAATATAAAAACACTGCTGAGTCAGAACGGCTGTGGCAGTGACGACGATTTGATTGCAGGACACACATGCAAGTTGTCATTTGCAAAACGTGTAGACCCAGATCAGAGGGATCTTATTGTATCAGAGTCTGCACTGTTTGTCAAAAACACATACTTAGTTGACTCTATAGTTAAACACTGGTGGGCTATTCCACTCTGGTATTTCAGCATTGAAAGAGTTAGTGGTTCGACTGTCAACGTTGGAGTACATTTATATAATGCTGACCAAGAAGGATAACTCTTTATACGTAAATTCTTTAACATTAACCCTTACCTCCACAAATACGTCTTTCTACGCCTTTGCGAACAGAGTAGACCCAGATCAGACGGCTCCTATAGGAGCCGTTTGATCAGGGTCTGCTCTGTTTGCTTAAGATATAATATTGATATGATTCTACAGTTTCTGCCATGACCAAAACAATGTACAGTAAAACTTCTCTATAACGGCCATTAAATTGTGTTAATTAGTTGGTATTTAGAGAAGGTGGCTGCTGAAAGCAAGGTGAAAGTAAAACAGAACGCTCATACAGGAGCGTTCTGTTTTACTTTCACCTTGCTTTAAGCAGCCACCTGCCTTTAACACAATTTATTTGATGTAATTTAGTGACCGTTATAGAGAGGTTTTACTGTATCTATATGTGATATATTATTAGAATAAATCTAACTAATATTCACGACATCATTAATTCTTATATGAATATGCATGAAGGAAAGGGTTAAGTGCCTGTATTAGACACCAGGTTTTGTATTATAAGAATTATTTAAGTTTACACTCATAAAATTATCACTAATGCTAAAACATTACAATAGCAAGTCTCGCTAATACGACCACTCAAAAGAAGTCTAATTCAGGATTTTAAAATTTTAGTCAATGCATGGCATATGCAAAAAGCTCCCATGTGAGATTTCTGCACTACTTTTGCGCTGCATTAAGCAACCACCTGCTTTTACAGACTCCTATAATTATGCTGGTCAATTATGTTATCACATTAGCGAGATTCCGCTGCATTATCACTTCAAAAATACAATTATAGACTTTATAATATTTACATTTCAAATTTTTACTATTAATTTTTTGTCTCGGCAAACATCTTTAAGGGCGGGGAAATCTGACCGGAGACTACCTCGTGGCCTATGTGCCAACTGATAGCTTTCTGCCAGAATTCCACGCTCTTAATATATTTACTTTTTTGTACTGTCTGCCTTATATACTAGACACAAGGGGTCTGAAGTGTGCCTGGACCCCCAAATGGCATACCTGTGTACCCATCCTGGGTCGAAGTCATTGATTACATATATATACATATAAAAATTATATGGTCCAGGCACACTTCAGACCCCTGTTATACTATACCACAATGTCACCGTTCCAATATCAATAGGCAAATTACGACCAGTAGCCTTCATTCAAATTGTACATTACAGTTCAAGCCAGATGAACAGTAAACTATTCGAACCACCCATAACAGCCACATGTTAGCATTCATCAATAGGGAACTTTCTTGTTTGAAATCCAAACCTATATCAGATTGGCAAACATGTCGTCTAGATCATCTTATAATGCCCCACATCAAGAAAGCAATATAACGCATTTCGGCATGCAAACATTCCTGTTAGAGTTATCTACCCTAACCCTTTTCTAATGATCCATATTGTGTGAATTGACTATTTCGTGAATAATCGTAACTTGATTTTATAATGTAATTTTTCAGGGACTAATTTAACTTAGACAGAAGTTGTAGGATCAGTTCTATATAATTTCATAAGCAAACAGAGCAGATCCTGATCGACTCCTGGTCAACTCCCTTCGGTTAAGTATTGACTTCATCAAACTAGACGTGCTACAAATGTATGAGGAACGCCTATAAAACAAACAAAAACCGCTGACGAAAGCAAAAGTTTTTTCTTCTGGAAAATTTCATATTACGTCCTTGTCAACCTTCTAAGAGGTCATCACTGTCGTGTTGTTGAAAAGAAATGCAAGATGAACCAACTGTGAAAACTGAGGTCAGCGACATTTTCTACGAACAAAATTTGTTCAGCCCTCAGCATGCTTAAGGCAACTAAAGTAAACTGGACGGAATTTTCTGCTTCATCTGTATTTACAGTATGGCTTTCTACATGCATATACAGTTGAACTTCAATATCTCGAACTTCAAGGGACCTTACGAATTACTTCGAGATAGCAGAGATTCGAGTTATCCGATTTCTTATCCGAGCAATTTCTAAGTTTACAGCTTAATGCATGTCCAGAATAATGCTGAAAGCTCTCGTAAGAGCTTTCAGCATTGATCTCGTCCTGCATTAAGATGTCACACGTGTTTCTAGATATGCATAATGATAAATTTTAGAACAATTGCGCATTGTAAAATTTGGAAGGACCGGAGTTTTAGTTCAAGATATCACGAGTTCGAGTGACCCGAGTTCGATATATCGTAGTTCAGCTATACATCTACATTGCAATGCCATTTCGATATAGCTATTTGTGATTTTTACGTTACTCAATTTGACAGTACATGTAGTTCAGTTTTGATTTAGACTTTATTCAAATGTATTTCAGTTCATTTGTGTGTTGTTGTTTTTTAAAAAATATATTCATAACTTAATCAACATCGCATTTATACAAACCCAACATTCTACACCATGGCCACCCCGGGTAGGTAGGTCTAGATCTACAACTAGAAAATGTGTAATCGTTTTTTATGCCCCTGCCTTTAGGCGACTGGGACATTAAGTTTTACCCTTGTCTGTCCGTACGTCTTTACGTACCTTTGTTCGTACGTCCGAAATTTTCGTCAAAGATTTATTGGCTTGTGTCAGGTGGAGTGATTTGATATTTGGTCTGTAGCAATATCATAGTGAGTTGTAACGTGTCTCCCCTGTTCAGATCTGCCATCCATCTACTTCCTGTTTGCCGACATTTTGATTGAATTGTGGTGATTATTTAATGACAAAAGTTTTGGTAAAAGACTTCTTCGCTTGTGTAAGCTGCAATTATTTGATAAAAAATTTGGTCTGAAGCATAATCATAGAGAGTTGTACCGTGTCTCCCCATTTCAGGTCTGTCGGTCATCTACTTCCTGTTTGCGGGCGGGGGCATCCGTGTCCCATGGACACATTTTCTTTTATTTATTTATTTAGCCCTTACCCTCATATAAACGTTTTTCACGCCTTTGCAAACAGAGTAGACCCTGATTAGTTGGTTCCTTAGGAACCGTCTGATCAGGTATGTGCTGTTTGCTTATGAAATTATAATAGATCTGACTCTACAGTTTCTACCAATATCAAACAATTCTGTGCACGTATTATAAAGAATTCCGCTAATAGGCTAAATATTCATGATGTCATGATTTCTTATGTGATTATTCAACAGGGAAAAATAATAGAAAATGGGTATTGTTAATTTAAACATGTCCAAACTAATTCAACAGAAAGCTGCATCCGAGTCAAGTTGTGGGCATATTTGTTTCCGTGTTCAAGTGTGGGCATTTTCAATGTCTTTGATGCCAGTGTGATCTACTATTGTCTTTCATTTTGAACAAAGACTTCGTATATAACTGAAATGCCATGGGCTTTACTCGTCGAACATGGCAATTGGACCCAGAACCTCTTGGCTAATAGTCGACTGGGACAATATAATGTACCTTGCCCGGCAATGTCGTGCATGTCGATAAGCTATACACTGCTAAATATTAGCAGAGGTCTGTTCAGAAGCAACCGGCTGCAGCCAGAGACTTGCCACTAGGATACAGTAAACATCCCCAAACTGGGATTCCAGTAGAGAAAAATAGATACTTTTAGGCAGGTGGCTGCTTAATGCAGGGTGAAAGTCATGCAAAAGAAACTCATATAGAAGCTTTATGCATGACTTTCACCCTGCATTAAGCTGTCACCTGTCTTCAAGACCGATATTTATACTAAATTTGACCTCCGGTTTAGGGAGATTTTATTGTATATGACAACTTTTATCACATACCAAGAGCGTGTTCATCCCTAGGTTCATAACTGCATGAGCTCTCTACCACAGAGCCATAAAGCTGTCGAAAATACGTTGAGCGATGAGTGTTTTTATCCTGAATCAGAATATAGGCTTAGCGATCAGACTATACTTAAGATTTGTTCGAATTCCATGACACAAATCTACCATATATTTTAAAATATGTGGTCTGAGTTTGAGGGTGAGTTCGTTCTCCAGTATCTGATTGGGCAGATTTTGAGATGCTAGAGTCAGCCTTATTTGAAACCCCTCTAAACCGGAATTGTAATTATAGGCAGGTTTTTGTCATGCATCAAGATCATAGAAGAGCTTTCTGCGTGACTTTCACCGTGCATTAACCCATTCCCTCATATTGACGGCTTTTGACGACACTGTAAAAGTCACTTTGTGAAACCATTGTGATAAATAGAGTATTTGCTCCTATAGGAGCAAATGCTCTATTTATCACAATGGTTTCAAACTACAAAATTCTAAACGTTTCCTTTTCTCTAGTTAATGCTCCTTTTTGGTAGATTTATTCAAATAGATTGTATCTAAAAATAGCCTATGAGGTAATGGGTTAAGCTGCCGCCTGTCACCAAGACCGATATTTATACAAAATTGGACGTCCAGTATAGATGAGTTTACTGTACATTTCCATGTCATGTGTAATTCAGAACACTGCTTTAAAATGTTGTCTGAGTTTGAGGGTGAGTTTGTTCTCAAGTATCTGACTGAATAGATTTTGAGATACTAGAGTCACCCTTATTTGAGTACAGTAAAACCCCTCTAAACCGGAATTGTAGTTTTAGGCATTTTCCTGCTTAATGCAGGGTGAAAGTCATGCAGAAAAGGTTTGGTGGAGAAATGGCGATTTTAGTATTTGAGTAGGCACATTTATCTGTAGCTCTTTAATTAAGCTAATTAACCCATCGCTTGCTGTTCACGTCAATATACCTACCTGTAAATAGTGAAGACCCAGATGAGACAGCTCCTGCAGGAACTGTCTCATCTGGGTCTGCACTATTTACAAGTTGATTGTGCAACCAGTGCACTCCACAGCAGTGATTGCCCAGCGAAATACTTGTACACAGTGAAGATGTATGTAATTATACAACAGGACATGGGTAAAGAAGGAGACATGCATTTTAAAATTCAGCAAGCGAAGGGTTAATATTCGTAAGTCCATTATTTCTTACAGAAATAAAGGGTTAGGGACAACACCCTAATTAACAGAGGTCCAAATAAGATGCGTAAATTTGAATATTTTCAACAATAGCTCCTTTAGTTGTCCACCAAACCCAATAATGTGACTACTTATTAGAATTGTCTCGAAGAGACGATTCTACAGACTGCGAGTGGTCACCAGTATATGGTTTGAAGGAGGAATTGGGTATTTCATTTTTGGGTATGCATCTTTATGTGTAGCTCTGTAATTACTATAAGTATTCAGACACGCAATGCCCACTCTCAAGTGGGTTGTAAAGTGGCATAAGTTTGGCACCATTATGATAGCCTTAAATTAGACTTACATTGTAGCATGTGTTGTAGACCTTGACCAAACTGCTCCTGAATGAGCTGTTTGGCCGGGGTCTGCAACATTTGCCTAATAGGTTTCTCGGTCCGAAATTTTGGGGTTGTTAGGGTCCACACTTTCTGCAGACCAGTCTACCAACCACCACCAGTCTATCCCACTACTTCATAGACCCACACTTTAACTCCTTCGCAAACAGAGTAGATTCAGATCAGACGGCTGCTGTAGGAGCCATCTGATCAGGGTCTGCTCTGTTTGTTTATAAATTAAAATAGAACCCATTTTACAGTTTCTGACAGGGCCAAAGTTTCCCTTTTTAATAAGTCATTATACAAACTTAATTAATTAATATTCACGATGTCATTATTTCTGACATTAACTATCCGTGGAGTAAACGATTAAATATACGCATATCAATTCGTTAATTCATTGCGTGATCGCTATAGATATATTCCACTGTATAAAGAATTAAACGGTCTACTAGTGTTTATAAACAATCTACAAATACACATAATGCATTTTTATTGTTCTTCGATCAATTTGAGATGACTTATCTCACCCGAAGATAAAACCCTACAGATTATGATCCAGCTATTAAATGGATCAGCGATTCTTAACCTTTTGTCTATTGTTGACGAATCCACATGTGATTACCTTTGCAAAAAAGTTTGGACCTAGATGAAACGCCGACACCTTACTAGGATCCAAACTCATTGACATTGTGGTTGAGTTTTTTTTTAATAAAGTGGCAAGTTAAACCAGTTTGAAGGCGACACAGAGCTAGATGATATCTCTTTCGAAGAATGTTTACTCAGCATTCTAAACGATGATGACAATTCACCCTTAAATTGATTGGTAATTATCAGCAAAAAAACATACATGTATGCTTGACGTTTTCGAAATACATTAGCTTAACCCCTTATTCCATTATAATTATGTACACTCCTTTTTAAACGCATTTGCTAATAGATTAGAACCAGGCCAGACAGTTCCTGTATCATGTGATCAGGGTCTGCTTTCTGCTTATGGTACAGTAATAATACAGATCTTGTTATGCAGTTTCTGTCATTGCCATTACCAAACTTTCCTTTATTCATTTTCGGTTTGAAGACTTTCGCAAATTGGTATTCAAGATGCTCTTATTTCTTACATGAATGTATTCAATGAGTAAAAGGGTTAAATCGATAGAACATCGAGCAGCTTGATCACTGATTAACCCTTTCCCTCATAGGCCTATAAACGTGTTTTCACGCATTTGCAAACAGAGTAAACCCAGATCAGACGGCTCCTAGAGGAGCCGTATGATCAGGGTCTACTCTGTTTGCTAATAGAATTTGATAAATCGGTTCCTTTGCTTTCTAAAATGTCTACAATGTTCCACCTTCCATATTTCTTTATAACTATTTTGTGAATGAATATTCAGTAGATATTGGAATTTGGAATAAACAAAGAACATGGAAAGGGTAAATAAAGGCCGAGTACCCTGACAGCTCATTTGATCAGAACTGTTTGAATGCGTATACGCTCGTACATGTACATAGTGTGCAATGTCGAAATATACGAAGTTTGTTTTACATTGGGGGTTGTCATACTTTGGCCATACAATTCTGAGCGTTCACTTGAAACACCCTGAATTAGACCAGTCTCTGTAAGGATGACAAATATTTCGTTCACGAAAAACCCTCGCTGATTCTTTTTCGTGTCATCGTAATGAACACATAACCAGTACAATGGACTGAGGAAACTAATATAGAGAAAACTCTTTCGCTTCCAGTGTCGCATGTGTGATTACCTATGCAAACAGTTTGGATCCATATGAGACACTGAGTAACTCGGCGTCTCATCAGGATCTAAACTGTTTGTTTCTGTGATTACATTTTAAGAAAGCAAAAAGGAACGAAAACAAACATGAGAACTGTAGCAGACGACAATGCTTTTAGACGTCACAATTTGACACCGAAATACTTAAAACGTTTCTCTATGCAATCTATATACATTCTGAAGTATGTCTGTTTCCATATCTGTTTGACATTCGGTCCGATCTTTCTCCAAAACCGTGAATGGATCAGAAGTAAAAAATGCTCTTGGTCAGAGCTTGAGCAGACATATTTTGTTACGACATGATAAGAGTTAACTCTTTTGGCGCCAAATTTAAAAGTGTCGTCTGCAATAATAATTTAATATTAGATATAATTCTAAACTAAATAATAAAGGTATATTAGACGTTTGTTTTTAAAAACCGTATGCTTGAGCTAAACAAATACAGAAAACAGTGAAGTCCCAGGTCAGATGCCGCCTTGAAAATACGGCATCAGACCTGGGACTGCACTGTTTTCAATGGTGCCGAGGCGATATTGTCGCCGAAAGAGTTAAGCCGCATTTCCAAGGAGCAAACGGCATACTTGAGCCGCTCTCTGGGAAAGGTTGTCTTATTAAATTGCGAACAGTGCATACACAGACTCAGTTCACAGTGTCTCTTCACAGTGTCTCTTCCGACTACATGTATATGACACCCATCTTTACCCTTACAATGGTGAATTTTCAAATGGACTAAATGTATTTCAAAATTCAAATTGGCCAAACTTAAGGCGGATATTTAGGGATTTTTCTAAAGAAAAGTGTAATATGACAAACAGTGCAGACCCTGACGAGAGGGCTACCCTAGGAGCCCTCTCATCTGAGTCTACACTGTTTGCAAAGGACATTAGTGACTCGTTTCCCACATTGTAAGGGCTAATCTATAGTATTTGCCGTTTTTTCATCAAGCTTTTCGATTCATCGTAAAACTTTATCAGATACCTCAGCATAGACATACATGTAATATCTATCTGGGTATACACTGTTTCATTGCAAGAAGATCCATTTTCTTAGAGAGCGACGCGTCGTCACGTATATAGCGCCCGTTATCGGTAACGGATAGTTTTATCGGGGTAAATAACAAGATTTTGTGATATATTCAATTAGTGTTCTTACTTGTACGCTACACGTAACACTGACCGATGTTCGTACACAGAGGATTGGAAACAACCAGCTCAGGGTACAAAATAGAAGAGCAATAAAATTGGATTAGTAAATAAAGAGAAAAGAATATCTGTTGTAAGGATTGTTTATTCAGCTAAAGAAGGAGTAATGGTAGGTAAAACTTATGTTTATTATGTAATACAGCAAAGCCTCTCTACATAGACCACCGAAATGAGATCTAATGCCAAGTCTTAACCCTTTACTCCATAAATACACTTTGAGACAATTCTTATGACTACCAACATACTTTAATTATTGTTGAGAAATTGGGTATTTGAATAATTCACACAGTATGCCTTTTATCTGGAGTGCTGGTTTGTAACAATGTAGTCTTATGATTGATTTTAACCCTTTCCTCCATAAATGCGCCTTTCTACGCCTTTGCAAACAGAGCAGATCCAGATCAGACGGCTCCTATAGGAGCCGTCTGATCAGGGTCTGCTCTGTTTGCTTATGGAATAGTATATAGATCTGTTTCTATAGTTTCTGCTTTGGCAAAACTTTCATGTGTTAATATGCCATTTCAAAAAAATAATCCTATTTATATTCGCGATGTCATCATTTCTTCTGAAACTTTCTTCCTGTATTAAGCAAACACCTGCTTTGAAAGACACATATGTTTATTCATTCAATGGTCGCTTTATGGAAGTTTAGCTGTACATTAGTGTACATGTATTAAAACTTTACCTCAAAGAAACGCCTTTTCACGCTTTAGCAAACAGAGTAGATCCTGATCAGACGATTCCTACAGGAGCCGTCTGATCAGGGTCTGCTCCATTTGCTTTCAAAATTATATAGAAATGAGCTTATATTTTCTGCCCAAGCATTATAAGAAACAATCTAATGAATAATCAATGTACAATAAAACCTCTCTATAACGACCACTAACTTACACCAACCATTTTGTGTTAACGGCAGATGGCTGCTTAAAGCAAGGTGACAGTAAAACAGAACGCTCCTATAGGAGCGTTCTGTTTTACTGTCACCTTGCTTTAAGCAGTCACCTGTCTATAATACAAACTAATTAACACAATTTAGTGGTCGTTATTAAGAGGTTTTACTGTAGTCATTATTTCTTCCATGAATAATTAACGGGTAAGAAAAGGCTACCATCCAGCATACTACGGACACATAATAGTATGTGATTGCCCTTGTTAACAGTTTGGCTCCGAACCAGACATCAGGTAAAGCGATGTCTCACCAGGATCTAAACTTGTTTGACACTCTAATTCGAGTAACTCGGCGTTTCATCAGAATCCAAGCTGTTTGACACTCGGTTAATAGTTTCTTAAAAGTTTAATCATTACTCGAAATTGCACCAGATCGAATTTGAGCTGAGGCTATTGTTTTGCAATGGGGTCAGGGTGGTTAATAAAGATAAAAAATATATAATTCATAAGAGGGGGGGGGGGGGCATTATTATGTTTGAATATCTAGTTAGTAAGTCCTTTGGTAGCAGCGGCTGCGCAGGTGCACTAGAAAACAATACACGCATTTTATCTAATTCTATTCATGCTACAGGGGAATAATTGATATCATTTACTGTTCTGATCAGAATGAGACACCGAGTAACACGGCATCTCATTAGGACTCAAACTATTTGACACTACCGCCATGTGCTTAAAAGAATTTGAAGAACGCATTAAATTTGTAATAGAGGATACAACAGAAACTGTCTTAAGCAGCCATCAAAAAGACGTCTAATGATGGGTTTTTAATGCAAGGTGTAGCTTAATGCAGGTCAAAAGTAGTGCAGAAATCTCCTATAGGAGCTTTCTGCATTACTTTTGCCCTGCATTAAGCAACCATCTGCTCTTTAAGACGCCTATGTCCAATAAATGAATGTCCGCTTAAGACGGGCTCTGTTTTAGACGATATGTTGGCGACAAAACGTTGTTCAGCATACTAAAGCTGAATCCTTATCCGGCCAAACGCAAAGTTTTGGACTTGTATTTGTTAATGACAAATCCAGATGGGACGCCCAAAACAGCTCGTCGTCTCATAAAAAATCCAAGCTGTTTGGCAATCAGTCGATGGTTTCTCAAATTCCTGAACGAATCAGATCAGATTTATTTTGAGCAGTCTTTTAGTTGTTATCGCGGGATAAGGGGTAAAACGTGAAAGTAGAACATTTAACCCTTACAACGCTGATTTTACAAATGGACTATTCCAAAATTCAAACAGATCGATTTTATGGTGAATATTCAGGGATTTTCTAAAGAAAGTTGTAAAATGACAAACAGTGTAAAATGACAAACAGTGCAGACCCTGACGAGAAAGTTCCTCTAGGAGCTCTCTCATCTGGGTTTAACACTGTTTGCAAATGTCATTATAGTGACTCGTGTCCCACTCTGTAATGGTTAAACTATCTACCCACAGTGGAAATTAGAAATATCGAGCAAGGGAACAGTTACTTTGATATTCTCTAAGTAAATAGACAACTGATCGTAAATCACTTTCATCAGTCTGCTGCTTTGAAATCGATTATCGATCTCATCTAGGAATTGAAACACTTAGTGTACGTTGTATTGTATTAAGCGAATTGTTAGTAACGTTTTGGAAACTGTTTCAATTTCTGATAGTCAGTATGGCATCTTAATTCTAGATTCCATAAATACGGCGTTAACTCCTTTGTAAACAGAGTAGACCCAGATCAGACGGCTCCTATAGGAACCGTCTGATCAGGGTCTACTCTATTTGCTAATGAGATCATATAGATCTGATTCTATAGTTACTGCAATTGCTGTAAGCGTTGCTGCACATGCCATAAAGAAAATTATTATTCATTATGTCATTATTTCTCACATGAATATTCATGGAATAAATGATCAGTAGGATACACACACACATTCTGATAGTATGTTTGTAAAGAAACACGAAACACACTTTTGTTAACCCTTTGCGTGCTGAAAAATGGCCTCTGTTTAAACTCTGCTACTATTTTTACTTACTTTGAGAAATTAGTGGTCGAGTGCCAAACAGTCTGGATCCTGATGAGACGTCTCGGTCCAAGATGTTTGCATATGCAAGTCAAATGCATGCCATGTCGCACTAAGCAGGCGAGGGGTTAACCCTTTCGGCGCCAAATTTCTAACTGTCGTCTGCAATCCAATTGTGTTAAATCATTCGGTAAGTACATGTATATAGAAATAGAATTTGAGACAAAAAGTGAAGCCCTGATCACACGCCGCCTTGAAAAGGCGGCGTCTGATCTGGGACTACACTGTTTGTCGTGGTGCATTTATGCGACATCGGCGGTGAAAGGGTTAATATTTTCTTTTAGGGAACATATCCTATCACCGGTATGTCCAGTGTTCAAAAATACATTTGTATAGATTTTAGCATGCTAAGCAAACGAAGGTGTCTTCAAAAAGCATTGTCAGTAAGCGTCAATTTATTTTCATACAGTAAAATATGTCTTAGGCGGCCATCAAAGAGAGGTCTATATATGGGTTTGTAAGGCTGGTGGTAGATTAAAGCAGATCAAAGTACATTAATTTTGTCCTGCATTAAGCAATCATCTGCTTTTTAAGAGTAATATATTCAATAAACGAATGACCGATTAGGACAAGTTCTACTGTATTCAACATCTAATGTCAAACAGTTTGGACCTTATCTTAATGCAAACAATTTAGCATGGCAATCAACAATTCACGGGTAGCTTGTTACAGGCTTGTGTATTATCAATACAATAGAACCCATCTTATTGAACATAGGAGTTTTAAAAAACAATAGGTTGTTTAATGCTTGTCGAAAGTAATACAGAAAGCTCCTATAGGAACTTTCTGCATTACTTTTGAGATGTATTAAGCTACCACCTGCCATACAGACCCATACCCTTTAAAAAACAGATGGTTGCTTAATGCATGTCGAAAGTAATACAGAAAGCTCCTATAGGACCATATTAAATATATGTAATGACCGTTTGAATGATCAGCTGGAACTACATTCCTAGTGAGTGTTATCGATAAAGACTAGGTAGGTAAACATTGATTTTATCTAACAACAGGGCCTTTAACAATACTACTACTACTACTACTACTACTACTACTACTACACTACTACTACTACTACTACTACTACTACTACTACTACTACTACTACTACTACTGCTGCTGCTGCTGCTGCTGCTGCTACTACTACTACTACTACTACTACTACTACTACTACTACTACTACTACTAATAATAATAATAATAATAATGATGACTTTATTTAACGAGACTACACATTTAGGTAAGCCCAGTCTTCCATGTGGGCCTCAATACATAATATATATACATAGAAGAACAAAAGTTTAGAGATTATACACAGAATAGCATTCAAAAATGAGTTAACCCTATCCTTCATATAAATTCATTTTCACGCATCTGCAAACAGACTAGACCGGACCAGACAGCTCCTATAGGAGCCATCTGATCATGGTCTGCTCTGTCTGCTAATGAATTCTGATAGAGCTGCTTCTTTGACCGTTTGAATGATCAGCTGAAACGACATTTCTAGTGAGTGTTATCATTTCCACATAGATACTCCTTTTGATGCATTTGCAAACAGAGAAGATCCAGATCAGAAAGATGTCTGATATGGATCTGCTCTGGTTGCTTATCCCATTACCTCATAGGCTATTTTAGATACAACCTCTTTGAATGATTCTACCGAAAAGGAGCATTAACTAGAGGAAAGGAAAATTTTAGAATTGTTCAGCTTGAAACCATTGTGATAAATAGAGCATTTGCTCCTATAGGAGCAAATGCTCTATTTATCACAATGGTTTCAAAGAGTGACTGTTACAGAGTCGTCAAAAGTCGTCAATATGAGGGAATGGGTTATACATGTATATTACAGATCTGATTTTGTATTGCTCCTGCATTAAGTTTCCTTATTTCCAATCTAATCAGTGGATGTTTATTTTTTTCTGATACATGTAGGCCTATAGGTGGCTATATGTTTCAATTGGGTCACTACATGAGAAAGGCAATTCCTACGTTGCAAACAGTGTAGATTCTATAAAGTAGCAGTGCTCATCAAATAGTGTACGTCCGGATCGGACACAGTTCGTTTTACGCAGTGACCATCTGAATCTACACTGTCTGCAATTATTCTCATCACGTGGCTTCTTACAGTGGTAGGTACTGTGCAGCATCTAGTTAACAGCCACTAGATGGTTTTAAGACAAGTGATAGCTTAATGCAGGACGAAAGTGTTTTTGTCCTATACATATGTACCCTAATTACCCTAAGTATTCGGACACTTAATCTTCCAACTCTACTGATGTTAAAACTGTAGAACATTTAATTCTATAAACAAGTAGAGCAGGCCCTGATCAGACGGCTCTTATAGGAGGGTGGAAGTCATACAGAAAGCTCCTCTAGGAGTTTTCTGCATTACTTTCACGCTTCATTAAGCTGTCACCTGTCTTAAAGGTCAATAATGATATGTATTTTAGGGTCCGAATAATCGAGTGTTTATCGTATAATAAAATTTACTTTTCAGGCAGACCATTTTTCAGAAGACACCATTGCATGTGAGTACATGTTTACTTATTTGTTCGAAAACACGCACAGTTTTTCTAAAATGTTTCCATGGAAGCATGCATTACAACAAAAATAGCAAAAACAGTTGAGCAAACATTCAATAGTTCTCGCAGTATTGACGCATGTGCACAGTAGAATTTTAAGCACCCACTAATGGAAGAACACCTGTGTCTTTACCTGGTGAATATGTATGTAAGAAACAATGACTGTATGAATGTACATGTACGTAACTTCAATGAATTTTTCAGCGGCATTTTTACCATGACAGAAATTGGACAATCAGATCTTTACATGTATTATTACATCAGAAAATAGAGCAGACTCTGGTCAGATGACTCGTAACGGGACTGTGTGATCTTGATACTCTGTTTGCAAGTGAGTTAAATGCGTCACTTAACCCATTCCCACATAGGCTATTTTTTAGATACAACCTCTTTGAATAAATCTACCGAAAAGGAGCATTAACTAGAGAAAAGGAATTTTTAAGAATGTTGTAGTTTGAAACCACTGTGATAAATAGAGCATTTCCTCCTATAGGATCGAATGCTCTATTTATCACAATAGTTTCAGAAAGTGACTTTTAAGGAGTCGTCAAAAGTTGTCAATATGAGGGAAAGGGTTAAACGACCGTTTCATGAAAGCAATACACATGTATCAGTCTTAGAAAACGCCATTGATAGCATTCTGCAATACGTTTGCCCTGCATTGTTTTAAGATTTAAAACATATTCACGGGGATTAGGTTTTACTGTAGTAACAGGGCTAACCCACTAGCTGTGAACGAATTGATGTGTTAAATAGAGACGAAATAGACACCATCATTAATGTTATCACGCTTCCTTTCCATTTCGCTAACTGGATGCATGTGGTCCAGTTTCAAAGATAAAACATACTCGTATAAATATATATCTTAGGATTCGTATTCTATATAAACCATAACATTTCAAATATACCCAAGGTTATGGAAATATACACACTTCGGCATTGACGAGAGTATAGACCTAGATCAGTTGCCGTGTTTGAAATGCTGCAGCTGACTAGGACATGCACTGTTTGCGCCGTTAGTACATACAGCTGATTATCAACGAGGAGTCGATCCTTACAATGACATCAACCTGTCGCATACCATATTTACACGAAATATTCGGACATCCGATCTCACCTTGCCAAAATGTGTACAGCTGAATTATTTGATTTAACACCATTTTGATGCATTTAAATTAGACCGACATAATTATGTAGTAGCAAATATCGTCAGAAGCAGTTTGATCTGAGTCTGCACTATGTGTATAAGTCTGTCTGTCTGTCTTAATTCGTACAATAATTAGGGTAATACTTCTAAGCAAAGCGATGTAAAATATAACAAGTAGTGACCAGTGTATACCCTTATCAATCACCGTTATTTATTATCACTGCCCCGACGTATTACTGCTAGTTCCAATGCAAAACCATACTTAACCCTTTTACCGCCGGAGTCGCAGAAATGCACCACGACAAATAGTGCAGTCCCAGATCAGACGCCGCCTTTTCAAGGCGGCGTCTGATCAGGGACTTCACTTTTTGTCTCAGTCTCTATTTCCTTATCTGTGCTTTATTCTTTTGAAATTTGCATTTATTTATCTCATTTCTTTATTTTACCATATGATCTCACAAAATTCCATTGTAGACGACAATTAGAAATTTGGCGCCGAAAGGGTTAACCCTTTGATTGCCAAGTGCTACTTAACTGTCGTTTGCAAACTGCTTGGGTCCAGATGAGACGCCGAGTAACTCGGCGTCTCATCGGGATTCAAGTTGTTTGCCGTCCGGTCAATAGTTTCTCAAAAGCTTTAACGACTTGAAAATACGTAATAATTGTAGCAAATCAGAATCCGAACAGATATACTTTTTCAGTAGGCTTAGGGTCGATAAATATGAAACCATTCATTTTCAGACGTGTTCGAAATATTCCGTCAATATGATTCATCAAAGAATGGCAGAGTGGCTCTTAATGATATACCAGCAGCCATGTTGGCACTCGGCTACAACCCTACCCGCGATGAGCTGGACACTCTTATACAGACAGTCAACAAAGAAAGTAAATAAAACCATTACACTATCCTTCATGAATATTCATGTAAAACTTATAGGATTTCATAAATATTAATGAAGTCATTTTTGTCATGAAACCAAGGCAGTCTTGCCATTGCAGACAATGTAGAGCCAGATATATAACAATACTGAATGAAAAAAAACCCAGACCCTGATTAACCCATTCCCTCATATTGACGACTTTTGACGACTCTGTAAAAGTCACTTTGTGAAACCATTGTGATAACTAGAGCATTTAGTTTAAACATATTTTATTTCTTTCAGTTACATACAATTCAGAAATTGCATCAACATATGAGAAAAAGGATTGGATCGAAAGCTAACAGCTTATATAGATCCTCTCCTTGAAACAGTATGTTACAAAAGATATGGCGTATCTACTCCTCATGAATATGTCATAACAGGGTATAATATACCAGCGTACGAAGTCTGCACTAGTTTTGATGTTTGTAACTATAATACTAATATTATCAAAGCTACGAAATATTATATCGGGTAGTATATACAGGTGTAATTTGTAAAGTGTGTCAATCATAATCAGTAGTAAGTACTAAAATGAGCAACTGCATCATGTTGTGTATGTTACTTACTAGTAAATCAAGTACAGGCTTCTTACGCTTGGTAACATATAACAATGATCAAGAATTATGCATGACATCAAAATAGAAGAAAAAAAATATTTTAGGCAAACTAGTATATAAAGAAAGAAAAGGTGGACACGAAGATTTTGGAAAAAAAATTAAAAAAATAAACAAACAGAAAAAATAAAATTGGAAACTAGAAACCTAGGATTTTTGAACATAGGATATAGGAACGGTTGTTTGGATGGGGGTGCAATCTGCGCTGTGAGTTATCTAAGTAGGGTTTTCGAACTTCATAATCAAAATCTTCTACTTCTAATAATGAAATCTTGTGTAGCTTTAAAAATCTGTTCATTGTCTCCAAGAGTCAAAGATATGTCGCCCATGAGTAGCACCTTTGTAGTGACAGTACATATTGGGTTAACCTTAGAAGACAGTTCGTGTCTTAGATGATGATATCTTGGACATGACAGAAAAAAATGATCAGCACCCTCTACCTCACCACATTCACACAAGGGACTTTCTACAATGTTTTTATTGAAGAGACTTAGGCTCAATGAACTACAGTTTGTTCGAAGTCTTGTGTGGAGTATTTGAGCTTGTCTCGTCCCTGTATAGTAGTAGGTAGGTACTGAGTATAAGTAATTTCTATTCAAGGTTTTTTTAAAGGATCCTAAAGAATCAGAGTCACGTACGCCAGCTGGTAAAGAGTTCCATTGTCGAATAACTGATGGTAAAAAGGAATCATGGTACAGTTTAGTCCGTGATTGAATAGTCCGTATATTATTCGAGTTTCTTAAGCTATAATTAGTTTCGCTTCCGACAAGTGGCGGAACAAGTGATGATAAGTACGGTGGTGTGTCACTGTGTAACATCTTGTAAAACAGAATCAGTTTATGTTTCGATCTTCTGGTTTCAAGTGATTCCCATCCTACCTCTTTATTCAATTCGTTAATGGATATTAATTTAGTAGTCCCTGTAGATATTCTAGCAGCTTCATGTTGTATTTTATCAAGGTCAGTTTTATCTTGAGTTGAACAGTTATCCCAAATAACATCTGCATACTCCAATAGTGGTCTTATGAAAGACAAATATATTATTTCAAGGGATTTCCTATTTAGAACATACTTGAGTTTACGCATTATATTAATTCGATTCCAAGCTTTTGATTTAATATATTCGATATGAGTATTCCAGCTACCGTTATTTGAAAGGAGAACACCCAGATGCCTATGTGATTCGACTTCAAGAATTTGTTCTTGCAGCATAATTAACGGAGGGTGCATTGATTTGTTCTTTTTACGCGATATCAATAGCGATTCGGTTTTAGATGGATTGAAAGATACTAGCCAGGTTTTAGCCCAGGTGGTTATTTTACTTATATCAGAATTAAGGATATTTGCCGATGTATGAGCATGTTCAACAATGAGGTACAAACTAGTATCATCAGCGAACAAACGAATGTTCGAGTTAATTTCAGAAACAATATCATTTATAAATACAAGAAACAAAAGTGGACCCAATATAGAACCTTGAGGTACCCCTGCCTTGATCGAAGACCACTCAGACTGGGCACCCGGTATCACAACCCTTTGACGTCTGTCACTAAGATAGTCCGAAAACCAATTTAAGAGATCACTTGATATACCTGCTGCCTTAAGTTTAGATAGGAGACCTATAGGAGCAAATGCTCTAGTTATCACAATGGTTTCACCATTTTACTTTTCTCTAGTAAATGCTCCTTTTGGGTAGATTCATTCAAAGAGTTTGGGTCTAAAATAGCCTATGGGGTAATGGGTTAAAGAGTCCCTACAGGAACATCCTGCCCTGGGTTTACATTGTTTGCCAAATTGTAAAAATGCGCGGTTATGACAAAAACAAGACTAACATCTACCATACTATATAAAGTAACATCCGCTTTAAGTAAATGTAATTTGGAGAACATTTTACTAAAGCAAATCTTGTCTTACCACTTTCCTTCATATAACGTGTTGGCACACAGAGTAGACCTAGATCCTGTATAGGAGCCGTCTGATCTGGGTCTGCTCTGTTTGCTAGTGGAATTTGAAATATATGCTTCTTTACTTTCTAAAATGGCTACAATGTTTCTGCTTCCATATTTCATTATAACTATTCCGTACATGAATATTCAGTAGGTTGGAATAAACGTAGAACAGGGAAATGATTAAAACGACCTTGGATTGATTAAGCATATAGCCTAATAGGAGTTTTAAAAAGCAGACTGTTGCTTAACTCTTTCGGCGCCAATGTCGCCTGTTGGTACCATTGAAAACAGTGCAGTCCCAGGTCAGATGCCGCCTTTTCAAGGCAGCATCTGACCTGGGACTTCACTGTTTTCTGTATTATTTTAGCCCAAGCATACAGGTTTTTAAAAACAAATGTTTTACTAATATACCTTTATTATTTAGTTTAGAATTATATTTAATATGAAATTACTATTGCAGACGACAATTTTAGATTTGGCGCCAAAAGTGTTAATGCCCAGGGATCCCATTAGACTAGTTGCCAAAGTAGTCATGCTTACTACATTTCTAATTGAAAGTGAACCATTATATATAGTATCAGTACATAATACATTAACCTATCATACAACAAAGTAGTTGTAACAAAAACATCTTATTCTAGATCGCGATTACGTGGATTTCCCAGAATTCCTGACAATACTGGCTCTGAAGTTGAAGGACACGGAACCAGAGGAAGAGCTCCGACAAGCGTTCCGAGTGTTTGACGTTGATGGAAACGGCCGAGTCAACGCAGCAGAGCTTAAGAATACGATGTTCAGTCTTGGTGAACATTTGAACAAAGAGGACGTTAACTTCATGATACGGACGGCTGATGTAACGGGAGACGGACAAGTGAACTACGAAGGTAATTGTAAGCCTTTAGTACATCGATGTGTATCAAAGACAATTTACTATTCCAAAAAAGATTCACTCAAAACCAGTTCAATTGTCGGTCGTTTAACCCTTTCCATACATCTATTCTATATTCATGTAAAAATAATTACACCATGAATATGTATCAGCTTATTTTTTATAATGTAAACTTTTCAAATGACTTGTTTGCTTTAACAAAAACTGTAGAATCAGATCTTTATCATGTCAAAAGCAAACAGAGCAGTCCCTGATCAGACGGTTCCTAGAGAACACTGTTTTTAAATGCATGAAAAAGCGTTTATCTGAGGATAAGGGTTAAAGCCACACATTGGGGTTTGGTTTTTCAAAAATAATAATTTACAGTAAAACCTCTCTATAACGGCCACTAAATTGTGTTAATTAGTTGGTATTTAGGGCAGGTGGCTGCTTAAAGCAAGGTGAAAGTAAAACAGAACGTTCCTTTAAGAGCGTTCTGTTTTACTTTCACCTTGCCTTAAGAAGCCATCTGCCTTTAACACAAATACTTGATGTAATTTAGTGGCCGTTATAGAGAGGTTTTACTGTACCTTCAGGAAATAACTTCTAAAATATTACTAAAACAGCTAGACATTTTATCATAAATTTTAAGATGTAATAAAACTATAATAATATACGTATTAGTAAATAAGAGATAAAGGGTTTAATCAAACTACCACCAAAACATTATTGTAATGTACAAATCAAGGTTATTTTAAGTATGGTATACATAACGTTTGCGCTTCTATACATATAGACTGATTCTAGTATAAATTTATATTGGCGAAACAATTGATACATTGTTATCACTTATCAATGAATGCACTTTACGCTCTATGTGTGCACACAGTGTACTTAACCCTTTCCCTTAAGTAAGCGCATTTTGACGCACCTGCAAACAGAGTAGACCCAGATCAGACGGCCCCTATAGGAGCCGCCTGATCAAGATCTGCTCTGTTTGCCTATGGTGTAATATAGATTTGATTCTACAGCTTGTGCCTGAACCAAAATGTCCTGTGTTCATTTGCCATTATAAAAGTAATATTATTAATACTCATGACGTCATTATCTCCTACATGCATATTCATCAGGGAAAGGGTTAAACTTAATCTTCATGTCACGAGTTGACTTGCAAACAGCTTGGACCCAGAAGAGAGGCCGAGTAAAACGGCATCTCATGAGGGTCGAAGCTGTCTTGACTCTCGTCGATATTTACGCAAACGTTTAATCGAATCAGAAGTCGCCAGTAATGTGTCAGATCAGTATTGTTAGCAGCGGGGTAAAGGTTAAGAATGATCTAAAAATGGTTGCTTGGCTCTCAGAGTCGACCTCCCAGGTAGTGGTTGCGAACCAAACAAACATGTTTGAAAATACGCTCGAGTTTTGTGACAACATCTGCTTCATTGTATTGTGTGTTCTCTTATTGTGTTTTGTGTTCTCTTTATTGTGTTTTTATGTGTTTTCTTAATTACATTTTCAGAGTTCATCAGGATGATGTTTACAGGACTGTCTCAGTAGACTGGCTGTCCTTATACAGTCGACCATCTCAAACGCGTCCAATAAATAAACAAGCGAGGTTTTACGCAAGCGTAAAATGGCTGCGTAAAACATTTTTGAGCAGGGAAGGAGATAACACAAAGAGCAACATTATTATTTAGTAATTTTGATTAAACAAGGACATACAAAGTTCTGACCAAAGACGATCATCTGATTTCTGAAATACACGTATAAGCAACTGTTCCTCTAAAAAGGTTTGAGTTTTGTTCCAGCTGCTTTTGCTTTGGTTTTTCATTTATAACAACCTTTGCAAACAGCCTGGATCCAGATGAGACACAGAGTAACTTGGTACCTCATCAGGGTCCAAACTGTTTTTCACTCTTTCACTCTTACATTTATTTTCTAATAGATATGAAAGGGAAAAAATGCACCAGACGACATTATTTGCAGACATTAACCCCTTCAGTCCCATGAAGACGGGTCTTTAATATCATATACAAAACAGTTTAGATCCAGATGAAACGGCGAGTAACCAGGCGTCTCATCAGGATCCAAACTGTTTGTCACCCTGTTTATCTTTTTAAAAAGACATTAAACAAATGTCCATTCTAAAACTTGAAGCAGACGAAAATATGTCTAGAAGACGACAATTCTGACACTGAAATGGTTAATTGCTGAGAGTGCAGAAGATATCCTGGACAGCAAATGACCTGAAAATGACCTTTATATTATTAACAACACACCAAACATGAAACAGTTCGTGGGCGTAAGTGAGACTATTGGAACACAGTGAAAAATATTGCAGCTGGAGTGTAAACCTGGAGTGTAGTCTCGCAGTAAATCATGGTCATTTTGAATTTCCATCAACAATATGCGCGACTGCTGGGGAAAGTATATTACAATGCAGTAAATAAATTAAATAAAATTAAATACTAGTTGGAATTTTCTAACACACATCTAGATAAAAGCTTATATCGCAGTAAATCATGAGGACTTTCAACTCCCATCAAAGATTGGCTATCGCCGCAGCCAATAACTAAACACGAGTGTCTATAAAACCAAGTGGCTGCTTAAATGCAGAATGATCAAGTAATGCAATAGAACAGTTATGGGAGCTTTCTGCATAGCTTTCATGATACGTTAAGCTACTAACTGTTTTGAAGACCAATAATCAGACCTCATTTTGACAGACTTTACAGAGGTGAGAAGAGTGTGGTACATCATCAGAAGTTGAAACGTATATACAGTGATACTCCTTTAAAGCAACCACTTTATGAACGGGCATATATGTTATTAAAAGCAGGTTGTTTAATGTACAACGAAAGTAACACAGAGAATTCCAGAAGAAGCTCTCTGCATTACTTTCGTTAAGATCCAGAATTAGACCTCTTTTTGGTGGACGCATTAGAGGGGTTTCACTGTATATGTGTATAAATCATTGAGCCGCGTCAGTGGAACGACTGGGCTGGGACGTGGCTAACAATTAATGTAACGCCATATAAAAAAATACAGCCGAATCTGTCTGTAACGGTCTTATAATGGATAATCATGGGGATCTTTAATAACAGGTGGTTGCTTAATGCATGGCAAAAATAATACAGAACGTTCCCACAGCCCCTACATAACCGTTATCCCGTATTAAGCTACCACATGTCTTAAAAAGTTAACACTCCAACTCTGATGCTCGCGGAAGACAGGTTCTACTGTCGTGTACAAAGCTCTTGATACTGCAAAGCAATTCCAGATAAGAACACAGGGTCTGGACCGCTTCATGTGGGTCTATATGTACTATGAAGCGGTCCAGACTCCTGTGGATCAGACGCCATTTTCAGATGTTTATCATGTATATAAAACGTGTTCCAATTACAGTAGGGCATGTCTTAAGCGACCATTAAAAGGTGCCTAAGTATGGGCTATATAAGGCAGACGGTAGCTTAATGAAGATCAAAAATAATTACGGTTTTTCCTGCATTAAGCAACGACCTGTTTTTAACAGTCCTATGTTCAATATGTGAATCGCCCCTTAAGACAGGTTCTAGTGTAGACGTCATATATGGCCAAATACTATCACGGTCGTGGTGTATACTTATAACCCCTCATCTTATAGGCTATTTTAGATACAACCTCTGTGAATTAATCTACCGAAAAGGAGCATTAACTAGAGAAAAAGGAAAGTTTTGACATTTTGTAGTTTGAGATCATTGTGATAACTAGAGCATTTGCTCCTATATGGGCAAATTAATGCTTTTTTATGACAATGGTTTCACAAAGCGATTTTTACAAAGTCGTCAATATGAGGGAATGGGTTAAAACGATAATTTAACCATTTGTCTTATTATTATTCATGTACGTAGAATTAATGAAGTCGTAAATATGAAATCGTTTTTACATCGCATATGAATGTTTTAGCTGTGTCAGAAATTGTGTTAGATCTATATAATTCCACAAGCAAACAGAGCAGACTTGATCTGACGGCTCCTACAAACTCATTAACTGATCTGGTTCTACTCTAAGGGTTTAAATGAATAAATAAGGTTATAGTCATAAGAGCGTCAAAAATACTTCTTGTTTACAAACTGATAGTGAAGATGCTTGTTTGTATTCCGATTAAAATATATCTAGCTGTTATATTACATGTATTTATTCTTTGTTCCTCGCTAATAACGTTCTATCTTCAACAAGCTCTCTGATAGCATGCGTTAACATTACATTGCATAAAGACGACGACGATGGTAATATTGCATCCCTTAACATGCCAAGCGGTACTGTTCAGATACCCATAAAATAGCCATTTTGCCTACCTAGGTGGCCCATAGGTGCCCAATGTGAGCACCTGTAGGTCTTCCGTTCACGTAAATGTGTACAACGGTACCTTATTTTGACATGTTGGTACATTTCAAGTGCACTCTGTGAACAAAGGGGGTCAGTTGCAGCACCTTTAACATGCCAATGCGGTACTTTGCAGACACCCGAATTAGCAGACACCCATTTTTTATAATGACATACATGTAATATTATTAACACAAGATAATTTGGTCATGACGGAAAATATAGAATTAGTTCTATATTATATTATTAGTAAACAGAGCAGGCCCTGATCAGACGGCTCCTCTGATATGGGTCTAATCTGTTTTCAAAAATAAAAGAAAGAGAAATAACGAAAAGGATAAAGAGTTTGATAAAAGAATGCTAAAAAAGACCACGATTCGAAGAAGAAAAAGAAGAAGAAGAATAACAAGAACAAGAAGAACAAGAACAAGAACAAGAAGAACAAGAAAGGACTTATGAGTAGAAGTCACTAATCTGAAAACATTATCTAACAGGCTGCGTCATAAATTCAAGCTCTTTTTACAGATTAAAAGGTACCGAGATCAAGCGTAACTCTTTACCGTAGAATATAATTGATCACTGTTGACAGACGCTTGTATAAATATCTTTAATTTTATATAATTTCATAAGTAAAGCGTTTCAGTGACTCGGTGCAACCGCAAAGCGTCAAGATGGCGGGCATCAACCGAGTTGGCTCGCCAATGGATTTAATAGATGAAGGTTTTGAACAATCAAAAGAAAAGATTGAGAAGCGAAAGAAAGAATTAGAAATTTCACAACGAACAAAATCTCGTATCTTTTTACAATTGTATTCCCCAACTTCTTTGATGCAGCACTTGATGGTTGCTAAGGCTGGCACTAGGTCACCCCATTTGTCATTAATACGTATGATTAGAGAATGCCGTACTGTTTCGTCCTTGTATCTTCCCCCGTTGTATTGAGGCACTCCCTGTTACCGGGGATATGTTGGTGGATATATATCTTATCTTATATATGATTAATTCTGTCATTAAGCCATAGTCATTACTGAATGTGTGCTTGTTTGAGACTATTTTGTGTGTATTTCAAATGGGTGTCACCCGTTAGAATGTCAATGATGAATGCATCAGTGGCTGACCAATACTTCATATCCTGGTCTCCCAACAATATCCATTTTCACCGTCCAAAGACCTTGTACATATGTAAGTCAGAATCGTTGAATTTAGAGACCCAATTGGCTCAAATATCACTCTGGTAGGTGTCTCCGGTAATTTTTCCACGGTAGTAATAATCACTCTGGTAAATCTGTACATTATGTCTAATGGTTGTTAAAATAACTTCTCAGATGATTATAGTGTATCTGATGAAGCTGTCAAGTGTCTCAATCAGTAATTTTTTCACTGTTGTTGAATCAGAGAGCAGACCCTAATCAGATGGTTCCTGTAGGAGCTGTATGATCTGGGGCTACTCTGTTTGCAAATGCATGAAAAGGCATTTATTGTCTATTTAACATAAATCTTTCCAAACTTCTTTGTTTATCTGTTTTTAATCATAATGATTATTATTTGTGCTATATCTTGCAATAAACAACTAGAAATCATGATAAGATATAGTAAGAAAACAAAATTTAGTGAAAGACATTAAAACTTGATGTTAAATAATGATAATATATAAAGACTGACTTAACCTTAACAAATATCAGCATTCTTAATAGGATCAATAGAGGAAGTAAACAAGAAAATCAGTAAACTTGATAGAAAATTACAACAGTATACACAGCTGATTGTGGAAAGTAGAGCATCAGACTATCCAGACAATGATACAGGAGTTCTTGGAGGGGAACGACCAAAAAGTTCTGTCGGAAGAGATATCATAGAAAAAAAAGGTATAGCTATTATTAACCATTTACCAAATATATTCCTTTTGACGTCTTTTGAAAGGGAATGAATTCAGATTAGACAGCTTCTGTAGGCTCTGATGAATTCATACGGCTGGCTACTTTTGTTGTCTATTATTTTCACCCATGGCATAGCATGATGAGACATATTATACAGTAATACCTCTATAGGGACCACTTAGTGAATAAACATGGGGGTCTTTTAGAGCATATGGTTGCTGAATGCAGAATGGATATAATGCAGAGAGCTCCTTAGGGAACTGTCTGCATTGCATGTCCTGAATTAAGCTACCATCTGCCTTAACCCGTTACTCCATAAATATGACTTACTACCCTTTACAAACAGAGAAGAAGCTGTCTGATCAGGGTCTGCTCTGTTTGCTTATGATGTAATATAGATCTATATGATTATCAAGTTTCAGCCATTGCCAAACATTCCTGTGTCCATGTGCTATTACAATAATCTAATTAACATTGGTGTGCTATTATTACAATTGACCTAATTAACATTCATGATGTCATTATTTCTTACACAAATATTCATTGAGTAAAGGCTTAAATGCACAGAAATAGTCATCATGGGTGGTTTATATAGGTTTTACTGTAGACTGCATTGCACTTAAAGCATGTAGTGAGAACAGGTTTTGGTCAACAGGTTGTGTTGTCTACATCTATTCTGAATTACTTCAGTTTTTTCTTTCTAAAGAAGGTAATAACAGTTTCAAACAGTTGTGGTGCTTAATTACTTTGAGTCTCATGTGAATCCAAACTGCATGCAAAGGTTTTAAAAAATCACACCTTTTTCAAAAGCCAGTTGGTCGCAAAGTTATCCATTTGATTTGAAATACAATTGCAAATGGCTGCAGGTTACTGAAACCCATGTGGCCATCATAATGCTAAATTTACTGATCCTTTATACCTTTTCTTTGCAGAGAGAGAACAAAGGGAGCTGAACAGATTTGCAGGGTATTATACTCTTAAACAAAGTAAGTTTCAATGAAAGAAAAGTTCTGATGATTGAATAGACTATTCTATTTATATTATCCATTTGTGTATATATATACAGTAAAAAACCTCTAAACTGGAATCCTAGTAGAGAAAAATAGATACTTTTATTAAGGCAGGAGGCTGCTTAATGCAGGGTGAAAGTCATGCAGAAAGCTCCTAGAAGAGCTTTCTGCATGACTGTCACCCTGCATTGAGCTGCCACCAGTCCTGTCTCCAAGACCAATATTTATCTTAAATTTAACTTCTGGTTTAGAGGGTTTTACTGTATTTTGACTGGAAATTGGCCGGTAGCCATGAACAGTTACACATATATAAATAATGGACTTCTTAACCATTTACTTCATAGATAATGCCTTTTAACGCCTTTGCAAGCAGAAAAGTCCCAAATCAGGACTGCTCCTGTAGGAATCACCAGATCAAGATAACTTTTTTACTTATGGAACAAAATTTTTTTTACTTATGGAACAAAATTTCCTGTGTTCATCATTTCATGTGCAATTATAAAACTGAATCTAATTCATATTTACCATGTCATTATTTCTTACCTGAATTTGTATTAAGTAAAGGGTTAAATTATGAATTTATCTGTCCATTTATTTTTCATTCTATTTCATTTAACATTTATACTGGTAATCAGCAGAGGATGAAAGTAACATATTTCACAAATCCATACAGTTAATTGAATTGTAACAGCAATATTTTCTTTTGATTGTAAAATATACATATTTTATTTCCATCAGCATTTTTACCTGGAAGAAGTGAGCGAGTGAGGAATATTTCAAAGATCAGCCTGTCTCCCAGTAAAACCACTCAAGTTAGTCATATTCAATGTCACGGTAACATTGTAATTGATTAAGATATTATGCCAAGGCATTGTTTAAGTGATCAAGTCTATACTCCGCTCCCAATTTTAAAGGGAAGATATTTAGATTTACCAACTGTTCATCTGTCTGTCTCTCAAAATTCTTTATGCCATATGTAAGTCATAAAGTTTTTCACCTGAGACTCGTGAAACTGTAAGATCAGAGCCCCAGGCATAAATTGAAACATTTTCAAGAACAACTTTTTTTTTTTCTCCACCAAACCCTTTGTTGTGACCACTCTTTAGAATCGTCTCTTCGAGAAGATTCTAAAGAGTGGTTACAACATAGGTTTAGTGGAGAAAGGACAGTTTTAGTATTTGGGTATGTACCTTTATTTGTAGCTCTGTTTAAGATGACAGATAGTTGTGATCTTGGATAGCTTTGGTATGGTTATGATCTGCATTCCGTAAAACTAGTGTCAAAGGTTTGTAGTACATATCATAACTAGGCCTTGCCATAGCTGCATGGTCATAATAATGGCTGCACCTGTGTTCTATGGACACCTTTCTCATTTTCTTCTATTCTGTCCTTAACAGTCAGTAAATTGGATAGATATATGTTATAATTCAGATAATTTCTAGTCACTTGGATCTAAAAGTGATATTTCAGATAAATACATAATGCAAATTATGTTTACATATTTTCTTTTTATAGAACATGAAATATTGTTCAGTCATTTTCATAATAGTCTGGTAATTTTAGATGGAAGTTTATAATTCAAAAAGCTTCAGTAGCTCTGTCCATTTTATTTCTCACAATGTAAAATATTATTTACATTTTAGACAAAGAAAGACACTGGTAAACCAAAGTTTGTGGAGGTAAGATACATAATAATGATAATACATTTTGAAGTAAAATATAAATGTATCATACTGATTTGTATACACTATATTATATACACAACTTATAAAAAAAGCTATTCTGACATAATTTTAATATTGGAATTCAGTATGAATTCATGTTTAATATGTGTGTGGGTAATAAAGAATGTTTGCACATTTATCATATTTGTGACATTTTGATTTTCTTTATTCTCATTCATGACAATTTACATCAAAGATTAGTCATACTTATGACATATGATCTATTATTTGTGTAACAAATGAGTTATTCCCAGAGAAAATGAGTTTCTTTTTGTGATTTGCAAATAGTGTAAACCAAGGTTATATGTTGCATTGAAAATGTGGTGTCTGATTTAGATCTAAATGGTTTGCTGGTCATCCGATTTTGCAGTACATGTATTTTTTTTCCAGTTTGATTAAGCAGGGTAAACACTCCATGTACTGTAGAACCTGCATAAAGCGATAATATAATTAACCCATTCCCTCATATAAACACATTTTCACGCATTTGCAAGCAGAGTAGACCTAGATCAGACGGCTCCTATATGAGCAGTCTGATCAGGGTCTGCTCTGTTTGCTCATGGAATTTGATATATCAGTTTCTTTACTTTCTAAAATGGCTACAATGCTCCACCTTCCATATTTCATTATAACTATTTTGTCCATAGATATTCAGTAGGTATTGGAATTAGGAATAAACATAGAACAGGGAAAGAATTGACACATATGGAGGCAATTAAGAGCAGGGGGTTTCATAATGCAGGATAAAAGTGGTGCAGAAGCTCCAAGAGAAGCTTTCTGCATAACTTTCATCCTGCATTAATCTACCACCTATCTTAAAACCCCAGATATATGCATGTAATTGTAATGGTCCCTGTAGACAGATTGTATTACAGTAAAACCTCTCTATAACGACCACTAAATTGTGTTAATTAGTTGGTATTTAGGGCAGGTGGTTGCTTAAAGCGAGGTGAAAGTAAAACAGAACGCTCCTGTAGGACCGTTCTGTTTTACTTTCACCTTGCTTTAAGCATCCACCTGCCTTTCACACAAAATACTTGATGTAATTTAGTGGTCGTTATAGAGAGGTTTTACTGTATAATTATATATGGCTTCACCTGGTCAGAGTCAGGTTTGGTCTGCATTCAGAGCTCCAGTATTTTATTTCTCAGCCAAAGCCTATCTTGTTGGTACTCAGTAGAATTCCCCAGAGAGGTGATTCAAATGAGTATTAGCAAGATAGGGTTTGGCAGAAAAATACATACAGTAGAACCCCTCTAATGCGACCACTTAATGAATAAACATGGGTGTCTTTAAAAGCAGGTGATTTCTTAATGCAGAACAAAAGTAATGCAGGAGCTTTCTGCATTACTTTTGTCCTGTATTATGCTACCACCTGCCTCTAACACCCAGAATTATACCTCTTTTAGGTGGTCGCATTATAGGAGTTTTACTGTAATTAATTAATTGTATACATCCAAAATACTATTCTGTTTGGAGCTCTGAACATTGTTTGCAAATTCCTAAGACACTTTTACTCATCACATGATCCTATACCCAAATCATTTTCAGTTGCACCAGTACCCTGGGTATGATCCAACTGAGCTGACAGATCTTCCTGATGAAGTCCCAGCCCGTGAAATCATGAAAAAAGCAGTGGAGGCTATGATGGACTTGTACCGCAAGGTTGAAGCTCACAATCTTTTGATTTGGAAATACATACTAACTACTACAAATAGTCTGAATGCAGCTTGATGAAGTGCCAATAATTCTGGTTTCTTATAAAAATTCGTACTATTTACATCATCATTTGTTGGTATTAGGGTTTGAAAGAGAAAAAGAATTCAAAAGTAGTTTAAAAATTAAAGCAGACAATCACTGTTATAAGTGGACAGATAATAACAGTTAACTCTTCGCTTGCTAAACACATCAATATACCTACCTGTAAATAGTGAAGACCCCGATGAGACAGCTCCTGCAGGAGCTGTCTCATCAGGGTCTGCACTATTTACAAGTTGATTGTGCAACCAGTGCACTCCACAGCAGTGATTGCACAGCGAAATACTTGTACACAGTAAATAAATATGTTATTAACTTATTATACAAAAGAGCATGGGTAAAGAAGGAGAAATGTATTTTAAAATTCAGCAAGAGAAGGGTTAAAAGTTTTCAGACTACTTAATTACTGTTTCCATAGATATATAGCTAGTAAAACTTTGTCAAATATTGTAGACCTTCAGGTACAGCTTGATCAGGGCCTACAGTATTTGCTGCTCCATTACTTTCACCAAGCTGTGCAAACAGGTTTAGTTTTTATATTAGACCCGTAACATCAGTGTTATAGCCCTTATCTTATTCAGTCTAAAGACATTCTAAAGACATTCTGTTTTACAGTAAATCCCCATTAAACAGGACATTCAATTTAGTATAAATACCAGTCTTGGAGACAGGTGGCAGCTTAGTGCAGGGTGAAAGTCATGCAGAAAGCTCCTCTAGGAGCTTTCTGAATGACTTTCACCCTGCATTTAGCAGTTACTTGCTTGAAAGTATCTAAATTCTTCTCTACTAGAATTCTGGTTTAGAGGGGTTTTATTGTATATAGCAATTGTGGCACACATTGCTCCTTCATTTATCTGTGTAAGTCTGCTCCTGTTTTGTGATATCTGGTGATATCTTTGTTTTGTTGAAACAATTCTAGTTGTTTTAATTTTCAGCCACACTACCGACCGGATTTTGAGAAGTGGTTCTATTCTCCAATGTCACAAGCAGTATTTCAAGTAAGGTGTTAGTTCTTTCTTTGTTAATAATTATGTTTTGCTCATTTTTTTTTTTTTTTAAACCTTTAACAAGGGAGATAATATTTTCCTATGATCAGATAGCTAATGAAAAATCAGGGAAACAGAAAGCTGACATGAAAAAGAAACAAAATAATTTGCCAGTGCTTAAATGCATAAAATTGGCATATTTTCCATGTTTAACCCTAAAAATATGCAGGCAAATTTTAAATGATGTTTAGAAATCAATAAATGGTTTTATAAATTTGTCAATGGTTTAACTCCTATCCTGCTGTAGGCAAATCTGTGATAACCTCTACAATTTGTATCCAGATGAGATGGCAAGTAATTCATCATATCATCAGGATCCAAGCTATTTGACACACTGGTTATGTTTTTGTAAAGAAATTGAAGATAAATACTCTTTGAAATCTGAAGTAAATGATGATCTTCAAAATTCAATTATAGCCCTTTACTTTATAAATACATGTAGTAATGTAAGAAATAATGACCTTATGAATGATAATTAACTTATTTTGATAGTGGAATATGAGCAAGGGTACAGTAAAACCTCTCTATAACGACCACTAAATTGTGTTAATTAGTTGGTATTTTGGGCAGGTGGCTGCTTAAAGCAAGGTGAAAGTAAAACAGAACGCTCCTATAGGAGCATTCTCTTTTACTTTCACCTTGCTTTAAGCACCCACCCAGCTTCAACACAAAATACGTGATGTAATTAAGTGGTCGTTATAGAGAGATTTTACTGTATTTTGGCCTAGGCAAAAACTGTAGAATTAAGTATTCTTGCAGTAACTACAGGGTCTGTCTGATCTTGGTCTACAATTTTTGCAATGGTATAAAACTGGATATTTATAAATAGAGGGTTAATACACGTTTTTTCAGGCAATAACATCTGCAGTTTCCTGAGGGACTGTTGTTGGCCCGGTGCCTGAAGGGCGAGGGCAACAACATTCCTGAGGGACGCAGTGTTATTGCCCGAAGACAAACGTGTATTAACGCTATTCTTGCATAAAACCCATTTTCTACTTTCCTGCATCGGTTTGCAAAACTACCGCAGCAAAACTATACACATCTTTGACACTTGGTTCGATTTATGCTGTTTCCGGGCCACTGTTTTCTTTCTGACGTCAATTCATGATTGTATCAAATACCGTTTACACAGAATTTCATTCAATATGTATATCACTAAAACGGTTCATTGTCGATGCCCCTGAAATAGTCGCACCGTTCATCTAGCTTAGGCCAAAACGCTACAGCATTCGCGTCCATTGTTTACCTTATGCCCCGAATAGGTATAATTAAAACCGGTCAACAACAGCGCGTGAGCACGAGAATTGCCTTGTTAATACAAGGTCTAGCGGGACTACAACAGCACGTTTTGTGCAAGAATATGGTTTATAATGATTGTATGACCCTTGATAAATGTTAATTATTTTTTCAGGACATATTCTGGTACCTGTTTCTGGAAAAATTCCAGGCCAGCCGGAATGCCCAAATCAAGCTGTTCAACAGGACAGCATTCAACTATGTCAAACTGATGGTCTATGTTAAAAATCCAGTCTACAGAGATGTCTTCTTCAAGGTAAAACTCTTATTACTGTAAGTATTCAGACACACAAACAGGCAAATAGTGCAGGCCCAGATGAAACTGCTCTTGAAGCCAAGGAGCAGTTTGATCAGAGTTTACAATGTTTGCTTCTATGTCTGTGTAATCTAAATTGGTCAAAATGAAGCCAAATTGAATTAAAGTAAAACCCCTCTAAACCAAACGTTAAATTTTGTATAAATATCGGTCTTGGAGACAGGTGGCAGCTTAATGCATGGTGAAAGTCATGCAGAAACCTCCTAGAGGAGCTTTCTGCATGACTTTCACCCTGCATTAAGCAGTCACCTGCTTAAAGAAATCTAATTTCTTCTCTACTAGAATTCCAGTTTAGAGAGGTTTTACTGTATTCAGCTTTACAAACCTTTAAAGAGAGGAGGTTGGGTGTTTGAATATTTGACCCTAGTCCCATTATGAAATTTGGATCTAGTGTAATTTTTACATCCTGCGATTCGACCAAGCTTTTGGGAAACTATTGACTGATTATTAAACAGCTTGGATCTTAATGAAACTCTGAGTTACTGGGCATGTCATCTGGATCCAAGCTGTTTACAAATGTGAGTCAAGTCGCAGTAAGCAGGATTAGACTGAGGGTAAGTAGGAATCATCAGGGAAAATAAAAAGCTGTGTTTATATGAATATTCCTCAGCTATGAATATTTCTGCTGTTCACGCAATTAATGCGAGATTTCATTTTTGTTGTTCATTTAAATGTTACTAGTATAAAATGACTTGCTTAACTTTATAAAAATCTAAATGATAGATAGAATGAAAATGAGATATGATATTTGTAACATAATTTGATAAATCCTTTATAATCCTTTACAAAGGCATAAATCTGTTTTTTCAAGGGCATTCAGCCATTAAAACATATGCTGTCTTTCACATAGCAGTCTATTCTCTACAAGCTGCTATGATTTGTATTTACCAATAATGGAACTTTTTTAGAACTGTATCTAGAGAGACATACTGAATTATACAATTTTTTATTTCTCAACCAAACTATGTCTTTTTGGAACTTATATTCACATAGTACAGGCAATTCTAATGAATACGAACAAGATAAGGTTTGGAAAAGAAATATAAAAAAAAAGTTTTATATCTTATTTTCCTTTAATAATAAGTTTCTTAACATTTTTATTTATATAAATGGGTTTTTAGACCTTTGCAAACAGAGTAAACACAGATCAGAGCCATCTGATCAGGTTCTGCTCTGTTTGTTTATGAAATTATTTTAGATCTGACTACAGTTTCTACTAGTACCAAAAACCCTCTATACAATATGCTACTATAAAAATCATCTAATGAATATTCATGATGTCATTATTTTTGTCACATGAATATTTAAGAGGGAAAGGATTACCTATAGTTCTGTTACATATATTTTATCAAATTGTCATTTTGTATCCTGTTTTAGCAGATAATTATTTGGCAAAAGCTTTTGCCCTTTACCCTTTTCCTGTTCTATGTTTATTCTAAATTTCAGTACCTACTGAATATTCATGGACAAAATAGTTATAATGAAATAAGGAAGGTGAAGCTTTGTAGCCATTTTAGAGAGTAAAGAAGCAGATCTACCATTAGCAAACAGAACAGACCCTGATCAGATGGCTTCTAAAGGACTCCTAAAGGAGCCATCTGATCTGGGTCTACTCTGTTTGCAAATGTGTGAAATGGCATTTTTATGAGAGAAAGAGTTTATCATGTCATCCTACTGCATTTATATTTCAGGACTACCCGTCACTAGTATCCCAGGCTGTGTATGCTGCTTACTGTCACTGTTTTCCAGACTCCTACCGGCAGTTTGGAGAGGACTTTAAGGAGGATCTGGTCTCACTGGTGTATGGTTGGATAGCAGGTAGGTAATCTTTTCCTATCTTTCTGCCTTTCTTGGCTATCATGGTACAAATAAGATGTCAGATATTAAAGCCTTAATCCTTATATATGTTTTTTATGCCTTTGCAAACAGGGTAGACTCAGATCAGAGTTTATAATGCTTAACAGCATTGCTGTTACATTACTTTCTCCTCCGACTAATCTCAAACCGAGATTTTCACCTTGGAAATAACCGTAGGTAAGGCAATTCCAGTTGGGCAATTGTATTCATCCCACCGCTGCCACCACTTGTAATGTGCACCATCAGCAATCCCAGTTGTTCACCCATCCAGCTAGAAGCAGCGCATTCTGTAGCTTAACCTCACTACATTTCCAAACACTTAAACCACCTGGCCAAAGAGCTAGCTGCCTGGCATAGAGAGTTTAAACTTTACAGTGCTTTTATGCTTAACAGCATTGCTGTTACAATTCTATAGTTTCTGCCATGGCCAAACATTTATGTGTCAATGTATTATTATAACAGTTAATCTAATTAATATTCATGATGTTATTATTTATAACATGAATGTTCATGGAGTAAAGTGTTAATGGATATTAATGGAGATTTGGAGTAAACTCTCTTGAAACAACACAACAGAATATCATAAAAGTTGAATTTCTTTTGGTGTTAAGCATGTTAAAATATCATTCCTGATATTTGTTTTGAAATACCTTTGTTTCATGTGTCTTGCAATTTCCTGATATTTGTTTTGAAATGCCTTTATTTCATGTGTCTTGTAATTTCCTGATATTTGTTTTGAAATACCTTTGTTTCATGTGTCTTGCAATTTCCTGATATTTGTTTTGAAATGCCTTTGTTTCATGTGTCTTGCAAGAATGATTTACCTTGATTTACCTTGATCTAGCTGGCCGTAAGTGAGTCTTGCTCGTGTTGGCCCAATTTCATAGGTATATACATCTGTGGTTGTTTCACGCGCGCCTTTGCGTGAATGGAAAGTTACATGTATGTCTATTGATAGGAGAATTTCTCTTCTTTGTTCTTCCAGTCCGCATTTAGAGAACTTTTGAACATGTTTACTGATTTTGATGAGACTGTATTGTCCGATAAGGAGTTCCAGTTGTTGACTACTCGATATGTAAATCTGTTTTAAGAAGGATAGATACCAGGATTAATTTTCTCCATTGTTGCAGTTTTAGACTTCTTTAATCTTCATTAGAACCAATAAGCACTGGAACCTCAGAATTGTGAGAACTGCTTGAAAAATAGTTCTGGCATTTTCCCTTTATATTAGAAAATATTTGTGTAACCTTTCCTTTATATTAACCCCTTTTTATGCCTTTGCAAACAAGTTAGATTAGACAGCTCCTATAGGAGTCCTCTGATCAGGATCTGCTTTGTTTGTTTATGAAATCATATAGATCTGATGTTACAGATTCTACCAATACCAAAATATTCTGTGTACATATGCCGTTATATCAGCTAACACATATTTGTGATGTCATTATTTCGTACATGGATATTCAATAGCAGAAAGGATTAACCATTTACACCATGTAGCAAATACTCTATTTATCACAATAGTTTAAAAAAATGACCTTTACAGAGGCATCAAAAATTGTTAATGTGAGGGAATGGTTAAAATAAAAAATGTTCAGGTAAGCTATTCTTATCCTTTTCTATTTAATATTAAACGGATGTTCTTTAGTTAAATTCTGACATTTGTGTGTTACAGGGATAAGACCTGCTCCAAGATGTTGGTTGAAGTGGAACATGGACAAATTGGAGCCACCAAATATCAAAATGAGGGAAGAGATTCTTAATGCCACTAGGAAAAAGTGTAAATTTTTATTTTCTCAACTATGTGTTACAATGTAGTCAAATGGACAAGCTCTTGCAACATTACTGTAGAAATTGTCTATATCCTGTCAAAGTTGTCAAACAGACATTCACGTTACTTTAACTATGTGTTGAGTTTGATATACTGGTACAGTAAAACCTCTCTATAACGACCACTAAATGGTGTTAATTAGTTGAAGTTTTGGGCAGGTGGTTGGGCAGCTTCTGTAGGAGCGTTCTGTTTTACTTTCACATTGCTTTAAGCATCCACCTGCCTTTAACACAAAGTACCTGATGTAATTTAGTGGTCATTATAGAGAGGTTTTGCTGTACTAACATTTTATCATTTTTAAAGGTTTTGTTATTATAAACCCATTAATTCATGTAAACGTTTCACATCTTTGCAAGTAGGTTAGACCCAGATCAGAAGTCTCACAGAGGAGTACTCAAGGTCTGCACTGTTAGTCATTCAAAGTGCTCTTGCAGATTAAACCCTTTCGTACTGAATGGATTCTACTGATAAACAATGATGGACCAGTCCACTTTGAAAAATCAGCATTCAAAGGACTAAAGAGGTTCATCTGGTGTTATATAACTTGTATCTGACCATATCATTATGATGTTTTTTCCAGCCTCAACAGCTGTCAATTTTGATTTTCTGGATTCCTTAATCTCAAGCAACATCAGTAGATATGCGTCCACAACTTCCCTGTCCCAGTCAGCTTCTAACTACTCCGCCCACTCAGGAAAGGGGAGGGGCAGGAGAAAGGGCAAAATGTCCCGCTACAAGGATGACAAGAAAAGCGGATCAAGCAAAATTCCATCATCTTCTGATTCTTCTTCCTCTCACGATGGTGAGTCATTTGTAAGAAACTGTTTAACAATTTTGTCAGAATTCAAATGCAGTAAAACTTTTACAAAGCAATAAAGAAGTCTCTCAGACATATACAGGTAGAATCTTAATGTAGGATTTTGATGCAGAATGTTAGAAAATCTAGTGGCTATGGAATTATTTGGATCTATATCTACATGAACTAAAACTTTGCAATGACCTAAAAATCCTGTGCCCATGTACCATTATAAAATGTCAGTTAAATATTCATGAAGTTATAAATTCTTGTATATAGGTATGAGGTAAAGGATTCATCCTTTCGTTCTTATAAACGCCTTTTCATATCTTTGCAAACAGAGTATACACAGATCAGACGACTCCTTTACAAGCAGTCTAATCAGGGTCTGCTATGTTTACTTATTGTATTAATAAAGATCTGATTCTGCACTTCATATTTATGCCTGAGCCAAAATGTCCTGTGATCATATACCATAATTTGAGTATGGTTAAAACTGTATAGTCAGATCTCAATTATTCTATAAAGAAACAAAACAGACCCTTATCAGATAACTCTTACTGGAGCTGTCTGATCCAGGGCTCTAGAAATCCGGAAAATCGCCGGTCTGGACCGATTTTTGCATTTTGAGACCGGTTTGTATTTCAGAATCTGAAAAAAAATCGGTCCGAAAATCTTAAGCAGACAACATTTGTAATCAAAATCATCTGCTGAAAGTAACTTTTCATTTGACCCCAGCATTTAACGTGTCAAGAGATTAAAGGCTAGAGGCCCCGGGCAGTCAGTCCAGTTCCACTTGGTCTCTTCTCAACTCGCCAATCAACCATGGTAGTAATATTGATAAGACATTCATCTCTTATGACACAAATCGAAGCATTACCTACCTTGTACCTGTTAACAAACACGTTATGTACAGTCCATAGATTAAGGCTACTGTAATTATATTAAGGCTGAAAGGTCACTGAGAAATAACATCTTTGCATCGGATAATCAGTTTTTTAAGAGCAAATACTCTCTTGATATCCATCAGCAACACAATTAACTTTGAACAATCATAACAAAAAGTCAGCAACATGTCCGCTTGTTTCAAGGTAAAGATTGACCTATTTTTTAAGACTCCACATTAAAGAGCTCCTTAGGTAGATCCACAGGGGTCTGAAGTGTGCCTGGACCCAAAAATGGCACACTTGTGTAAAAAATCCATTCTGGGTCGAAGTCATTGATTACATATATATACATAAGAATGTATATATATATGTAATCAATGACTTCGACCCAGAATGGATTTTTTACACAGGTGTGTCATTTTGGGGTCCAGGCAAACTTCAGACACCTGTGGGTAGATCTACATTTATCTGCCAAAAATATGCTGCAGTGAACAGAAAAACAATGTTGGCTTGTTGCTTTCGTTTATCTGATGAAAAATAAGTATGCATCATAAGCTAAATGATAATAACTAATCATGTAAGATTTTAAATACAAACTAGTTTTCTTGCTTCTCTATCAAAGTCTTCAAAACTGCCATTCATCCAAACTTGAAATGTCATTAGTTTTCGCGAATGTCAAATGGTGTTCACAAATTTCGATATTTCATGCTATCATATTATTATATACAAACTATAAGTTGGCAATAGACCCTCATAAACATATTACCGGGTGGCTTATGTCCGCATATCACAAGAAGACAAGGGGGCAAATGTCCGCTCATCAAGAAATAGGTGGCAAATGTCCGGGGAAAGGGGGGGGGGCTAATGTCCGTTTACCGGCTGGACCGGTTGGGATTTGAAAATTTCTAGAGCCCTGGTCTGATCTGTGTCTACTTTGTTAAAAAATGTTAAAAAGTTATCTATGGAGTAAAGGATGAATCTATGTGCATATGTATCTTTCATAGTGTGTAGTTACATATTATTCACTGTCTGTATTTCTTATAATATTTCTTGCAGCTATCCATCCTACCTTTCTATCAAATTTATTGTTTTTATCACTGTACTACCATATTGCTACATCTAGGCTCCTCTCCACCAGGTAACTGTGGCTCAATGTATGTGTGTTTGTATATGTGAATGTGTCAGATTATATGACATTGTTAATCATTCCCTCATATAAACTCCTTTTCATGCATTTGCAAACGGAGTAGACCAAGATCAGATGACAACTATAGGAGCTGTCTGATCAGGGTCTGCTCTATTTGCTAATGGAATTTGATAGATTTGTTTCTATAATGGCTACAATGTACCACCTTCTATATTTCATTAGAACTATTTTGTCCATGAATAGTCATTAGGTATTGAAATTTGGAATCAGCATAGAACAGGAAAAGGGTTAAGCTTTACAAGCTATGGACGAATTTCTGATTACATTTTCAAACAGTTTGGATCAAACTTATCAGGACTCAACCTGTTTTTTTTGAGACTGATTTGCTTTTGAGAAGAAACTCAAGATAAATCAGTTTTTCAAACTGAAGTAGACAGCATTTGTTAATGTCAGATTTTGCCCAGCAGGCTAAAGGATGTATCTTTGTTCATTCACCTGTCTGTCTGTTCAAATCGTCTGAGGTATGATATTGTTGATTGTGATAATTCAATAAAACTTCCTTGGATATGAGAGCACCATAGAAAGTAGTGTTGTGTGTATAACCATCAGAAAAAGTGAGATTTATTGAGGGCATTTGACATTTGAGCTGTACAATACGAAGAAGGTGTCTTTAGGGTTTGTTTTTGTTTAGTTTTGGAGATTTTGCTGACTCAGTCCAACCAATGCATCTGTTGAGAGGGTATACAGCAGGTCAAAGTAGACAATTACTATATATGTTGATGATTAGTGTCAAACAGTATAGACCTTGATCAGATGATGATACAGCTTGCCTGGATCTTCACTGTTTACAAAACTCTGAAGACACCTTTTGTCCTGAAGCAGTTCATTTGTTGCTTTCAGTGACCACTTCATGGTGCCAGCATTATTTTGGCATGATGAAAATGGCACTTGTAGGTGCATGTACTTTGTCAAGTTTCTGAATTTGGTCTGTTGTTACCTATCTTTTTAATGCCTCAGTCATTCAAAGAATGCATGGCATAAATATTACCCCTGTATGTCCATGTGTGTCTGTCCATCCATAATATTATGTGAGTGAGTGTGTCTGGGAGTGGAAAATGACTTCCTCAATAACTTTAGTTAGGCTTAACACACATATTTTAACCAAACCTTTTTTGCATATACATTGCATTGAGACAAAGCTTGGGACCAGATCTTGAAAGTCTCAGGTCAAGATCAAGGTGATTGTTACTAAAATTAGAAAATCAATTCTGCTCAAAAACTAGTTTTAAAAGAAATGTTGTAAAACCAAATATAGTGTACACAGGAAAATCTTGGGTTAAGGTTATAAGACTAGAACAGAAAATCAGTTTCTTAATAATTTAGTCATGAACACACATATTGTGACCAAATATGGTATATAGATATGCATTATGCATTCTACTGAGACAAAGAGGTTGGTGATCAAGGTCAAATTCATTATTACTTAAAGCAGAAAATAAGTTTCTTAACAGATGTGACCAACTTTGGTGTACAGATTGCATGGACTGTACATTGGGTTGACATCAATGTCACTGTAGCCAAAAATAGAAAATGTGTTTCTATGTAATTACTTTAATTAGGAAAGACATATTGTGACCAGATTTTGTGTTTAGATCTTAGATGCAACACAGCTTTAGATTGAATCTGGAGGACAATCTGTTGTTAAGCTCTAGCTCACTATTGCTGAAAATAGAAAGTCAGTTTCTGCTCAATAACTGTTTAGTTAAGAAAGATGTAGTTTGACCATTATTTTTCCTCTGTCTGTCTGTTGGTTGGTTGTTGGTTTGTTGGCTTGTCCCCAACTTTAACGTTGGCAATAACTTTGTCACCATTGCACATACATACTTCAAAGATGGCATGCATGTGCAACTTATGGAGATGAACATTTTTAGGGGTGAGTTATTAAGGTCAAGGTCATACATCAAGGTCAAAGGTCATATCGGGGGCATAGTGTTTCACAAACACATCTTGAAGTTGTTTAGTACAGGTACCTTTCATGCAGACAAAACTCGTGATTTGGGTCTTGGGTCAAGGTCACTAGCTTAAAAATAGAAAATCCACTCTGACTTATTAACTTTACTTTTGGAAACACATATTGTGACCAAAGTTGGTGTATGATGTAGATAGTTTGCATGAAGACAAAGTATCAGATTGCATGAGGAAAGGGGAGAGGTCATGTGTTTTGTGATCAAGGTCACTGGTCAAATAATTTTGCAGAACATGAACATTGTTGTGTTTCAAAACACTGAAACATCCATGTCCTATGGATACATTTCTAGTTTGTTAGCGGGGAGGACAGTTTTTTAAAATAAATAATATACTTTTTCAAGAATAGCTCCTTTATTTCTCCACCAAACCCTATACTGTGACCACTCTTTAGAATGGTCTTGAAGAGACGATTCAAATGAGTGATCACAGTATAGGGTTTGGTGGAGAAATGAAAATTTTAGTATTTGGGTATGTACCTCTATCAGTAGCTCTGATAAGATCTAGATTATAGATGGGTGTGTTGGTTGTTATAGATGTTTAGATAGTAGGATGTGATTTGTGATGCAATGCGATAACATGTGTGAGTCTATTTGTTTTAGACAGTCTTAAATGTGCTCATAACATATTTTTTGTATGCCCAACATCATGGTTGAGATATATACATTTAACACTCGATTTGACTTTTACAAACAATGTAGACCAAAATCAAGGTTAACCGTAATGTTCCAACACATTGGCTTGTTTCCGTCTACACTGTTTGTAGTGATGATTTCTTATATATAGGATATGTTGTGAGTAGTCATTTTGTACAAACTGATATTAATTAAACAAGTCTTGGAAAAAGGTATTAAACAAGCCTCTTAATAGAAAATGGCGTTTTTGACAGGTCCTACATGTATATTTCTACATGACGTTGTGGTATTTCTACATGACGTTACAGCTAATATTGAATATGTGAAATATAGAGAAATATGTGATGACTATATTAACTTGAATACAAGGGAGGTTACTGGTATGTGATAAAAACCATTTACCTGATAGAAACACATTTGACACCTTTGCAAACAGATTAAAGCCTGATCAGATATTTCCTATAGGATTTATATGATCAGGGTCTACTCTGTTTGCTTATCCAATTATATAGATAGGATGCTGTGATCAAAAACCATTATAAAAGATCCGTCAATACATATTCATGATGTCATTATTTCTAAACCCTTTACACAATGAATATTCATGTAAGAAATGCTGACATCATGAATATTAATTAGATTAATTGTTATATCAGCACAAGGAAACAGGAATATTTAGCTATGGCATAAACAGTAGAATCATATCTATATTGAATCATTAGATTGAGAACAGACCTTAATCAGACGTCTCCTATAGGAGCCGTCATTTCTGGATCTACGCTGTTTGTAAAGAGGTAAAAAGATGTATTTAAGGAGTAAAGGGTTGCATGAATTCTCCTTGAGTAAATGGTTAACAGATTTGCAAATCCAGATCCTTTAGTAGGTATGTCTCCTCTGCTCACTATGTGAATGTATATTGATAGAATGTAAGGCCTTTTGAACATGCCTTTAGGGATTAGCTTTTATAATCACTATCACCTTGAAAATGATTTCAGAGTACAGGACTGTAGATATCATAAGATGAGTACTGATTTATCAACATCTCTTATTTCTCTGACAAACCCTAACTTGCTACTACTCATTAGAATTGCCTCGGAGAGGAGAGGCCCCGGAGAGGAGAGGCCCCGGAGAGGAGGGGCCTCGGAGAGGAGAGGCCTCGGAGAGGCAATTCTAATGAGCAGCAGCAAGATAGGAATTGGTGGAGGAATATGAAGTGTGTTTGTAAACTTAAGGGTTCAGACAGTGCTAGTTTTTTATAAATGTCACTTTTGTTCATTTACTTTTTTCTTTCTTTAAAAAATTAGGATACAGTAAAACCTCTCTATAACGGCTACTTAATTACATCAAGTATTTTGTGTTAAAGGCAGGTGGTTGCTTAAAGCAAGGTGAAAGTAAAACAGAACGCTCCTATAGGAGCGTTCTGTTTTACTTTCACCTTGCTTTAAGCAGCCATATACCCTTATATACCAACTAATTAATACAATTTAGTGGCTGTTATAGAAAGGTTATACTGTATATTTGTTTTGTAATACTTAAGGTATGTGAAAAGTTGTAATTCTTTAAAATTTCAGAAACAAACAATGATATTGATTCAATATATAATTTGTTCAACGAAACTTTAAACTGTGCAATTAGTCACCTTTTCAAACAGTATCAATGATCCTGTATGGATGAATTGATGTTAAGCATCTCATCTGGAGCCATAGTTTTTGACACATTAGTTATAATTTTTGTGTAAATGGAAGGCTGTATTATCGGAGAACTGAGACAGATGACACCTTGTGGAGGTTTATAGAATCCTAAATATTCATCTAAGCATTGCTAAGGACAGTTTGTTAGAGTGCTAAACACCTGAAACTTTGTTTCTCTTTAGTTTCAGCAGATGCCTCAGACTCGGCTCAGGCTTCCGGAAGCCAGCGAAAAAATCCCCGCCAGAAGTCTGTAGACCCACGTAAACTAGTTGAAGCACTCACGCCCATAAGAGAAACAACATTTGAAGACTACGAAGATAGCTCCATGCGGGACAAAATTGACGGCCAATCTGAGCAGGTCATCAAAATGATGGCAGTGGCTAGCAAAATGGAAAGAAAACCAAAAATTGAGGTAAAATATATGGTTCAAATGTAACTAATCTGACATTAGAGAGCAAACTGTCACAACATAGGGTTTGTAGGAGAAATGACAATTTTAGGATTTGAGTATGCATCTTATCTGTTGCTCTGCTTTTGATCTGGGTTTGTGATATTTGCCTGAGATTATCTGTCAGAATACTTCGGGTAAGGATTAGGATAATTCTGAAATCAGTTCATCTGTCTGTCCATCTGTCTGTAAATATTGTTTACAAACTGCTCCAACATTATATTAATTTTTATGAAACTTCAAAGTTAACACTTCACTTCTTTAAATTGAAAGGAAGTAAACAAACGGCCATTGCTGGAAATACCTTAACTCTGTCAGAAATTGAAATCAGATCTATATGATTCCATTGGCAAAACAGCAGACCTTGATCAGATGGCTCCTACAGGAGTCATCTGATCTGGGTCTACTCAGTCTGCACAGGCATGAAAAAGCATTTATTTGAAGGAAAGGATTAAGACAGGTTCTACTGCCAATGACACATATGTGGGTCAATACATGTGTATCTAGAAGGGAAATATTTTGTCAGAATTTGTTGCTGATTCAATGCTACAATTCAATGTATAGTAAAACTGAAAATCCTGGATTGGCTCTACACAGCAATTCTGTGATAATTAACTTTTCAAATGGTTTAGGTCACGATGATATGCCAAGAAGGTTTGTGTCACAGTTGTTTGGCACTGTGTGTGCATTATTGTAAATATTACATTGAAAATGAAGTGAATGAAAATTTGTGACTGCAGTAATCTTCTCAGCATGCTAAAGCTTGACTTGACTCTGTGATGATTGTGTTATGTTTATATCAGTCACATCCAGCCTGTAGAGGTGCAGACACAACCAAGTCAGTGTTCAACATCTATGGCCAGAGTCCTCTGGTGGCCCATTTTCTACGGGTGAAGAACCTGTCTCGAGAGGCTGGACAAGTGTTCCATGTACAGAGAACAGAAGAAGAAAACCTACCACCATATCCTTCTTACTAGACTGGAATTAGAATAGGTTTTATTTCAATCTTTAGAATCCTGAATATTCAAAGTGGTTAATAATAGAGTCCTTTCAGTATGTTAGAGAATTTAAAAGACTAACCATACAGACCCTGATCATATAGGTTCTCCAGGAGCCATCTGATCTGGATCAAACCTACAATAGGCATAGCTTCGAGTATAAAAGCAATTTCTTACAACTTCACGGATGAATCTATTCTTTAGCTCAGGCATTAAATCATTGGTTTTTCACAAGGGAAAATCAGGTGCAATTTCTGCTAAGGGCAGAAATATTAAAAGTAGTGCTTTATTGCAACCAAATGTCATAATATGGGGGCTTGTTCGGGTAGACAGAAATTGTCTAAATATGTCCTAAGATGGACATCTGATTCAAAATCTAGTTATGCTAAACAATTCTAGTGTATAAATTCTTGGTCTGAGGTTATAAAACTTCTGGGTCCAAGTCTGAGTTCATTCTCATATATCTGATTGGTCAGAGTTTGAGCAAGCTCAAAATTTGACCAATCAGATACTTGAAAATGCTTGAGAATGATCTTAGACTCATGCAAAAAGTTTTATAACCTGGGTCCATACTTATAAAACTTTTAGTTGAGTCTGAGTTCGTTTTCAAGCTTTCGATTGGTCAGATTTGAGTTCTCAATCAAAAACTTGAGAATGAACTCAGACTCAACTAAAAGTTTTATAAGCATGGACCCTGAGGCCTAATGAGGCACTCACCTACTTGGTGTCGCATTTGAATACAACCTTCTGCTAAAAAGCTCCTAATATAGGTTAGACTGCATTATGACAAGTCTTTATGAAATAGACTGTGAGAAGCGTTAGGGAAGCCAGTCTATTTCATGAAGACTTGTCATTTGCAGTCTAACCGATTTAAACCGCAGTTTCATTTTGGCGGCAATAATCCAGTCTTGGGGGAAAAAGGAAAAACTGAATAACCAACTCTGATTGGCCAATGCCACAGAATTTTCGAAAACTGCTGTTTAATGTACTTAAACCTTTCCCTGTTGAATATTGATGTAAGAATTGATGATATCATGGATATTTATTAGCTGATTGTTTTGGATTTGTTGATATTGTAGAAACTATAGAGTCAGATCTATTGTAATTTCAGAAGCAAACAGAGCAGACCCTGATCAAACAGCTCTTACAGGAGCAATCTGATCTGGGTCTACTCTTCTTGCGAAGGCATGTAAAAGCATTTGCATGAAGGAGATGGTTACGGTTGATCAAATTTATTTCAGTCAATATGAACACTCCGACAATATGGCATTTACATGTACCATAAATATTCAGACACTCAAACTTTCCTCTCATCAAAGTTTGTTATTAAGCTGAAATTCAATTTGGAGCCATTTTAATAACTTTAAATTAAACTGACACAGTGGCAAACAGTGCATATACCCTGACTAAACTGCTCTTTATTGCACAGTTTGATTGTAGTCTGCACTATATGCCAAAGTTTGTCTGTCCAATTACCTCTGGTAATTAGTGTAGCCATTATAGTTTTTTCTTTAACACCACTTCACTTTGGATGCACCGTCTTATAGAGATGTGCTCAAGGAAAGCTTCAAGAAAGTGAAAGAAACAGAGAAAAAATACCAAGAGTAAGTAGTATGTGAATATTCAGATGACTCCCGTAGGAGCTGTCTGATCTGGGTCTACTCTGTTTGCAAATGTGTGAAATGGCGTTTATATGAGGGAAAGGGATAAACAAACAAAAGAATCAAAAATGAAAATAGAAGCAGACAATAAATTTTGCAGACAAAAACATGTGGCAGTGGAAAAGTTAAGTGTTTTACATTGTGTATCTTTTTTCATATGGTTTTATTATGTCTCCCCGCATATTTATATGGGGGAGACATATTGTTTTCATGAGAGTTGTCTGTCTCTCCATCCGTCTGTTCATCTGTCTGTCTATCCGTCACACTTTCTTGTCCGGACGATAACTTCAATATGCCTGATGCCAGTTGGTTGAAACTTCATATATGGAAAGAGCATAATGAGAGGAAGTGTCATGCACAATGTCCATAACTGGCTTCACTAATATTAGAGTTATTGCCCCTTGTAAAAAATTCACATTTTTTTTGTCCGGACGATAACTCCTATATGGCTCATGCCATGGGATTGAAACTTCATAAATGGAAAGATCATGATAAGAGAAAGTGTCATGCCCAAGGTCCACAACTCTGGCTTCACTATTACCATATTTGAGTTATTTCCCCTTGTAAAAAAAATTCACACTTTTTTGTCCGGACAATAACTCCTATGTGGCTCATGCCATTGGATTGAAACTTCATACATGGAAAGGTCATGATAAGAGAAAGTGTCATGCCCAAAGTCCATAACTCTGGCTTCACTAATATTGGAGTTATTGCCCCTTATAAAATGTTTTCACACTTTTTTGTCCGGACGATAACTCCTATATGGCTCATGCCATTGGATTGAAACTTCATACATGGAAAGAGCATGATAAAACATCCGTTTTTGTGACAAAAACTTCTAGTTTTTTACTTTATGAACAGAAGGGTAGCTGTATCCAAATGTAATGTATGCACTGTGTTTATAGGGGTCTTGGGGCATGCTTCCTGTGAAAATTTTGAATTGTGTAATTTTGAAACCATTGTGATAAATAGAGCCTTTGCTCCTATAGGAGCAAATGCTCTATTCATCACAATGGTTTCAAAAGGGGACTTTTACAGAGGCATCGGAAGGAGTCAATATGAGGGAATGGGTTAAAGCTTGCATGACATGACAGAACGTTTATCAAAGTCTACCCGTCTTAGCCTGATATTTATTCCATTTTGGTGATAATAATATTTTCACTTTTGAATGAATAAATGAATGAATGAATGAATGAATGAATTAGATTGATGTTGCGCACATACGTAAGTGTGTATCGCTATCTATGCCCCTGATAAAGATTTTTATTTTGCTACATACAGATTATATACAATGCCAAGAAATGTAGTACACGTATTAGCAATTATGGATGATCATTATTCAGTTGATAAGCTTTATCCATTTACCTGATGAATATTCATACAGAAATAATGACATCATTAATTAGCTGAATTTTTATAATGGTATTGATTTCGGTACAGCAGAAACTTGTAGAATTGCATCTATATAATTCCTTAAGCAAACAGAGCAGGCCCTGATCAGATGGCTCCTGCAGGAGCTGTCTGATCTGGGTCTCCTCTTTGTGTAAAGTGTCAAAAGGTGTCTCTATCAGATAAAGGATAAATGTAATGATACTTTAGGCCTCCTTTTTCAGACACACTTTGGGATAGTTTATAACTGTTTAGTCTGCTACTTTAGAGGGGTGCCTATGATATGAGAAATGTTCTGCCATTAACCCTTTCAATACCGGATTTTCAAAGTTGAAGTGTCCATCATTTTTTAACCCTTTCCCTGTTCATTATTCATGTAAGAAATTATGACATCATGAATATTTATAAGCTGAAGTTTTATGAGGAAATGGTTTGCTTTGACAAAGCTGTAGAATCAGATAGATATCATGTCAAAAGCAAATAGTGCAAACCCTGATCAGACTGCTCCTATAGGAACTGCTGGTCTGGGTCTGTTCTGTTTGCAAATGAGTGACCATTTAGTATAGAATGTTAAACTTTGCTGAAATTGCTTTTTGAATAAAAAAGTGTTGACCATAAACTGATCTGGGTCTACACTGTTTGCAAGTGCCACTTAACTTTGTTAAATAATGACATCATGAATAATAGCTGAATTTCTTTAAGGCATCATGAAAAAGGGTATTTTTCATCATAGCAGATATTGTACCATGTAGAATCAAATCTATATCATTTCATGAGTAAACAGAGCAGACTGTGATAAGATCAATCTTGTAGCAGCTGTCTGATCAGGGTCTGTTTTGTTTGCTTACAATTTAAGTTAGATATGATTCTACAGATTTTTCCATAGCCTGAGATTTCCCTTGTTTATAATACTGTCATTAAAATTCAGCAAAATGATGTTCATATACATGTATTTAGAGTTCTGCAATGTAAATACTTTCCCTTGCAGGATATATGACAAGAGCCTCAAAGACAATATTTCATTTGCCAAGCGACAGCGACAGATGTTGAAGGATCACCTCTACAAACAGACAGCCCTTCTCTCGCAGCCCAACGAAGTCAAGCGCCTCAGTGATCTTCTCATGCTTGAGTTCAGGGTAGGTAACTCTGCTGGCAGATCATGTTTTTAACATTTTACATGCTAAGTAATTGTTGTCTACTGAAATTTGAGTCAGTATTATATTTTTAACCATACTTTTTTCTATATCTTTTAAAAACATGATGTGAATGACTAAGTTTGGTTCTTGGTGTGATGCAAACTTACTAGACACCCCATTTAGTTAACCCTATCCCTCATATAAACATCTTTTCACACATTTGCAAACATAGTAGACCCAGATCAGACAGCTCCTAGAGGAGCCGTCTGATCAGGGTCTGCTCTGTTTGCTATTGGAATTTGATAAATCTGTTTCTAAAATGGCTTCAATGTTCCACCTTCCGTATTTTATTATAACTTTTTTGTTCATGAATATTCAGTAGGTATTGAAATTTGGAATAAACACAGAACAGGGAAAGGGTTAACTATTTACCTGATGGATATCAATGTAAGAGATAATGATATCACGGATATTTGTTAGCTGAGTTTTATTATGGCATATTAGCAAAGATTTGTTTATGGGCCTTGGCAGAAACTGCAGAATCAGATCTACAGTAAAAACTTGATACTTCAAAATTTAAGTAATGAAGAATTGAGAACTTTTTAAGCAGGTGGCTACTTAATGCAGGATGAAAGTCATGCAGAAAGTTCCTCTAGGAGCTTTCTTCATGACTTTCACCCTGCATTAAGCTGCCCCCTGTCTTAAAGATTGATAATAATGCATATTTTAGTGTTTGAATAATCGAGATATTACTGTATACTATTTCATGAGCAAACAGAGCAGACCCTAATAAGAAAGCTCCTACATGAGCTATCTGACTTGGGTCTTTTCTGTGTTGCAAAGGCACCAGATGGCATGTCTATCAGGTAAAAGGTTAAAATTGTTTGCCATGTGTAGCTCAGTATCCATGCTTATAAAACATTTAGTTAAGTCTGAGTTCGTTCTCAAGTTTTTGATTGGTCAGATTTGAGCCTTTGGCTCAAGTCAAAAGCTTGAGAACTCAAATCTGACCAATCAAAAGCTTGAGAAGGAACTCAACTAAAAAGCTTTATAAGCATGGACCCAGATGTCATGGGTTTGTCTATAACATGTTGACCCTTTGCTTGATGAATATTCATGCAGGACTCCTCCCATTATGAATATGAATTAGTTCAACTGAAGAATATAAGTGAGTTTATCTCCATGGCAGTAGCCAATCAAACCTGTAACCCATTCCCTCATTTAAACACCTTTTGATGCCTCTGTAAAGTCACTTTTTGAAACCATTGTGATAAATAGGGTATTTGCTCCTATGCAGCAAATGCTGTATTTATTACAATGGTCTCGCAACTGCACAATTCTAAACATTTCCTTTTCTCTAGTAAATGCTCCTTTTTAGTAGATTTATTCAAAGAGGTAGGATCTAAAATAGCTTATGAGGTAATGGGTTAAAATATAAGCAAACACAGCAGGCCCTGATCAGACAGATCCTGTTGGAGCTGTCTGATCTGGTTTTACTTTGTTTGCAAGGACATAAAGAAGTTGGATTATCAAGCAAAGGGTTTAAACTTTAAAGCCAACAATCCATTGTTATCTAACAGTTGGTTCGGTGATATAGAAGTATGCAATTAACTTATCTCACACTTTTTATTTTAATAACTTTAAATAAGATTGCCTTCTACTAAATATTTTTCATTATTACCATTCGTATTAAATGCTTGATCTCTAATACTGTAATAAAAGGAGATGTTGTAGACATTTTCCTAAGATGTACATGTGCACTTATTTTAACTACAGTAAAACCTCTCTAAACCGGACATTAAGTTTAGTATAGATATTATCCTTGAGACAGGTGGCAGCTTAATGCAGGGAGAAAGTCATGCAAAAAGCTCCTTGGAGCTTTCTGCATGACTTTCACTCTGAATTAACCCATTCCCTCATAGGCTATTTTTAGATACAACCACTTTGAATAAATCTACTGAAAAGGAGCATTAACTAGAGAAATGGAATTTAGAATTTTGTAGTTTCAAACCATTGTGATAAATAGAGTATTTGCTCCTATAGGAGCAAATGCTCTATTTATCACAATGGTTTCACAAAGTGACTTTTGCAGAGTTGTCAAAAGTCGTCAAAAATATGAGGGAATGGTTTAAGCAGTCGCCTGTTTAGAGGTATCCTAATTCTTCTCAACTAGAATTCCAGTTTAGAGGTTTTACTGTATCTATAGCAACCCGTTTATACCTAGTGTCTCTCTAAACCCTCGTATGTGAATTTTGAAAGTGGTGTGTCATTGTTTAATGATTCCGTCCGTTCAATGACAAAAAGGTTAACTTTGCTTTAAGACAGAATTAAAAACTGTGCAGCTCCTGATCATAGGTTTTCTGTCAGATCTGTTTGAGCTGGGTCTACACTGTTCTTAAGTACCTGTTAGCTTGTTTCCCATATGCAAAAGGTTAATATGAATACAGGCAAACACAGTAGACCTAGATCAGGTGGCACCATTAAGAGTCATCTTCTCAGGGTCTGTACTGTGATATACATAGTATAGGTAAGCAGTATAGGTATTATTATTATTTTGGTGTAGATATTTTCTGTGTGAGCTGAGTTGAACCCCTTTAAATGAGCAATAGCTTGTTCCAAAAGTCAAATGTAGTTGAGTTTATATGCCTGGGGGTGTATTGTTTTTGCTCTCTCTGTTGGTTGGTTGGTTTGTCCCCAACTTTAATGTTGGAGATAATAGTGTCACTATTGTACATTAATACTTGATAGAAATTGACATGCAGGTGCAACTTATGGAGCCAAACATTTTTAGGGGTGAATTATTAAGGTCAAGGTCATACATCCAGGTCAAAGGTCATATCAGGGGGGGGGGCATAGTTTTTCACAAACATGTCTTTTTGAGATATTGGTATAAATGGGTTGATGCAAGGCAAAGAATGTACATGTAGATGTTTTATAATGCACATTTACTTGAACTGCTTCTCTATTAATATTGCAATGTAAGGAAACCATTGTGATGGGTAAGTTGTGGAGACTATTCTGTATACATGCCTGTAGAGGACCATACCCAGCTTATGTTGTCAACAGATTTTAAACTAGCCATCAGAGATGGTCCAGCATAAAAAGGAATTACTATCTACCCTAATTATACAGTAGAACCTCTCTATAATGGCCACTAAATCACACCACATATTTTGTGTTAAAGGCAGGTGGCTGCTTAAAGCAAGGTGAAAGTAAAGCAGAACGCTCCTACAGGAGCGTTCTGTTTTACTTTCACCTTGCTTTAAGCAGCCACCTGCCCTAAATACTAATTAACACAATTTAGTGGCCATTATAGAGAGGTTTTACTGTATTAAGTGTTCAAAATCCAATCTCCCCTCTCTACCAGTTTGCATAGCTGAATAATTCTATTTGGCACCATTTTGATAATTAAATTAAACTGTCATAATACGGAATTGTTAAGATGCAGATCAAACTTCTCCTACAGGAACAGTTGATCTGGTCCTGCACTATTTACCTAAGTTTGTCTTTCCAACCACTTAGGGTAGATAGGGTAGTCATTAGAAATGGTCAAGTATAAGGAAAAATTACTTTCAATACTCATTCACGCTTTCACAGATATACGTTATTATACAGTAAAACCTGGCTGAAGTGACCACTTGAGAGAAACCTGACTGCTTATTTTAAGAAGGTGGTACCTTCATTCAGGACTGAAGTAAGCAGATACATGTAGCTCCTTTTGCACTTTTCTGCATTACTTTGGCCTGAGTTAGCAGACTTTTTTTTAAAGATGTTATCATGTTTAAGTGACAGCTGTAAAGAGGTTATACTGTACATGCACATTTAGTGCACATTGGAGAGAATGTTCATTTGTCAATACTTGTGCAGTGGTTTAGAAATTGAAAATTACCAGTTAGAAGATTAACCCTTTCCCTGTTCTATGTTTATTCCAAAGTTCGATACCTACTGAATATTCATGGACTAAATATGGAAGGTGGAACATTGTAACAATTTTGTAAAGTAAAGAAACAGATCTTTCAGATTCCATTAGCAAACAGAGCAGACCCAAATCAAATGGCTGGGAGCCGTCTGATCTGGGTCTACTCTGTTTGCAAATGCATGAAATCATGTTTACATGAAGGAGAGGGTTAACTGTTTACCTCATGAATATTCACACAAGAATTCCTGAATGAATGTTCTCTCCCATACACTATAATGTAGCTTTCTATGTCATTGTCTGAAGCACTTTCTGCTCTGTACTGGAACTTTTCAGATATTTTAGAGATTTCTAGTAGTCTGTTTACTAGTAAATAGTGAATACTTTTCAGTATGCAACATTTTGAGTCACAACTGTAAAAGGTATATTGCATACAGTGTAGACACAGTTCTCATTTGATTTCCGATTTGTTATCTGATCAGGGACTATGCTGTTTGATATATTCAGCATATATCTGGTATTTGACATTTTTTTTGCCCTGGTTAGTGAAAGATAAGTACTGTGTTTGGTCTGAATTCCCATGGGTACATTTCTTCTTGCTAAGGTCTAGATAAGATGCGTAAATTAAAACATTTAACTTCTTTATTTATCCACCAAACCCTATGATGTGACCACTCTTTAGAATTCCCTGGAAGAGACAATTCTAAAGAGTGGTCACAATATAGGGTTTGGTGGAGAAATTATGATTTTAGTACCTGAGTATGCATGTTTATCTGTTGCTCTGTTCTTATTTGGCTGAATTTATTACTGCATTTCATCATATTTACTGTAAATATGCTTACACCTGCTCTGCCCTTTGCGCTGGCTTGTAAATCTGAAAACCCTAATTACCGTAAGTATTCGGACACCCAGTCAACCCTGTCCATTGGTTTGTAAAGCTCAATAATTCAGTTTGGCACTTTTTTAATAACTTTAAATTAGACTGATATAAGTAAAGCCCCTCTAAACTGAACATTCAATTTTAGTATCAGTATCAGTCTTGGAAACAGGTGGCAGCTTACTGCAGGGTGAAAGTCATATAGAAACCTCCCCTTGGAGCTTTCTGCATAACTTTCACCCTGCATGAAGAAGCCTACTGCCTAAAGTATCATACTATTTCTTTACTAGAATTCCAGTTTAGAGTGGGTTTACTGTAAATCCCAGCAAATAATAAATACTCTGATCAAACTGCTTAATCAGGAGCAGTTTGATATGGGTCTGCACTATTTTCCCAAGTTGGTCTGTCCAAATACATAGGGTAATCCTGCTGCATTGTGAACTTTAAATGAAACAAATGGAGCAGCAGATATTGTAGACCTTGAAATTATAAAGCTGTTCCTTCAGGAGCAGTTAACCCTTACAGTGCGGGAAACGAGTCACTGATGTCCTTTGCAAACAGTGTAGACCCAGATAAGACGGCTCCTACAGGAGCCCTCTCATCAGGGTCTACACTGTTTGTCATCTTACACTTTTTCTTTATACTAAATCCCTAAATATTCACCATAAGCTTGACCGGTTTGACATTTGGAATAGTCCATTTGAAAATTCAGCATTGTAAGGGTTAATCAGGATCTGAACTATTTGCCTGAAGTTTTGCCATCCAAATATTTATTTTAATTATTGTAAGAAAAAAAATTAAAACCAGTAGTAACCCTTTCAGTTGAAAAAATGTTGTCCACTACAATTCTCAAAATACTTTTTCAGTTTTAAAAATACATGTAGTGTCTTAGTGTCAAACAGTTTGGCTCCTGATGAGACACAAATGCATTTGGCATCTAATCCTTGCAAAGGTCATCACATATTTATTCTTAGTTTCAAAACAGTTCACTAAATAAAGTTAGAAGGACCATAGTCAATGTAACAATGCCAGTGCTTTGATTGATGAGTAAAATGGTTTTTTTTGTGTCACCTGCGAAGCATGGCAGTCATATAGGGATCACTTTGACCGTCGTCGTCGTTGTCGTTGCCTTGTCCGGTCTACTGATACCATTGAATTCAAACTTCACAATGGAACAGACATGATGAGAGGAAGTGTCATGCTCAAGGTCCATAACTCTAGCTTCAGTATTTTTGGAGTTATTCCCCTTTTTTCATTTTTTTTGTCCGGCAAATAAGTCCTATTCTACTGATGCCATTGAATTCAAACTTCACACATGGAGTAGGCTTGATGAGAGGAAGTGTCATGCACAAGTGACATTAGGTCAATAACTCTAGCTTCAGTATTTGGCCAATAAGTCCTGTTCTACTGATACCATTGAATTCAAACTTCACACATGGAATAGAACTGATGAGAGGAAGTGTCATGCACAAGGTCCAGAACTCTAGCTTCATTATTTTCGGAATTATTCCCCTTTTTTTATACGCCCGAAGGGACGTATTATGGTATGTCGTCCGTCCGTCCGTCCGTCTGTCCGTCCGTCCGTTAGCAATTTCTTGTGCAACTAACTCCTCCTTTATTTTTCAACATAATTTCTTCAAACTTTCAGGAATGATAGATACTGATGTGTAGTTGTGCATATCAGTGAGATAACTCTCATATCATTTTTCATTCTGGAGTTATTGCCCTTTGATAGTTTCGGGTAGCAATTTCTTGTGCAACTAACTCCTCCTTTATTTTTCAACATAATTTCTTCAAACTTTCAGGAATGATAGATACTGATGTGTAGTTGTGCATATCCGTGAGATAACTCTCATATCATTTTTCATTCTGGAGTTATTGCCCTTTGATAGTTTCGGGTAGCAATTTCTTGTGCAACTAACTCCTCCTTTATTTTTCAACATAATTTCTTCAAACTTTCAGGAATGATAGATACTGATGTGTAGTTGTGCATATCAGTGAGATAACTCTCATGTCATTTTTCATTCTGGAGTTATTGCCCTTTGATAGTTTCGGGTAGCAATTTCTTGTGCAACTAACTCCTCCTTTATTTTTCAACATAATTTCTTCAAACTTTCAGGAATGATAGATATTGATGTGTAGTTGTGCATATCAGTGAGATAACTCTCATATCATTTTTCATTCTGGAGTTATTGCCCTTTGATAGTTTCAGGTAGCAATTTCTTGTGCAACTAACTCCTCCTTTATTTTTCAACATAATTTTATAGAACAGCCTTCGGGCGTATATTGCCCCGTCTCGCGGTGCTCTTGTTAAAAAATTTTGTTCGGCCAATAAGTCCTGTCCTACTGATGCCATTAAATTTAAACTTCATATATTACACTTTGGTCATTATTCTCATTATTGGTTTGTCTTAGTTTCACACTTCTTATATATAGATCATGCTCCAAGTTATGTAGCATCATAGCTGGATTTATGTTATACCCATTTACATGTATATATGTACTGCAATTGTGCCAAGTTTAAAATTGGTGGGAAGAGGGTCAGTACGCAGGCAGGCGACACAAGTGTTCTGAGGAACACCTTTCTAGTTTACCAATTTATGAACAAGGCTCAAATAAGTATTTGGTATTAAGAGTTAAACATATTATTTTTCAGAGACCCATTTCTGACTTTCTTAGAAACCAGCTTCTTACTCAAGAGTCAATTTCAAGTGAATGCTTCTCAGTTTTATATTCTAGATACGCTCTCTCCCCTGTTTATTCTTGAATTGATTATGAATGTTTGCAAAAATTGTTGTATTCTTCTCTTCTCACAGAGTATTCTTCTCAAAGAATAGTTTCAGTATCTGTTTTGGTTAACGATATTGAAGTGTGTGTAGATCTTGATGATTAATAACCCTTTACTCCATATATATGCCTTTAATTCCTTTGCAAACAGAGTAGACCCGGATCACATGGGTGAGTCATGGTCCACTCTGTTTGCTCATGAAATAAGAAATATCTGATTCTACAATTTCTGCAGTGACCAATCATTTCTATATTCATATACCGTTATAAAAATAAACTAATTAATATTTCTGATATCTATATTTCTTACATAATTAGTTAGGGAGGACAGGGTTAAATCCTGATTATATACAATAGAATCTGTCTTAACCCTTTCCTCCATAGGCTATTTTTAGATCCAACCACTTTGAATTAATCTACCGAAAATGAGCATTAACTAGAGAATAGGAACATGCATTTTTAGAATTTTGTAGTTTTAAACCATTGTGATAAATATAGCATTTGCTCCTATAGAAGCAAATGCTCTATTTATCACAATGGTTTCATAAAGTGACTTTTACAGAGGCGTAGAAAGGCGTATTTATGGAGGAAAGGGTCAAATCTGACCAATCAAAAACTTGAGAACAAACTCAGACTCAACTAAAAAGTTTTATAAGCATGGATACAGGTTTTTTCACACTAGGTTGATAGTTTTTCAAAAGCTTCAATAAATCAGAAGTAATTAAGAATTGCAGAAGATCAGTTTAACCCTTTACTTCTTATTTTTTTTATATACACTTTTCTCCACCTTTGCAACAGAGTAAACACAGATCAGACAACTCCTGTTGTAGACGTCTGATCAGTGTCTGCTCTGTTTGCCTATGAAATAATAAAGATCTGATTCAATAGTTTCTGTCCTGGCCAAATTTTCTCGAGATCATTTACCATTTTTAAAAATTAATCTAATTAATATTCATGATGTCATTATTTCTTACTTGAATGATCATGGAGTAAAGGTTTAAGCCTTAAAAAAATTTAAAAACAGGCTAAAGGGCAACTCTTTTGCTGTCATATATTTTTTGCTGCATTTTTTATTGTTGATTTTGTTTCCACTTTTTCAAAAAAGTAATCACAGTTTTGGTTCTGATGAAGCCATGTTACTGGGAATCTGATCTGGATCCAAACAACTATTTATTATTTAAGTAATCTCAGATTATCTCACTACATCAGAAATGCGATATATCAACGTTTCAGCTCTGTTTTATTTTTATCATAAGAGTGTTGATGAGAACATAGCGACAACGGTCAGTGGTGCTGGCAACATGAAGAGAGACAAGGCTATAGTTAACAGAGTCTTAGAAAGAGTCAAGACCTACTAATTGTTGAGTAAATATGTTGAGTTGAGTTAAAGTTAAACTCTGATCCTACAATGAGTATTGTCTGCCTAAAAGATTGTCTGTTTTCCTGTTTAAACTTTTATCAAAGGAATATTCATGTAAGAAATATTGACTTCATGAATATTTATTAGGTAAATGTTTATAATGGAATATGGTCACAAAAATTGTTGTTATTGGTTGAAACTGTAGAGTCAAATCTTATAATTTCAAATGCAAAGAGAGCTGACCCTGATCAGATGGCTACTACAGGAGCCATCTGATCTGGATCTACTCTGTTTACAAAAACATTAAAAGGTGTTTACATAAAGGAAAGGGAACAGGTGGTAGCTTAATGCAGGACAAACATGATACAAAAAGCTCCTATAAGAGCTTTCCATATCACTTTTGCCCTGCATTAACCCTTTACCTCTTGAATATATTTACAAGAAGTTGATGACCTCGTAATTATTCATTTCCGTAATTTTTATTCTGGGGTATGATCACAAGACTGTTTTGTATCAACAGAAACTGAAGAATCAGATTTATGTAATTTCATAGTAAACAGAGCAGTCCCTGGTCAGACGGCTCCTGTAGGAGCCATCTGATCTGGGTCTACTCTGTTTGCAAGGGCGAGAAAAGGCATTTATATGAAGGAAAGACTTAAGCAACCTTCCTGTTTTACAGTCTCCAGTTTTAATAAATCATGTTATCACATTAGCGAGACCCTACTGTACATGTACTTGTTTTGATTTTGTGTTTAGCTTGTGTTTCCTATCTTTCTTTAGTGTTTTATTCCTTAGTTGATCTCTACTGATATATTTAGATTTTCAGAGGCATAGATAATATGAAGTGGAACATAAATGTATTTTCAAGAATAGCTTGTTTATTTCTCCACCAAATCCTATTTTGTGACCCCTCTTTAGAATCATCCCTGATATCTATTGCTCTGGATTTTATCTTTGAAAATGAATATGATACCTATGCTTAACACTTTACTCCATTATATATATAGATCATGATGCACCTTTTAAAGCCTTTGCAAACAGAGTAGACCAAGATCAAAAGCTCCTATAAGAGCCATCAGCTCATTGTCTACTCTGTTTGCTTACGAAATAATATATATCATATTCTACAGTTTCTGTCATGGAAAAAAACCTTTTTGTTCATATGCAATTAATCACCTATTACTATCCTTGCTGTCATTAGTTCTAACATGAATATTTATCAGGTAAAGAGTTAAGCAAGAGAGTAGAAGACAAATATGCTCAATAGTGAAAAAAAAATTCTGTAGAGACAGATTCTCTTTTTGATGCGCAGTTCTTTCTTTCTTTCAGTTTTGTTTTAAATATAGTTAATGTTTCATTATCATGATAATTTTACTCTTGTATCAAAGGCATTGTAACTTCAAAATAGTGAAGCAGTTTGTGGGCATTCAAATTCTAATGATAAGCTATGTATATCCGTGTTCTGCAATAATTATTGCAAAACTATTTGGTCAGCATCATGAGAAGAATTGCACTGTTTACAGTTGTTGTGTATAGAAATACGAAGCTACATGAGTTAAAAACAATGTATGACATTTACCAAAACAGTGTACCATATTTACCAAAACAGTGCATGACATTTATCAAAATAATGTATGGCATTTACTAAAACAGTGTATGACATTATGATTTACCAAAACAGTGTATGGCATTAACCAAAACAGTGTACAACATTTTCCAAAATAGAGTATGGCATTTACCAAAGCAGTGTACAACATTTACCAAAGCAGTGTACAACCTTTTCCAAAACAGTGTATGGCATTTACTTAAACAGTGTACAACATTTACCAAAACAGTGTATGACATTTACAAAAAAAAAGGGATGACATCTGCCATAACAGTGCATGACATTTATCAAAATAGTGTATGGCATTTATCAAAATAGTGCATGACATTTACCCTTAACCCATTGAATGCTTAATTTCCATAGTGCATTGGTCTATCATTGTTTATCTGTAGAATCCATACAGTATGAAATGGTAAACTCTGCAAGAGAAATTTGTATAACAAACAGTGCATACACTGATCAAAGGGTTCCTATAGGAGCCCTCTGATCTGGGACTACACTGTTTGCAAACTCAAGTAAACATGTCCCCCATTGAAAGGACACCCAATTTTCTCTCTCTGGTTTGTAAAGTTAAATTTGTCAATTCAACACTGGGTTGATAAACTTAACCCTTTACTCCATGAATATTCATGTCAGAGATAATGACTGTGTGGATAATAATTACCTGAGTTTTTAAAATGGCATCATGAACAAGAAATAACCATGGCAAAAACTGTAGAAATATATCTCTGTTAACCCTTTACTCCATAAATAAGCCTTTCTATGCCTTTGCAAATAGAGTAGACCCAGATCAGATGGCTCCTATAGGAGCCGTCTGATCAGGGTCTGCTTTGTTTGCTTATGATATAATATAGGTATGATTCTGCAGTTTCTACCATGGACAAAAATTCCTGTGTCCATGTGCTATTATAACAATTTCATCTATTCATGACGTCATTATTTCTTACATGAATATCCATGGAGGAAAGGGTGAAGCAAACAAAACAGACCCTGATCAGATGGCTTCTGCTAGAGTCCTCTTTATAAATATCTGAGTCTCTGTTTGCAAAGTGCTACAAATTTAAGTGTTTATTGAGTAAATGGTTAAATGAAACAAATGGAGTAGTAATTAATGATCAGACTGCTCAACTAAGAACAATTTTATCTGGGTCTCAAGTCTTCACTATTTACCCCAAGTCTATCTGGCCAAATAATGAGAATAATTATGGTTATGCTTGATGCAATGTGGCTGTTGATCTAAGTTTACATGCACTATTTGCCTTTGAGTGGCCTGCTTTTTGACATGATGCTGGCTTAACTGGTTAAATATTTGAAATTTTGCAACTGTACATGGTATAATCATGAAGACTTAGCTGTATGGTCATCAGTGTATAGTAAAACCCCTGTAAACTGGATAAATTCAATTTAGTATAACTCTCTAGGAGCTTTCTGCATGACTTTCATCCTGCATTAAGTAGCCACCTGCCTAGAAGTATCCAGATTCTTAATTCTCTGCGAGAATTCCAGTTTAGAGAGGTTTTACTGTATTTTGGCTTCTACTATCCTAAATTTCCCTAAGTATTTGGACACTCAGTGTCCCCTATCCATGGGTTTGTTAATCTAAAATGGCCAATTTGGCACTACAGTTAAATCTCGATTGCTCGAACACTAAAATACGTATTATTATCGATCTTTAAGACAGGTGGCAGCTTAATGCATGGTGAAAGTCATGCAGAAAGCTCCTCTAGGAGCTTTCTGTGTGACTTTCACCATGCATTAAGCAGCCATACACCTGCCTAAAAGGGTCTAAATTGTCTTTCCAAATTATTTGGGTAATTAGGGTACAATGAATCCATTGTTGATGTCACTCTTTGTTTTATACTTTGCAGAAGGACCCTGATTCCCTCTCAGCTGGTGCTAACATAGCCCTGGAGCAAGCACTGTTGGCCCAGACATAGGCATAAAGGAAACTGTGATGTATGTGAAATTTGGAATAGTATACATGTATACATATACATTTTGACTCAATCTGAAACTGTTGAAATGATCTGACTAATGTCTTTAACCTTCAAGATATATTTGGATACAATGATCTGTTAAAGCTATTTTAAGTATTTATACTTTGAAGAAAGTATCAGTGTACCATTTGTCAGTGTGAGATTTTGTATGAAAATCTGGCGAATTAGTTTCACCCTATGACAACAGCATTAATTAATCTTATTACACCTTGGTGATTTCTTATTTGCTGTTGTATAAATAACTAGAAATAACTGTTTTACATTAAAGCATTACAAATTATTTAGATTATGAATAATATTTACATGGCAGTTGATAAGATCTGAATGTTGTTCTTTTTTGCATTTTTGCATTTTTATTGTAATTTAATGTTCAAATGTGTGATGTTTTGTAGAAAATGAATTCTATTACGTTTGAGGCTTTATTGAAAGTCGTGTATGTGTTTGTATTTAACATTTTTCTATGAAACATTGCGTGTGCCAAATCATTTTTATGATCTGAAATCCCTTTATAAATTATTATATATTCTTTGAAGATTTATTGAGTTATAATTATTCAGGTACAATGTACAGTAAACCTCTCTATAACGGCCACTAAATAACATCAAGTATTAAAGGTAGGTGACTGCTTAAAGCAAGGTGAATGTAAAACAGAACGCTCCTATAGGAGCATTCTGTTTTACTTTCACATTGCTTTAAGCAGCCACCTGTCCTAGATACCAACTTATTCACATGACTTAGTGACCGTTATAGAGAGGTTTTACTATAGTTGATTATTGATTACATTAACCCTTTACTCCATGAATATTCATACAAGAAATAATGACATCATTAATGTTAATTAAATGATTTTTTATAAATGCACCATGAACAAGGACATTTTTATCTTGACAGAAACTGGTGAATCTTTATTACAGTAAAACCTCTCTATAACGACCACTAAATTGTGTTAATTAGTTGGTATTTAGGGCAGGTGGCTGCTTAAAGCAAGGTGAAAGTAAAACAGAATGCTCCTATAGGAGCATTCTGTTTTACTTTCACCTTGCTTTAAGCAGCCACCAGCTTTTAACACAAGATACTTGATATAATTTAGTGGTTGTTATAGAGAGGTTCTACTGTATTTCATAAGCAAACAGACCCAGATCAGATGGCACCTACAGGAGTTGTCTGATCTAGGTTTACTGTGCTTGCTTAAAGGTGTATTTATTGAGTAAAGGGTTAATCCTGTACTCAATAGAGACACCTTTTAACGTCCTTGCAGTTTAGACCCAGATCAGACAGCTCCACCTGATGAGAGTCTACTCTGTTTTCTTATGGAATTACATAGGTCTTTCTTGTTCATATGCCATTATATATATGGTCTTTCTTGTTCATATGCCATTATATATATTAACCCTTTCCCTGTTCTATATTTAGGCCAAATTTCAATAGCTACTGAATATTCATTAACAAAATAGTTACATGTATAACGAAACATGGAAGATGGAAAATTGTAGACATTTCAGAAAGTAAAGAAACAGATCTGTCAAATTTTATTAGCAAACAGAGCAGACCCTGATCAGACGGCTCCTCTAGGAGCCGTCTGATCTTGATCTACTCTGTTTGAAAACGTGTGAAAACACGTTTATATAAGGGAAAGGGTTAAGCTAATTAAAATTGATACCAGTACATACAATATATCTTACATGAACAGTCATGTAATAAAGGGTTAAATATCATTGTTATGCTATTGTTGATTCAATCACTGATGATTTGCATTCTACACATACAGTAAAACCTCTCTACAATGAATGCTCAAAAGAAAGTTTAATTTGGGTTCGTTAACCCTTTACTTCATGAATATTCATGTAAGAAATAATGACATAATGAATATTAATTATATTCATTGTTATAATAGAACATGGACACAGGAATGTTTGGCCATAGCAGAACCTATATAAACATATATCTATATTATACCATAAGCAAACAGAGCAGACCCTGATCAGACGGCTCCTATAGGAGCAGTCTGATCTGGGTCTATTCTGTTTGAAAAGGTGTATTTATGGAGTAAAGGGTTAATCCTTTATTGCATGAATATCCATGTAAGAAATAATGGCATCATGAATATTAATTAGATTATTTTTAGTAATGGCACTTGAATACAGGAATGTTTGGCCATGGCAGAAAATTGTATAGTCATATCTTTATGATTTCATAAGCAAACAGAGCAAACCCTGATCAGACGGCTCCTTCAGGAGTTGACTGATCTGGGTCTTCTCTGTTTGCAAAGCGTATAAAGCCAGATTTGTTTATACTTTGTGTCATAGATCCACTTTTTAATGCCTTTGTAAACAGAGTAGATCAAGATCAGATGGCTACTGGAGGAGCCATTTGATTAAGGTTTGAGGAGTGGCCTGATCCGTCTGCTAATTGGTGTCCATGCTTATAAAACTTTTTTGTGGATCTGAGTTTGTTCTCAAGTTTTTGATTGGTCAGATTTGAGCCTATGGCAAACTCAGACTCAACTAAAAAATTGTACAGTTTCTGACATGGCAGAAATTTTCTGTGTTCCTACACCGTTATAAAAGATCAGCTATTAACTATTCATAGTGTTATTATTTCTTACATGAATATTGATAAAGTTAAGGATTAAAGGGTTTACCTTTCCCTGTTCTATATTTATTACAAAATTCAATACCTACTGAATATTCATGGACACAATAGTTATAATGAAATATGCAAGGTGGAACATTGTAGCCTTTTTAGAACTTAAAGAAACAGATTTATCAAATTCCTTTATCAAACAGAGCAGACCCTTATCAGATGACTCCTCTGATAGAAAGGGTTTAATCATTAAGACTTTTACCGCTGAAGTTTCAAAGTCAAATACACCATCATGCTGTTTAACCCTTTCCTTCATATAAACACCTTTTCACGCATTTGCAAACAGAGAATACTTAGATCAGACTGCTCCTGTAGGTGCCATCTGATCAGCGTCAGCTCTGTTTGCTAACGGAATTTGGTAATTCTGTTTCTTTACTTTCTAAAGTGGCTACAATGTCTCATCAGGTGTGTTCTATACTTCAAGTATATAACTATCAACTTCTCCTTACTATTCATCATTTCTGCACTTAACCCTTTATCTGATTGAGACATCTTTGCAAACAGTAGACACAAATCAGATGGCTCATGTAGGAGCCATTTGATCAGGGTCTGCTGTTTTTTAAATAATATACATGTAGATCTGATTCTAGTTTCTGCAATGGTCAAACATGTCCTTGGTCATAATGTCATTATTCAAATTAAGCTTATATTCATGTCATTTTTTCTTAACACATTACCCCCTAGTGAGGCATTATTGCGCCTCTATAAAATTCACATTGTGAAACCATTGTAATAAATAGGAGCAAATACTCTATTTATCACAATGGTTTCAAACTACAAACTTCTAAAAATTTCCTTTTCTCTTGTTAATGCTCCTTTTCGGTAGATTAATTAAAAAAGATTGAGTCTAAAAATAGCCTAGGGGAGAATGAGTTAAATGAGTTTTCATCAAGTAAAGGGTTACTGTAACTGAAATCAGCATTATAAGCAATATAAGTATTCTTATTTGTTCTGCATTCTGAATGTTGTGATAGATAAGTGTGATTGTAACTTACTAAAGATATACAACTGTGATATATATATATATATTTCTGATGCTCTTATTAATCAGTTTTGTGCTTCACTTGTTATACTCTTTTAACCCTCTTACTCTATAAATACGACTTTCTACACCTTTGCAAACAGAGTAGACCCAGATCAGACGGCTCCTGTAGGAGCCGTCTGATCAGGGTCTGCTCTGTTTGCTGATGATATAACATTGATATGATTCTGTAGTTTCTGTCATGGCCAAAAATTTCTGTATCCATGTGCGGTTATAACGATGAATCTAATTTTATATTCATGATGCAATTATTTATCACATGAATATTCATTGAGTAAAGGGTTAATCTTTATCATGGCATTGGTGAATTGAAGAAAACCTATGCAAACAGTTTGTATTTAGGTATGATTCCGAGTTATTCAGCATTATTTGACTTTCAGATGTACATGTATTTGATAAGAATTGGAGGCATACACTAGACTGAGGATTAGTGTAGAGGATTATTTTGAGCAAATGACATTTTGCTCAGCAGGTTTAAGGTTTAGGGCAGAGACCAATAAACTGGTCGTATTAAAATATGTTACTAGAATAGGTTATGTTTTTAAAAAACAAATTTGAAAAAAAAAAGTGTTTTTTTTATTTTACCAGATTCTGTTTATTATATACAGTAGAATCTCTCTGAATTTGATGATAAATTCTGTATAAATATCGATCTTAGTGACAGCTTAATACAGGTTGAAAGTCATGCAGAATGCTCCTAGGAACTTTCTGCTTGACTTTCACCCTGCATTAAGCAGCCACCTGCATAAAAGTACATGTATCTAAATTATTCTCTATTAGAATTCTGGTTTAGAGGGGTTCTACTGTATATACATACTGATGGATTCTAAGTGAAAAATAACAATTCTACGGCAAAACTATAAAACTGTCACCGACAGTTAATATCATCACTAGTGACGGTATCAAATACAAAATTAATCCGAGAAATTCCTGTGTATCATTGATGGGAATTTAAAAATAAATGGTGTTACAATTGTCCATGATATGTTTTGAGGATTGAAACAAACTACAGAGTATTGACACAAAATTCTTAAAGGTCTGATATCTCAAGGGAGACCGCGTTTTTTTAAGTATCACAGTGCGATTGCCCATCCACCTTCACTTTGTCTTGGCCTCATCTTCTAAACCCTATTATGTCTGATTAGAACCAAACTTTATCGAACTGATCAGTAATAAGCCAAGTTTTGTCTAGGGTGTGTTACATTCAGGATGTTTTGATGGGGTTTAGGCCTTTATTGATCATTTACCGGATACCCAAATCAGATGGTCCCTGTAGGAGTCCTCTTGTCAGGGTCTACATTGTTGGGTATGGAATTTTATAGATCTGATTCTAGTTTCTGCCATGGTCAAATATCCTGTTTGAATTATTACTACAGTAAAACCTCTCTAAACTGGAATTCTAGTAGAGAAGAATTTAGATACTTATAGGCAAATGGCTGCTTAATGCAGGTTGAAGTCATGCAGAAAGCTCCCTTTCTGCATGCCTTTTACCCTGCATTAAGCTGCCACCTGTGTTCAAGACCGATATTTATACTGAAATTTAAGTCCGGTTTAGAGAGGTTTTACTGTAGTATAAAAAAATCAACTATTAGATATTCATGATCTCATTATGTCTTGCATGAAATTGAGAAAAAAAAAGGTTAATTTTCATATATGAAGTAGACACATAGGTTTCTTGTCGATGCCATATTGTGAAGACAATGTTCTGTCACAGTACAACAACTACGGTATATGCCCTATACAGTCTGAATACATAGTGTAAATCAAGTACATGTATCTTATTTGCTTGCATCATTAACATAACCATCAGTTATTCATCTTTAAAGCATTGTGACCATGTTTGTTTGCTCTCTACCAGCAATTATATAATGGGTGTTTATTAACCTGTGATATGAAAATAACAATAAAATTTCTGTTATAAAATCTTTATTCATCTCTCTATATTATCCATATTTTTATTAAGTATAACTGTTTTTATACATGTACAATTATTTTTAACAAAAGGAGACATTACAGAATAACAGATAAATGTGTGTACTCATAAAATAAAATCGTCATTTCTCCACTAAAACCTATGTTGTGACCACTCTTTAGAACTGCCTTGAAGAGACAATTCTAGAGTGGTCACAGCATAGGGTTTGTTGGAGAGATAAAGGAGTAGTTCTTGAAAATGTTTTAATTTATCTTATCTGGACCTCTGGTCATTATGAACAACATGAACATTTGATCATGGGTGAATAAATAGGAATTAACCTAGGAATCCAGAGTATTCGGACAGACAAAACAAAAACAGTCTGAATACATATAATCGCATTTTCGTGATGTATTTGCAAACAGGGTAGACTACTAGACCCAGATTAATTAAAAATGCAGCTAATAAATATTCATGATGTCATTATTTCTTACATGAATAGTGAAAAAGGAAAAGGTTAATTAGAGTACATATATGGCATCTTAAGTTGGCACGGGCTAGTGGGTGTCCGAATACTGCAGGTAATTAAGGTACAATTTATGGCATCTATAACTCTGCACACTAGCAATGCAATCATGATGAACTATGCAAACAGTCTGGATCAAGATGGGACTGGGTATCACCAGGAACCATACTGTTTGACATTCTAAAGGTGCTGTTGAAGAAAATGGAAGAAACGGTAACATCCAGTGTTATGAAGAAACGGTAACATTGAGAGTTGCGAAGAAATGGTAGCATTGAGAGTTGTAGCACACAGCAAACAACTTTTATCCCTATATTCCATAAATACGCCTTTCTACGCCTTTGTAAACAAAGCAGACCCAGACTAGATGGCTCCTGTAGGAGCCATCTGATCAGGGTCTGCTCCGTTTGCTTATGGAATACTATAGACATGATTCTACAGTTTCTGCCCTGGCCAAACATTCCTGTGTGTTTGTGTCTTTATAAAATATAAACTAATATATGATCATGACACATTATATCTTACATGAATATTCATGGAGTAAAGGGTTAACCGATAATTACTTAAGTGTGCTAAGACATAACTAATAAACTCTTGTTAACCCCATCAACACTATGGATGACCTAAGATTTACCTTAGCAAATTTGATCCAAATGACACCAAATATAACTTGGTATTTCTGCTGGATCCAAATCTGTTTCAACACTGCTTCATTTTTGTTTTAACCCTTACCCCAATATTAAAAAATAGTGTCAGCTCATAGCTGGATCTGGTTCATATGTGACCGATTTGATTGATCTTTTGAGAAACTGTTGACTTGGTGTCAAACAGCTTAGATCCTGATGACAGGCCAAGTTACTTGGTGTCACCTCTGAGACGATTTAACAACAACAGAATATACTCATCAAAAAATAAACTTAAGGCACACATTGAAAAGACATTCAACTGCATTTACAAAATAGCACCATGAATCTAAACCAGACATTTAAAATATAAGGGTTTTCTTCTTGTGCTGATTGGTCTTCCTCCATATCAGAGGGTCAAATCTGCCATTTACACCAATACAATTAGAGTAGACCCAGATCAGACAGCTCTTGTAGGAGCCACCTGAGCAGGGTCTGCTCCAATTGCTAATGGAATAGTACAGATCCGATTCCATAGCTTCTGCAATCATAAAAATCCCCTTGTTCATGGTGCTGCTGATTGAGCTAATATATCCATTATTTTTTACATGGATATTCATTTTGTAAAGGGTTAAAATTATTGTACTACCCTATTAACCTATGTTCTGCACATAGCAACCACCTGCAATTAAAAGTTCTTATGTTAATTCAGCAAGAAGCCACTATAGAAAGGTTCTGTAGTATGAGCAGTTAAGAAACTAATGTTTAAAAGTCTTTGTCCACTGCTATCAGTTTTTCTAACACCTTATTAAGGGCAGTAAAGGTGGGTGACTCTTTGAAATGTGCCTGGAAATCTTTGCCCTGCTCCAATGCATGTGCTAGAGATGGGTCCAAAGGAATACAGCCTGCAAGTTTCAAAGAAAGGAAATAACATGTGCCGCAAAAAATTCTAGTATTCACATAAATACATATAAATATTTTCGCTTATTTCAAATCAGATTGCCAAATATCAAATATTCATAATTCAACAAATAACTGATATTAAAGCTCAATTGTGGAATTTGAAAAAAGGGAAATGAAACACTTCTGACTTCATCTAAATGAAAAATATACGCAAAGGACTTTAAACTCCATCTAATATATACTATATTAGATAATTACATGAGCTTTATCTACATACTCAAGGCATGTTCATAACAATCACTTTCTTTTAACCCTTTACTCCAGATACTTCTTTTTATGCCTTTGCAAACAGAGTAGACCCAGATCAGACAGCTCCTATAGGAGCTTTCTAATCAAGGTCTGCTCTGTTTGCTTGATATATTATGTATCATATTGTACAATTTCTTCCATAATATTGAGTGATTTAATATTCATGCTGTTATTATTTCTTACCTGAATACTCACTGTAATAGTGCAGACCCAGACTGTAATAGTGCAGACCCAGATGAGACAACTCCTGCAGGAGCTGTCTCATCTGGGTCTGCACTATTTACAAGTTGATTGTGCAACCAGTGCACTCCACAGCAGTGATTGCACAGTGAAATACTTGTAGTGAAGATATATGTAATTATACAACAGGACATGGGTAAAGAAGGAGAGATGTATTTTAAAATTCAGCAAGCGAAGGGTTAAACTAAAGTAGTGCATAATTGGTATTAATTTCTGCTGGCAATAAATTTTTGCAAATCTTGTGTTGTGTCATCACACCACAAAAATTAAAGGCAACATAATCTTTACTCAAGAATCTACACCATCTGACAGCATATTTAACCACAAGTTTAAGTGACACAATTTTCACACCCATTTAGCTTCATTTTGTATCTTGGTGTTACCTGCCTATTATCACTGCATCCATTTTATCATATGAAGTTCACGCAACACATCAAGTTCTTAAAATTTTGTTTAAAATATTTTATTGTAACCATTGAAGTCACCAAATTACTAATTAACAGGCGGAGTGATTTCTATATGAAACTGTTTCTACTTTATTGTTTGCTGTGGATGGATGTAATTGATAAAAAGTGGTCTAATAACATTTTAAAAGCATTTTAAGGTTGGACTTTTAAATTATAAACATATTAAAACTTGGTCCAAACATGTAAAACGCCACCCTCTTAATTAGCAATTTAATGGCTGCAGTTTTTCCCACTTGCATGATTACTGCTATAGTACAGATTTCATATAGCGTCCATAAAAGAAGCAGTCTTTTCCAGCAGAACATTTCATTATCATGATGCATTTAGAACCAATTATTCCCACTTAGGCTATTTTTAGACCTAACCTCTTTGATTAAATCTACCAAAAAGGAGCATTAACTAGAGAAAAGGAAATTTTTAGAATTGTGTAGTTTTGAAACCATTGTGATAAATAGAGCATTTGCTCCTGTGGAGCAAATGCTCTATTTATCACAATGGTTTCACAAAGTGACTTTTACAGAAGCGTCAATATGCGGGAATGGGTTAAACAGAGTGCACTGACACTAGACATGATATGGTGGGAATATATTCCGTGACACTATACATTGACATTCAAAGCAAATTATAATTGTTACTTAATTTTGTGACTTTCCTGTTGATGTACTTTAGCCGTAAAAATAGAGAAAAAGAAATTGTAAACCTTATAACATTTGTAAGAAAATTGCAAACATTAAAATTGCAAACATTAATACACCCATTTCACCCCACTCCATGTCCCATTTAGAAGAAACTGTATAGGATGATCTGTGCATTTTGTTTTGCATATTTCTTGGCCTATTACATGTCAGACTTGACCTTGACATGGTGAAATTCAAGTTTCAGTTTCATAAGATCTGTATACATGCCAAGTATGAAGTTATAAATACTTGTAATAGCAGATAAGTTATGGCTACGGTTAAAGTTTCAGACAGAACAAACAACAAAGAAACAGGCCAAAAAATTATGGCCCTGATCTAGATCTTGAGGCATATACCGGTATATTGTGATGGAATTACAGAAAGAAACTATAAAAAGTTCCTAGAAAATGCCTCCTTGATCATAGTTAACCCTTCCCCATTCTATGTTTATTACAAATTTCATTACCTACTGAGTATTCATGTGCAAATTAGTTGTAATGTGGAAATATGGAAGGTGGAAGATTGTAGCCATTTTAGAAAGTATAGAAACAGATCTTTCAAATTCTATTAGCAAACAGAGCAGACCCTGATCAGAAGGCTCCTCTAGGAGCCATCTGATCTGGGTCTACTCTGTTGGCAGATGCATGAAAACACGTTTATATGAGGGAAAGGGTTAACACGAACATACAGCTATAGGTAAGAAACTTCTTGTATACTAATTCTTTTAATTCTCATCTAAACTTTTTCTATTTGGTACTCATTAGAATTATGTCAGGAAAAATATTCTAAAGAGTTCAACTAGATAGGCTTTGGCAGAAAACACAACTTATCACAGATTTCATGAAAACTTCTTTTTGAAATTCTAATAGTCATTCATTTGCTCATTTACCTACCTAGGAATGGAACATGTGCTTGTTTCGCCAGTGCCTCACCGCCACCTTTTGAGAATATGTTTGTAACTTCCTGCACAATAAAATACAAATCGTGTTAATTTAAATAGATCTATCATGGAAATGGTATCGGAAGTAGTAACATGAACAGAAACGTCTACAGATATATTGCTTAAATTGATATTCCTGTATGTAAAACGTCTCCTAAATATATTTTTGGAAACTAACCTGAATTAATGCTCTTAAAAACTATTAAACCTGAACATTTATTAACAAAGAGTTTTTGCTCAATTTTTTATACATTTCATTGTAACCCTTTATTCAATAGATACACCTTTTAATGCTTTTGCAAACAGAGTAGACCCAGATCAGATGGCTCTACTGTTTGCTTATAGAATCTGATTCTACAGTTTCTGCCATGGACAAAATTACCTGTGTTCATGTGCACTGATATAATAATAATTCTGAGATCTAATTCATATTCATGGTGTCATTATTTCCAGTAAAGGGTTGAAATACTAGGCATAGAAAATACAATGTAATCAGTGTCAAACAATTTTGGCATCTCATCTAGAATTAACCCATTCCCTCATATTGACGACTTTTGATGACTCTGTAAAAGTCACTTTGTGAAATCATTGTGATAAATAGAGCATTTGTTCCTATAGGAGCAAATGCTTTATTTATCACAATGGTTTCAAACTACAAAATTCTAACATTTTCCTTTTCTCTAGTTAATGCTCCTTTTCGGTAGATTTATTCAAAGAGGTTGTATCTAAAAATAGCCTATGAGGTAATGGGTTAAAGGATTTGCAAAGCTACCACAAATTCAACAGCAGCAGGTTATAGGATCCAAATTGTTTGATACAAAAATTCTAGTTTTATCCCTTTATCTGAGGAATACTTGCATAATAAACAATAACATCTTGATTATTTATCTATTTCCCTATTCAAAGTTTTTTAATATTTCAAATTTCAATACCTACTGAATATTCATAGACAAAATAGTTATAATGAATTATGGAAGGTGGAACATTGTAGCCCTATTATAAGGTAAAGAAACAGATATTTCAGATTCCATTAGCAAACAGAGCAGACCCTGATCAGACAGCTCCTACAGGAATCGTATGATCTGGGTCTACTCTGTTTGCTGATGCGTGAAAAGGCGTTTAAATTATATGCAGGAAAGCTGCATTTTTATACAAGCATAATTTTTTTTATGAACACAGGAATCTTTGGTCATAGAATCAAATCTATATAAGTCCATAAGCAAACAGAGCAGACTTTGATCAGACGGATCCCACAAGAGTTGTCTGATCAGCGTCTACTCTGTTTGCAAAGGCCATAACAGGAATCTCTGTGAGGTAAAGGATTAAAAGGAATGAAACAATCATTACTTTTGAGAACTGTAGCATACGGCAATATTTGCAGATGCCAATCAAGCAGCATTCAAAGATTTAACCTCTTACTAAATAATTCTGACGTTTAATGCCATTGCAAACAGAATAGACCCACTTACAACAGCTCCTAGTGGAGCTGTTTAATCAGGATCTACCCTGTTAACTTATGGGTAACAGACCTGATTCTCTACCATTGCAATAAATTTCCTTATTCTATATTTTGATGCAAGAAATACCTCTTTCCTTCATACAAATGCCTTTTCATGCATTTGCAAACAGGGTAGACCCAGATCAGACAGCTCCTATAGGAGCCATCTGATCAGAGTGTGCTTTGTTTGCTTATGGAATTGGATAAATCTGTTTATTCACTATCTAAAATGGCAACAATGTTCCACCATCCATGTTTCATTATAAATCTGTAGTTCATGAATATTCAGTAGGTAATGAAATGTGGAATACATATAGAGAACAGGGAAAGGGTTAAATCAATTTCTATTGGACATTTATATTCAAAATAGACAGAGCCTTGCATGTCTATTCATCAAGTAAAGGGTTAACCCTATCCCTGTTGAATATTCATGTAAGAAATAATGACATCATGAATATTGATTAGCTATTTTTTCTATTGGCATATGTACACATGAAAATTTGATATTTGTAGACTCTCTTATGATTTCATAAGCAAACAGAGCTGATCAGATGGCTCAGAGACATGCTCTATGATATAGGTCTACTCTGTTTGCATAGTGGCATGAAAAAGTGTTTGTATGAGGGAAAGGGTCAACTCAATTAAAACTTACCCCACAGCAAGGACAAGCAAAGCCACTCATGTTTTCCACTATCCCAAGGACTGGTATCCCAGTCTTTCGGCAAAATGTCAACTCCCTTCTAACATCTCCTACAGCTACTCCCTGAAAAACAAAGAAGAAATACACGAGCCCCTTCAAACAAGAGGGCCAGAATGGCCCTGAAGCGCTCACCAGACAATCAGAGGAGAAGATTTTCAAAGTTTTCACCATATGTTTCTATAGAAAACTAGCCGGCCCTGGGGCAGGCCAATTTTGACCCCAGGGGCGTGCGTAATTTATATAACTTTTGTAGAGGACTTGAACATGATGCTGTGAGCCAAATATTAAAGCTGAGAACCATCCAGTTTCAGAGGGGAAGATTTTCAAAGTTTTCTCTATATGTTTCTGCTGAAAACTACCCACCCCTGGGGAGGGGCCAATTTTGACCCCAGGGCCATAATTCATATAACTTTTGTAGAGGACCTATACATGATGCTATGTGCCAAATATGAAAGCTGAGAACTTTCCAGATTCAGAGAAGAAGATTTTCAAAGTTTTCACTATTTGTTTCCATTGAAAACTGCCCACCCCTGGGGCGGGGACAATTTTGACCCCAGGGCAATAATTTATATAACTTTTGTAGAGGACCTGAACATGATGCTCTGTGCCAAATATGAAAGCTGAGCGCCTTCCAGTTTCAGAGGAGAAGATTTTCAAAGATTGCACTATTTGTTTCTATTGAAAACTGCCCATCCCTGGGGCGGGGCCAATTTTGACCCCAGGGGCATAATTTATATAACTTTTGTAGAGGACCTATAGGTGATGCTATGTACCAAAGATGAAAGCTGAGAACCCTGTAGATTCAGAGGAGAAGATTTTTAAAGGTTCAAATTGTTGACGCCCGACGACGGACGACGCACACCGCACGACGCACGCCGACGGACGACGGACATCTGGCGATCACAAAAGCTCACCCTGAGCACTTTGTGCTCTGGTGAGCTAAAAAGGTATTTTTTTCAGTGCCTTTAGGTTCTGCAAACAGTGTAGATCCAAACAAGCTGCAAGGTCAAAGTTGCAGAACTTCATTTCAGTCTAACCTTTTAATTGGGTAATCAATTACTACTCTTGTTCATGAATATTCAGTAGGTATTGAAATTTGGAATACATATAGAGAACAGGGAAAGGGTTAAATCAATTTATATTGATGTCAAACAGTAAGGATTCTGATTTGATACCGATTCTCTGATGTGACAGCTGACCTAGTACAGCTAATTAGCAGAAGTGCTTTGATAAATCAATATTTCAACATTGAATATCACTTGCAATTTCAATGTAAAATATAAAAACAAGAGGGCCAGAATGGCCCTGAAGCGCTCACCAGACAATCAGAGGAGAAGATTTTCAAAGTTTTCACTATATGTTTCTATAGAAAACTAGCCGGCCCTGGGGCGGGCCAATTTTGACCCCAGGGGAATAATTTAGAAAAACTTGTAGGGGACCTGAACATGATGCTATGAGCCAAATATGAAAGCTCAGAGATTAACCTTCCAGTTTCAGAGAAGAAGATTTTTTTTAGGTTTCTTGATATGTTACTATTGAAAACTGACTACCCCGGTGGCAGGGCCAATTTTGACCCCATGATGCTCTGTGCCAAATATGAAAGCTGAGAGCCTTCCAGTTTCAGAGAAGAAGATTTTGAAAGATTTCACTATTTGTTTCTATTGAAAACTGTCCACCCCTGGGGCGGGGCCAATTTTTACCCCGAGACCATTATTTATATAACTTTTGTAGATGACCTGAACATGATGCTATGTGCCAAATCAGAAAGCTGAGAGCCTTCCAGTTTCAGAGAAGAAGATTTTCAAAGATTTCACTATTTGTTTCTATCGAAAACTGCCCACCCCTGGGGCGGGGCCAATTTTGACCCCAGGGCCAAAATTTATATAACTTTTGTAGAGGACCTGAACATGATGCTATTTGCCAAATATGAAAGCTGAGAACCTTCCAGTTTCAGAGGAAAAGATTTTCAAAGATTTCACTATTTGTTTCTATTGAAAACTGCCCACCCCTGGGGCGGGGCCAACTTTGACCCAGGGGCCATAATTTACATAACATTTGTAGAGGACCTGAACATGATGCTCTGTGCCAAATATGAAAGCTGAGAACCTTCCAGTTTCAGAGAAGAAGATTTTCAAAGATTTCACTCTGTTTCTATCGAAAACTGCCCACCCCTGGGGCGGGGCCAATTTTGACCCTGGGGCCTTAATTTGTATAACATTTGTAGAGGACCTGAACATGATCCTCTGTGCCAAATATGAAAGCTAAGAACCTTCCAGTTTCAGAGAAGAAGATTTTCAAAGATTTCACTATTTGTTTCTATTGAAAACTGCCCACCCCTGGGGCGGGGCCAATTTTGACCCCGGGGCCATTATTTATACAATTTTTGTAGAGGACCTGAACATGATGCTATGTGACAAATATGAAAGCTGAGAACCTTCCAGTTTCAGAGAAGAAGATTTTCAAAGATTTCACTATTTGTTTCTATTGAAAACTGCCCACCCCTGGGGCGGGCCAATTTTGACCCCTGGGCCATAAATAATATAACTTATGTAGAGGACCGGAACATGATGCTATGTGCCAAATATGAAAGCTGAGAACCTTCTAGTTTCAGAGGAGAAGATTTTCAAAGATTTCACTATTTGTTTCTATTGAAAACTGCCTACCCCTGGAGCGTGGCCAATTTTGACCCTGGGGCCATAATTTATATAACTTATGTAGAGGACCTGAACATGATGCTATGTGCCAAATATGAAAGCTGAGAACCTTCCAGTTTCAGAGAAGAAGATTTTCAAAGATTTCACTATTTGTTTCTATTGAAAACTGCCCACCCCTGGGGCGGGGCCAATTTTGACCCCGGGGCCAAAATTTATATAACTTTTGTAGAGGACCTGAATATGATGCTATGTGCTTAATATGAAAGCTGAGAACCTTCCAGTTTCAGAGGAGAATATTTTCAAAGTTTGCACTATATGATTATATTGAAAACTGCCTACCCCTGGGGCAGGGCCAATTTTGACCCCAGGGCCATAATTTATATAACTTTTGTAGAGGACCTGAACATGATGCTATGTGCCAAATGTGAAAGCTGAGAGCCTTCCAGTTTCAGAGAAGAAGATTTTCAAAGATTTCACTATTTGTTTCTATTGAAAACTGCCCACCCCTGGGGCGGGGCCAATATTGACCCCGGGGCCAAAATTTATATAACTTTTGTAGAGGACCTGAATATGATGCTATGTGCTTAATATGAAAGCTGAGAACCTTCCAGTTTCAGAGGAGAAGATTTTCAAAGTTTGCACTATATGATTATATTGAAAACTGCCTACCCCTGGGGCGGGGCCAATTTTGACCCCTGGGCCATAATTTATATAACTTTTGTAGAGGACCTGAACATGATGCTATGTGCCAATTATGAAAGCTGAGAAGCTTCTGCTTTCAGAGGAGAAGATTTTCAAAGTTTTACTATATGTTTCTATTGAAAACAAGGCACCCCTGGGGCGGGGTCAATTTTGACCCCAGGGGCATAATTTATATAACTTTTGTAGAGGACCTGAATAAGATGCTATGTGCCAAAGATGAAAGTTGAGATCCCTGTAGATTCAGAGGAGAAGATTTTTAAAGGTACAAATTGTTGACGACGGACGACGAACGACGAACGACGAACGACGGACGACGGACGACGCACGCCGACGGACAACGGGCGATCACAAAAGCTCACCCTGAGCACTTTGTGCTCTGGTGAGCTAACAAGAGGGCCAGAATGGCCCTGAAGTGCTCACCAGACAATCAGAGGAGAAGATTTTTCACCATATGTTATTAGCTCACCAGAGCACTTTTGTGCTCAGGGTGAGCTTTTGTGATCACTTGATGTCCGTCGTCCGTCGTCGGGCGTCAACAATTTGAACCTTTAAAAATCTTCTCCTTTGAATCTACAGGGTTCTCAGCTTTCATCTTTGGTACATAGCATCATCTTTAGGTCCTCTACAAAAGCTATATAAATTTTGCCCCTGGGGTCAAAATTGGCCCCGCCCCAGGGGTGCCTTGTTTTCTATTGAAATATATAGTAAAACATTGAAAATCTTCTCCTCTGAATCTACAAGGTTCTCAGCTTTCATATTTGGCACATAGCATCATGTTCAGGTCCTCTACAAAAGTTATATAAATTATGCCCCTGGGGTCAAAATTGGCCCCGCCCCAGGGGTAGCCAGTTTTGAATAGAAACATATAGTGACAACTTTGAAAATCTTCTCTGAATCTACAGGGTTCTCAGCTTTCATATTTGGCACATAGCATCATGTTCAGGTCCTCTACAAAAGTTATATAAATTATGCCCCTGGGGTCAAAATTGGCCCGGCCCCAGGGGTAGCCAGATTTCATTAGAAACATATAGTGACAACTTTAAAAATCTTCTCCTCTGAATCTACAGGATTCTCAGCTTTCATATTTGACACATAGCATCATGTTCAGGTCCTCTACAAAAGTTATATAAATTATGCCCCTGGGGTCAAAATTGGCCCCGCCCCAGGAGTAGCCAGTTTTGAATAGAAACATATAGTGACAACTTTGAAAATCTTTTCTTCTGAATCGACAGGGTTCTCAGCTTTCATATTTGGCACATAGCATCATGTTCAGGTCCTCTACAAAAAGTGTATAAATTATGCCCCTGGGTTCAAAATTGGCCCCGCGCCAGGGGTGGTCAGTTTTCAATAGAAACATATAGTGAAACTTTGAAAATCTTCTCCTCTGAAACTGGAAGGTTCTCAGCTTTCATATTTGGCACATAACATCATGATCAGGTTCTGTGCAAATGTTATATATATTATGCCCTTGGGGTCAAAATTGACCCCGTCCCAGGGGTGACCATTTTTGTATAGCTGACTGCAGATTAGAACAATCAGATCCTTTACTGGTCACTGATAATTAGGTCAAGCAGTATACTGCAGACAGGTGCACTCACTGTGTATTAGCTTGGAGTGCTGTGGCTTACAATTATGTGGGGTAGAGTTAGTCATTTCTTACCCTTTTGACCATGAATGAATATTCATGTAGGAGATAATGCCTTCATGAATATTAATTAACATAATTTCTATTGTGGATGAATAAGCAAAAACTGTGACCTGATAAATACTAGAATCAGAACTATATTATGTCAAAAGCAAACAGAGCAGACCCTGATCAGCCATTTGATCTTGGTATACTCTGTTTGCCAAGGGGTTGAAAGGCCTATTTATGGAGGAAAGGGTGTTAACAACACCATTATTCTCCCTATAGAAACATGTAGTGAAAACTTTGAAAATCTTCTCCTGAAACTGGAAGGTATTCAGCTTTCATATGTGGCACACAGCATCATGTTCAGGTTCTCTACCAAAGTTATAAAAATTATGTCCCTGGGTTTAAAATTGACCCTGCCCAGGGCAGGCTAATATTCTATAGAAACATGTAGTGAAAACTTTGAAAATCTTCTTCTCTGATTGTCTGGTGAGCGATATCAGGGCCTTTCAGGCCCTCTTGTTATAGAAAACTAGCCGGCAGTGGGGCGGGCCAATTTTGACCCCAGGGACATAATTTATATAACTTTTGTAGAGGACTTGAACATGATGCTATGAGCCAAATATAAAAGCTGAGAACCTTTCAGTTTCAGAGGAGAAGATTTTCAAAGTTTTCTCTATATGTTTCTACTGAAAACTACCCAACCCTGGGGCGGGGCCAATTTTGACCCCAGGACCATAATTAGTATAACTTTTGTAGAGGAACTGAACATGATGCTCTGTGCCAAATATGAAAGCTGAGCGCCTTCCAGTTTCAGAGGAGAAGATTTTCAAAGATTTCACTACTTGTTTCTGTTGAAAACTGCCCACCCCAGGGGCGGGCCAATTTTAACCCTAGGGCCATAATTTATATAACTTTTGAAGAGGACCTAAACATGATGCTATGTGCCAAATATGAAAGCTGAGAACCTTCCAGTTTCAGAGGAGAAGATTTTCAAAAGTTTCACTATATGTTTCTATTGAAAACTTCCCACCCCTGGGGCGGGCCAATTTTGACCCCAGGGGCATAATTTATATAACTTTTGTTGAGGACATGAACATGATGCTCTGTGCCAAATATGCAAGCTGAGAGCCTTCCAGTTTCAGAGGAGAAGATTTTCAAAGATTTCACTATTTGTTTCCATTGAAAACAGCCCACCCCTGGGGCGGGGCCAATTTTGACCCCAGGGACATAATTTATGTAACTTTTGTAGAGGACCTGAACATGATGCTCTGTGCTAAATATGAAAGCTGAGAACCTTCTGGTTTCAGAGGAGAAGATTTTCAAATATTTCACTATTTGTTTCTATTCTGAAAACTATCCACCCCTGGGGCGGGGCCAATTTTGACCCCAGGTCCATAATTTATATAACTTTTGTAGAGGACATGAACATGATGCTCTGTGCCAAATATGAAAGCTGAGAGCCTTCCAGTTTCAGAGAAGATTTTCAAAGATTTCACTATTTGTTTCCATTGAAAACTGCCCACCCCTAGGGCGGGGCCAATTTTGAACCCAGGGCCATAATTTATATAACTTTTGTAGAGGACCTGAACATGATGCTCTTTGCCAAATATGAATGATGAGAGCCTTTCAGTTTCAGAGGAGAAGATTTTCAAAGATTTCACTATTTGTTTCTATTGAAAACTTCCCACCCCTGGGGCGGGGCCAATTTTGACCCCAGGGTCATAATTTATATAACTTTTGTACAGGACCTGAACATGATGCTATGTGCCAAATATGACAGCTGAGAACCTTCTGGTTTCAGAGGAGAAGATTTTCAAAGTTTTACTATATGTTTCTATTGAAAACTTCCAACCCCTGGGGCGGGGCCAATTTTGACCCCAGGGGCATTATTTATATAACTTTTGTAGACGACCTATAGGTGATGCTATGTACCAAAGATGAAAGCTGAGAACCCTGTAAATTCAGAGGAGAAGATTTTTAAAGGTTCAAATTGTTGACGCGGGACGACGGACGACGGACATCAGGCAATCACAAAAGCTCACCCTGATCACTTTGTGCTCTGGTGAGCTAACAATTATCTTATTGTTCTAGCGCTAATAAGCAAAGTAACATGTTTATACAGTAAAACATCTCTACACCAGCCATTACATTTATCCTGCATAAACCCCTGTCTGAAGAATATTCATGGCAAACTCCCCTCATTATAAAATTTAATATTAATTTACTCATTTTCTGCTGTAAATAAGGTTTTCCTGTAAAACATCTTAAGTTTAAAAAAACTTTCTATTTGATCATTAACCCTTTACTCCATGTGTGTTAATTGAAACAAGAGGGCCAGAATGGCCCTGAAGCGCTCACCAGACAACCAGAGGAGAAGATTTTCAAAGTTTTCACTATATGTTTCTATAGAAAACTAGCCGGCCCTGGGGCGGGCCAATTTTGACCTCAGGGGAATAATTTAGAACAAGAGGGCCAGAATGGCCCTGAAGTGCTCACCAGACAATCAGAGTAGAAGATTTTCAAAGTTTTCACTATATGTTCCATTGAAAACTGCCCATCCCTGGGGCAGGGCCAATTTTGACCCCAGGCCCATAATTTATAAAAAATTTGTAGAGGACCTGAACATGATGGTCTGTGCCAAATATGAAAGCTGTGAACCTTCCAGTTTCAGAGGAGAAGATTTTCAAAGATTTCAATATTTGTTTCTATTGAAAACTGCCCACCCCTGGGGTGGGGCCAATTTTAACCTCAGGGCCATAATTTATATAACTTTTGTAGAGGACCTGAACATGATGCTATATACCAAATATGAAAGCTGAGAACCTTCCAGTTTCAGAGAAGAAGATTTTCAAAGTTTTCACTATTTGTTTCTATTGAAAACTGCCCAGCCCTGGGGCGGGGCCAATTTTGACCCCAGGGCCATTATTTATATAACTTTTGTAGAGGACCTGAACATGATGCTCTGTGCCAAATATGAAAGCTGTGAGCCTTCCAGTTTCAGAGGAGAAGATTTTCAAAGATTTCAATATTTGTTTCTATTGAAAACTGCCCACCCCTGGGGTGGGGCCAATTTTAACCTCAGGGCCATAATTTATATAACTTTTGTAGAGGACCTGAACATGATGCTATATACCAAATATGAAAGCTGAGAACCTTCCAGTTTCAGAGAAGAAGATTTTCAAAGTTTTCACTATTTGTTTCTATTGAAAACTACCCACCCCTGGGGCAGGGCCAATTTTGACCCCTGGGCCATAATTTATATAACTTTTGTAGAGGACCTGAACATGATGCTCTGTGCCAAATATGAAAGCTGTGAGCCTTCCAGTTTCAGAGGAGAAGATTTTCAAAGATTTCAATATTTGTTTCTATTGAAAACTGCCCACCCCTGGGGTGGGGCCAATTTTAACCTCAGGGCCATAATTTATATAACTTTTGTAGAGGACCTGAACATGATGCTATATACCAAATATGAAAGCTGAGAACCTTCCAGTTTCAGAGAAGAAGATTTTCAAAGTTTTCACTATTTGTTTCTATTGAAAACTGCCCAGCCCTGGGGCGGGGCCAATTTTGACCCCAGGGCCATTATTTATATAACTTTTGTAGAGGACCTGAACATGATGCTCTGTGCCAAATATGAAAGCTGAGAGCCTTCCAGTTTCAGAGGAGAAGATTTTCAAAGATTTCACTATATCTTTCTATTGAAAACTGCCCACCCCTGGGGCGGGGCCAATTTTGACCCCAGGGGCATAATTTATATAACTTTAGTAGAGGACCTGAACATAATGCTCTGTGCCAAATATGAAAGCTATGAGCCTTCCAGTTTCAGAGGAGAAGATTTTCAAAGATTTCACTAATGGTTTCTATTAAAAACTGCCCAGCCCTGGGGCGGGGCCAATTTTGACCCCAGGGCCATAATTTTATATAACTTTTGTAGAGGACCTGAACATGATGCTCTGTGCCAAATATGAAAGCTGAGAGCCTTCCAGTTTCAGAGGAGAAGATTTTCAAAGTATTACTATATGTTTCTATTGAAAACTTCCCACCCCTGGGGCTGAGCCAATTTTGACCCCAGGGGCATAATTTATATAACTTTTGTAGAGGACCTAAGGGTGAAGCTATGTGCAAAAGATGAAAGCTGAGAACCCTGTAGATTCAGAGGAGAAGATTTTTAAAGGTTCAAATTGTTGACGACGAACGACGGACGACGGACGACGCACGCCGACGGACGACGGACATCAGGCGATCACAAAAGCTCACCCTGAGCACTTTGTGCTCTGGTGAGCTAAAAACTTGTAGGGGACCTGAACATGATGCTATGTGCCAAATATGAAAGCTGAGACTAACCTTCCAGTTTCAGAGAAGAGGATTTTCAAAGTTTTCTCAATATGTTTCTATTGAAAACTGCCCACCCCTGTGGCAGGGCCAATTTTGACCCCAGGGCCATAATTTATACAACTTTTAAAGAGGACCTGAACATGATGCTCTGTGCCAAATATGAAAGCTGAGAGCCTTCCAGTTTCAGAGAAGAAGATTTTCAAAGATTTCACTATTTGTTTCTATTGAAAACTGCCCACCCCTGGGGCAGGGCCAATTTTGACCCCGGGGCCATAAATAATATAACTTTTGTAGAGGACCTGAACATGATGCTATGTGCCAAATATGAAAGCTGAGAACCATCCAGTTTCAGAGGAGAAGATTTTCAAAGTTTGCACTATATGATTCTATTGAAAACTGCCCACCCCTGGGGCGGGGCCAATTTTGACCCCAGGGCCATAATTTATATAACTTTTGTAGAGCACCTGAACATGATGCTATGTGCCAATTATGAAAGCTGAGAACCTTCTGGTTTCAGAGAAGAAGATTTTCAAAGTTTTACTATATGTTTCTATTGAAAACAAGGCACCCCTGGGGCAGGGTCAATTTTGACCCCAGGGGCATAATTTATATAACTTTTGTAGAGGACCTGAATATGATGCTATGTGCCAAAGATGAAAGTTGAGACCCTTGTAGATTCAGAGGAGAAGATTTTTAAAGGTTCAAATTGTTGACGACGGACGACGAACGACGAACGACGGACGACGCACGCTGACGGACAACAGGCGATCACAAAAGCTCACCCTGAGCACTTTGTGCTCTGGTGAGCTAAAAATAACGACATCAAGAAAATTAATTAGATCAATTTTTACAAAGACACAATCTGTACGCCACATGTTAACTCTTTACTCTATAATATGCCTTTTTTTTGCCTTTTCAAACAGAGTAGACCTAGATCAGACTGCTCCTACAGGAGCCTTCTGATCAGGGTCTGCTCTGTTTGCTTATGAAATAATATAAATATGATTCTTCAGTTTCTGCCATTGTCAAAATTTCTTATAGGATATAATCTGGGTCCAATCTGTTTGAAAAGGCGTAAAAAAGCATATTTATAGAGTAAAGGGTTAACATGTGGCGTACTGATTGTTGAAAGGCAATGCTATGTATACCTGAATATTCTTTGAATAAAAGATGTGTGCATACATATTGTTAACCAAAAGATCCCATATATATTTCAAAAGATCAGATCAGATCTGAAATGCTGTATGTATAGACATTGTTAAACATCAATTTTTTGGCACATTGTAATTACTTGAGGTGTGGTGACAAGGAGAGCTCCATCAGGACAATAAGCTTTAAGACTCTCTATCACAGTAATGTGTTCATCTGATGTGCCAGGCGGAGTGTCAATCACCAGGTAATCCAGGTCCCGCCACACAACATCACTGAGAAACTGTTTGATCATTGCTGAAAAAATTGAAAAAATTCATAACTATTTCTAAACTATCATAACAAACCAACACAATATGCTTTCTTTCAATCCCAAATCCCTTCCTTTGTTCACCTACTTGCAGAATCAAAATCCTAATTATCAATACGGCAAGGTGTGTAGATTATCAACATTTGTACAGCCCTGTAATGCAAGCTGACGCTTATGGCGATGTGGCAGAGTGCTGGACTAGCAATCTGGAGGTTGTGAGTACCACTCCGACTCATGACATAATTTTATCTAAGGAAAATCCCGAGTGTAATTGGTGCCAGCCATGCAACCATGGATTGTTTTTGTCCTGGTATTATCTCCTGACTGACAGAAATTCAATGACAGATTTCAATTTGACAGGGGAGTCAGAACTCTTAACTTTTTATTCTTCGAAAACAGACAAGCTAGAAACTATAAATGTCAGCTTACAGATACCTTACTGAATCCCATCAGCAATAACTCCAGTACTTACTGTAAATAACAACCGGCATTGCAGGTGCAAAGACACCGTTAACCCGTACCTTCATATTGACACCTTTTCACGCATTTGCAAATAGAGTAGACCCAGATCTGAAGACTCCTGCTAACAACATAATATAGATACAATTCTAGACTTTTTGCCATGGTAAAATAGTCTCTTGGTCATAATGCCAGTATAGAAATTCATCTAATTAATTCATTAATGTTCCTAAATATTCATGAAGTAAAAGGTTAACACTTTCCCTGTTCTACGTTTGTTCCAAATTTCAATACCTATTGAATATTTATGGACAAAATAGTTATAATGAAATATGGAAGATGGAATTTTGTAGCCGTTTTAGAAACTAAAGAAATAGACCTTTCAAATTCCACTAGCAAACAGAGCAGATCCTGATCAGACGGCTCCTCTAGGAGCCGTCTGATCTGGGTCTACTCTGTTTGCAAATGCGTGATAACATGTTTATATGAGGGAAAGGGTTAAAGAAGGTTTCTTTTAAAAATCAAACAGGTTGAATCCTATATGATATGCTGAGTTACTCTGTATCTTGTCTGGACCCAACCTTATCATATAAAGTAAATTTCAAGCACTATTTACCATTTTTCTTTGGTCCCCTCCACACCACTGCATCCTCCTTATTATCTAACAAAAAGCCAATGGACATTATGCCTAAGTCCTGGTCATTGTCAACATACACTGGCAACCACCTTAAAACAAACAGAATAATGCAATTCATTATCATATTTCTTATTACTCAACACCAAAGTGGTTTTTCTTTAAAAGTTCATAACTTTTCTAATATGCAGCTTTAACCCTTTCCCTGTTCTGTATTTATTCCAAATTTTAATAGCTACTTCATATTCATGGACAATAAAATATGGAAGGCGGAACATTGTAGTCATTTTATAAACTAAAGAAACAGATCTATCAAATTCCATTAGAAAACAGAGCAGACCCTGATCAGACGGCTCCTATAGATGTTGTCTGATCTAAGTCTACTGTTTGCAGATGCCTAAAAATGCGTTTATATGAAGAAAAGGGTTAAATCCGTTCCTTCATATGGAGCACTTTTGACGTCGTGCAAACAGAGTAGACCCAGATTAAACAGCTGCTGTAGGAGCTATCTGATCACAGTCTGTTCTGTTTGCTAATGGATCTGAAGTTTCTGTCACAGCCAAACATTTCATTGCTAATATGTAATTATAAACTTCAACCCATGAATATTCATACAGTGATCAATTTTTAAATCGATATTTGTGGTGGTTAGGGTTAAACCATTACTTCATGAATATTCATGTATGAAATAATGACATAATGAATATCTGTATGACTATGTTTTGTTAGAGGCACATAAACACAGGATATTTAGGCCATGGCAGAAGCTGTAAAATCAGATAGATAACCCTTCGCTTGCTGAATTTTGAAATACATTTCTCCTTCTTTTTTAGCCATGCCCTGTTGTATAATTACATATATCTTCACTGTGTAAAAGTATTTCGCTGTGCAATCACTGCTGTGGAGTGCACTGGTTGCACAATCAATTTGTAAATAGTGCAGACCCTGATGAGACAACTCCTGCAGGAGCTGTCTCATCTGGGTCTTCACTATTTACAGGTAGGTATATTGATGCGAATAGCAAGCGAAGGGATATTATTCCATAAGCAAACAGAGCAGGCCTCCCTCACTCAGATGGCTTTAATAGGAGCCGTCTGATCCCGGAAGTGGCCTCTGTGGTCGAGTGGTTATGGTCTTTGACCTACAATCATATAGCCCCTCACAGCTAAGGTCCAAATCCTGGTCTGAACATTTGGATTTTTCATGTGAGGAAGCCTTCCAGCTGGCTTCAGGTATATCGGTAGTTCTACTCAGGTACAACGCAATTTGTTCCATGCATGAAAAAATGTCTTGGGTTTTCTTCCACCTGTAATTAGCTGGACATTGCTATATGACTGAAATTCTGTTAACCCTTTCCTCCATTGGTCATTTTTAGACCCAACATCTTTGAATGAATCTACCAAAAAGGAGCATTAACTAGAGAAAAGGAAAATGTTATAATTGTGTAGTATAGAAACCAATGCTCTATTTATCGCAATGGTTTAATAATAAACTTTTACAGAGGCATAGAAAGGTGTATTTATGGAGAAAATGGTTAAAGAGACGTAAAACCCCAAACAAACCAACAAAACTGATCCTAGTCTGCTCTATTTGCAAATGCATCAATAGGTGTCTGTATCAGGTACATGCAAATGGTTACACCATTGCACCTTCCATATATACAGTAAAACCCCTCTATAACGACCATTAAATTGTGTTAATTAGTTGGTATTTAGGACAGGTGGCTGCTTAAAGCAAGGTGAAAGTAAAACAGAACGCTCCTGTTTTACTTTCATCTTGCTTTAAGCAGTCACCTGCCTTTAACAACAAGAGGGCCATGAGGCCCTGAAGCGCTCACCTGAGATAACCCAGGGGCGGGGCCATTTTTGACCAAGAAGTCATCATCTGTACAACTTTGGTAGAGAACCAAAAGGCAAAGCAGTATGCCATTAATTAAAGGTCTAAGCCAAGGCAGGGTCAAGTTTCACCCAGAGGTCAAGGTCGTAAGTTGAACATTCTTGGCAGAGGACCACAAGCCAAAGCTACATATTTGTAGAGGACCATTAGATCATGTTACAAACCAAACATCAAAGGTCTAGGCCTTACAATTTCAGAAGATTTTTTAAAGATTATCCTATGAAAAATTGATTAGCCCTTGGGCGGGCCATTTTTGGTACGGGGTCATAATTTGAACAATCTTTGTAGAGGACCATTAGATCATGCCACATACCAAACATCAAAGGTCTAGACCTTACAGTTTCAGAGAGGAAGGTTTTTAAAGATTTTCCTATGAAAAACTGATAAGCCCTTGGGCGGGGCCATTTTTGGCCCGGGGTCATAATTTGAAAATCTTTGTAGAGGACCATTAGATCATGCTACATACCAAATATAAAAGGTTTAGGCCTTACAGTTTCAGAGAAGAAGATTTTTAAAGATTTTCCTATGAAAAACTGATAAGCCCTTTGGTGGGGCCATTTTTGGCCCAGGGATCATAATTTGAAAATCTTTGTAGAGGACCATTAGATCATGCTACATGCCAAATATCAAAGGTCTAGGCATTACTGTTTCAGAGAAGAAGATTTTTAAAGATTTTCCTATGAAAAACTGATAAGCCCGTGGGCGGGGCCATTTTTGTTCCAGGGGTCATAATTTGAACAATTTTTGTAGAGGACCATTAGATCATGCTACATACCAAATATCAAAGGTCTAGGCCTTACAGTTTCAGAGAAGAAGATTTTTAAAAAAATTCCAATGAAAATCTGATAAGCCCTTGGGCGGGGCCATTTTTGGCCCGGGGATCATTATGTGAACAATATTTCGTTCCCCCTAGCCACTGATGCTTCTGACAAAATTTGGTTAAATCGGGTCAGCAGTTTCAGAGGAGATGTCGTTTGAAAATGTGGACGGACGACGGACGGATTGCGATCACAATAGCTCATCCTGAGCCTTTGGCTCAGGTGAGCTAAAAATACTTGATGTAATTTAGTAGTCGTTATAGAGAGGTTTCACTGTAATCTTGAGCAGAGATTCTGAACAGGAAATTAAAACTCCACTTAATCATGTTAATAGGTTTATCTGTGAAGAAAAGGTTTAAATTGATCATGTAAAAGTAAACAATGAAGAAAAAATTCTACAAAAATGAAACATCTGATACCTAATTTATGATTGTAAATACTTGATATGTTTACAGTTAATCTCATTAATAATTGAGAAATACATGTAACTCACACATGTTAATCCTATTAACCCCTTCCCTCAAATAAACATTTTTTCATGCCTTTGCAAACAGAGTAGACCACCATCAGACAGCTTCTGTAGGAGCCGTCTGATCAGGGCCAGCTCAGTTTGCTTATGAAATTATAATAAATCTGACTCTAAAGTTTCTACTGGTACAAAAAACCTCTGTGCACATTATGCCCTTATACAAAATTCAGTATATAAGTATTCCTGGTGTCATTATTTCTTACATGAATATGCAACAGGGAAAGGGTTAATCCTATTGAACAGTAAATGTTCATCATCAAATTTACAAGAACAGAAAAAATTACATTTTAGTATAATTCAGACTAATTCCAACTAAAATGCTGCACAGTATTTCATTCTACGTTATATTAAGCCTTTCTTTCATATAAATGTCTTTTCAACCTTTTGCAAACAGAATAGACCTTGACAGATGGCTCCTATAGGAGCCATCTAATCAGGGTCCGCTCTGTTTGCTTATGGATCTGATTCTGCAGTTTCTGCAAAAGCAAAAATGTCCTATTATATGTCATTAGTATAAAAAAAATCAATATCTAATATTTAAATTAAAAAAATATGAATAATGCCATTATTTCTTACATGAATATTAAATAGGGAAAGGGTTAAGAAGTGCTTTGATTGCAATACAGACCCTTCTGGGCTCTGATGAATATCTTTTCCTTCAACACCAAACATTTTGGGGAGACTTGGTCCACACAGATCAACATCCAACAATCCAACCTACCAAAAAATCATGCATAAGGCTAGGTCAATATATATTACCTATTAATGACTTGGAAACGTTCTCAATGTAACAACTTAATGCAGGTCGAAAGTAATGCTGAAAGCTCCTGTTGGAACTTTCAGCATTACTAGGACCTACATCAAGCTGTCGCATGTCTTTATAGATACATGTATGTGCAGTGGCGAATTTTAGAGCAATTCTGTTTTACAAATTTTGAAAGGGACCGAATTCTTAATTCGAGTAATATTCAAGTTCGAGTCATCCAAGTTAGATATATCAAGGTTCCACTGACTGTACTTAAATCCTTTTAACCCTTTCACCGCTAATGTCGCATAAATGCACCACAACAAATAGTGCAGTCCCAGATCAGATGCCGCCTTTACAAGGCGGCATCTAATCAGGGACTTCACTTTTTGTCTCAATCTCTTTTACTATATCTGTACTTTATTGCTTTGAACTTTGCATTTATTTATCTAATTTCATTATTTTACTGAATGATTTAACAAACTTGGAGTGCAGATGACAATTAGAAATTTGGTGCCGAAAGGGTTAATGCAGTAATTAGTTAAATGTTTTTTAAACATAGGGTGTAGACTGTGACAAGATGGCTCCTTCAAGATCATTTGATCAGGGTCTGAAGCGTATTTCATTCAAAATAATCTAGCAAAGTTAATACTTTCATACTGAATGAACTTACCAACAAGAGGGCCAGAATGGCCCTGACATCGCTCACCAGACAATCAGAAGAGAAAATTTTCAAAGTTTTCACTATACTTTTCTATTGAAAACTGGCTACCCCTGGGGCGGGGGCAATTTGGACCCCAGGGGCATAATTTATACAACTTTTATAGAGGACCTGAACATGATGCTATGTGCCAAATATGAAAGCTGAGAACCTTCCAGTTTCAGAGGGGAAGATTTTCAAAGTTTCACTATATGTTTCTATAGAAAACAAGGCACCCCTGGAGCGCGGCCAATTTTGACCCCAGGGGCATGATTTATATAACTTTTGTACAGGACCTGATTAGGATTCTATGTGCCAAATATGAAAAGCTGAAAACCTTCCAGTTTCAGAGGAGAAGATTTCAAAGTTTTCACTATATGTTTCTATTGAAAATTTGCCACCCCTGGGGCGGGGCCAATTTTGACCCCAGGGACATAATTTATATACCTTTTGTAGAGGACCTGAACATGATGTTATGTGCCAAATATCAAAGCTGAGAACCTTCCAGTTTCAGAGGAGAAGATTTTCAAAGTTTTCTCTATTTGTTTCTATTGAAAATTAGCCACCCCTGGGACGGGGCCAATTTTGACCCCAGGGGCATAATTTATATAACTTTTGTAGAGGACCTGAACATGATGCTATGTGCCAAATATCAAAGCTGAGAACCTTCCAGTTTCAGAGGAGAAGATTTTCAAAGTTTTCTATATTTGTTTCTATTGAAAATTTGCCACCCCTGGGGCGGGGCCAATTTTGACCCCAGGGGCATAATTTATATAACTTTTGTAGAGAACCAGAACATGATGCTATGTGCCAAATATGATAGCTGAGAACCTTCCAGTTTCAGAGGAGAAGATTTTCAAAGTTTTACTATATGTATCTATTGAAAACAAGGCACCCCTGGGGAGGGGCCAATTTTGACCCCAGGGGCATAATTTATACAACTTTTGTAGAGGACCTGAATATGATGCTATGTGCCAAAGATGAAAGCTGAGAACCCTGTAGATTCAGAGGAGAAGATTTTTAAAGGTTCAAATTGTTGACGACGGACGACGGACGACGAACGACAAACGCCGAACGCCGACGGACATCAGGCGATCACAAAAGCTCACCCTGAGCACTTTGTGCTCTGGTGAGTTAAAAATCAATGAAAGATCAGTTCACTTTATTTCAACAATTCCCCCCGTCTCTACCACTTTGTAAAGCCAAACAAGTCAATTTTGCAGTTTTAATAATTGTAAATGTTTCTAATGGAGAGACAAATAGTGTAGACCCTGACCAAATTGCTCCTTCATGAACAGTTTGATCTGGGTCTACATTAGTCTCTCCTATTTGTCTGCATATCAACTGTTTACTTCAGGGATGTTTATACAATAATTCATGACTTAATGAATATGCATTACCTGTAATTGAATTTCTATAATAGCCAAGAACAAGGACATTGTTTGACCATTTCAGAAACTGTAAAACCAGAAATTTAGTATTCCATAAGCAAACACAATAGACCCCGATCAAATGGCCATCTGATTTGGGTCTATTCTGAATGGAAAGTCATCTAAAGGTGTATCTATGAAGTAATGGCTCAAGCTAATCAGGATAATAAACTTGAAAGCAGTGTATTATTCACATAAGCTTTAACATTCACCTTTTTGCCTGTATGTTTTAACCCCAGGGCTATCTGAGTAGCCACTGTACTTTTCCCAACTCCACCTTTTCCTGACAGCACAAGAATGACATGCTTCACTGTGGACATATGATCAGACGAGCTCTCTGTGAAATATAGAAGTGTTTTATTGCAAATAGGAACATATCACCCAATTGGACAAGAGCACTTGAGTAGTTTAGACAAATATTCCAGGATTAAGTCATGGATTCTAGTCATATACATGTAGTTGGTATGCACTTAACCCTCCACCAATTTTAACCAATTACCCCATAGGCTATTTTAGGCCCAATCTCTTTGAATAAATCTACTGAAAAGGAGCATTTATTTGAAAGCATTTATTTGAGAAAATGAACATCTTACAATTTTGTACTTTTGAAAACATTGTGATAAATATGGAGCAATTAATGCTCTGTTTTATCACAATGGTTTCAAAAAATGACTTTTACAGGGGCATCCAAAGGCATCAATGTGAGGGAATGGGTTAAATGAAAAATAAAACTATGAATACCAGTTGTTTGTACACTACATTAGTCATCTTAAACCAGTGATTTGTAACAAGTAACTTTTACATCTCTTCTAAGAATGAAAGGTTCCTCTATAAAAAAAAAAAGACATGGTGATATTGCTTCTTTTGGCAAAAGTGTTGTGAGTGTGACCAGGAACTGTCCATAACCACTCCTAGGTAATTTGTAATTTGCCTTATTTGTCTAAGAGACTTTTGCCTTATTTGTCTAAAAACAATTGTCTGAATACTGAAAAGCACAATCTTCCTCTAACTTGTGATGGGTCACTTTGTTGTGGTTGAATTTATCTGCAAGTGTTGCCCCCACTTCTAAATTTGGTCCTAGTCTTTTTGAAGGTCATACTGATTTGATATCAGATATACAGTGTATTAGGTGAGACAGGGAGTCATTTGCAAAAAGTCTTGTAGAACTAACAATATCATGAAGGTTTTCACAGGACATCTGAATATAAGAGATATATTAACTTGTGGAGCAAGTAATGTATACTGTGCTATGCTTAATATATTGGAAAATGAAGACAGCATCTTTGGCCCCATTTTAACTTATTTTGCATTTATTAGCATTTTTAGAGTGGATGAAGCCACTCATATTGGTGAACATACCCTTGATGTTGTTATTACGAGAAACGGTGATGACTGTGTGTCAAATATTGAAGTCACCGACCCAGGACTATCTGACAGTACTGGTAAAGTTTCGCATGATCATTTTTCTGTAACTTTCGAAGCAAAGGCGGCTAAACCTCTGACAGTGAGAAAAACTGTTTCATTTCAAAAGCTTAGGGCAATTAATGTTGACTCATTTAAAAGAGATCTCCTCAACTCTGAATCCATCAAAGCAAGTTTGCAAATAACAGATGCTGATGAGCTAGTTAACACATACACACAAGTACTTGCGGCACTTGCCGATAAACATGCACCATTGTGTACAAAACCCATAACACTCAGACGTCATGTCCGTGGTATACCCAGGAACTGCACGATGCTAAACATGCACATCGCAAGTTGGAAAGAAATTGGAAAAAGTCCAGAGACTCCAGACCCACAATAGACCATCAGCTATACAGAGAAAGTGTGACAACGTAAACAAGCTGTTGACAAAGTCAAAGGTTGATTTCTACTCAGAAAAAGTAGAATCTTGCCAGGCAGACTCAAAGAGTCTTTTCAATGTCACTAAGCACCTGCTAGGTACAACTAGTGACATCACATTGCCTAAGACTTCGTCCTCAAGACAACTTGCACAAGACTTCAGTAACTTTTTTGCCGACAAAGTGGGCAAAATACGGGCAGATATTGCATCAGGCACTGTACCAAGTAGAAATGCAGTGTGCAAAGAACGCTTTAGATAGTTTTGTTACAGCTACAGAAGAAGTAGAACAGATCATTAAGGCATTCCCTTGCAAGTCCCGTGAACTGGATCCAATACCCACATGGCTGTTAAAGTCATGCCTTGATCAACTTCTACCGATTCTGACAAAAAATTGTAAACTCCTCTTTAGACACTGCCTACGTTCCAAAAAGCTTCAAGATGTCACATGTCAGACCTCTTTTGAAGAAAATAAATCTCGATTCAAATGAACTATGAATTATAGGCCTGTATCAAATTTGCCATTTGTCTCCAAAGTGTTAGAAAAAGTGGTCGACACATGCATTGAGTCCTACTTGACCTCAGACGAACTACAAGAGCACCATCAGTCGGCATACCAAAAACATCTTTCAACAGAGACTGCTCTCCTGAAAGTTCAGAACGACATCCTTCAATCCCTAGACAAAAACGAAATTACAATTCTGGTCATGCTCGACTTATCAGCTGCATTTGACACTATCTATCATGAAACTCTGCTAAAACGCCTGGAAAAAGACTTCAGAATTATTGGAAAACCTCTTGAGTGAATAACCTCCTATCTGAATGACCGTTATCAAATAGTCTCAGTAGATGGAGAACTGTCCACCCCAGTTAAAATGGAATATAGCGTGCCACAGGGTTCCGTTCAAGGACCAAAACACTACATCATGTACACGAAACCTGTCGGCTCAATCTGCAGAAACCATGGGCTTAATCACCATTTCTATGCCGATGACTCACAGTTATACCTGTCCTTTAAGCCCAGGGGCATTTCCTGCCAACAGGAAACTTTATCGGGAGTTGAGGATTGTCTCAAAGAAGTCGTCTCTTGGATGCATCAGAACATGCTGAAGCTCAATACTGACAAAACTGAGGTCATTCTATTTCATACAAAACACACAAAAGTACCTGCAGAGGTTAATGTTAGTGGTGTAACACTACATCAAACTATCGCACTATCGTGATAGTTATCGATCCCAGTTACACTATCGACAGTTATTTCCAATTGACGATAGACTATTGCAATAGTTGCTCTGACTATCGATAGTTTCAATAGTTCTTTCATATAATTGGCACTGTGTTTTCAAGATGGCTTCGACCATCGCAGAGATCGAGTTTGTTAAAACAAAAGCGGTAAAACACAAGTGGCAAAGCCCAATTTCATTTTAAATCATTTCCACAAACATTTTTTAGTAAGTATTTACAGCAAAGTTATATCATACACTGTGCAAATTTGCATTTACAAGTTTTCAAATCTTGGCAATAACTATTGCAATAGTATTGCAATAGTTTCCTGCAATAGCAATAGTATCGCAATAGTACTTTCAGCAATAGCAATAGTATTGCAATAGTCAAAACTGGCCCCAATAGTCAGCCCTAGTTAATGTGCATGTAGGGCCCTCTAAAATCAGACCATCTTTGTGTGTAAAGAATGGTGCATGGCTCGATTCACAAATGGATATGACATCACATGTCAATTCCGTGTGTAGGTTAGTTATGCACAGCTCCGGCAAATAGGCCATATAAGAAAGTACCTCTCACCTGATGCTACCAAGACTTTGGTATACTCTCTTGTTACATCAAAAATAGACTACTGCAATTCACTGCTGCATGGAATTTGAAACAACTCACTGCGGAAATTTCAAAGAGTGCAAAACACAGCAGCCCGGATCATAACCAGAACTCCTCGATATAATCATATCATGCCGGTTTTGAAGGAACTTCACTGGCTTCCGGTTCAACATCGGATTGAATTCAAAATTCTGACTCTTACATATAAAGCCATGCACAATGAATCTCCCAAGTACATCGTCGAGATGCTTGATGTGTACAGGCCACGCAGAGAGTTGAGGTTGGCAAGTAGATCCTTGTCGTTGGCTGTGCCGAAAAGTCGTATGGTAAAATACAATATCTATTGTATATCTTTTATTGTCCGGATATATAATCATGCGGTTTAGTTCCGGTTAGTGATTTCATCCATGTGAAGCGCTTTTGAACGCACATATCTTGTGTGTGTGAAAAGAGCGCTATATAAATGTGGTATAATAATAATAATATAATAATAATTTTAATCAAAACTTAGCATCTACTGGGATTTTTCCCAAACTGTCCTTTTAACACATTCCCTCATATAAATACATTTTCACACAGAGTAGACCCAGGTCAGATGGCTCCTATACAACCCGTCTGATCAGATTTGCTCTGTTTATTTTTGACATGATATAGCTCTGATTCTACAGATTGTGTCAAAGCTAAAAAATATTCAATGAACATTATCTCATCTTTTAAAATGTAAACTTTTAGTTAATTTTTTCATGATGTTATTATTTCTCATATAAATATTGAACAGGGAACAGTTAATTGATTCATGTTAAAGCCAGAAAACAGCATGTTATTACAAGTACAAAGTATACAGACTACATGTAATTCAGAAAGGATGAGATAGCAATAGAAAATGTACAATGTCGTGCCACTAAGATGGTAACTGGGTTAAAAACTATGACTTATGAACAAAGACTAAGAACTTACATTAATCTATAGAACTACATTAATCTATAGAAGAGAGCGTTCAGATATGTTGCAAATCTTCAAGATCCTGTATAAATATGAAGACGTTAACATGGATAATATTAGTGTTGCAGCTAACACAACAAGGTTGCTATAAACGAAAAAAAAAGCCACACTTATTCTAGACTTGGTCAAAATAGATTCTCCAATAGGATTGTAAACAGTTGAAATGCTTTACCAACCAGTACGTGGAGGCAAAGGACGTTAATTCCTTCAAAAATTCCTTGAACACAGGTTCAACAAAAAAAGGAAAACAAATTCCAATATCAGTAGACTGAAACATCCATCACGTGCACAGCACTATCTGTAATTACCGTTGAAGATGTTTGAAGATTTGCTTCGGCCAATATGAGCTACAGCTCACTGACCGGCCATCAGGACTAAGGTAAACTTAAAGCGAGCCATGGCGAGCAGTGTCTCAGGATATTTGCCTGGATCAGTTTTGTCTAAAACTGAACGGATCTTACTTTTTCTATTATCTTGTTATGATCAGCATCAAATCAACATCATTAATACCGGTATAAACTGACAACTACGAGTATGAGTTTTGTATCTGTATTTATAAATAAGTACGTTTGTGGATGTTTTTGGCCAAATTTAACAATTTCTAATGGAAGACAGCTACTTTGAATATTCAAATGCTATAAATAATGCTTAATTTCGTTCTTTTAATCGGAAATCATTGCTGTATTACACTTCCATTTCATCTAATCTAGATTTATGTAAAGTGTCTGCTTTTCACCTATATCGGAGGCCGCCATATTGTTTTTCATATAAAGGATGTATTTTCCGGAAAAAATGCAAATCTCGGTCTATTCCCATCCCGGTATATGACCCAATTCACCAGACAAGATTCAACCAGCTACGGAGCGGGACTGTGTAATAATAATAATAATAATAATAATAATAATGATAATAATAATAAGAAGAATAAGAATGATAAATCATCATCATCATCATCATCATCATCATCATCATCATCATCATCATCACCACCATCATCATCATCATCATCATCATCATCATCATCATCATCAAAGCCGTCACTATCAAACTCTTTACCGCCAAACATGGACTTACTCTTAATTTAATGAACCATTGTATTCATGATTTTTATTATTTGCTAGCATCATTAAAATACAATCATTTATCATTATGTTCACTGTTATCTGCAGCATATTCAATCGTAACTACAGGGTTATTGGCAAAATGCAAATGTACCTCGGTTTATTGCTAATTAGCAATCGTAACTATTCGTCAGTTTCCGGTAACATAGGGAAAGTAGAAATCCCCGAAGTTTTCCGATTGATACTGAACTTTACTTTCGGTTTTCACCGATATCAATATCAAGCTTGAAGAGATTTTTAGAAATCGCTCAAATCTAACGAGTTATGGCGTCTCAAGTAACACTATATTTTACATTTGATTACAAAATATACAGGCGACAATGTTTCAGACGAAATTTGTTTTACTAAAAATGACTATTTGTAGGTGGCGGTGGTTTAGTGGTAACGCGCTTGACTATCAGTCCGGAGGTCCGGGGTTCAAATCCCGGTCCCACCTGGAAATTTCAGAGACGCTTTTCCGTGTCTCCCACCCACACATTCTCTCCACCCAGGGGTTAAAATGGATACCCAGGGCCGTACCCAGAATTTTTTTGCTGGGGGGGCCTAGTTGGGGTGGGCACGGGAGGGGTGTCCCCTCCCGGTAGTCGAAATTTTTTGGTATGCCGCTTTGAATGGTGCAATTTCCTGCTATCTGAATCACTCTATTAAGATATAATTTTATGTTATAATATAGGAAATCGGCTCCTTTTTACACCTGGATTTCAGTGTATAGACTTAAAGCATAATGAATGATCACCAATGTTTCAATGCAGGGACTTCATACAAATTATACTAACACCAAAAGTTGTGATCAAGGCTAAAGTTTTTTTTGCGATTGACAGACACGCATATGAACATGATTAAAGTTGTTTTGCCATTGGCAGACAGACAGACACTTGATTATGCTTAAAGTTTTTTTACCATGGACAGACTCTGCATTATTCATCTCAGAACTAGCATCCGGTTATGTCTTTATTCTAAATGTGAAAATAACCCTGATCAAAACTACAAACATCAAATGTTAGTTTACCAAGTGGGTCATGATGGCCCTTAATTATTCGCTCACCTGGTTATAAAAGATTTATGTATACAATGAAAAAGACATTCCATTGTATCTTATTTTACAATAATATTTTGGCTGATTTTATAGCCCTTATTCGGGTATATTCCCAATAGCAAAAGGTGTGTTTTGCACCCATTTTTTGGAGGAAAAATCCCAATCTCAAGTTACAAAACAAATCCATGAAAAAAACATTAAGAAACCTCGATTTATTCAGTACAATCGGCCTGGGGACAAAGGTCATTTTTACTTTTTTTATCATTCGAAATATTCAGAGTTATTTTTTCATTACTAGTTACTGATCAATGTCAGTAAAACGCTTATTGGTCGAAGTGCATACTGCTTTTTGTAGCTATGCTATAGCGTCTTGAAACGTCATTCCCGTCTTCTTAATTTTGCGACAATGTTTCCTCGCTTGCGGTATTTGTGGAAATGCAGCAATTTGCATTTTGACACGACTGGTTCCTGAACAATTTATTTGCTAAACTCCAGTACAGCAAAAACTGGAACCAACTCGTGATTACGTAATTCGGGTGTTCTCCGCTGGGGGTTCCCCTGATTGGCCCATACTAAAATAGGCCAAGCGTGGATCACAGCATGACAGCATGCTAAAGATGGCCTGTCTGTGTAGATAACTAAAAGATAATCTCCCCGAGGTAGGAAAATATCAGTCACTAAAAATTGCCTTGGTAAAATTCAAAACGGTAGATCTAGCTGAAAACTAAAAAGGGGCCATTAAAAATGGTATCTTGGCAGCCAGCTGGGGGGGCCCGGGCCCCCGAGCCCCCCACCTGGGTACGGGCCTGGATACCCGTGAGGGTCACTCGCCGGTACTGCGGCTGCATGATTGCGCCATATGTTTGCAGTGCTCAATATTGTAGGCCAATGACTCAATGACTAGAGGAGTAAATGTACAGTCGACTGAGCGGTCATTCGGATTGAAAGTAGACTATCACTAGGTACTTTACTCTTTTCTTACTATCACTAATACTATTTAACCCTTTACTCAATAGATATTTATGTAAGAAATATTGACATCATGGATATTAATTAACTGTCATTTTATAATGGTATACAAATACAATAGCTTATTTTGTTATGACAGAAACTGTAGAATCAGACCTATATGACTTCAAAAGCAAATAGACATACCCCGGAACGGTCTGACCTGGGTCTACTCTGTTTGCAAAGGCGGTTAAAGGCGTTAATATGGAGTGACGTATGAAAAAATGTATTAAAAAAATACTAGGTGCACATGTTTAAGTATTCTTTCAAATGGCAAAACTGCTAATAGTGAATCTTATAAAAACAATTCAAATATTAATACATTCACAGAATAGTGTGTCAAATGTGTCAAATCTAAACAAGTCCCTTTTGTCCTCCATTAAGCTACCATATGTTTTAGAAAATCCAGATTATCGTATGAGCCAGACCTTACGGTACAACGTAATGTTGCCTATGTCGAATCTGTGATAATGTTTGCTATTCGGGTCAAGATGAGACCCCGATTAGTTCGGCGCCCCATCAGGATCTTAACTGTTTGATTCTTTGCTTATGATGTTTTATTATTAATATTTTTTATTTCACCAAGCGCACGATTACAACGTACGTACCTCTATGAAAATCATATAATTGCTGTAAATATTTTATACCTCTTGTATAGCTATTTTCATAAAAAAACATGTTATGATCCCGACTTAATATGTCTATTATTCTATTAAATTTCTTTATTTTATTTACATTTGTTTGTATATTGTAAACCAACTTTGAAAGACAAGCTGTAGGAAATCACATACTTTAAACATTTTTTAAATATCTTGTGTTGATAAATTACATTCTAAAATTAACCTTCTTACCATACTCGTTTTCGAATGTATTTGTTTAATCTCATCTGTTTTGTTTGTGTCAAAGATTCTCTTGATCCACTCCTCTTTAATCAAGATTAAATGTGCCTGTGTCAATCATTTTAAAGCCTCCTTGTTTGTTATCTTGTACCAAGGTTTGTCTTAATATTTTCAGGCGTGTTGTTCTAAAGGAATTCAAACACTTTTGGTTTTTGGCCTGGCTATATTTCTACTTGGGGGTAGAGTTGTCAGATGATATATGAGTACAGGAAGCAGAAAAATCTTAACCCTTCGCTTGCTATTCATGTCAATATACCTGCCTGTAAATAGTGAAGACCCAGATGAGACAGCTCCTGCAGGAGCTGTCTCATCAGGGTCTGCACTATTTACAAGTTGATTGTGCAACCAATGCACTCCACAGCAGTGATTGCATAGCGAAATACTTGTACACAGTGAAGCTATATGTAAATATACAACAGGTCATGGGTAAAGAAGGAGAAATGTATTTTAAAATTCAGCAAGCGAAGGGTTAATTACATTGGCATTCCATGTATATAATTCAATTATATGCTTATAGTTTTGATACAAGACGTTTAAACTTAAATTAAAGCAGAAGACACATTTGTAGCGAAATAAACGAAGTCAGATAGACACTATTAGTTTTGAGTCCTCGATGTACATCATTGAAATACAACATCAACACATCCTTGTTTGACGCGATACCAGTATATTCATATACTATCTTATAACACACATTATCGTAACCCATCTATCGGTTTCAATCATCTTGTTAGTATCCCGGACGCATATTGTTTAATTTCGTCTCGATATTCGCCGTGATGATACTAATTGACACTTATATTGTTTGCAACACATTAATGTAAAATAATAGCAACAGCAACAGCTAAATATTATACATGTATGGATACGTCCATTTGAGAGTACTAATTACCCCTTTCCTTTATATACACGCCTTTTCACGCATTTGCAAACAGAGTAGACCCAGATCAGACGACTCCTATAGGAGCCGTCTGATCAGGGTCTGCTCTGTTTGCTTATGATGCTGCAGTTTTTGCCATGGCTAAACCTTCTTGTATCCATGTAATATTATACAGATTTATCTATTTGATATTCATGATGTCATTAAGTTTTTAATACGAATATTTATGGAATAAAGGGTTAACTCGTAACCTGAGCAAAGTTACATCGCTGCAACTTGTTGACTTACGATTCGGTCGAGATTTATAGAAACTACTTACTGATTGCCAAACATATTGGATCCTGATAATACTCGGCGTCTCATCTTGATCCAAGCTGTTTGCAAATGTCAGTCAAGCCACGAAAAGAGTTAATGAAACCGAGAAGCGCTAATATATCATAGCATTAGCAACACTTGGACATGATAAGACTTACATTGCATTCGGTATGTGAGGTTGCAGATTGAGACGTGTTCTGGTAATATAGTAACAACTTTCCATTTGTAAAATGTCCAGTTTGTCTAAAATTACAAATGACATTGTGACTACACTAAAACCCCACTAATGCGACCACCTAAATCTAGATGCTAGGGGCATGTGGTAGCTTAATGCATGACAAAAGTAATGCAGAAATATCCTAGAGGAGCTTTCCGCATTACGTTTGTCCTGCATTAAGCAACCACCTGCTTACAACGACACCAATGTTTATTCATTAAGTGGTCGCATTAGAGAGGTATATAATAATATAATTTACTACAGTATCTATCTTCGTAAATATCCTATATCTAGTTGGCAAATATGGTATATGAGGAATAACCATCCTGCCAAAAGTACCCAGAACATTAAATAATCCAAGATTACCTCCAATTTTAAGTACAATCCTCCAAATCTATATTTTGAGAGAATCTACATTTCAACTAGATGATACACATTCTCAGAAGTATTTGGTTTCGTTTCATGGTTGAAAGCTAAAATGTGAATAAAACAACTGCCCTTATTTGGCTGTAGAATGATAGACACAAATGGGTTAATTAACCCATATCCCGCCAGAGAAGGTGCGTACTCAAATACTAACCCTTCGCTTGCTATTCACGTCAATATACCTACCTGTAAATAATGAAGACCCAGATGAGACAGCTCCTGCAGGAGCTGTCTCATCAGGGTCTGCGCTATTTACTAGTTGATTGTGCAACCAGTGCACTCCACAGCAGTGATTGCACAGCGAAATACTTGTGCACAGTGAAGATGTATGTAATTATTCAACAGGGCATGGGTAAAGAAGGAAAAATGCATTTTTAAAATTCAGCAAGCGAAGGGTTAAGAGTGGCCTCAGTAAAGGGTGTAGTGGATAAATAAAATAAAAATTCTTGAAAATGTTGAAATTTACACATCTTATCTGGAATTCTGTCCCGTTATTTGCGAAATTATTAGCATAATGTACATAAAAAATTATATTACAAACAGGAAGAAAGTAAGCAAAAGGCAGAAAGGCAGGAGACAGGCATACCCTAACGACATTGCTTATTTATTTTCATTTTGGAAAATATGTTTTATTTCAAACGACACTGAATGCTTATTCATATTTAGACATATACGGAATCCGTCACTACTTGATAGTCAACATATAGCGTAGATTGTTTACAAATTCCTTTCAACCTTTTACACCCAATCCTGTATTTGAACGGCATCGGTATATATTGTATACCAAAACAATATGCCAAACTAAGTAACTGTCAGACGGAGTACGCGTATCTAGACCACCTACCACTAAACGTTAACCGTTGCAGCCCCAAATAAATTTCATCTGTTGTCATTGTCGTCTGATTCGTATTTCAAAGTTGCGTTTTCGTTCCAAAAATTATTTACAAAACTGTAAATAGTGTCAAACAGTTTTGATCATGAGGAGACGCAGAGTAATCCTATTCAAGTATCCTTATTGTCAGTTTTATAAAGCCCACATTCCACTTGTCAGTGTTCTTTAAAATATAGTATTATTTCTTATATATAGTTTATTCTATTAGTATATTTCTTATATTAGTTTCATTATCGTTGCCGCTTGGAAACTTACCAAGCAGAAATATAAATGCCACACTTGGACAGGCAGATACATTTTGAACACTTTCATGTGTCACCGAGTAATGCATGCATTCTAATAATTAGTTTTTCTAATTACAATAGCTCCACCAAGGGAATGGATATCAGTTTAATTAATTAATAATAATAATAAAGACTTTATTTAACGAAAGTACTCATTTGGTTATAACCAAACTTCCATGAGGCCCTCAATAATTGAATATAAATGTACCCAATAGTAAGCCATTAACCATTTAAATCATGAACATTCATAAATAACATTATGAATATTAACCCTTTCGCTGCCAATGCCGGATCTGTGATTACCTATGCAAACAGTTTGGATCCAGATGAGACGCCGAGTAACTCGGCGTCTCATCAGGATCCAAACTGTTTGTTACAGTTACTATGTTTTTGAAACAAAAATGAAGAAAATCAAAGAAATGAAAGTTTGTAGCAGACGACAAAGTTAGCAGACGACAGAGTTTGGCAGCGAAAGGGTTAAGTAGCTGAACTTTAATGATGACATTATGGTCATTGCAGAAACTGCAGAACCAGTCAGACCTATATTATTGTGTCATACACAAATGAAATTGACCCTGATCAAATAACTTCTGCAGGAGTCATTTGTTCAATATCTACTCTGTTTGCAAATGTACTTAAAGGCGTATCTACGGCGCAAGGACTAAGTGATTTGCACGTATGGGAATCTAGCAGTTACTTTGTTACTATAAGGGGAACAATCCAACGGTTTGGAACGAGACTGTGATCGACAGAGTAGTCGAACGTATCAGCCACCGTTTTAAATATTTTACTCCATACATTTTATTATATTATACGCCTTTGTTCGTCTCTGCAAAACAGTAGACCCAGACCAGACGGATCCTGTAGGAGCCGTCTGTTCAGGGTCGGCTCTGTTTGCTTATGAAATAATATAGGCATGATTCTAAAGTTTTTGCCATGGCCAAAATTCCTGGTTGCATGTGCCATTATAAAAATTAAACTAATCAATATTCATGACGTCATTATTTCGTACTTAAACATTCATTGGACAAAGTGTTAAACACGTACAGCATGCTACACTTCCATGTAGTCTCGAGTGGTTTAATAATCTACTGTTATCAGTCTACTGTCAAGTTAGACACATTTTGATTTGAAAATAACGAGAATATATTCATGTAGTGCATGTTTACCCTTTACTTCATAATTACGCCTTTAAACCCTTGTGAAAACAGAGAAGACCCAGACAGCTCCCATAGGAGTCATCTGGCCAGGGTCTGGTCTGCTTGTAGAACTGTCATTGTCAAACTGGTTTCTTGCCCGTATGCTATTTTTTAAACTAAGCTAATCAATATTAATATACAATCACTTACAAGTATATACACTATTCTAGCATGGTTATTCCTGGAGTAAAAGTAGTGTAAATAAATGTGTCTGTAGCCGGAAAAAAACTCTATACTAAGTTAGATACATACAATAAGTATGCCCAGGAAGCCGACTGGTCGCCCAATACAGTGCGTTAAACTGCTATGAGTTCTTTCTACAGAAAATATGAATAATTTATTTTTCGTTACTGGAATTATATTGTTTAACAATGCTTGAAAGAGAAAGAGGTATTAGACACATTCATAAAAAACAACTAGTGATATATGTATTCACATGACATATGCCTTTAGTTTGCAGGAGTGAAGGGACCGGTATATTTCCGTATAGTAATTACGAAGACAACCACTTGTGGGACTGAAATCATTTCTCATTCGGAAGATTGTCTAGAGGGGGATTGTAAACTAATACCGATAAATGGGTCTTAACAACGAAATTAAATGCTACTGCACAGCAAATACATTTACAATTTACTTACTTATCTAATGATTGTAATAATTGGGCATAAATATATATAAGCAGAGCGGTATACAAGAAGCATCTTTAGAAGCTCTGTTTAAAATAGTCTTTCAGAATCATCCGCCAAATCTGGAGATGCGGTTCTAGTGAATTGAAGCAAGTTAACCCTTCTCTTGCTGACTTTTAAAATACATGTATTCTTCTTTACCCATGCCCTGTTGTATAATTACATATATCTTCACTGTGTACAAGTATTTCGCTGTGCAATCGCTGCTGTGGAGTGCACTGGTTGCACAATCAACTTGTAAATAGTACAGACCCTGATGAGACAGCTCCTGCAGGAGCTGTCTCATCTGGGTCTTCACTATTTACAGGTAGGTATATTGACCCGAATAGCAAGCGAAGGGTTAACCCTTTATTCCATATATACGCATTTCTTTTCTACGCCTTTGCAAACACAGTATACCCACATCAGACGGCTCCTGTAGGAACTGTCTGATCAGGGTCTGTTCTGTTTGCTTACTAAACTATATAGATCTGATTCTATAGTTTCTTCTTTGGCAAAAAAATGCACGTGTTGATGAATTATGCCATTTTAAAAATTAATCTGTTTATTCGTTATATCATTATTTCTTTCACGAAAATTTATGAAGTAAATTGTTACAATTTGGTTGAGAAATAAGAGATTTTGACTGATCAGTACACAGTTTATCTACAACAGTAAAACCTTTGAATTTCCTTCCGATACAATAATGTATATTGTGCTATTATTGTTTACATTTTTCATTTGTTCGTAGATGTTGACATGTGCTGATATTTGTTGTTCTTTTTTTTAACTAATGACGATGTAATTTCCGTTACGTTGAACGGTTAGCCATTAATTATTAACCATTCTCAAACTAAGTGCGGCCTGACTGGCATTTGTAAACAGCTGGAGCCAGAAGAGACACCTAATAACTCGGCATATCAAAAGGTCCCAATCTGTTTGATACTCTGTTAATTGTACCTGAAACATTTGAACAGATCTACTAGAATTCTGATTTAGAGGGGGTTTAATGTATTTATTTGGCATTATCTATGTTGGGGTTATTAGTATTAGTATTGGTGCTTGGTTAAATTACTGGTGTGACGTGATAACAACTTAATATAATATAGTTTTATATAAAGATAGGACCACTTGCCGCTTTTTGACCTTATGTATGTAGAATCGTTTATATCGTCCACAATAACTCATTATAATTGAATGGAGGAGACTATTCTCATGAGTTGCAGCAAGATAGAGTTGGCTGAGAAATAAGAGATTTTTAAAGGTCAGTATGCACCTTATGTACAATCTTGTATTTTACCTCTTTCTTACTCTTATGATAAAATTATACACTTCTGAAGACCGGAATGACGTTACTGTCTATCACATTACTATCTGTCCATTTATTACCATTTTAACAATTAACCCTTCGCTTGCTATTCACGTCAATATACCTACCTGTAGATAGTGAAGATCCAGATGAGACAGCTCCTGCAGGAGCTGTCTCATCAGGGTCTGCACTATTTACAAGTTGACTGTGCAACCATTGCACTCCACAGCAGTGATTGCACAACGAAATACTTGTACACAGTGAAGATATATGTAATTATACAACAGGACATGGGTAAAGAAGAAGAAATGTATTTTAAAATTCAGCAAGCGAAGGGTTAATTTGGTACATTGCATGTAATCTTTAGCGTTTTTAACGTTTAATGCAATCTCGCATACTCAAGCACTTTATTATTTCAACTTCATGTATTTATAAGTTATGACATAGGTGATGCATTTTATAAAGTACAATATTGCAGTTATGAAGACGTATAATCTGACACTTGATGCACCGGTTACACAATACTGTTAATGCAATGAAACAAACATCAACCAATTTTAATCATTATAAATATTTAACATTGAAATGATATATTTAGCATTAAATAAAAATAAAACGATATCAACGAAACTGTAATAATGGAGAGCACATAGGGCAACAGTATCTTTAACGTGGTGATGTGGTCTTGTCATTGTTGTCAATTGCTTAATGATAAATTGTTTTAGTGCATCTAACTTTACAAAGCAACATGCAAATCTTCAAAGCAATTATTCTTATCCTGCCAAACGTGACTTAGTCAAATTTCCAAATAGCTTGGATCAAGATGAGACGCCGAGTAACTCGGTTTCTCATCAGGATTCAATCTTTTTTTCACTTAGACACATACTCCCTAAATACATTAAGCAATCATAGATAAGTGAAAAGTACAGAACAGCAGAGCTTCAAACGTTCTTGTATGCAGGATCAGTCGGACCGGTGACCGGTGAACATGGTCGAGAAGTTAAAGCGCTCGACTACAATACCAAGGTCCCGGGTTCGAAACCTCGCCGAACGAGATTATAATCCGAAGTCCGATGTATCGATGCTTTACAATGGGCACCTCAAAGAAACGTGACTACTTTGCTCCAGAGGCTTATTCCTTTTAATTCTGAATTTTCAAAGTGGAATGGTCCATCAGTGTTGAACTACAGAGTCCATTCAATATCAAACGCTTACATTTGTGAGAGGGCTTTGAATGGCAAACGGCGCAGACCCTGATTAGAATGATCTAGAGGCTCTTTGATGTATATCTATACTGTATAGGCATGTTCTTCTGTAGTTTATCTTCAATGTAAGAACAGCAGAACCTCTCTATAACGGCCACTAAATGACATCAAGTATTTTGTGTTAAAAGCAGGTGGCTGCTTAAGGCAAGGTGAAAGTAAAACAGAACGCTCCGATAGGAGCGTTCTGATTTACTTTCACCTTGCTTTAAGCAGTCACCTGCCCTAATTACCAACTAATTAACACAATTTAGTGGCCGTTATAGGGAAGTTTTACTGTATACATGTATTTATCAACCCTAATCCCGCTGTAAAAATCAATGGCTGTTCAAAGGTGGGTCTGGGTCTTTTCAAAGGTGGGTCTGGGTCTGGTCAGAGGTGGGTCTGTGTTTGATCAACGGTGGGTCTGGTGTAATTGTGACTATTTCTGATTCGTTCAAGAATTTGAGTAACTATTGGCCAATTGTCCTGACGCGAGCCTTTAAAACTAGTGACAAGCAACTTTGGTCCTGACGAGACACTCGGTGTTCCACCTGGATCCAAACTGTTTGCAAATGTGACTCGAGTCAACTAAACCGTCATTGAAATTGATGCAGAATCTCATGAAATTGATTCCATGAATCAAGTGTGGACATTTCCATGTCTTATAGATTCAATTACTTCCGATACATTATTTTTTGTGGTGGCATTTTGAGAATCCTATAGATAATTTAAATGCATAAGTGTCTACGGGGACATAGTAGATAGTAGGCATCTTCGAGGACATACTAGATATCTGAATTGGGGTTTGTGCACACTACACCTATTACTTACTTTGGACCATTTTGATAGATCAAACCATCTGTTATAAAACAATTAAATCAGAATAAATACATCTAAACCTTACTGGTTGAAAAATGTTAGTACAGAAGAGTATATAATGTTTAGACAAGTGGCTGCTCCATGCAGGTTGAAAGTCAAGCAGAAAGCTCACCCTGATTTAAGCCGCCATCTGTCGTTATCTACTTCCGATAATGATACCCGTTTAAGTGTTTGAAGTGTTACTATATATTTAGATCTATGTAAAAAACAAGCTGTTTTAGGTTATTATGTTTCACTATGGTAACTAAAGACAAAACTGATGACCAATTACACTGTGACAGTAGTCAACAATAATTTGCCTGTTTTGCGTGCGTGTTGTATCTTATACTTAAATGCTAAACTACTTCCGTGCTGCATTCACGTACTTTGAATTATGTAATTAGTAATGCCTGGTATACAATTGGTACAAAGTGGCACAACACTCTTTATAGAACACAGTCGTCATTACCACAGATATGAAGGACTTAAGATGGAATATCCAAAAACAAAACTGTCTCGCTGATGTTTCTTAAAATGCGATTACTGTAAAGTGTCGTTAATACGACCATATGATTCAGAATACAGTAAAACCCCTCTAATGCGACCACCAAAAACGGGGCATAATTCTGAGTTGCATAGACAGGTGGTAGCTTAATGCAGGACGAAAGTTATGCAGAAAGCTCCTTTCTGCATTACTTTCGCCTTGCATTAAGCAACCACCGGCTTATAAAAACATCCATATTTATTCATTATGTGGTCGCATTAGAGGGGTCCTACTGGTTTGGTATTACATTTAGTTAAAATCCAGAATTACACATCTTTAGAGTGGTCGTAATAGTGAGACTTTACTGAATATGGATTACTTTACAGGGGCTTTGTTTATGAAAGGTCGTGTAACTGAAATTATCTTAACCCCTTACAATGCGAGAAACGAGTCACTAATTTCCTCTGCAAACAGAGTAGACACAGATTAGAGGACCCCTTTAGAGGCCCTCTCATCAGGGTCTGCATTGTTTATCATGTTACACTTTTCTTTATAAACCCCCTAAATATTCAACGTAAGCTTCACCTTTTTGAATAGTTCATTTGAAAATTCAGCGTTGTGAGGTTTAGGCTAAAACATACAACACTCTATATAATGAAGTTAACCTAAAATAGTTAGAACATTAGTATGTGCGATTATTTCGGCTATGTAAGCAGTAAATTAGGACGTGCGATAATGTCTGACGTACGAACTTTCGTATAACGGACCCTTGGGTACCGTAATGTTTTATGGCAATCTTAGGAATCATTTTGTGCTGATTACTTGGGATCAAATTTCAGTACCAATTAGGTTCATATGGCAAAATACAATTATTTCATTAACTCATGAATACTCAAGCAAGACTGCCCAGTGTCAATAATTATTTATTGCCGGGTCAAACAGTAACATATCAATTCTAACAAACATACTTACATATACACATATAGAGCAAACTCTGACCAGACATTCCCTGCGGTAGCTGTCTGTCTGTCCGGGCTCTACTTTGGCTACGGACGAGTAAAAAGCTATATTATCAAGTATCGTTAAGTATTTACCATCTGTAGACACCCCTTTGACACACGCCTTTGTACCTTTGTATTTAGGCAAACTTCCAATACCTACTGAATATTCATTAACAAAATAGACACAAAGAAATATGGAAGGTGGAACTTTATAGATATTTTAGAAAACAAAGAGACAGATCTATCAAATTCTATTAGCAAACAGAGCAGACCCTGATCAGATGGCTCCCTATATGAGGGAAAGGGTTAAAGCGACCAAAGAGTCTGTAAAACGATAAACTTTCAAGAACGTTATTGATTCACCCCAGACCAATGGCACACTGATTTGTTTGCATTCGGATATATTCTGCCATACCAAATTGTTAATAAAAGATGTATTTGCGTTTTGTTTCTTCCAATCGAACAGGTTTAAGTATGTTTATATTATCACGAACTGTTACTTTTGCTGTCACTCATATTAAACCTTATGGATATTAATCAACACGTCCCTTCATATAAACGTGTTTTCACACATCTACAAACAAAGTAGATCCAGATCAGACGGCTCCTGTAGGAGCCTTTGATAAGGATCTGCTCTATATGCTAATGGAATTTTAAAGATCTGTGTCTTTACTTTCTAAAATGTCCACAATATTCCACATTCCATATTTCATTATAACTATGTTGTCCATGAATATTCAGTAGGTATTGAAATTTGCAATAAAACAAAACATTGAAAGGGTTAAAAAATGTATTACTACATGAATATTCATGGACTGACATATTATAATTACACATAAGCAAGGAAACCTTTGGCTGTGGGCAGAAACTTCAGAATCAGATCTTACTTATTAAATAAGCAACCGGAGTTTATCCAGATCAGACAGCTCATATAAGAACAGTCTGATCGAGGTCTATTCTGTTTGCAAATGTACAAAAAGTCGTTTTTATGAGGGAAAAGGGTTAATGGGTTTTGTTATTTCTTTTCACTGAGAATGAATCTGTTGAATGGCATTCCAAGACAGCTTCAGTATTTATTGATTTTTGAATATTTGTTTTAGATCTAATTTTGAAAATTTTCCATCAGTCAACTGTTTCTTCAGAAACTATAATGAAATAAGCAGCACTGGCAGCTTGTAGAATATTAACCCTCATCTCGCCGAAAAAAATAATAATGCCTGTTCAAATTTAGATGACTGTGGTGCAATTTTGACTACTTCAATTTACATGTACATGAAGCTTTTGTGAAACTGAAAGGTAACTCGGCGTCTGATCTGAATCCATTCTGTTTGCAAATATCGGACAATACGCGAATAGGGTCTACGCGTTAATCTCGACCCTGTCGATAATGTGGAAAATACGGTCTGGATCAAGATGACACAGGGTACCAAGGCGTCTCATCAGGATCCAAGCTGTTTGTCAATCAGTCAATAATCGTAACAAATACTTGAACGAACAAGAAGTAAACCATGCAGCGTATTTAGAGTTTAGGAAGACAATATTTCCCCGGAAGGATAATGATTAACCCTTCTTTTGCTGAATTTTAAAATATATTTCTCCTTCTTTACCCATGCCCTGATGTATAATTACATATATCTCCACTGTGTACAAGTATTTCGCTGTGCAATCACTGCTGTAGAGTGCACTGGTTGCACAATCAACGTGTAATTAGTGCAGACCCTGATGAGACAGCTCCTGCAGGAGCTGTCTCATCTGGGTATTCACTATTTACAGGTAGGTATATTGACATGAATAGCAAGCGAAGGGTTAACTTGGTGTGTAGCACGCAGATTCTGTGGTTTAGTTCATTAACTCTTTTCTCTATAGAGTATAGCGTATTTTACGCATTTGCAAGCAAACAGTGAAGACCCAGATCAGATGACTCCTACAGGAGCCATCTGATTTAAGTCTGCTCTGTTTGCTTATGGAATAATATAAATCTGATTCTACAGTTTCTGCTTTTTCAAAACATCGCGTGTGTTCATATGCCATTTTAAAACATTGATCTAATAAATATTCACGATGTAGTTATTTTTACATACATACCCATATCCACGGAGTAAACGGTAACATAGTCAAAATGTAACTCCAATAACAACTCCAATAACTCCAATGACTCCAATAAACAGAAACGCAACCAGAGTGCAGCCAGTCTGGGATATGATGAGGCGCCGAGGTATCAATATATACATACTATTGTTATATAATTATGTGTTCATCACAATACCACGCATACTAATAATAATAGCATGTGCAACTACTAAATTATGTTCTTACACCGTTTTAACCCTTCTCTTGCTGAATTTTAAAATACATTTCTCCTTCTTTACTCATGCCCTGTTGTATAATTACATATATCTCCACTGTGTACAAGTATTTCGCTGTGCAATCACTGATGTAGAGTGCACTGATTGCACAATCAACTTGTAAATAGTACAGACCCTGATGAGACAGCTCCTGCATGAGCTGTCTCATCTGGGTCTTCACTATTTACAGGTAGGTATATTGACGTGAACAGCAAGCGAAGGGTTAATATAAATTACATCCTTTCTGCAGCTGCTATACAGTATTCATAAATTATATAAGATAACAAAGACTGTGGTGGGTTTCTAACACCGACCTTATTTCTCTAACTGGCTTGAGGTATATATAGGCAGGTGGTTCTACCCACATGCTCCCATATGCTTAACCCTTACAACATTGACCTTTCAAATGGACTATTCCAAAATCTAAAACGGTCAAGTTTACGGTTAATATTTAGGGATATTTCTAAAGAAAAGTGCAACATGACAAACAGTGCAGACCCTGATGAGAGGACTAGAGGAGACCTCTCATCTCGGTCTACATTGTTTGCAATGGACATTATTGACTCGTGTCCCGCACTGTAAGGGTTAAACAAATTGCTAATTATTTCATATGCAGAATAAAATCAAAGACGTCCTTCATTGAATGTAATTAATACAGTTTAATCTCTACAAAACGGACATACCAATTAGTATCAATGTCTGTCTTTCAGATGTTCAATGGCGTTAATGCAGGGTGAAGGTCATACAAAAGGCTTCCAAAGAAGCTACTACCTGTGTGCTGTCATCTAGCTTTAAACCGTCAAACCTACCAAATTTCAAATTTTATTTCGTTTAAGCAAAATCACAACTTTTGGGATACATAAGCACTTTGCAAATAGTAAATTGGATAATACAGAGGGAGAAGAAAACAAACAAACAAGGATCACAAACGACTGTGGAAAACGGCATATATCTTTAATAAATCTAGCTAATAGCATGTAATTGAATAGGGGAATTTTTTACAGCATACAGTGACTAATATTGAAATATGTAAATAACAATAGTTTAGAGTTTACAACATAATTATGATATTATGGAAAACGTTTTGAATTAATTGAAACAAGAAAATAGCAGACGATATACACATCTGCTAGAAATGTTCGAATAATCACTGACCGGTGAAGTGGACTTTACCTAGGTAAGTATTTATATAATTTGATTTAAAATATCATAGACACGTTCGTTCCCCAATCGATTTGGACCCAGATCAGTCAAGAGGTACTCACTGTTAATCAGGAACACACCTGATTGGTCAGTATATTTCACAGTCAGGTGGGTATGCAAAGGCCAAGTCTAATACAGAACTATGGTGACGAAAATACCTCAAGGGAAGACATTGCAGACAGAGGGTCAAATGATTAGGTTTCTAAAAACCTAAAACGATATAAATTCATTTGTACCAAACTTGCGAAACTGGTGAAGCTACAGTAAAACTAAAAACAGTAATGAACCACAAAACATGTTTAACCCTTCGCTTGCTATTCACGTCAATATACCTACCTGTAAATAGTGAAGACCCAGATGAGACAGCTCCTGTAGGAACTGTCTCATCTGGGTCTGCACTATTTACAAGTTGATTGTGCAACCAGTGCATTCCACAGCAGTGATTGCATGTAGCGAAATACTTGTACACAGTGAAGATATATGTAATTATACATCAGGGCATGGGTAAAGTAGGTGAAATGTATTTTAAAACTCAGCAAGAGAAGGGTTAACTCGATACAATGGGTTGTACCAAAGGTTTATAACGATGCGTGTAACCTGCATGGGGAGAACTCAAAATAATCCAGTTAAAACATTGGTTGAGATAGCAAACAGGTAATACAGTTATTGTTGTAATTAGACAGTTACAGGTGCATAGGTACCCGATGTGGGTGTTTCCAATATTAATACTTCACCCAATCAAGTCAATATTTCTCACATGTTTCGCTCTGAAGTATTTCCCAGACACGATTATTGTTTGATTGACAGGTGTTTACACTTATTTAAGGCTTCACCGCGCATCGGATGCTAGTTTGATTGCTTCTGTTTGGATCCTAATGAGATTGCCGGGGTAATCTTTATATTTGCATGATCCCCAATCAGTTTTACACATTTCCACGTTTGTGAAAAGAAAACAGATTCCAGAGAGAATGTATTTGTATAATTTAAGTATACAACGATATAAAATTCGACGATAACGCAACGTTGAAGACATACAGCGAAAATATTCAAAAATACCTCATTTAGGAAATGATCTCAGTGTAGCTGCTGATGGAAGTTCCCCTCATTATCAACACGTCATTGTGACTACTACTATAGAAACTATTTAACCCTTTCAACTCTGAATCATCAACATAGAATAGCCCATCAGTGTGTAACTACAGAGTCCACTCAGTATAAAAGGATTAAACTTGCCGGGGGATTTCAGTGATAAGCAGGGTAGACCCTGATTAAAAGACTTGTCTAGGAGTCCTCTGACATGGGACTACACTATTTGAACATGCTAATGTATTCTTATCTAGGGTTGAAAGGGTTAAACCTTTGTCTGGTGATTATTAATGTTGCAAGTAATGATATCGTGAATATCTAGAAGCTAGAATTTAATAATGGTATGTAGAAACATGAATGTTTGGTCATGGCAGAAACTGTAGAATCACATATTATATATTAGTTAATATAAACCATACCCAAAATCAAATGGGAGCTTGCTTTCTGATTTGGGTCTTGTCTGTTTGCAAACGCGTCAAAGGCATTGCAATCTGGGAAAGGGTTAATACAAAATTAAGAGAAGGCATGCACTTAACCCTTTCCTTCATACAAACGACTTTTCACACCTTTGCAAATAGAGTAGATTCAAGTCAGACGGCTCCTACCATATGATTAGGGGTTGCCCATTTTGCTACTTCATTTTGATAGATCTGTTTCTTTAGTTTCTAAAATTACTACAATGTTCCACCTTCCATTTTTGATTAACCCCTTCCCTGTTCTATGTTTATTACAAATTGCAATACCTATTGAATATTCATGGACATGATAGTTATAAAGAAATAGGGAAGGTGGATCGTTGTAGACATTTTAGAAAGCAAAGAAACAGATTTATCAAATTCTTTTAGTAAACAGAGCAGACCCTGATCAGACGGCTCCTCTAGGAGCCGTCTGATCTGGGTCTACTCTGTTTGCAGATGCGTGAAAACACGTTTATATGAGGGAAAGGGTTACAACTATTTTGTCAATGAATATTCAGAAGGTATTGGAATTTGGAACAAATACAGAAAAGGGAAAGGTAAATCACGCTATGCGCGACGTGACTGCAGTTTGCAACCGGATTAGATGTCTTCTCTGCATACCACCTTTGTACCCCTCGGCCATTTTAACAATGTAGCACCGAATTGTTTCGAATCAGAAAATAATAATGCTTAAAGGAGAAATAACAAATAGTGTTTGTTAAAGCCATACATTTTACAGCACGATGTAAGTGTTCGTTTCCTACCACATTATAGATGAAGGCATGGTAGCCTTTGTAAAAGATGTCTCAACGAGAGATCGAGTCCTCGACATCTCATATGAAATACAACTTACCTCACATTGTGATTGGTTTTGTTTGAAGGGAAAACACGTCATTTTGAAAATTCAAGGAGATAACAATCTTTACGGCTGAAAAATGCCTAGTTTCCTAAGGATTACAACTGCAATTCATTTCATATATCCAGCTAGCATCTTTCGGAACCTGCACGTGTTATGCTTATCAGACGTTATCAAGTACAGCCTTTCCGCAAATCTGGAACTAAATGCCTGTCACATTTTTCAATAGCCCACTTGTCAAATTACGCGAATCGAGACGGATAATGTCTATTTATTTAAATGTAATCAGCAGTAACTGGGAACGTGTTTATGAGCTTTGCACAGTAGACACAATAAACTTAATTTCTGGTTTGTCTTAACATCTATTTTGAGAGTAATTTTCAAGGAGTAGGTAACTGAATTTTTGCACGAGCATATTGCTCGTACAAAGCAAAAATCATTTCAACACTCAACCTACTGGGTGTACGTTCATCTGTGTAGCATCACTCGCACACTTTGGCACATGCCTTTATATTATTACGGTAATAAGATGACCGTCTTCTGTATGCTAATCACGTTTAGTGATTGAAATTATATTTGTCGAATGGCGTTGCAGTATTCTCAAATTCTTTTGGCGATTTATTTTAGTAAATCAGCCGTTAACCGACCACTTAATTAATATTCCATGCCTAACCGACGATTCATTTAAGCAAACGCATTGGGCAGTTGCGTTTGTTTCAATACTAAGTTTTCTAATGTTATCTGGTCGTCGTTGTGTCTGACTGAAGTCAGATTGAGAATGACAGCTGTTTGTAGTGCCGATATATTGGAATAGACTGTCGCATCCAAAACGCTACGATATATTGGAATAAACTGTCGTATCCACAACGCTACGATATATTGGAATAGACTGTCGCATCCACAACGCTACGATATATTGGAATAGACTGTGTCGCATCCACAGCGCTACTACACTTTGAGCAGTAGTCATTTGCTTATTGGGAATACACTTTTCTATATAAAGTGTCTTCTATTCCGATTTCCAATTATTTTAAGGATATAATTATATTGTGATCCTTGCACACGGAAATTCACATGGACTTGTATAACGAATTGTCCCGTGACGTATGACAAGTAGACGATGTTATTACTATTTACAAAGACTTAAACGATCCTAACAATAACCCATGCTCCTAAAACATGACCGTGATTTGATGTTAACACATTCGTGTTTTAAACCTTTACTCCGGAAATACACACTTCATCACTTTTACAAACAGAGTATACCCAGATTAGAGCAGTCTGATAAGGGTATTCTCCTTTTGCTTACGGAATAATATAGATCTGATTGTACAGTTTCTGCTTTGGCAGAATGTTCATGTGTTACAAAATATGGAAAAATAGTCAAACAGGGAGAGCCACACACGAAATGACACCGCACCAAACACCATCTAACAAGAAACGGTAAAGCCACAAGACAAAACATAACAGGACGCATATCAAGACGAAACACATTAAACATTATGCATATTAAACAACAAAATTGACCGTAGGCTGAAAGCAGGAGTGCCACCTTGGAACGACCAGCAACCAAAATAAGCTACTGGGGGACTTAAACCTGACCTGGTTTACGGGTACCCAACCTCGTCCTTATCCCACTTTCACCAAAGTCAAAATGTATATAAAATTCCCCCTCCAGACAACTCCACAACATGCATAACAATGTCATTTAAAACTTAACATTTGCCGTTTCCTTGTGTTGCTGTTCGGGCGAGTGTTTGTTCTGTATGTGGTGTTTCCTGCATGACTCATTTTTGTACTTTTATCAAACTAATAGTCATGTTGTTATCATGGTTAAGAGACGTCCTATGTTGTTTTATGGCGGTCCATATAGTGAAGTAATAACGACGTATATCGCAGGTTTGAGCAAATTATATATACAAATGGTAGTTCAGTACAATCTGTCATTTTTGTTTTAAAATTAGAACAGAAGTCAGACATGAAATCTGGAAACGACACATGAAAGTCCACAGCAACACCAGAAGCACACGCGATGTGCACTCACACACATACATGTATACATGACCTTCACAGAACTTCACCATGCCTGTTCCACACCAACAGCTTGTTAGCAGCACCGTGAAACCAAATCTCATCGAACACAAAATACAAGATGTGACGCAATAACTAACGTCACAAGAATCCTTACGGAAAGGTATACAGTAAAACCTCTCTATAACGACAACTACATTACATTAAGTAGTTTGTGCTAAATGCAGGTGGCTTCTTAAAGCAAGGTGAAAGTGAAACAGAACGCTCCTATAGGAGCGTTCTGTTTTACTTTCACCTTGCTTAAAGCGGCCACCTGCCCTCAATACCAACTATTCAACACACTTTAGCGGTCGTTATAGAGAGGTTATTAGTTACACGGTTATTTGGCAGGGTGTACGGGCTGGTATGACCGGGTTAGATCCCGTATTTCCTGAGGCGTTATTACCAGTCAGAGATCCGATTTACCTAATTAAGAAACGAACAACTCTTATTTTGCTGACATTAGATCTCTAATTGTATGACGACATGACAAAGAAAACATGACGTCATCACAGAGCAAATATGACGTCGTCTCAGAGCAATTTCGAAAGAGGAATTGAAACTTCACTTGTAAACATTAACGGTAACACGTTATACTGATTAGTTGATAGTGTTTAATTGAGGAACGTATGAGGTACAGTATTTTACGTTTATTATCGAGTATTTGGTCGTAATCCATCCAGAATTATTGGAGTAAGGACGATATGAAATTTCGAATCGACGCTAAAAATAAAAACAAAACGAATGACGTCACGCGTCAAATTTGAATAATTCTGTATTCTCCGCGGAAGCCACTGAATACGGTACTGTACACCCCGGCAGTTTTTGGCAAACTGACCAATCAAATTCCAAGGATTTACTCTGACTGGTAATAATTTACTGTACACCGGTTTGGCTAGGTAGTGGGCACTGCGACACTAGATAGGACAGTTTCGAGTTTAGGACACTGAGCAGGTCACATAGCGCCAAGGATGTTGACATAAATGGATTTTACGAGCACCGATTCACAGCAAATGAAAAGCGCCCATACACACATATACCACACATATGCACATATAAATTTTCATTGCCTGCTCAACACCGAAAATAAATTTTCAGCACTGTTAAACCAAAGTCAAAATTCATCGAAGATAAATTCAAGGCAAGATGTGGCGCAATATCTTACGGAAGAGTATGATAAGGCAAACATAAAAGTATAGTAAAATCAAGCAGGAAAAGTCACACAGAAGGCACAGCCACTACCAACAACCGAACAAGTGAAACACACAAACACACACCCGCAGGCGCGCTAGCATACATTCGTTTTTGTCGGTTTACAGTTATTTTGATTGCAGCTCAGGCATTGAGTAAACTGGCGATAGATGTATTCAGTTTGTTTCACATAAATTTGATTTCGTTTTACATGCAATATACCACTGTAATGTCATCGTTTTGTTGTTGATTAGTCGAAGAGGGGATATGTTTATTTACACTGTTTGTCTTTTAGTGTAGCATGGAACAAGTGTGAGGTTCTTAACACCCGCCCTCAGTGGCACACTGACCGTTCGAAGACGGAATTTCCATCTCTAATGTTTGTTTTTATGTGTTTGTGTTTCTCTTTTTGTCTTTTGATAGGCATATACATTTGCTGTTCTTTTTGGTTATGGCGTTGTTTAGGCGACTGTGTTTTTGAATGTGGTGCTTCCTGCATAACTCATACATTTACTTGCACAGTTTACCATTGCATAACTCATAAATTCTGACCATAATTAGTTAAAATACGCAATATATTGACCAGTTTGTTTATGAGCGAAATCGAAGTAATAGGTGGGCTAGAGTTTTAGGCTCTTTATTCAGCAAAACTGATATTTACGATGTAACATAATTTTACCATGCGGTATGCTTACGCCGTTGTTTCCTCATGCATCAACACCATGTTAAACCCTTAATGTACTGGAACTCTGTATATAGCACTTTTACAGAACAGTAACATTTGAGCAGGGTGTGCAACATTTGATTTACTCTTAAAGTTTGATACAATTGTTTGTTTAATTGATATTCAGTAAAATGAGGGTTAAAGGTATTGAGTATGGATATCCGACCCCCGATCCGATTGGATTATCAGTCTAGAGTTGTGTACATTTGACTGTACAGTAACATACACAAAACACCATACAAATATCCATTAGATCCTAACCTAATTCGATTATGAGTACATTCTAATAAGTAGGAATAGAGTTATGTGTCCTTGATTTAGCCAATATTGTGCATGTTACCGTGTTAATACTCTAGCACCTTAGATCGTACTTTGCAAGGCAATGTTATCCAATTCCATTCCATATCGAAATGCAATTACGTCTTTTGTATCTCATTGTTTCTGCAATACTATGTTATGTCTTGTTTTATTGTATATCCGATTGCTATTGATTGCAACTTATTATATAATAAGCATTTAGCGTATTTTTCAATATTTGTTTACAACCAGATTTTGTAATATTGTACTGTTAGATGGCATAGTCCCAGAATTCACATTTAATAATAATTTACCATATATGAAAATACATCTTAGGCATTTCGCTCCAAAAACTGTTCGAATCAAATCCCGGTTGGACAGCTCGAAATTTCAGTGACGCTTTATAGTGTCTCCCACCTGCACGAGGATGGTTTCTCTCCCCCTCGGATTAAAATGAGTACCTGTGAGGGTAACTAACCGGTATTGCGACTGCGTAATCGAGCCATATGTTAGCAGTACTCAATATTGTACTCAATATTGTAGGCGAATGGCTCAATGATCGGAGGAGTAAAAGTTCAGTCGGCTGAGAGGTTATTCGCATTGAAAGTATACTATAACTAGGTACTTTACTTTTACAAAGTACGTAGATGTACATTCAAATTTAGTGATATGCTTCTATATTGTGAGATATGTGAGCTGTACAAATTATTATCAATGTTTTCTTCTGATCTAACGACTTGCTAGCACCATCAGCATTAGATATTGTAAGATTATCATAATCTGGATCGACACTATTATATTTGTTGAATTACCACACATGTATTTCACCTGTAATTGCACACCGTGTACCTTTGTCTTAAGTTAAACACCGACATCCCAGTAAACTCAAAGCGTTCAACATACTCTTCCAGAACGGGAGGTCATAGTTTCATTACTCGGCTGGGTCATAATTTAATTATATAAGCACCCCCTCGCTCAACCTTCACATTATGATCTCTGTGTTAGGACATACCGGATAACTTGATTAATGTCGTGCCACGCCATGTTTCTACGGTATGCTAGGGCAGTGTATGACAGCACTATATCTACTTTAAGCAGTCTCCTTAAGGTTGCAATATCTGAATGAATTAAAGTTTAAAACACACATTCAAACAAGATATTTTATTACTATTTTTAGTCCAACTTGTAACTTAATAAATATGGAAATACAGTGAAACTCTTCTAAACCGGACGTTAAATTATGTATGGATATCAGTCTTGGGGACAGGTAGCAGCTTAATGCAGAGTAAAAGTCATGCTGAAAACTCTTCTAGGGGCTATTTCTGCACAACATTCATCTGGCATTAAGCAGCCACCTGCCTAAACGTATCTAAATTCTTCTCTACTAGTATTCTGGTTAGAGGGATTTTTATTGTAGTGCTATTCGATGATTTTGGTTCCAAACCTTAAGAACGCTATAATAAGTCTAAATATATTTATTTATAATTATAACAGACGTTGAATATGTGTACTAAATACTTTTGTTATCGAGGACATCAATTTGACACACATGACTTTTGTGTGGTTCATCAGAGTTACCAAACTGTTTCCGCAAATGCCACTGTAGCAATATCAGTATGAATATGGTAACGGTCTACACTATTAGACATATGTCATCATAGTTTAGTTACGGACATACAGGTGCGAAAACAACGTAGACATTGACTACACGCCAAGATATAACATCCAGGGTACATGTCGGATATTACTAATGCAAATTCAAATGTAATTAGTTTATTAATACGTTCAGTCTTCCAACCCACAGAACCCCTGGGGCAGCAAACACACAAACACAATATCGTGGTTCAGTGGTAAACGTCTTATTAGCATATAAACATTATGGCATTATGGTACTCGGAGGACACCTGTTACATGTAATTTATTTTTTATTTAGTATCGAAAATAAGTAGATTTTACTTTAATATTTAAATAAATAGTCCGAACATAATGCTTAAACATATGCTGAAATTTCTGTTGCGAATGAAAATGATTTTATATATTATACAGACGTTTTTGTAGAAATGAATCGGCATACACTATGGGAGCAACAAAGCCTCTGTAATTGTATTATATGTGATTCCCTTTCTCAAAAGTTTGAGTTAAAATGCATACGTTCACTTTATCCCACTATCCACGACTTTAGTCACATTGGCAAACAGCTTAGACACAGATAAGACTTCCAGTAACTCGACGTCTCTTAAGGATGCAAGTTGATTAACACTGTCAATAGTTTCTCGAATCGCAAGTAGTTGAAAATGTATCAGATCCAAATAACAACAACAGCGATGTCTAGAATAGATTAAATAAATAATTACAATTACAATTATTAATGTTGTAAGCGAGAAAGTCAATAATACAGTTGTGTTCTATGTAAAGCTAATGTTGTGATTTTAAATGGAGATCTTACTTACATGCCGAGAGAAAGTCAGTATTGAATGTAGCTGTTGTTCTATTGCAAATAACTCCATCTCCAGGTTTTAAGTACACTGAATATATCTCCTAGACTCCTTTCCAGACAGTAATTGTACGAAATTGTAAAACTAATCCGGAATTGTGTCGTGCTTGAATTATTCTAATTTGATAAATTGTTGTTAATTTGTTTTTATTGTCAGGCTGAGAATATATTAGAAAAGAAGAAAATGCGAGGTGATATTTACACACAGTTAACATGTACGAGTATTGTGTGTATGTGTTCTCCAAATATAACCTGTATAATTGAAGGAGGAATATAAGTGTTCTTGCTGTCATGCATATTGTTCTTGCAGTCATGCATATTGTTCTTGTAGTCATGCATATTGTTCTGGTGGTCATGCTTAATATTTTGGTGGTCATGTATATAGTTCTCATGGTCATGCATATTGTCCTGGTGGTCATGCATATTGTCCTGGTGGTCCTGCATATCATTCCGGTTGTCATGCATATTGTTCTTGTGGTCATGCATATAGTTCTGGTGATCATGTATATAGGTCTTGCAGTCATGCATATTGGTCTTGTGGTCATGTATATAGTTCCGGTGGTCATGTATATAGTTCTCATGGTCATGCATATTGTCCTGGTGGTAATGCATGTTGTCCTGGTGGTCCTGCATATCATTCCGGTTGCCATGCATATTGTTCTTGTGGTCATGCATATAGTTCTGGTGGTCATGCATATAGTTATGGTGGTCATGTATATAGTTTCAGTGGTCGTGCTTATTTTCTGCCGGTCGTGCTTGTTTGACCACAGGACGAATCGGGTTCAATATTCGGATGGCAGTTTGTTAGAGTATTGCAAGATTTTGCCAACTTTTATACAATTCAATTCAATTCAACTTTATTAGCAAATCGGCAAAATATATTGCCTTTGGCCATTTACAAAATACAAAAATACACATGGGTATGGTCAAGGCATGCGATACAATAATACATTACAGGTACATGTAGTGTAAGCAAATATCATATTATATTCTCTAAATTGCACTGGCAAAACAATCTAAATTTGCAGAACATTACAACGAATTTTAAAGGCTTCTTTTATAAACTTCGCAAGGTTAATCATAGTTTTAGTATTTGTTGATGACATAACTGAGGCGAATTTATTCACCGAAGGCCACGCCATGCTACCCAAATACTCAGAGCGCAGTTGCTTATATTTCGGACAACACATAATAAAATGATATTCTGTTTCCACTGCCTGTTGATTACACAATTTACATAAACGCATATCCCTATCAGTACCATTATACATATATAACCACAAGAAATTTGCACCAAATGTCCTGATTTCATTCTCAATTCTAAAATATGGTAATGTTTAGTGTAACTTACCTACTGACTACACAGATTATGCATTCCAATCTGTTGTAAACTGGGCATATTTCACATCGGAAACAATGATTTTATATTTAATTTAACACTATTAATATAAAATAGAAAACAGCCGTAAAAGTTACTTTGAGTATGCAAATAGCAGATTCGGCAACTACGTCACGCCGTCGCTGTACAATAATAGTGATGTTTCACTTTATCTATCATTCATTCAGGTGTAGTCGCCTACTTTCGGATTGTACTGCTGTATTCGGTAATATAGTTGAAATGATCTCCATTAGAGCTATGTTACCATTTTGTGTATTAGCACAAACTTCACACACATTAGTGAACACCTTGTTAAGACACATCCAGATATCCAATTGCGTGTATTGATGTGTATGTAAATAAGGTAATTCCTAAGAATAGCTTTAAACAAAAGTACAAGGTCTTAGCTTTAATTCGGTACCAGTTTTATACAGTTGGCACAAACATTTTCTGTGATATGGAATATTATTGCAGGTAGGTGTCGACTAATAAAATATGTTTGAACAGAGTGAAATGAATGGTTACTATGGAAACAGTTGAAACGTTACTTAATGTTTTGGTCCTCAAATTAGATATTTTGTTTTTTCTGAGGATTTTGTCATCATGTTAAACTGCATTTGAAGTTGTTTTCTGATATTTGTAGGATAAAAAAGTGAATAGTGTACATTATTTACGTAATTTCTATATATTGTTTTTACTAATTTTACTGTTTTCATTAATAATCATGTGCATGCAAAAAAGGCAATGTCAAGGATTAGCTAGAAATAAAAAGCACAATGTCTTATCTTCAATTTGGTACCAGTTTTATAGGTTTAGGACGAAAAATTGCCGTCATATGGACGATTTTGCATGTATATGCTATCATTAAGAAAACTCGGGGGTTGACATGGAAACGGTTAAAACGTTACCTAAAGTTAATGTTTTGATCCTCAAAATCGATATTTTGTTTTCTGACAATTTTGTCATCATGTTGAACTGCATTTGGAGTTGTTTTCTGATATTTGTAGGATAAAAAGTGAAAGATTTACATTATTTCTATACTTTTTTCAGTATTTTTAATGTTCTCATTAATATTCATGAGTATGCAAATAAAGTGATTTAAAAAAACAAGCTAGCAATAAAGGCACACTGTATTATCTTCATTTTGGTACCAGTTTTATAGATATAGGACAAAAACTGGCTGTGCTATGAGCGAATTTGCAGGTAAAGGTCATCATTACAAAAACTGGGGAGTTGCCATGGAAACGGTTAAACTACATATAGCCTAAAATAATGTAAACTTGAGTACATTCGCGATTCTGATTAAGTAGAGTTTTCTGAACAATTTGGTACCCGTGAAAAAATTCATGGGGGTGCACGGTAGACCCCGCTGGCTCCCTGAATAATTATAATATAATAATCTTTCAAATCGACACATGTATCGTTTATTAAAAATGTAATCGATACAGTGTCTAACTTACATACATTTCTGGAAGAACTGTGCTTTCTAAAACTATCTTTAATTTTGTTATGTCTACAAATTTATGAAAGCGTGGTTCATCTCATGTGCGTTTCTGTTTCTCTGGTTGGCAAGCAGAATGTTGGATACACCGACATGATTATGGTAATTGTATAATAAAACAAAAGAACAGAAGTCGGACAGAACATTAGTCAATGACACACAAAAGTCCACATCAACACTAGAAGCACCAACAGATGACACCAGACAAAATAGTTCTTAACACTTTGTCTTCGATGTGACTCATATGGATCCCGAGTAACCCAGTGTCTCATCAGGATAATGATGTTAAGTAGTCAAACGTTATCCATCGTTTAACAGCGGGGGAATTAACAATTAACATTAGTATTATGTGTTTTCAGTTTTACTGTCTTTACATTTGTTTTCAATATATATAGTTTGCAAGACAAACAAAGGGTGACACACGATCGTTATATAACTGTCTGAAACTTTAATATGAGAAATTCCAATCATCCTTCCGAGGACATGCCCTTGCTATACTATTAATAATTTGAATTTCGGCATTTAAAAATCGAAGGAATGCACTATTACCAATGTGTTTATTCTGAATAATAAACCATGGGTAATATGTAATGCTTGCGAATGTGATGCAACTGGGGATATTAATCTAAACCACCACTTTTAGTTAAAGGCATATGCAAACACAAACAGTGCGACATGTTAAACAGAACAATAAGGTAGATAACATATATTGCAATGAACCTCTTTCATTGCATATTGTATCATTACCTATACTTTAATCGTTATGACCTCTGCAGTGGACATTGTAAAGTATATAGATTTATCATGGTTAGACACGTACAATGCAGTCCAACTCTGGGTAGTTTATAACGGGTTGTAATCTAAAAAGTGTCTCCATGTATGGATGAATACATTGATCTTTAAAGAATGTGAAAAATAAAACAGAAATCGCAATTTCTGTTGTGAAAAACCATGCCGAATAAGTTATGTTAACACTAAATGTATACATTGAAACACACGTTATCTGTCCATATAACCTTTGCGAGAGATACATGATTAGTGTTTTTTTTATCAAAGCATATGGTTACCATATTTTACAATGGAGGGAATATGTGCATATTTATTGATATATATCTTATTATTCCCTGTTATATGCATTGTTATGGAACGAATAACTTGTACAGAAATTGAAATATTTGAAATTATGCTCAAAGTTATTGCATTTTGTTTAACATTACAGTATAACCTCTCTAGAGCGGCCACTAAATTACATGAAGTATTATCTGTTAAAGGCAGGTGGTTGCTTAAAGCAAGGTGAAAGTAAAACAGAACGCTCCTATAGGCTTTAAGCAACCACCTGCCCTAAATACCAACTAATTAACAGACCTTAGTGGCCGTTATAGAGAGGTTTTACTGTAGTTCCGAAGGTACATGCCAAAAGGTCTTGTAAACATTGTTCTTTCCTTTACTGTGGTATATTGCAGAAGAGGCCACCTTACACTATTGTTTCATCATTATGCTAAAACAATATTTTCGCTCAGACTGGTTATAGACTAATTAGTTTAGATTGCAATTAAATAACACATATTATACATAGTGGTTATCTTCAACACACTACAAACAACCCAATATTATGACCAATATATTATGTAAACAGGAAACGGGTCAACATTCTTTTAAACATTAAATTTCTTAATAGCTGTACTAACTGGGAATATTTCAAGAAAAGACAACATGTGCCATATCACGTGCCTGTGTGCATTTAGGATGTGTATATTATTTGTTCACTCAGTTTGATCAGTCATGATTCACAGTTTGGTGAAAGAAATTACACTTTTGACTTTGCCGTCGATACGGACGAGTTCGCATTACCAGTACTATTGAATGCTTAATTGTGCTTGAATTTACGCTTAATATCTGCTGCAAACAGATCATTTTGAGTTTATTGCCAGTGATTTATCGCGGAATGAAACACATTTAAGACGCACCTGATGTTTGATTGACAGCTGTTTATACTTACCGTAAATAACAAAAAACGATATACAGTAAAACCCTCTAAATTTAACACATTACCTCATAGGCTATTTTTAGATCCTACCGAAAAGCAGCATTAATTAGAGAAAAGGAAATTTTTAGAATTTTGTAGTTTGAAACCATTGTGATAAATAGAGCATTTGCTCCTATAGGAGCAAATGCTCTATTTATCAAAATGGATTCACAAAGTGACTTTTACAGAGTCGTCAAAAGTCGTCAATTCGAGGGAATGGGTTAATTTAGGTTAGTACAAATAGCGATCTTGGAGACAATTGACAGCTTAATCCAGGGTAACAGTCATGCTGAAAGCTCTCTTAGAAGCTTTGTGCATTACTTGTATCCTGCGTTTAGAAGCCACCTGCCTAAAAGTATACATTATTAAATTTCTCTACTAGAATTCCGGTTTGGAGTTTTAATGTAGAAGGTGTAATTAGGGCTTTACAGAATGATATCTGTTAGTAACCCTTGTGTAGCTGATTTTACAAATAGACTATTCCAAAATTAAAACCCCCCAGTATTACTGTGAATATCCAGGGATATCTTTTAGGAAATGTGTAACTTGACAAACAATTCATACCCGGATGAGAGGGTTAATCCAGGAGTGATATGATCTTGGTGTACACTGTTTGCAAATTACATTAGTGATAATGTCCCGCACCAAAACAGAAACCTTTACGCTGACAAATGTGAACGGTGTGATATAAAAAATCATATTTGCACTACAAATTAATGGGAACATTTAACCCTTACAGTGCGGGGCACTAGTCACTAATGTCTTTTCAAACAGTGTAGGTCAAGATGAAAAAGCTTCTCATCAGGATCTGCAATGTTTGACATGTTACACTTTTCATTAGAAATATCCCTACATATTCACCATAAGCTTAAACTGTTTGAATTTTGGAATACAATAAATCCTCTCTATTACGACCACTAAATTACATCAAATATTTTTGTTAAAGGCAGGTGGCTGCTTAAAGCAAGGTGAAAGTAAAACAGAACGCTCCTATAGGAGCGTTCTGTTTTTTTCACCTTGCTTTAAGCAGCCATCTGCCCAAAATACCAACTAATTAACACAATTTAGTGGTCGTTATAGAGCGGTTTTACTGTAGTCCATTTGAAATGTCAGCAGTGTAAGAGTTCAGTCTCTTAGTTTCACGCCACACATATTAGAGGCTATCATTTACATTTCGTTCGACAGTCTCGGGCTATTTGCTTGAAACGGATTTCGACGGCAGATTACGCGAATCGAGACGAAAAATAACTAATATTCAAATGCATGCAGACGAAACTGGAATGCAATAATGAGAAATGCGCAATTACGTACAATTACCTAGACTCTGGTAGTCTCATCATTCAATTTTGACGTCATTGTTACGAATGTATATGTGTTGTGAAGGAATGTACTTCTTTGTAAATACATTCGATGATCAAGCCTGAAATTTATTTATCGTACGTAGTGCTTTCCGCTGCATGAGTGAAAGGTACTTACCCACAGTTATCAGACACGCACGGTTAGGTAGTACAGCTGTGTAGCAAAATTTGCTATAAAACCTAACTGTGTAAGATTGCCTTCTTTGTTGTACCAAGTACCGATTGGCAAATGTTGAGTAAACTAGGGTCCATGCTTATAAAACTTTTAGTTGAGTCTGAGTTTGTTCTCAAGCCTCTGGCTCAAATCTGACCAATCAAAAGGTAGAGAACTCACATCTTACCGATCAAAAGCTTGAGAACGAACTCAGACTCAACTGAAAAGCTTTAAAAGCACGGACCCAATTCGTTTAAAACATACTGAAAAGTCTTGCCAATGCGACAATATAATTTACTTACATGCATGTCTGTCAAAGCAGATGGTTACTTGATACAGTGCGAAGGTAATGCTAAACACGTCCAAATGGGAGTTTTCTGTATAATATTTGTCTTGTACGAAGCTATCACCTTTTTACAAATCCATACATATACTTATTTTGTGCGGCCGTATTAGCGAGAGTGTACTGCATTTCTATTGTCTGTACGACAATGTCCTGTTCGCTCTCAATGTCAATGTATTAGCCGGTTACATATTGTGTTTTCTTATTTGAACTGATCAGTCATGTAAAACTGTTTAATATTGAGGAAGGACATTACACATTTCTATAAAAGGGGAGAACAGATTTCAACATTGGAACAAGTTTTCAATATTCATTTAAAAACATGTTTTGTCATACGTTATTCTTTAAAGTGTGAATCATTAGAATCAAAGAGAAGTCCACTTATTAGACTATGCATGTTAACACTTTTCACGCTAAGCGAGTCTTGGCTGGCATTTTACAATAAGCTTGAATCCAGATGAATCGGAGATCGGAGTAATTCGATGTATCACCAGGATCCATGCTGCTTGGCGTTCGGTCAGTAGTTTGTCAAAGGACAGAATGAATCAGAAGCCAGTTAAAATTTCAGCATTTTTGAAGGTACAGTAAAAACCCTCTAATTATACGACCACCTAAAAAGGTTCTAAACGTGTCTTATTGGCAGATTGTAGCTGAGTGCAGGACGACAGTAATGCAGAAACTCCTGCTTACTTTCGTTTCGCATGGAGTAATCACTTGCGTTTTAAAAATATCTATGTTTATTCATAAGGTAACTTAATTAGGGCTTTACTGTAAAATACTTTTTCATCGCCAAACTTCGCACGATAAATGAAACTTGGTTCTAATTACAAGACATGCTGTACTTTCGAAGTAATTCCGTCTTAAGAGTGTATAAGTTTGGCTTAACCAATTCCTCCTTATATACTTTTTTAACCAACCGCTTTGAATAAATCTACTGAAACGGAGTTTTTATTAGAAAAAAATGACATTTTACAATTGTGTATTACCCTATTTATCGCAATTGTTTAAAAAGTCACTTCTAATGAGGCTTCAATATTAGGGAACGGATCATGTGTAAACTGTTTGGCATTAGTAAATTCAATGGTGTTTACTTTAACACTTTCCTTCATATATTCGTGTTTTAACGCATTTGTAAACAGGGTAGACCCATGTCAGACGGCTCCTACTTGGTCTACTCTGTTTGTTAATAGAATTTGAAAGATTTGTTTATTTACTTTCTAAAATGGCTACAGTGTTCCACCTTCCATATTTCATTATAACTATTTTCCAATGAATATTGACATTTGGAATAAACGTAGAACAGGGAAAGGGTTATACAATTGTCTGCTATTGCCTGTTAGACGACTCACATATCTATATTATGCGAATTTTAGGCCGAATTCGTACTGGATATATCGATTTTATGGAAGAATGAAGACGGACGTCCTTACTTACTCTCATATATAAAATGGTAATTAATTTCAAATATGAATGTCATCATGTGGTTTGGAAAAAGAATATAGTACACTTGATTTATATTGATAATGCATTTGATCTGGTAACGATCTATCGCGAGACTTTTCGGTGTACCTGTTGATACTATAGAATGGTGGGGCAGCATATCCTAGTTAATCCTAGTTCAACAGCCATAAATTAAGGGCACTGTCAACGTAACCATTCAACCGGTTCTCATTCAAGTATACACGAAAACGTTATCGCAAAAATTGTATTTCTGTATAGTTCAAGCATTTCTCTTCAATAGAAACTTCTTCAATTCGTTTTCTACCGACCGTTTTGGCGCTCTTCTGACATATTGTAGTACTTTATTTGAATCAACAGTTGTAACATCCTCGAAGATAATCAAAATCAACCCAACAATTATCTGTCATAAACGATAGCGAAATGACAGTTGCAGTTTCGAAAATCTCGTTCTTTGCAAGCGTATCATTAATACGTGTACGATTTGTACAAAATTGTATTTATTGCTGAATGCAGATACCATACAATTATCATGTGATGACTCTTACGAGTATCATAAAATGTTATGATCCCCGGCTTAATATTTCATAGGATTTGATTAAGGCGTTTTTTATCGACTGTGCGATTTCCCACTTGACTTCTTAAATACCAATACGTATCTAATATGGTGTTTCTTTCAAACGAAACAACTGACATTTCGGTGAAATAAGCCTTAATATTTTCTGTAGACACAGAATTAAAAATAATCGATGATCAAAAAGTGTTTAAAAAACACTGTTGGTCGAGATATCACTTTGATTAAAGTTTGTGGAATTGAACAATTCGGATGTTAATTGATACTTGAAGACATAGTTAACTGATCTCACTTAGACAGACAGTATCTTTAGTATGAAGTTACACTTACAGTTAAGTAGTATAAATATAACTTTATAAATAGTAACAACTATATACAAATGGCGTTTTTATTTTTATTGAAGACCCAAATAATTATCAGGCATAAATAAAAGCTGTATGTTATGTACAATATGCAATTGGATTGTATTAGACTTTTGACTGATAATATGCAATTGCATCAAACATATTTTATCAATATTAAATATGCTGTCTAGATACCGAGGTGTTTCATAAAGGCAAGGATTACACCTGTTTGTTTATCAGGTTCCAGACTTAACATGAAGTGCATCGCATTACAACACAACAAACCGGTCTGTGACAAGTGGTGTCCAATTTGTACACACGGGAATGCCAGTAACTGGACGATGTATGACATCCCCAAAATGTAAATATTCGGATGTCATGGGTTGTTCTTTACGATGGCACTGATCGCCGCACAACGTCTACCAAACTTATGAACCATATATATAGTACACAAGTGTGCTGAATGTAAAATCAAAGGAAAGATTGCTTTGCCATTGTGTATATTTATGCTATACGAGTATATTCATTGAGGAAATTACTTCCGTTGTAATGTATTGGAATTCCATATTTTGTCATATGTTTGGCCCGAAGTACGTATAACACTCCTTATTATAAGCAATATTTAACACTGTCACAACAATTCGTAGATTGCATGTATGTGCAATACTTCTGCCAAGTCAACGGAAACAGCGTTCGTTCAATAAAAAGGTCAAATAATTCTAATAATTTAAGTATAAAATTCCTATTTTCAATTGTGTGTGCATCATAATAGAATATAAATTACGTATCTTTGAAACACAGATTGGTACGTTATTTTGCTAACAAGATGTCAAAATACGCTTTATTAGTTTGGTACATGTTACGATAGTGTCGTTAGATCCTACGGATATTCTCCTTAAAACTAATACTGTCAAACACTGTATTTATTCTGTAAATTCATCTTTTATGCTTATTTCACATTGGAAAGATAGCGGAAAACCTTAGTATAGCATCACTGTTGTATTAAAATCGATGGCACATAACTATGCTCTAACTAAAAGAAATACAAACACTAATACAAACAGTGATGAATTCCCTCACAGCCTTGATCCCAAATCCAAGGGCTTATATCTCTTGCTTGTTAGATATTGAGAAACCTTATGTAATGCGCATCTATAGGTCACAGAAATCATGAATATCGACTAACAATGACTTATATTGAAAACTGTAAAAGTTCACCCCACATGTTCAGAGGCAGATAAATCCTGTATGAACATTGTAACTATTATTCGTTACTATTATGTATGCAAGATATAAATTCAATAACTTCGAAACTGAAGGAGGAGTTCGCGGGACGGAATACCCATGTTAAAACGTGGACAGGCCGACTGACTGCCAGACCTACCACCTAACAGCCCAACTGACCACCAGACCTTTCACCAGGCTGTTTCCAGTATACCCCAGAATACATTATTTGCGGGGTATACGTATATTGAAATAGATGCGAACACAACGAAAGTATAGATAGGAATGCAGAGAAATAAAACACAATCCCCTAGCATTGAGGGTGCGAAGGAGTCTAGTCATGTACGACATGCTAGCTAACACGTCCTTTTAATAACATACACATATTTACATGCCTTTGCTTCAACCCTTTAAGCCATTAATACGCATTTCTATGGCTTTCCAACAGAGTAGACCACAATCTGTAGGGGTCGTCTGATCAGCGTCTGCTCTGTTTTCTTATGAAATAATATAGATGGCCAAGATTTCATGTTTTCATGTGTCATTGTAAAAATGAATTAAACATTATGAAAGGAGGTAAATTGATATTAATGACATTATTATTTCTTATATGAACATTCATGGTGTGAAGGGTTGTGCATAGTACAGAATGCGTATACTGCGGTCCATTTGACATAGTGATCATAATCATTGACTTGTAACCAACCAATCTTTCTAAAAAAGGTTCGGATGGGGTTTAGAAATTCGTTTCACTTTACATGCTCCGAATGTTGTATTGTGCACAATACAATGCTAATTATTTCAAATGCAGACAGACATCGATTCCACCATTCACCTGAAATGAACTGCACGTCACGAATATCTAAACGGTGGATCAAACTAAGGCTAAGCCCAAGATATATGCAACGGTTGTAATAGTTTATGTTTATTTTTATAGTTGCGACTGCCGTTAGATCTATTTAAATACGGAAATGGAAATTCTGCTATTGCCAAGGCGCACAATCCGAAACAATGGCCAGGAAATCTAGAAATGATGTGACGATGACGTCTACCACAATACTGCTTTCAGTGGAAATAGTGAATACAATTCTCCTAGTCCTTTTATCTGTTTTCCTGAGACAATCTAACATGACATACATTATATTACTACCGCATCGTGCACATTATACGCAAGAGATCTATGGTCATTGCTGAAACCCAAATATGTCAAGATAGAACAGGGACTTATAGGACAAGTGGCAAAAACGGATGCTACAGACTACATGGGAATTACCGAGTCTTTGGACAGACTATAAGATTTCAGTTGAAATATCTTCTAAAATGATTGAGTGTTTGGAAACATTTTGCAATGTGCAACACAGTCCTCCAATACCAGTCTGAAAAAAGACGCGTGCATGACTGTCTGTCGGATAGCTTCCATTTGTATTTTGGCATTGCAATCTTAACGGACTCATATAACTGAGATATTTGCTTGCATAATGTATTAGGTCATCAGATGTAACGATTATCTGTATTACATCTCGTTTGAGATGCTATTGGATTAAAATATACAGGCGATGTATATATGGGGGGGGGGCGTGAACAGTGTTGCACTTTCAATTACTGTTCATGAACAGACTCAATAAAACCGAGTCTGCAATTTTCTCTTTTTGTGTTGCAATTTGTGCTCTCGGGGGATCACCTCCCTTCAGAATTTATAATCTTCACAACAGCAGGTGTTAAGTGCTTGTGTGGCGGCCGTAAAACGTCACCCCGTACTTCAATCTCAGTGTTGTTATACCTTCCGGTCCTTCGAGATAATGAATTTCAGTACTGCTTGTTCTGAAAATTGAATACCGCTTAAGCCGGTGCTAGGGGCGTGAGCAGTGTTGCACTTTCAATTACTGTTCATGAACAGACTCAATTAAACCGAGTCTGCAATTTTCTCTTTTTGTGTTGCAATGTTTGCTCTCGGGGGATCACCTCCCTTCAGAATTTATATACATTTACATGTAGTGAAATGGTTTACGGATCATGCACACCGTTAGAAGGGACAAATTCATTCATAAATTATTCACGATGTTCTCAATAAAGTATAGTAAAGTATACGCCAATGCTACTCATAATAATGTGAACATGATCAAATATATACAGTTACTTCCATCTTCACCAGAATTTTTGTCATGGTGCTGTTCTGGCGAATGTGTGTTTTATAGAGTTATGTGGTGTTGCCTGCATGACTCATACTTGACTCCTATGTGTACCTACTTACATTTACTCGATAAGAGTTAAATAGTCTTAATGCCCTTAGTACATGATGTCAGCTACAGTACTCATTTGCTGGGATATGAACTTAAGATATCCATGTACACAGCGGTTATACCTGACTGGCTGAGCTATTAGTTTTGCTATACTAAACGTTTATATCTAGCCTAAGACCGATGAAAACGGCATGGAATTTGCATTATTTTCGGAATCAGTACAAATATTAGATTTGCCAGCTTTTCTGTTTTAGTAATTTTCTGTCAGTTGCTCCTTCTCAGTTTTTCAGATGATATGCAAGTACAGACTGCCCTCAGAGGAAATGAAACAATGAGCTTTAATCACTTTAGCAGTATAACTTTGTGGTTATAGAATATTTCCACGCATTCTTGAATGATTTGGATATATGTATTTAATTGTTTTTACTGATATGCTGCCGTGTAAATAAACCAATTTTAAAGGATTTTCTTTATTAAAGGACTGGCTTATTACTTGAACTGTATATATGACATAAACCTTACTACTTCTTCGTCAATGGTAACGTTTTCCAATAAATACGCAAATGTAATATATGTAAGTAAATCAAAAGTAGTTCAGATTAGGAATAAATAATGTACAAAAGTACAAAAATGAGTCATGCAGGAAACACCACATACAGAACAAATAGTTGCCCGAACAGCAAAGGAAACAGCAAATGTACATAACTATAAAAACATCAAGAGACGCACAAAGACAAAACAAACCTACAATAGGGGGGAGATGGAAGTACCGCATTGGAACGGTCAGTGACAAAAGTCACTGGGGGTTAAAGCCGACAATAAATGAAATCAGCGAATACTTGAACGTATGGAGAAATCGAAACACTAAATGTATAAATAGGCCACTCGTTACTTGCGTTAGTAAAGTCGAATACACGCATAGTTGAACTTCGATAACTCGAACTTCAAGGGGCCGTACAAATTAAATCGCGATAACAGTGGTTTTAGTCATTTCTAATCTGAACAATATCTGAATTTCACAGCATAATGAAGGTCTAAAGTAATGCTGAAACTCCTATAGGATCTTTCAGCATTACTTTCGACCTGCATTAAGCTGTCTCATTTGTTTCTAGATATGCATTGTGATACATTTTAGAACAATTCTGTATTTTCTGTATTACAATTTCTGTAACGTCTGGAAGGAGCCTTTAGTTCGAGTTATCTCGAAGTTCGAGTTATCCGAGGTCGATATATCGATGGTCCACTGTATAGGTTGTTTATATTAGCCGGTATCAATTTATGATACGAATATACAAATACAAATATTCTAAATCCCCCCACTGAACATGACGTTGTTTCTGGTGTTTCCTGCATGACTCGTACATTTACTTTTATATTACAAAATCAAAAAGCAGTTATTGAATACATTTATTTATATAAAGTTATTTAATCTATATTTCTCATATTGAAGCCAATTTTGCGTCCAAATAAAACTTCAGAATCGGAATATGTGTGACTTGAATCTAATTTAGCGCTGAAGCAAGTTGTAAGGAAAGACATTAGTGTATGAAAAAGAGAGTTTGTTTACACCAGAATCTAACGGGAACACAATTGCAAATACTCGAGATTTGTCGTACAAAATGTTAACCGGACGTACTCGATGTAGTTGTAGGTAAAGTATGTTTACCGGACGTACTCGATGTAGCTGTAGGTAAAGTATGTTTACCGGACGTAATCGATGTAGTTGTAGGTAAAGTATTCCCTTTTCACGGTTTGTTCTTTCGACTGACATAATTTAACCAATTGTTTAAAAACCGAACAAATATGCTTTCAATGTAGTTGACGGAGTTCTCCGTCTCTCAAAATGTCCGTGGATTTCCAAATATTTGACAATATTTAAATTACAGTTAATATTTCTACACTGGTGGAACATGGCCTGTGCGTATTATATTCATGATTTGACATGAAAACATACTCATTGATTTTACATGTATTTATGTTGGTGTATCGTTCGAGTGATTAGCTTAATTGCTGTTACTTTACTAGTAAAGATCGAAATAGAAAATAAGTTTATTACGTGAGTGGCATATGTTTACCTTACTCACTAATGAGTTCCGTACCACTGTCCATAATCATTATCAGTGTAAACATTCAGATTGAGTGAACCCAATTTCGCCCGGCAGCTATTTACTCTCATTTTGTGATTTATAACATTAATATTTGCCCGTGTATTTGCTCAGTCGTGTAATTTCTTGTATCTGTTCTTTCTATTGGATTACACTTGTGAAGGGTGATATGAAAGCTGACGGAATGAACACATTATGAATTAATGTAGAATAGATGTAATGCGGCTATAGGTATATTTCACTGCACATGTACTGGGCGAATATAATATACAGTTGAATTGCCAACATTTCGAACTTCAAGGGACAATACAAATTACTTAAAAAAACAAAGGTTCGAGTCATCCGATATTTAATCTGAACAATGTCTCAGGTTCACAGGTCTAAAAAATGCTAAAAGCTCCTTCAAGTTTAGATTTGCACTTGACTGCCATATGTGTATCTAGATATGCTTAGTGGTATATTTGAGAACAATTTTGTATTATCGATAATGGAAGAACCAATCTATTACACAGATTATTCAGAAGTTAAAGTTATCCAAGTATTTAAATCGTATACCAATATAGACTTCAATACAATAGTCATTTTATTAGAATGATGCCATAGATTCCAGCAGTATAAGTACAATGTTTAAATTTTTGTTTACACTTTATGTATTGAACAGCGTAGGAAGCGTTCATCGGCGGAAGCATTCATCGGCGGAGACAAGCACTGTCAATGTTATACTATTTTCATACTTTAAGACGACTTATCTCCTGCATGTTTAATATAATATTTCTAATAACACCTTCTTTAAAGTGATAGTCTCTTCTTGCAACGTGTTTTCAAAATGTCTAACTATTATATAAATCATTTTTTATATGTTGAATAGAAGTATACTGCAAGAAAACAAGTCGAAACAACACCGTAGAAGACACAGCTTTCATATGGTTGATACGTTATTCAACAATGTATTAATTGTTTATTCGACCCGCGTTTTAGTTTCGCTAACTGCTCGACCAGGGCCGATAATATTTTGTTGTAGAACAAAAATTATAAGTATCGATGAAAACGGTTTATTTGTAGTACAGTGGCATTTTATTTTAATATAACAAATACCAGGTTTCATGATATTATTGAACATATGTAAGTAAGTACGTAAGTAAATATTTTATCATTGTGACATGTGCATATTACACAAATCATATAACATATCAAATATTTAAATAATTTAGCACCCGGTCCAGTGGGCCAATAAGTCACCATTTCAAATATCTACATTGTAAATAACATATATTCTATATGTATCTATATATGAGTAATAAGTTAACAATACCATTACATCAATCATACGAAATAGGCATTTCGTCTTAGGTTAATTGCTTTAACAAAGAACTTTGCCAGTTTCCTAGAAAATAAGGACATTACTTTTGACAATTTGATGTAAACTGGAATGTTTGCTGAATCAAGAAAAAGGTAACGAAAATGTGCCTTTATATCCTTTATTAAGTGTTATATGTGTTCATTGTAGGGACTTCCTCTTTAACCACAGCCATGCATGTAAGGTCAAGTTGTTCAACGTGAGATATGAATGTAAATGTAAGCATGCAACGCTCTCACAAAGAACGTTTATTTTGAGATATCTTTATAAAGATCTTTATGAACACTATAAAGTATAAACTTCTAATTTAATACGTTATTGTGCTAATCGGATAAAATGCGCTTTACTAGCATGATCCATAACTTAGCTTCGTTCAATTCGTTCCGCATTATGTTATTAAAACTAATATTCTCAAATGATATAAGTATGCACTTTGTAAATTTCATATTTACTACTTAATCCACATTGATTAGTAACTCTGAAAACACGTTGCAGGAATACAGTTGGATTAAACTATTCTAAAACCTTCTAACCAGGCTTTAGATTTAATGAAAACAATGGAAAACAGCAACAACAATATCAAAGTAATCTGAACGAAATAGCGGAAAAGGCGGTACAAATTAAGTTTTGCAAAAACAAAATTGCAGTCGCATACATTGCTTTGGTTGTGTGATGATCGATATGCTAACCAGCAATACAGTACATCCATTTATTAACTTACTTAGATGTACACGGTTAGCTTAAGTGCCTGTTGGAACGCATATTAAGAAATGCGCATCCAGGAGCAATCATTAAGCTTTTATTATATACATAGATTTTCAACAAAAACCCAATCGTGCTCTCTAGTGAGACTTCGATTATGTTCATGTACATAACCCTCTAGTTGGTCTGTTGTAAGGTCTTACATTATTCGAATGTTCTATTTTGCCTGAAACAGTGCTTATGGTTGTAAATTAATTCCGATTTTATAGACCGTCCTCATGCGAATTTGGGTTGCATTCACTTTTTGAGATAATGATGTATTAACAATAAAAACGGTTACAATGGATTCAATTGTTCATTATCATTCAGTGCGCTATTTGTTTGGATAGTGCCATACTGTCGCTCCATCATAATGCCGTTAAATCGAAATGACAATTTGTCTGTGTACTGGAATAGTGTTAACCCCCTTGCCGTAAAATTATGGCCAGAGGTCGACATATTAGGACACCTGGTCATAACATTACGACCGGTTGTCATAGTATTTCGACCTTGAACATAATAATAATGGGTAATGGGTAATAATAGTTTGACTCCCTGGTCATACTATACGACCGGGGACAACATATTATGATCCTCTTACATATTACAAATCGACCACCATACAAAATGGCTTCCATAAACATTGACGATTTAAGCAATTATATACTTAGTATTTTTCGATCCATACTTGACGCTGCAATGCATAATGATTGTAGACTCTTTTTGAAGGGCATTTTTATCGAGACAATCTTTGCTGTTTATCACGGTCGAGGATGTAACAGGTATGGTTTTTCATTTAATTCCTTCTGCAGTTGTTATGAAATAATGCTGACCTTATTTATCATGCAAATCATGCAGATTAATCCAAATCATGCAGATTAGTATCTGTTTCGATTGTTATCACGTGGATCTGGGTCTTAAATATTTGCATATTCCTATATAATTGCAATTTATCATGTACACATACAAAGCAAATCCTCGCTTGGCGAATTAATTTGATAAGGAATAAGAAGGCAATTATCTCGTTTAGCATAAAGAAGTCGGTTATGCATACTTTAATCATAAAGTAAACACTGTATCATATAAGTCGTCAAGTGTTGTGGTATTTCAACATAAGATATTATTTATTTTGAAGTAATATTGTTCCCATTGTTGTTCTCGGCTTTCCGAAACACTTCATGATTTACGAACTTCCCTTGTATATAAGGTTTAAATGCTACATTTGAGATGCAAACCTTGAAAATTTTGTCTTTGTTTGTCGCCTTGTACGAAGTATACGTACGTGACACCATAACGAATAAAACGAAAGTTGTTTCTTATTCCAGCACAATCAGTGTACGTATCAGCGAATACCAATTTGAAATAACGAACACAAATATATTACAGATATTGAAATGAAAACATGTTCGCTCTAATATAAATATTGTTAAAAATCCTGAGTGAATTTAGTGTACTGGCTACTAATCGTGATGGTAATTTAATAAGCAAAGAGTTTAGCTCAAAATGAGACACTCGTTACTTTGCCTCTCGTCGTAGTACACTGCTTGACTTTCAGACAACATTTTCACCAATTTTATGTTGTTATTCTTCAGACCGTATCCTGTTATGTGAATTTAAACATTTTGACAGCCTATTTTGAACAGTCTGGATCCTTGTGAGATGCGGAGTTACTCTGCTTATCATACAAACTATTCGCAAAGGTCACCACAGACGTACCCGTCTGAGAATTACAGATGCGCATGCATGAATTGACCTTTGATGTTGAAGTAATACATTGTACAATACAAGTGACATTGACGTTCATCAATTCGAAAGTTGCAATTGTTTTGGTTGTTGCACATGTCAGCTATTAACATAATTGGCCATTAAGGATTAAACATGTAAGGACAATAAAACAAATTTTTGCACAAAACGTGTTGTTGTAGTCCCGCTAGACCATGTATTAACAAGGCGATTCTCGTGCTCACGTGCTGTTGTTGACCGGTTTTAATTATACCTATTCGGGGCCTAAGGTAAACAATGGACACGAATGCTATAGCGTTATGGCCTAAGCATATGTAAACACAGAAAATTAACGATAAGTACAACTGTGGCATGTATATTAGGATAGGAAGCAGTGGTGTAGTGGTTATGCTGTTAGACCTGGATTAACCTATACAACATGTCGCAGTTTAATTTATCGTTCATTTTCTGTATTTACATACGTACTGTTTTGTAAACAACGTCATCTGATAGTTGTACTACTGTAGTGATAGACATATTGAATGACATTCCGAGTAAACGGTATTTGACGTCATGAAATGACGTCAGAAAGAAAACAGTGGCCCGGAAACAGCATTAATCGAACGAAATGTGTCAAAGAAGTGTATAGTTTTGCTTGTATTTGGAAGAATTAAATTGATGCAGGAAAGCAGAAAATGGGTTTTATGCAAGAATAGCGTTAATACACGTTTGTTTTCGGGCAATAACATCTGCAGTGTCCCTCGGGCCCTTCAGGCTCGGGCCAACAACAGTCCCTCGGGACACTGCAGATGTTATTGCCCGAAAAAACGTGTATTAACCCTCTAGTGTGACGAAAACGCGTGACAGACGGACGGACGGACGCATTGGTTAGACGGACAGATAGGCGACGGAGAAATAATTTATATGCGTCACTCTGCTAAAGCAGGTAACACAAAAAACATTTGCCGCGACACAATTGGCACCCGGGTTTGCTAAAAGCGTGAAACCAAACTGCTCAATGAGTTAAAACTCCTTAGGTTCTATAGATTCTCCATTGGCTGGATGGAGAAAAAACAAATTTTGAAGATTATGTAGACAATGACAAATAATTATGTAGACCATGATAAGAGGTGACGCTCGGTCTGGTTTTATGCATTTTGTATTAAGTTTTATGAACAGACATATGATCGAATTTAAGTGGTTTAGCTCTTTACTGCACCTGTTGCTACCTGTTTATGGACGCAATATAATCGACGTGTTGATATTTCTCTAACCTGTTTGTATTGTGGTATGTGACAAAATGCGCACATATATTTGTTGAAGTTTTATAGGTGTGGATGTGCTAAAGTCAATTCAATTTGAATGTTATGGGGCCAAACCGAAACAGTTAGGTGAGTATATTGATATATGGATCACTCTGAGACTTCTTCCAAACACAATGCAAACAGAGAAGATCTTGAACAGAAACCGTATTACTGAAGTGTAACAACACAACAACATTTCCGACGTGTTTTCTTATCACGGCGTGCGCCAAGTATTACAATAATTTTCAACTAGAATTGGAGTTATCGACTTTTTACTGCATATACTTTACTACAAAATATGAACAATGATAGCCCCAAACCAATACAACGACTGTTCGCTGCCACAGCAATGTATGACTATCCTACCAAAGCAGATGTTAAGCGACGGCTTTGAACTAGGTTGGGCTGTCCGAGCACACTGATTTGGTACAGGGTACTGACCCTATACTATGAAACGCTTCGACTGCCTTTTCGTTATATCCATTTGTAGTTTGTCTTGTGCAAATGCCAGTTCGTCTTGTACAATTATCAAATAATGTACTCAAAACAATTTGTTATGTAGCCAATTTTGTGTATATATCTCAATATGTTATTGCAGTTGCTAATTTGTTAATGTATATTTTGCCTGTGCAAAGTTTTGAGCAAATATCATTTTTTATTTACACTAAACAATTCGTGATGTAATCAAAACAATTCGTTATGTATATATCTCAATTTCTTATGTGCAGTTGCTAATTTGTTATGTATATATTGTAATTTATCCTGTGCGGTAGTCATTTAGTCTAGTGCAAACATATATATTGTACATTAGACAATTCGTCATGTAGTCAAAATATTAATGGACCATAAACAATACTTAATGATAGCAGTGTTTAGAGTCATCCGATTTTCATTTTGAACATTTTCACAGCTTAATGCTGGTCTAAGGTAATGCTGAGAGCTCCTGTATGAACTTTCAGCATTACTTTAGACCTGCATTAAGCTGTGGCATGTGTTTCTAGATATACGTAGTGAATTATTGAGTTGGGTTTTACGGCGTCGCAACACTTTATAGCTTATATGGCGCCGAGACAGGAGTCAGGTTTCCGGAACCACACCTCGTTTACTTCGAGATAAATATGAGATATGGGTCGAGAATATCTAGTGATATACTTTAGATCAATTCTGTATTGTACATTTTGGAAGGACCGAAGTTTCACTTCGAATTATCCTGAAGTTCGAGTTATCCGAGCTTCAGAATTTCAACTGTATCTCAATCGGTTATGTGTTGACCAATGTCAAATACGCTCTCTGCACGAGCAATATTTGTACTGGATTATTTAAAAATCATAGAAGCGTTTCAAGAGATACAAAATACAGTTGTTAAATGTTTGACCATGAAATTTGACTATCACAGCGAACTAACCCGGGGCCAAATATTCGTTCTGCAAGTCGGCTCGTCAGGAAGACAGACAGACAGACATATGAACAGGCATACATTTTAAATCAATATGTCTCCCCAGAATGGGATGAGACATAATTGGTCCAGCAGTTTTTGAAATGTTTTACAGCATATACATGTATGCATAACCATACATTATCTTTCTTTACATTTTTGTCCTAACCTAAAAATCAATGTTGCTATGACTACATTTGAAGGAAGTTGCACTACTAAACCACACTCGACAGTCTCTGTTAAAGTATTTTGAAAATCATTCTACAGTTTTTGATGTTTTTTTCAAATGTTTTGCAATTGCTAGCCATGCCAACGAGGCACTTCCGTGTACTGCATAAAATTCAGCAATATCCTAGTGATGTTGTAACGAAATATACCTAGAGGTTTATTAAACTTTCTAGAATGAGTACATTGAAATGGCATGGCCCATACCATGGACAGATAATTGCCACAAAAACATACATTTGCACTTTGAGCCAGTTGAGCTAAAACAGAACAGATGACATTAAAGGTCCTGAAATTGCTCCACCTATAGTTACTAACACCTTTAAAAATGGTTATAAAAGGAACTGAAGATGACAAGAACAAACACGCTTCAGGTATTTCAGAAATAAAACAAGAACATTGTTTTCATGGCGAGCCGACACGAAGAACAAATGTTTCACACTTGTCGGTCCAATGTCAATGTCACTGTTGGCAATTGCACTATATACACAACGAATTGTTTTTAAGTACATAACGATTAGATTAGTGTACACAACAAATTAATGTTTGCATATTACCAATTGACACTGGACACAGTACATACGAGATATACATTAGAAAATGTACATAAAAATGGGATATACACACAACGAATTGGTTTGACTACATAACGAACAGTTTTGTGTACATCGAAGTTTGTACGAGACGAATTGAATTTTGCACAGGACAAACTGCTAAATATACAAATTAGCAAGAGATATATCTTCTGTGCAACGCTTGTGATGTGATAGCTCACCAGGTGTGGCTACCAGGTTTGGTTATATTTGAACATTTTACAAAGTGCAATAGGGACGAATATATATGAAATGCAAGTCAATATGACTATCTCAAAACGAATCCCTTCTGTGTACCTTTCACGATATAGACATAATTTACATTATTTATTTAGTTATCTGTTTAGGATACATGTAATCCCATAAGTAATTAAAAATAATGTCAATATAAGTAGAAGGATAAGACTTATAATTATACATTTATGCTTCCACGTTAAACATCAAATGGTATGTCAAATACCCTGAAACATAGCTGAAATTGAATCGATATATGCCAATAATGCACACTAATGGTAATATTCAGCTGAACTACAGTCAAATATAATGGATTGCATTGGTCTAATTTCAATTAGATTTACTGGATGAACGAATGTTCAGGTACTTTAAAAGAATTATAATGCACTTTTCTTCCAGTACTTCCAGACAAAGATGGAACTGATGCTCCCCGGGCTACACAATAAATCGATATAATAAAATATTTTGAAATATGCCCGACTATTGCTGTGGAATGCAGGTCTTTCTATGCCACCAGCGTTTGCTGAATATGTCATAGACGTTAATGGAAGATGACTCGATTTAAAGACAAACATACTAGTCCATTTAATTAATTTTCCACAACACTCTAGAACAGTGTTCTTTACACGAATATCGCCTCGGTTACATCTAATGTAAGAGCTCCTTGACAGTAGATCGGTGACCCAAAGAGTGTCCACTCTGCAACTCTCTGTAGGGACACTCTCAAATCTCCCTCTTAAACTTAATGCTCTACATATGAGTACAAAACAATAATCCAAATCTTCTTTGGATTTACAAGGAACCCTGTGCTGTTGTACGCGCAGATGTTGTGTCAGCGAGTTTCCTTGTCTAGTTGCCTATGCCGAAGGGAGCTCTGTTATCACAGAGGCATCCCTGTATACATTGGTGCCTCGGGTATCTTGCGTTGCATTGCTACCCTGCCCTCAACTAGTGCCAGGGATTCCTGTTAAGTTAACTAAGGTTCATTATTTCGGCTTAAAGGCGAACTGGGCAGTGGACAGGTCAAACACTATACGGACCAAACATATGCTCGTTTGCCTACGGGATATGTTGTAGGAACAGTACAGGGGATATCCTCTTTAGCGCTTCTTTGCCTAGGCCTTTCGGGTTTCCATAATAAGGAATTTAACTCCCTAAATAATCTTTGGATACATCTTATTATAACTCCGTTCAAATAAATATGGAGGAATGTAAAAAAACAGGCTATCCTTTTTGTGTACACCCTCGTTGCAATCGGGGTCAACTAGTGACGTGTTTATCTAGATAGGGTTGCAAGAGAGTGTGTATATAACGGTTGTTTATTTGGTTTTTGTATTGCATTGCGCAGTTTATATACATAAACTACAAATTGAACTATTCTGTTACCCTATTGATCTACACATGTAAGGCAAAACATACTTGTAGTGGTGTATGCCAAACATAAACCAGACAGTTAATTATGGTAAAGGATGATGTAAGGTTACCTATGATTCTTAAATTACTTCGGTTTTTGATATATATTTATTAAGTTTATTTTGTTTTAAACTTCTATATGCATTGAACATTTTGTCCATGTAGTTTATTAATGTGAAGTGCCTTTGAACGCACACATTCTGTGTGAAAAGAGCGCTTATAACTGTGGTATAATGATAATAATAATAAATTGAACATTTACGTAAGCAATTCGTAAGGGTAGCCTGCAATTGTGAGGTATCATCACAATTCTAGTATTATGATGCTAGCTTAAGACATAGAGGTGTTTGGACTTACATATTGACAATAATGTTCAGACAGTTTGAAGTAAGGGCCGACGTGAGTAGCTCATATGCCTTAAATACACCATATGAGTCTCGTTTTCGTGCGTATTTGAACCATTCCAGAATCATTAAAATTCGCGTTGTATCTTCCGATTTGTTTTAAGAGTTTGTTCGATTATTTCCACTGACATTTACGCGGGGAAGTTACCAATACATTAAGGAGACTATTAGATTACAATTGAGGAATCGGCTAAAATGATTCAGTACTTGGAAACCGTTTTCAATATGTCACCCTTACTTTTGTTTGTCTTGTGTCTTTGTGCTTGTGTTTTGTTCATGTTTGTCTCTGGTGCTCGTGTATTTGTTGGTGTTTTCTGTGTTCTTCTCGTGTGTTTGGTTGTGTGTGTGTGTGACATGCTGTCTATTGATGTGTTGGTGGTGATTGCGTCTTGTTTGTGACTTTCTACTGTATGTGTGCGTATGGGTATAAATTGCTATGCTTTCTGTAGGTGTTTTGGTGATGGTGGCGTTTTGTGTGTATTTGAACCATTCCAGAACCATTAAAAATCGCGTTGTATCTTCCGATTTGTTTTAAGAGTTTGTTCGATTATTTCCACTGACATTTACGCGGGGAAGTTACCAATACATTAAGGAGACTATTAGATTATAATTGAGGAATCGGCTAAAATGATTCAGTACTTGGAAACCATTTCAATATGTCACCCTTACTTTTGTTTGTCTTGTGTCTTTGTGCTTGTGTTTTGTTCACGTTTGTCTCTGGTGCTCGTGTATTTGTTGGTGTTTTTCTGTGTTCTTCTTGTGTGTGGTTGTGTGTGTGTGAAATGCTGTCTATTGATGTGTTGGTGGTGATTGCGTCTTGTTTGTGACTTTCTACTGTATGTGTGCGTATGAGTATAAATTGCTATGCTTTCCGTAGGTGATTTGGTGATGGTGGCGTTTTGTGTGTGGCTTTTCCTGCTTGACTTTACTACTTTTTTAATATGCCACACGTTTCTGCAATTAACTATCTGAAACAAACATGTACACGGTTAACAGTCTGATAACGATCGTTTTGTATTTATATTTGTACGTTACACATGCTAATTGACTCATATAATTGACACATTTATTATGTTAACAAATTATAATACATTATTAAAGATGACAATGTAAAAGGTCATCATATGTCAGGGATATCAGTATTTTATCTGGTTGTTGTTTGATTAAAATATAAGAATAATGTACCTCTGGATAAACATCATAGTGACATACGACCTGATATATGGGAACCATGTTCCATTCATTCCGTAATGTGAGAAGGGGATCTTGGAACGTAGACCTGTACCTGGGGTATTGAAACATTCATTGTTTGAAATTGTATGGGGATAACAAAGGAATATTCAAAGATACCATATCACAAGTGTATATATATATTTATAACTTAACTCGTGGCTACAGCGTGACGTAACACTATCATATATATTTTGATATTCACGGGCATATATTCACTAGTGAATAACATTCGAACGACCGAACTGTATTCATACGCGCTGTCAAAACAAACAAACTGACGGACGGTGACCTATCTGTCAACGATTGAGTCACGATAGATGGCAAAGAACTGTTGGCAATTGCGCCTTAATTTTGATTAAATAATGCAAATTGTACTCGCTGTAAGTAAATATCTACAAAATGTATGCCAAAGACCTACCAGCTACTCTGACCCAAGCCATCCATTCTACTAAAAGAAATTGCCTCCACAACTTTACATTTTATTCTCCGCATGTCCTTTTGTTTATGCAGATTTCTACTCATAAAACTATCTCGTCAATCAACAACTATAGTCATCTGAATCGAGCACAGCACAAACATATTTCAAATATGTTATAGGCCTACTCCAAATCAGCTGATCGCGAAATTCTTCCTCCTTTTCCAACACATTTTATGCAGCAGATCGTACTAAATCTCAAATAAACTTTATCCATGTGTATACAACATTGACGAAGGGCTTAATATACCAAAACGAATGCGCATTTTGAATCCCATTGACAGTGAGTGTCAGACGTGTAGCCGTCTTCTCTTACACTATTGGAAATGTTGGACCTATTTTGTCCCAGTTACTTAGCGAACCTAATAACACATTTCATTCATCATTTCTATATGTAAGGATAATTTATAACAATTCACGTTACTGCTGAAATATTGGCTGCAAAAACATTTGTGTTTGTTATGTTATAAATAGAATCTTGCATTAAATTTGTCTTTTTTAAAACGATAAAAAAAACTTGCGTTTTTTATCGTTTTAAAAAGACTCATTTAATAAATCCAATAATCAAGAACACTCATGTAAAATCCTCTCTCTATATATAAGGTACAACATATATATGCAGTATTCTAATTATTTTATGGTTCATGTAAAATGTTAGTAAGGCAAACTTCATCAGAATGTTGTTCGTGTACATGATTAAAGGCATTTCAACGCTCCTTCAGAAAGTGACCCCCCATATACACAGTATCCAGCTGTGCGGATTAGTGATTATTGATTCCCTGGAGTGCTCCTGCAGTGTCCAGTCAGGGTCAATGACCATTTTAGATAAAGTTATACAATTATACCTTGATCCAGGTAGATAAGCAAAGTATGTTCTAGGCAGTACATAATTTTTACACATTAGCAAACAGAGTAGATCCAGATCAGAGACGCCGTTTGACCAGGGTCTAATATGTTAGCTTTTGACACGATATAGATCTGATTCTACACTTTTTGCCAAAGAAAAACTCCTCTTTACAGAAATAACATGTTCTTACACATTAGCAAACATAGTAGACCCAGATAGAAGTCGATGATCATGGTCTTCTCTGTTTGCTTTTGACACGATATAGATCCGATTCTACAATTTTTGTCAAAGCAAAAACTTCTCTTTATAGAAATAGCAAACAAAGTAGACCAAGATCAGACTGATCCTATAGAAGCCGTCTGATCAGGGTCTGCTCTATTTTCTAATGGAGTTTGCTAGATCTGTTTCTTTACTTTCTAAAATGTCTTCAATGTTCCACCTTCCATATTACATTATAAGTATTTTGTCCATGAATATTCATTAGGTATTGTGTGCTTTTGACACGATATATTTTGTCAAAGCAAAAACTTCTCTTCATGTAGAAACAAGTATTTTCATGCATTAGCAAATAGAATAGATCCAGATCAGACGAATCCTACAGAAACCGTCTGATTTATGTCTGCTCTGTTTGCTTTTGACACCATATAGATCAGATTCTACAGTTTTTGTCAAAGCAAACAGGGAAACGCTTCTTACCATATCTACACCTTTTTTTCATAAAACACAAATTGCTTCTCTTGTGCCATAACACAATACAAAAATTATTAATTGACAATAATTTTGATAAACTAAAATCATTATTTGTTTTCAACATCAAATTGAAATAAATACAATTAATAGCAATAAGAAAAGTCTTTATCAATCAACTAAATTTCAACTAAATGCAAACAATAAAGACCATTTTACATGACGCGCATAATAAAAATTATTAAAATAATTATGATAATAATGCTATTAAATACCTTTTTTAATCACATAAATTAACTGCTGAAACAAACATCATTGTTTATAGAGAAATTAATGATAAATAACCCAGACTATCATTTCATTTACCTGTAGATATTTTATCAATAATTCTGCTGCATAAACCTTATAACCTGATAATTGACTATCGATATCCAACAGTGAAATTCCCAGTGTGGCACCATAAAGTACCCAAAATACACAGCATGGGGTTAATGGGTCAACATTCCTTTCGAAATGCCTTTAAACGTTTACGCTTTAGTATCACACTACTACTGTAAACTATATCATTTCAGGACTGCATTCGTTGGTGCACCTACAATCGATTGGCATTTATGAACAAAAAAACTAGTTTTCGCTCAAACACTCACCGGCATACCACATTTGGACTAACCAGTGTATTAGGAGCAACCTTTCGATGTGTGCTATACTATAGTTTTCCTTTTCAATTCATGAACGCAATGTGTCATTTGCACCGTTTACACGAACCTTGAACACATATTCTAGTTACCAATACAAACCAATAGAAGCTCAGTAATCGAGGGACGTCCTTTCAAGCCATTATTACATCGTCAGCTTTAACGTAGGACGCTTACCCCAACAATGGTTTAAAGACCAGTGGTATTTGAGCCACTGGCCGTTCCAAGGTGGTAATCAATGTCGCAGTACCCTTTACCTAATCAATCCATTCTTCTATCGTATGAAACTTGTTAAAAGGTGTTTTATGAGGTTGTGTCTTTTCCTACTCTCGTCTATTTTGTTTATTGGTGAAAAGACAATATATGTCAAGGTTGTGTGTTTTCATGTGAACGCACTCGCGTCATTTGTGCTTCTGGATTTGCTGTGGGCTTTTTGTCTGACTTCCATTCATTTTTGTACCATTTCAGTTGTTTAGAGTACGCTCGTGTGAGCTTTTGTGATCGTTCAAGGTCCGGTGTCCCTCCATCTGTCAACATTTGTTTTAAATGTCATCTCCTCTGAAACCACAAGGTAAAATTTAGCTACACTTTACAGAAATGTTCTTTGTTTCACGCTATGTAAAAATTATTAAAAGAATATGGATCCATGTAGAACTCTGATTGCCATGCCAACCAAACGAAAAACATCTTCTGCTCCAAACCCAGAGGTCGGGCTTAAGTAATATTTGATAGGAACAGTTTTCTTGCAATTCTCTACCAATATTGTTGAACTCATATTTATATCAACAAAATATCGCCACCCGCCCTGGACGGGGCTAGATTTCCTTATACATGTATTACTATATATAAAACCTTTACACATCTTCTCCAGATACAATTTGAATGGTATTTGGTAGAAATAGTTGCCTGTTGACCCTTTCTCAAAATTGTTAAAACAATGTTGATATCTCGAAAACCATGGCCGTTAGGGGCGGGGCTAGAAAATTTTCTCTCCAAATCCAGTGGTCAAGTTGAATGGTGTTTGGAAGGAATAGTGGCCTAGTCACCCTTTATCAAAATTTCTAACACCATGCTGATATCTGAAAGAAAATGGTCACCATGGGTGGAGCTAAATGTCCTTATATGACTATAAGGGGGGATCAATGGTCCAGTTTGAAACCATTTAGTAGATTGAATGGCATTTGGTAGGAAAAGTCCCCTAGTGATAATATATAAAAATGGCTAAAACCATGGTGTTATCTGAAAACAACATGGCGCCGGGGGCAGTGCTAATTTCCTTATATGCCTATAATGAACGTTTTATAAATATTCTTAGAACTCCAAAACTGGTGATCCAATTTGAATGGTGTTTACTAGGAATAGTCTTCTGACGACACTAATGCGAATAAAATATAATTGCCATATACTTTGAACAAATGGAATAATCTTCAGTTCTAAAGATTTAAAATACTATAGCACCATTATCTTCACTTAGCACCATTATCTTCACTTTCCGAATTTCGTTGTGAGTAGTTCATCTCTATCTAGTGCCACAATTCACAGGTGAGCGATATAGGGCAATCATGACCCTCTTGTTATTATTATCCCTTCTCTTCTTTTTCTTCTTTTTCGCGTTCTCCTTTATTTGCACCCTTAAGAGTTGTTGCCAGTATTTTGTTTCAGCAAGGTTAAGCCAATTAACCCTTTGGCCGTCTATGTCGCCAAATTGTCCGGTGTCTGATCAGGCACTTCACTTTTGATTTCAACCTGCAGGTCCACATGTGCAGTTTATTTATGTAAGGATTGTATTTATCTATCTCGTCGTTTTATGGAAATGTTTTCAAAAATATAAGTTGTTGCCGACATAAGTTGTTGCTGTCATGCTATTAAATATGTTAAATACTATATAGGATTAACCAATTTTGATAAGTGATGCCTCTGACATTTGTTTTATTTTATTCAATATCATGGAAATGTCATCAAACGTCTCAAATACCTCTTGAAAACCAACAGTATTTTACCTGCAGTTGCATCGTTTATGAAACATGTATTATTCAGCATTCGTGTAAAACATAAACTGGCCTAAACTGTGAAAGGTCATTTGTATTGTCTTATATTTCAAACAAACAAAACAATATATCGGCAGATGCGATACAAAACCACATAAATATGTTAGTTTCCAAAATAACTTTACAACGAATTTTATTCTGATTTTAACCGAAACGTATATTTAATTATGTGTGTTATAGCTTTCAGTATATATTTCGTTTGAATTTCCTGAAATGAATTTCATTTGTGAAATATCTACTTAAAGACGACACTGATACAATCATAAGCAACTGATTCCTAAACATACAGAAGGATGAATATATTCTCATGCATACAAAGCAGTACATGTAATCCATAATTGATAATATAATTACGAACGTAAGATGGAACGCTACGTTTTTCATCAAAACTCTTATTAGAGTATCACACTGTTTATTTGCATTCCGGATGCAATGCGCGTGTCTTCCAGATAACTAAGATTGTATGTGAATGTGATCACAAGGGCCAGGAAGCTGATATCAAATGGTTCATATAATGTGGTATGAGCAATACATACCAGTATGCCTCTTTGTTACTGTTCGTCTTTGGTTTCAATATTCCTCGGTCGATAAACACCCCTTATTAAAAGGGCGATGCATAGTATCTATTCAGGTATCATATGGCATTTCGTTGGTGTTGTAAGGTTTTTACTCAGTTTGATTTTGTATTATATTTGGCTTTAGTACGGAAAATGACCAAAACGGTTTACAAAACTTTTATGCTAAGGATATTGCTGACGAAATAAGTCAGTCAAATAAATCAGGAAAAAAAACAAAAAACATCGATTACATTTAAACAAAACCTAGTGACCTTTACAACTAGTTATAAATCTATCCATGTAGTTTTCACAATGCGCGAAAAGGTCACATTGTAACAAGCACATATAACAGTAGTAATATTAACCCACTGAGCGTTAGTATTGTCATCGGCTGGACATATTTCCGTCTCCTGCAGGTTTTAGACAGGGCGTTTGTTCAAGTTCTTTATACAAATATAAGGAAAATGTCAAACAGTTTTGATGATGATGAGACACCGAGTTACTTGGAGTCTCATCTGGATCCGAACTGTTTGCATATATTCATCATTACATACATTGCATGCATTTATGCATTCTACAAACAAAACATTTTGCATAATGATAATGTAAGAGCGTAGAAGTGTTGAAGTCGATCAAAGAAGAGCGATTTTGTAATGGACGATATGCCCGTCCACCGAAAATAATTTACAGCTATTCGACGATTGGATGATAACTGTTGAGTTTAATTAGTATTTCCATTTCAAAAGATAATTTAATATATCATAGATTTTTCAGTTCGATAATATATTTGTTATGATTAATTCAAGGTTAAAGACGGTTTCATTTACGCTTGTTAAACACTGATATCAACTCGCTTACGTTAGTTGTTTATTGACCATGCAAATTAAACTGTCACATTAAGAAAAACAGACACGTCTTGGCACTGGGGGGAATCAGTTTGCTTTGTTTACATCCTATAACCATTTCATAAGTGCTAATGTTTTGCATTAGTGCATGACTGTGTTATTTAAGTAAAGTACAAAAATGAGTCATGCAGGAAACACCACATACAGAACAAACACTCGCCCGAACAGCAACACAAGGAAACAGCAAATGTACATAAGTCGAAAAAACAACAAGAGATGCACAAAGACAAAACAAACATACAATAGGAGGAAGATGGAAGTACCGCCTTGGAACGGTCAGTGACAAAAGTCACTGGGGGGTTAAACCGGTTTATGGGCGTCCAACCTCACACTTATTCCATCCCCATCCTAAAAGACAAACAGTGTAAATAAACGTATCCCCTCTCCGACTAATCTAAGTATTAATTACAATTTGACTGGTCGTATTACAGTAGAATCTCTCTATAACGGCCACTACAATGTGTTAATTAGTTGGTATTCAGGGCAGGTGGCTGCTTAAAGCAAGGTGAACGTAAAACAGAACGCTTCAATAGAAGCGTTCTATTTTACTTTCACCTTGCTTTAAGCTGCCACCTGCCTTCAGCACAAAATACTTGATGTAATTTAGTGGCCGTTATCGAGAGGTTTTACTGTACTTACAAAATTCTTAAAATGTGAATGACGTGATGGCAGTTTCCTATATGCATCACATGTGTCGTTTCATTTATACAAGTGTCCGGCTGTCTGTCTTTCTTTGTTAATGCCATCTTGAGATAATGCAACGGTTGTTCAGCATCAAGTAAAGAAATTTTGAATACCAATCTATCAGCGTGTTCCTGAGGACGAGTCAAATGAAATATGAAACTACTTTCCTGACTTCCATTAGTCTTGATGCTTGCCTATACTAACATAAGGAGGTCAAGCGCTTTAGATGATGATATAAATCCAAATGTCTAATCATGATTAAAAATCTTTGAGAAATGATAATTGAATAATTGAAACGTTCCTGTATGGTACGGGTTGTAAGAGTAACATATCACGAATTAGACGATATCGGGAGTACCGCCTGTCTTTGAATGATCGTGCAAACAATGGGGTTATTGAATATATAATTTTCCCTGGATGTGCATGTGTTAACCCTTTCCTTTATATAAACGTGTTTTCACGCATCTGCAAACATAGTAGACCCAGATCAGAGGCTCTTATAGGAACCGTCTATTCAGGATCTGCTCTGTTACTAATTTAATTTGATAGAGTTGTTTCTTAGGTTTCTACAATGGCTACACTGTTCCACCTTCCATATTATAATAATAACTAATTTGTCCAGGGATATTCAGGTATTGGAATTTGATATAAATATAGAACAGGCAGAGGGTTAACTATATACAGATTAGTGAGAAAGTATTCTTGTGAATGTTGATGCTATGCGCCGTGTTATATTCGGTATTTATCACATCCTCAGTCATTGATGCTGAGGAACTTATTTAATTACCCATAACCTACCCGCTAGCACACTCTCTTACTTATAAAAACGAACATGGAAACCCCTGCGATGTCTGGTCTGGAACCTCCGGATAAGAGAAAATTACATCAGGATTCATTAATCATTGCATGCAAATACATATGTACAAGTCAGTGAGTCTTAGGGTTCCTGTTAAATGAGCTTAACCAAATACAGCTTAAATTCATCTCAATCAATCAATTTCAACTGAATGAAACGTGTTTCTGTCAAGTTGAGAAGTGTGACTTGAATGTTCGTTTTAGCTGGTACTTGAATTGATATCATTACCCAGAGATTTACCCAGGGAGTTCACCCATTGTCGTCTTGGAATTTACGATATGATACGCTTGATGAAACACAGACGAGATGCATTAGGTTAGTTTTATTGGCAGATGTTAGTTTTGTTGTTTTTAATGATGTGTTATGCAAAGAAAGTCAAATAAACAAGCTTTCATTGTTTTACAAGTGTCTGCTATAAATAATATATTTCTTCTTAAGTAGGGCGTCGTAAAAACAACTACGAATTAATTCTACAATGTCACAGTGGTAAGATGCCGTCGTTTTAAAGTATCGCATTGTCATGACATAACTAACTCTTTGCCAAGACATTCATGTCGTTGCCATGACATATGATCTCGTAGCAACTATTTACTATGGTAATCACGTTGCAACCACATATTAGTTAATGGTCACATCATGGCATATACTCAGTATTATCAAAAAGGCAGACATTTCAGGAAGCTTCCTCATTTTCTGAAACTAGAGATGAACAAACACATATTAGAGTAAACCTTAGCATTTTGACAGATTATTAACACATTGTCTTGTTACATATGCATATTTACTTTAGGCAACATCTTAAACGACGACATTACGTAAGCAACAGAGTATGTTTAATAAAATGACACCCGTACACAGTTCAGCTATACTGTTTCTGACATGAAATCATCCAATACCGTTAGAATTTAGAATACCGCTTAGGCCGGTGCTAGGGGCATGAATGTGTTTAATAATTGTTCATGAACAAACACGTAAACCTTGCAATTTTCCTTTTTTGTATTGCTGGGTCCATGCTTATAAAACTTTAAGTTGAGTCTGAGAACGTTCTCAAGCTATTGATTGGTCAGATTTGAGCCTTTGGCTCAAATCTGAGCAATCAAAAGCTTGAGAACTCAAATCTGACCAATCAAAAGCTTGAGAACGAAACTCAGACTCAACTAAAAGCTTTATAAGCATGGACCCAGATTTTGCTTTTGATGGATCTCCTACTTTCATAGTTCATGTACTTCACAGCAGTAGGTATTAAATGCGTGTGTGGTGGCCACAAAAATCGCCCCGTACTTCATTCTCTGTGTTGTTATATTTTCCAGTCCTTCGGGGTCATTAGTTTCGACGATAATAGTTATGAAAATTAAATACTGCTTAAGCCTGAGTAGTGTTGCATGTTTAACTAGAAAACTGCAGATGATCTTTTGTTGAATATGGCATTTTGATACATCAATGGCAGATTACTCTGGACATGGTAATCTCTGTCAACCCAAAACATATAGGTGTCTTCCTCTCATAAAACTAAGGATATGCCCGTAATATGAACCAAATACGTGAAGTACTGTTTGAGTTATCACGTCACGCCATTTAACGCAAGCTGTAAATGTAGTGGAATATAGAGTGATTTAAATGTCCTGCAATTACATTACCATCACAAAAACATTTGAATAAAACATTATGTAAGACTACTTTAATAGGACAGGTATTAAATCAGAAGCATCTGCTGTTATATATACATTATTGATTACGGGCAATCACCTGACAATCTGTGTGACTGTTGGCTGGGTTAGATGACTTTGGGAACATATATCTAATGTTGTGAGTAAAGAGAAAACACATCATAAGCAGGATTTGAGAAATTTCCACTTAAATGAGATGCAGTTCGCCAAGGCTGGCAGTCAGTTATGCGGGATTAGGATCAAGTGAATGTATATGTACATGAATTTTAGTTTAATACGTTCTGAAAGTGGGACATCCTTCGAAAGCAAATGTAGCAATGCGAAAAGAGAAGAGTGCAGACTCGGTTTTATTGAATATGTTCATGAGTAGTAATTAAAAGTGTAACACTACTCTGTAAAGTAAGAATGGGGTTAGGTTTTCAATAGAAAACAGTATCGAAACACAACGCGCTTGAAATGTGCTTTTCAACACATAGATCTCACGCAAAGAATACCAAATTTTTTGCAACGGTTCGATAATAACATGGTTTACTTCTTATAATCGAGATTCACTTGGGTGCATTTAATTTTCACTAATTGACGGATTGAACACAACAAATAATCGAATTGGATGTAGAAGCATGTTGTCTCAGTGACAGGTACATATGCATGCAAAAGTCGGTGTTGTTTCTATTGTATCAATACTTTTTGGTTTAAGGATTAAGCAAAATATACGCGGCAGACGTTTCTTTAAATACATAGTAATCGAAATGGTGTTCGCAAATTCTCAATATATGGCGTGTTTTCAGCACAGTATAGTATGACATTGATACACATACACATTAATACATGACAATTTGACGCTGAGTCTATATTTGTATCATAAGCATGGCTTCTATATGAAGTAATTGTTTTGTGTTGCTTATATGGAGTTCTGCTGATATGAATCAAACGTACTAAATTTGATATCAATTATTAAAGCATCAAGTTATATAACTTTCAGGATATAAACTATCCGAACCACCCTATATTGTCACCTCTTATCACAGTGTACATACGAGGTCATCTCCAAAACTGATGCTAAAAACTGTAATGTCAGTTAAACAATTCCCACCATTGGTCAGAGAGAGAGATGGAGAGAGAGAGAGAGAAAGAGAGAGAGAGACACACACACACAGACACACACACAGACACACACAGAGAGAGACATACAGACAGACAGAGACAGAGAGGACAGAGAGAGACAGAGACAGAGAGAGACAGAGACAGAGAGACAGAGAAACACAGAGATACAGAGACAGAGAGAGAGGCAGATATACACAGAGAGAGGGAGAGAGAGAGAGAGAGAGAGAGAGAGAGAGAGGTGCATCATTTGGACGTCCAAGGCAATAGGTAATCGATCAAGGTCACAACAGTCATGCCTGATAAAGAATAAACGATACAGAATGACCAAGACTATCACGAAAATCTGACACATCGGATAATAATTATTGTATATATTGATGCTAAGGATTTACCTATGTAACAATTTGAATGGAGAAACTTCTGATAGAACAAGAACTACCGTTAAACAGACATGCAGGGTTAACATACGTGTTTTGTGAGGGGAAATCCACTAGTGGTGTTCTTGTTCCAAAAGTTAAGGTGTACGAAAACAATTATGTTCAAAGCAATAAAAATGCGTAGTCAGATAAAGGATAATTTTAACCAGTGTTTCACGACACAACAGGGAATATAACCATGCATACGGAATGAAAACATTTGCATAATTGTGAATAATCATGCGCGTTTTAAGGTTCTAACAATGTGTTGCTCTATAGTTGCATGAGTTATAGATGAACATTCAGTTTATCCGAAAAAGTTTTTGCTATGTGATGATGCGTCATTTAGCACAGACATACAGAGGTCGGTTCAAGTGTAAAATACAGAAATAAGGAGGGGCAAATGTGTTCGATGTGTTCTATATTCATGTCATTATTTCAATACAGTGGTATTACATTGCATTTTATTTTTATCTATGACAATGCGTATATATGACTGACCAACACCAACGACGTTTTTAGATGCTACAATTATTTTTCTGAATAAAATGCTTTCTTAAAACGCAAATAACGAAATTAACTTTTGTTTACCTTTAAAACGATCTTTGCACAGCCACCTATGAAGATGCTCCAATACGTTTAACTCTTTTCACAATCTATGCGTTCTAATACATTTGCAAACAAAGGAGACCCAGATGTCTCCTGTGTGACCCTCCGCCCAAGGTCTGCTCTACATGCTTATAAAGTAATTTAAATGTGATACAGTTTCTGTCATGAACAAACGTGTCCGTGTTTAGATACCATTAAAAGAATTAATCTTATCAATAATTATGACATCCAATGTTTACACGGATATTCCTGCGGCAGATGGTTAAATCAATGTTCAGTACAATCTCGTAGTATCGAGTTTTTACTGTACGCTGTTTGTACTTCGCTTGCTATTTAAGTCAATATACCTACCTGTAAATAGTGAAGACCCAGATGAGAAGCTCCTGCAGGAGCTGTCTCATCAGGGTCTGCACTATTTACAAGTTGATTGTGCAACCAGTGCACTCCACAGCAGTGATTGCACAGAGAATACTTGTACACTGTGAAGATATATGTAATTATACAACAGGGCATGGGTAAAGAAGGAAAACTGTATTTTAAAATTCAGCAAGAGAAGGGTTAAATGCACATGCTATTTCTTTAACCCGTTTAATGCACGACGACGGGTCTGTGGTATTTAAACAGTTTTGAACTCGGCGTTTCATCAGGGTCCAAACTGTTTGACACTTTGTCTTTATAAACACAATTGAACAAGCGCTCGCTCTAAATATTGAAGCAGACGAAAATGTGACCAGCAGTCAACAGTGCATATATATGTATATTTATATATAGATCTAAACATTCCAAACATTAGTGGTTATTAAAACCATATGTAGAAAATAATAACAACACCGATTTAACTGTTTCACATAAAGTAATCATATCTAAATCATGAACCCTTTCCTTCATATAAACGCCTTTTCACGCATTTGCAAACATAGATGACCCAAACCGTCTAATCATCTGACCAGGATCTGCTCTGTTTGCTGATGGATTTTAATAGATATGTTTGGTTTCTAAAATGGCAACGATCTTCCACCATCCATATTTCGTTATGAATATTTTATCCATGAATGTTCAGTAAGTGTTGAAATTTGGACTAAATATAGAACAGGGAAATGATAAAAGAAGATTTGTCATAATAGTCTTCTAATGAAACTCAAACACCGCATATCACAATTTGTATAGACTTGCGAAACACATGTATAATTTAGAAGAATGTTCTTATATAGTAATATATACACAGCTGTACATGTTCGCTAGTGTCCTTTTCCACGGGTTTAACAAAACACGGGTAACATCAGGTGACTGAAATGGAAATACACGCATTACATGGAAACTTGGTAAATAAAATCGATCAATATTAACCCTTCGCTTGCTATTCACGTCAATATACCTACCTGTACATAGTGAAGACCCAGATGAGACAGCTCCTGCAGGAGCTGTCTCATCATGGTCTGCACTATTTACAAATTGATTGTGCAACCAGTGCACTCCACAGCAGTGATTGCACAGCGAAATACTTGTACACAGTGAAGATATATGTAATTATACAACAGGACATGGGTAAAGAAGGAGACATGTATTTTAAAATTCAGCAAGCGAAGGGTTAAAAGTCAATGAATAATGCAGGAGTCGTCTACTCTGGGTATAACCTCTTTGCAAAGACACACACTATATCTCTACCAGGTAAAGAGTTGATGCAGTTGATAACGTAATGCAGGACGGAAGAAACGCAGAAAGCTCTCACTAGTGTCTTCTGCATACTTTCGTCTTAACCAACTGCTTTTTAACATACTAATATACCAATATAAGGGTCGCTATAGAGAGGTTCTACTATACATTGAATATAGTTGGTGTCGCGTTGCAACGTTTCGCACGCAGAATAAATAACCATTAACCCGTCTCAAGATGTTGAGAAACATGTCCGAATGTTAAACAGCTTGGGGTCCTTATGAGACTGAACTCGGTCTAGATCAAGCAGGCCAAACACTTACCGATCAAGTCGGCTTTGAACTTTAAGCCCTCTATCACTGGACTATTCCAAGTTCAACCAGGTCGAACTTACCGAAAACATACATAGACTTTTTAAAAGGAAATAGTAACATGACAAACAATGCAGATCTTAATGAGAGGGTTCCTCTCATCTGGGCCTACAATGTTTACACATGCCGTTAGTGACTCGTTTCCAGAAATAAAAGAGTTAGAAAATAAAAATAAACAGCGTGCGTTGTGTTTGTGAGACCCATGTATCACTATTTGTTGTGATGAATATTCATACATTCAACAGTAGGTAGTGCGGTAAATTCTCTCTCTATCGGATAGTTATGAAGCAGACATTATGTGATTGTTTTTATTCAGGTGGCTGCTTAATGCAGGGTGACAGACACGCAGAAATCTGCTTTGGGAGCTTTCTGCTTCGCGTTCACCCTACATTAAGCTATCACATTAATACCGAGTTGAAAGTTCGGTTTAGAGAGGTTTTACTGTAACGTGTTCGTGTGAAGCTGATACCAAGTACAATATGTTTTCCTTGCCGGGTTAAATATGTCAAACCATCACTTATATTTTATTGCATATTGATCTAGATGTAAACATACTGCGAAATAATATCTCAGAAGTATACATTCCCTTGACATCAGGGAAATTCAATAGGGACGAATAAGTGATTTACACGTAGATTAAAAGTTGATGTATTTTCACACCAAACATAGAATTTGTATGAATATGTCAATGCATTTTGTGATAGTGATGTTTGGCTCATTATATTTCTGTTCAACACAGCACAAACTAATGCATGTCTAAAACGCCTCAAGATTTAGCCTTCCTATCAAAACAAAACCTTTAAGGATGAATCAAGTAGACTGAGATGTCTCATCCTCCCCAAGACACATACGAGTTCACGCATATACGCACGCGAACATACGAACACACATGCACGTACTGTCATACACACGATCGTGGTTGCTTGGCAAAATTCCCTTGAAGGTAACGTACTGAAAACAAGTGTCCTGGTGATAATGTACAATTGAGGAAATTATTACATGAAGCACTGAGTACACGTCATAACTTGGGAGATAATTTAAGTGCTAACATATTCGAAATGTCTGGAAGCAATACTGGTAATGTTTATCAAACGAAGTGCAAATACGTATTTGAAGAAACACAGCCTTAACTTATTTATGCCTATACGGGTCTTATGGCTACCTAGTGTGACTGGACGATGCATATGACTATGTTATACCAGGGACGAATTGCAAGACGTGTTTGGTGTTCGTAAACAGGAGTATTTTGTGTAATTAGTACAGAAACATCCTCTAAACCAGACGTTAAATTTAGTATAAATATCGGTTTTGGAGACAGGTGGCAGCTTAATGCAGGGTGAAAGGCATGCCTCTAGGAGCTTTCTGTCTGACTTTCACCCTGCATTAAGCAGCCATCTGCCTAAACGTATCTAAATTTTTCTGTACTAGAGATCCGATTTAGAAGGGTTATTCTGTATTTGAATTCTTCAGGTCTAAAGGAGACATATATGTTTCATTTTTTTACTAGTATATTCCTTCAGATTATCTAATGTGGTATACCTAATGTAGAGAAACAGAGAACGGTGCGTACACAAATACTAAAATCGTCATTTCTCCACCAAACCCAATGTTGTGACAACTCTTAAGAATCGTCCGAAACCCAATGTTGTGACCACAACATAGGGTTTAGTGGAAAAATAAATTATTCTTGAAATATAGCTTAAAGCCTCTCTATTTCATGCCACCTGTGATAAGGACCACAATGGAAATAAGAGCATGCTCTTTATTGTGTTATCCTTGGTATAGAAAACATGCCATGTTTTTCACTATGCATCATTTTACGAATTATTATTTATTATGATGTGATACATGTTTGTGAACCATATTATGTTTTCTGTTTGCCGAAATAAATCTATCTATCTATATTTTAATTTATGTACATGTTTTGTATCGTATCTGCCTCTGCCTAATGGGACAATCAGGACAATAACATTGTCCTTGAGAAGTGTGAATTATTTCCCATTTTACGTTTTTTCATCAATACAAGTGAACTTTTATTTATTATTGAATTGTGATATAGCTCGAGTTAAAAATGTGGTTTCTTCCAAGATTTGTAATACAGAATTTCTAAAATTCACCATTGCACATACAACAGCTTGATGAGCGTCGCAAGTACTGCTGAAACTCCTACAAGAACTTTCGATCTGCATAAGACCTTTCGCTGCCAATGCCAGATCTGTGATTACCTATGCAAACAGTTTGGATCCAGATGAGACGCCGAGTAACTCGGCGTCTCATCAGGATTCAAACTGTTTGTTACTGTTACTAAGTTTTTGAAACAAAAATGAAGAAAATCAAAAGAATGAAAATGTGTAGCAGACGACAAAGTTAGCAAACAACAGAGTTTGGCAGCGAAGGGGTTAAACTGTCACATGGAGAATGTTTCGAAGTTAGAAATAGCTTGGTTATCTCGATGTAATGTGTATGGTCCTTTAACCTTCTGCACTCTGAGCAATTGTCGTCTGCACACTTTATCGTCTGCTTCAATTATAAAAATACACCTTTCTTCCATATATTTTTAAAAAATGTTTGGGTGACAAACAGTTTGGATCCTGATGAGACACCGAGTTACTCGGCGTCTCATCTGGATCCAAACTGTTTGCAAAGGTTACCATAAAGTCGCCGGTAGAGTGATAATGGTTAAAGTTATTGAGCTTCCACTGCAGTTAAAACTCGTTATTTTGGACGCCATGAAACACAATGTAATTAGATTTGGAAATTATACATTACAGCAAACGTTTAAGATGCTACAAATATTCACAAGCAGTAGACATATTATATTAGTCTCGATTTTTGCTTCAAGTCTTTAAGTCAAACTCTTTAGAATACACATAATTATGTTTACTTTCAGCTGACTGTTGACGTTTCCTTCGTTTATATATTTATGTATCTTAAGGTATTTAATTATGATGAAATTAAACATTTAGAAATCAGTATGAAGACATGATTAGTAGCTTCAAATTTAACACTTTCCCTCATGCAAGCGTCTGTTAATGCTTTTGTAGACGATGTAGGCTCAGAACAGACGGTTTCCGTAGGAGCCGTCTGATCAAGGTATGCTCTCTTTGCTTATAAAATTATAATAGATCTACTGTTTCTACCAATACAATCTTCCTGTGTACATATGTCAGTAATTTATCATAAATATGAATGATGTCCCTACTTCAAAAGGGAAAGGGTTAAATTAGATATATCCTGTCTATAAAAATGTTTATCTTTCGTATTGTGTGAGCGGAAAGGATATTATTGACCACTTCTGAACCATTCGTCCTAATCGTGCTAAAAGATTATGTCTGCCAAAACTATAGTGCGGTACATTTTTGTCTCACTGCTGATTCGTAGAAATGTTTGAGAAATTGTCGACCGAGTGTCAAACAGCGTGGATCCTGATGAGACGCCGAGTTATTCCACGTCTCATCTGGGTCCACGAAGTTTGAAAATGGGAATCAGCTCGCGGTTAGCATTATAGGGGTTAATTGAACCCTTTCCCCGCAATCTATGACCGGACTCGCATCGGCAAACAAACTAATCCAAATGAGAGTGACCCAATGCCTTATCAGGATCCAAACTGCCTGACTCTTGCTCAGTAATATTTCTCAAAACATGATTGAATCGCATGTCGTCATATATTAACCCTTCTCTTGCTGAATTTTAAAATACATTTCTCCTTCTTTACTCTTGCCCTGTTGTATAATTACATATATATTCACTGTGTACAATGTACAAGTATTTCGCTGTGCAATCACTGCTGTGGTGTGCACTGGTTGCACAATCAACTTGTAAATAGTGCAGACCCTGATGAGACAGCTCCTGCAGGAGCTGTCTCATCTGGGTCTTCACTATTTACAGGTAGGTATATTGACGTGAATAGCAAGCGAAGGGTTAACCGATCCAGATTTGAGCAAACAGTCACTTTTAACCGCGATGTGAGTGTTAATCTTCAGCGTACTGGGCGACTTTTTCAAAAGTATCTGCAAAATAACCTGTCTTAAGAGGACATTCAATCATCAAACAAAGAAGTGTGAAACAGATGGTTGCTTAATGCAGGACAACAGAAATGCAGAAACCTCCTTTAGGAATTTTCTGTACTATTGTTGACCAAAATTAAGCCATTAGCTTCTTTTTGACGACCACTTAAAACAGGTTTTACTGTATAACACACAACATAATAATTAGAAACCATAGTTTATCCGGATTGGTTCTTTACTTTCGATAGAACATTACGATGGAATCTGTTTTAGGCTACCAGTTATTTATTGACCGAAGGAGTCGTTAATATAGGTGGTTGCTTAATGCAGGGCAAAGGTAATACGGAAAGCGCATACAGGAGATTTATGCATTACTTTTGACCTGCATTAACTTATTCCTTCCTAGACTATTTTAGACCCAACCCTTTCAATAAATCTACCGAAAAAGCATTTACTAGAGAACAGGAACGTTTTAGAATTGTAAAGTTTTGGAACCATTGTGATATGTCCTATGAGTCAAATACTCTATTTATCACACGTGGATTTAAAGAAAGACATTTACATATAGAATATATTAAAATGAATCAGTAGGAGGGAATATGTAAAGCTACCGCATGCCTTACAGACTCATAATTGGACCAGGTTTTGATGGCCGCTGAAGATATATTCTACTTTATTAGATAGTACAACTATGATTGTAGTTACGGAAGTACAAAGATACCTGAAGTGGATGTTTCCGCGATTAGTATTTCCTGCAATCAAGTCGGTATTCGTCCCATGTTTTGCTTTGAAGTATTTTCCAGACGTTAGTTTGCTTAAATGACAGATGTGTACACTTATACAAATGATATCGAATGCCTCTGCAAACTGTTTGAATCCAAATGAAATCCCGGACAACTCAGAGAGTGTCAATAATCAACTCAATATAGTACTCGGTGTTTTAAATGAAATTTGAAAATCATGATTATTTAGCGTCAAATTACTGCACTGATATAGACGACTTCTTTATAGCCACTGGCGACATTGTCGGCAAATGGCATGTACGCTTGTGTAACTATAAATACAGAAAGCAGTTTATATATAAAAATCGAAAGAGCTTCACAAAAGTGTTTACTAAAGTATTCATATAACATTCAGTTGATTAACTTATGGCAGCCTTTACAAAACATTTCTTAATGAGAGACTGGGTAAATCGACGTATCATAAGAATCCAAATGGTTTGGCATTCCCAACGTCGTTTACGAAATACTATTTTGTATTTTTTCGAGGAATAAACATAGCTAGCACACACCAAACTAATTTAATATAGAATAGGCGAATATGTTGAAAAGTGTATTCCTGCATGACATGACCTTTATCGACCCCACATAGAATCATTTCAGATATCGAAATCGCTAATATTTCTCCTATACCATATATAACACTAACAGATGGCAGCCGTTGCAAACGTTTATGATCATAAAGCAGTATAAGAATCTGCATTTGGCTTGTTCATATAACAAAAGTAAAAAACAACAAACATTTGTTTTTGTGAAGTACACACACTGTACTCCTATCACATTACACAAGGAAATAAACAAGACCAAGACATAATACATGGACGACGTGGAAAGATTTATAGTAATACATATAAGGCACAGTAAATCTCGGAAGTAAAATGTTATGGATACATTTTATGTGTATTGCCATCAAAGCCTTTCCTTCCATAGCCATCAATACTTATTAATTACATGTCAATAAAAACATATTCGGAAATAAGTTTGCGACATATAATGTGTTTTAAAACAAGAACATACGGTCATTGCACCAGCACATTAGTATAGCGATACTGTGCATGTGTACCTATCACCACAGAAAAAGGAATGATGGATGAACTGCTATCGTTTTACTTGCATTAACCCGTCCAGAATAGAGCATCATCCTATGAGAAATATTACCCCCTCCTTCTTCTCAATCACTGTCTAAGGAGAATATTAGACAGCCATACAATAATTGTGTCTGCTGTGCAATACTCATAAACACGTTCGAGGTAAGTGCTGATTACATTTGAATAAATAGCAATTATCCGTCTCCATTCGCGTAATTTGACAAGATGGTATTGAAACATGTGACATTTATTTAGTTCCAGATTTGCAGAAGAGTGTAATTGATAACGTCTGATAAGTTACCAAACGTGTTTGTTCCGAAAGCTGTTAGCTGGATATGTGCCTACAATGACATAACATTTAGTTACTAGGAAACCGCGTATGTGTCAATCGCAAGAACAAGTGTCTGCTTGATTTATCAAAGAGCCAGTGTTCTGTATGTATTTCGTAAACGACACACTGTACTCCTATCACATTACACAAGGAAATAAACAAGACCAAGACATAATACATGGACGACGTGGAAAGATTTATAGTAATACATATAAGGCACAGTAAATCTCGGAAGTAAAATGTTATGGATACATTTTATGTGTATTGCCATCAAAGCCTTTCCTTCCATAGCCATCAATACTTATTAATTACATGTCAATAAAAACATATTCGGAAATAAGTTTGTCTGTGTGTTAAACTAATGTTTCCCTGGACCGTGAATGCATGAACGACGCCACAATGATCGACTTAACATATTGAAACATGCTCTATATACATGACCGTACTAATTGTTGTAGAATTATTATTGAATTATATCGTTATGTCAATACCAGAGCTAAAACAATTGCGTAAATTAAAACATTTTCAAGAATAACTTCTTTATTTCCCTACCAAACCCTATGTTGTGACCACTCATTAGAATCGTATCTTCGAAACGATTCTAAAGACTGGTCCCAGTGTAGGGTTTGGTTGAGAATTGACGATGTTATTACTTGAGTACCCACGTTTATCTGTTACTCTGTATACCCATACAATGGTTATTGTCTGATATATTGTAAAGTAAAAATTACATCGCTGTTACTGTCACAGCCATTTTGGATCAAAAGTGTAATATATGTTACGGCTCAGACGGTAAATATTATCTACAAATATCTATAACAGCAGTTTCTTTAGCATCACTCGTTTAGTAATTGCTTTATCATTTTTGAAGTTCTTGCTCGAACGAAAAAAACACATGAATGATCATCTGTAAATTTCAAACTACGTTTAAAATCAATTGATGCTATTTTACGCACGCAATCGAACTCAATACCAAATAAGAATTTATACATTACAGTGTGCCCTCCGTTGGTAAAACATAAAAACTCATAATGTAAATCAGTGCTACAAAGAAAGGAGCGTACCCACATACTGAATTCGCAGTACGATTCTAAAGAGTGGTCGCAGTATAGGGCTTGGTGCAGAAATAAAAGAGCTTTTCTTGAAAATGTTTTAACTTACGCATCTTATCTGGAGCTCTGTAAATTGGTGTAAACAGCTCGATATGTAGAAATGAGCATGGAATTTCTAGGTACAGGTTCTGTATTTAGAATTACCCTCTAATGCGACCACTTAATGAATAAACATGTGTGTTGTTATTAGCAGGTGGTTGCTTAATGCAGGACACACGTAATGCAGAAAGCTCATCTAGGAGCTTTCTGCATTACTTTTGTCCTGCATTAACCTACCACCTGCATCTATCACCCAGAACTATACCTCATTTAGGTGGTCGCATTAGAGGGGTTTACTGTGGTAGGAATTCCTGTAATCAAACGAAGTACATGCCACATAGTCTATTACGAATGAAGTCGGCTTCTCTGCTTAGATTATGTACTCTAACAATTAAGAAATGAATGACGTGCTTCCGATGTTCATGGAGTTATGCAACGCATAGCTTTACGAGCAAAGTTAGTGAAGCCCGAAGGGCTTCACGTGAATCTTTGCTCGTAAAGCTATGCGTTGCATAACTCATGAACACCGGGAGCACGTCATTCATTTCTTATATTTATATTCCATTGTATTTCTTATATCTAAGAAATGAATGACGTGCTTCCGGTGTTCATGAGGTTATGCAACTTTCTTTTTAGAATAAGGTTATATAAGGACGTTGCAGGGCGAATGTAAATATGTTAGAATGAATCTGCTCTGTTCAAATGAGCTAATATCGTTGAGCGCATTTGTATAATTTCATTTGATAAATCAGTAGTTTGCTTGGAAATAAAACTTATGATATGTCCTATAGCATTTGTCAACTCTAAATTGATATCATTTTGCTTGCCTCACTACCCAACAGCAGTGGTGATTGCTGCAGTTAATGTTACCCTTTCAACCTATGATATGCATGAAAACAGTGTAGATCCAGATCAAAAGACTTCTAGGGGAACCATCTGGTCCGGGTCTGAATTGTTTGTTATTCAGAATCTTCTAGCAAATTTATGACTTTAATACTTCGGGAGTGAACTGTATAGTTAAACAGTAATGGACTATTCCACTTTGATAATTCAGGGTTGAAAGGGTTAATAAGAGTGTATCACAATCTCATGATGATGGTCAGAAATTATAGTGGTGTGATCGGCATGGTAAACCGATAGTTATGGCTCGTACGAAAGCTCGGTAGGGAAAAACGTATGGCGAAATTGCACTCATTGCAAAGTCAATGAGGTGGTTTTAATGGATAGTTTATGCGTTTGGAAAGGAAGTGTGGTGTTCAGTGAATGTCTGCTGTTCTATTGTTTATGCTTTAAACCCTTACAATGCGCGCAACGATTCGATGCGGGAAATGTCATTGGCAAACAATGTAGACCAAGATGAGAAGGCCACTAGAGGAACCCTCTCATCAGAGCCTGTACTGTTTGTCTGTTACACTTTTCTGTAAAAAATCCCTAACTTTTCACAATAAGCTTGACCTGTTTGAATTTTGGAATAGTCTATTTGAGAAGTCAGCGTTGGAAGGGTTAAGTGCATACATCATATACGTTTATACAGACACTAAGTGTACGCAGTTGTAAAACTAATTTCAAGTTGTGTCTAGGTTGTAATATGATACCTTGATAGATAGGTGGTAATTTTTATTCACTGTCAGATTGTATCATTAGGGGATTGAATATATAGACAAGAAATACGAAACTGAATATACCGACAGTGAATTTTTCACATAATCTGCCGTGTGGTAATGCCGAAACAGAGTGCCGTAAATCGCACTAGATGATTTTGTATGCAAATGAGCAGTTCGACCCCGGCTGTACTACGCTGTAAACAATAGCCGAAGCAGATGTCAAATATAGTCTGGTTCACTTCCTATGTCACTTTGTAAGGGTTATGTGATAGACAGAATCTTACATTCGTGCTCATTACAAATTGTTTTCATGAAACTCGTTCATTTACTATAATGAAAATTATAATCGCTTAAGCTCGTGTCATATCATTATAGTAAACTCGTTTCATTAAAACAATTTCTAATGAACACTCATGAAATATACTCTATATATGGATATGAAGTACGAACATACATGTATGATCTGAATTATACTTCTACAAATGAAGTTGACACATATTACGTTTAATGCTTTCTTCAAATATAACCTCGAAGCTACGAATGATGCTTATTCGTACCAGCTTATTATGTTGGTGGTCATGCAATGTTGTGGTGGTCATGTATGTATCACTGAACGAATCAGACATCGTATGAAGGATTATATGTTAAACATTTGTGAGATCGGCAAGGTTTCATGCATAAACTCAGCTGTCCTAATCTTAAAAGTTTGCAATATTCAATATACAAATGCTAATTAACTACAAATATAGTTTGTTCTGTACTCAGTGTATACGTTCGGGGTCAATTATTTTTGTAATTCAGATTACAGTGCTCCCTCTCTACAATGACACCCTTTGGGATACGAAGATTGTATGTGTTGTTCAGAGGAAGTTGTTATAGGGAGGGAAAATCAAACATAATTAGCTTGTTTGCAGATTTGCAAGGTGTATTTCGAGAACTAAAACCGTTATGCCTCTATCAAACCCTATGTTGTGACCACTCTTTAGAATCGTCACAAAGTGACGATTCTAAAGAGTGGTCACAACATAGGGTTTGATAGAGGCATAAAGAAAATACGATGAAAAAACCTTGTTTCTGGAGCTTTGTTGTTTCGGAAACAGTGACATGCGTTGTTGTAAGGAGGGAATCGTTATTGAGAGGGCCGTTGTAGGGAGGGAGCACTGTATATACCCATGTGTCTACCGTATAAGTATAAACGGGACACAGACTATTGGCGCAAGCTAAAATATTACGTTCTCGTTTCCTGGCTTGGAACAAGACTGCAAAAACAAATGACAGAGCACAAACACCAGAAAATGACCAGCGGCAAATATATATAACTTATGAAAAACAATTAAACACTATCCAACATACCGGATACAATCAAATATACCGGATACAATTCTTAACATACCGGTAATTGGAATTCCATTTTGAAGTTGCAAAACCTAAAAAACGTCACGGAATATTAGTGTTACGCATATCGTCTAACGCTTTCATTGAAATACATATTGCACATTTGAAAATATGTAAATACATCCACTATAATTGAATAATCATTTTTAATTCACCGTTAATAATAAACAGTAAATTGAACATTTTCTAACAAAAAACCAGGGTTCGTGATATTTCTATATACATTGTATTTATATGTGGCAGTAAAAGGCGTGAATAAGCAAGTTTTCGATATAGGAGAATAATCTGAATGTTTCGAGGTTCTGCAGAACAGCATACATATGTGTAAACCATATCGCTAATAACGATACATATTGTACAGAAGTTAAGTGACTTTTAGATACAAAAACAACTGCCTTGGTTATTGAAATAAATGGTTGACAGGTTCACAGTAACGATCATCTGTAGTTGACAACATAGTGCAGTAGATGATTAACCCTTCACGACATAAATACGCCTTTCTACGCCTTTGCAAACAGAATAACCCAGACCAGACGGCTCCTGTAAGGGTCGTCTGATCAGTGTGTGCTCTGTTTGCTTATTGAAATATTTTATATATAATTAAACGGTTTTCTGCTATGACAAATATTTCCCATGTTCATGTGCCGTTATTAAAATAATATAATCAATATTCATGACGCCATTATTTCTTACATACATAGTTATGGAGTAAAAGGTTAAAGAAATGTAAGATAAACAGACATAAATCCTAATGCTGCTGACAAATATAAGAAGTATTTTAACCCTTTCAATGCCGAACTTGATGTATATATGACGTTTTCGTCTGTTTCAAGTTTCAGAGTGGGTTGTTGTTCAATTTCCTTATACAACAAGAAACAAAGTGTACAAAACAGTTTGGATCCTGATATAACACACTTTCAACATAGGTTCTAGAAACGCAGATAGCGTGTCCAATACACACCACAAAGAACACCCCCTTAACACAGTACCTCATATGCGAAAAGGAGCATTTACTAGCAAAAAGGAAACATTTAGAATGTAGTTTTGAAACCATTGCGATAAATAGAACATTTGCACAATTAGAACAATTGCTCTATTTATCACAATGGTTTCCAATAGTGACTTTTACAGAAGCGTCAATGTGAGGGAATGGGTTAACCGGGATAGTTCATTAGTAAAGTACGAGTGAATATTTCGGATGCATGCGTGCGTGCTTTATAGAAAAAACGATATTCTGTATCTCATAGATAAAATGTAACCTGTATAGTCACTCATTGATCAGCTTCTACAAATTTAATAGTTTTTGAGAACACTCCTGTGAAATCTGTAGAAAAACATAAACACCTTGGCGTTACTTTTAATGCAAATGGTAATTGGAATAATCATATCGATAATAGTTTGCAATCAGCATCCAAAACTATAGTTATTATGAACAAAAAGAGGTTCACATTAAATAGAAAAAGCTTTAAATCAAATCTGTGTATCATATGTCAGACCTATACTGGAGTATGCCGCTATTGTTTGGGACTGCATGCTGTGAGAATTGCTCTGATGCCGTAGAAACACTTCAAAACGAGGCAGCGCGTATAATAACCGGTCTCACTAGATCAGTAGCATTAGAAACCTTGTATCGCGAATATGGATGGGAATCTTTATCTGGTAGGCGTAAAAATCAGAGATTGTAGGAGAAAAAACTCGTTTTATCCAGTCACCAGGCTTCTCTAGTGACATAATAAAGGGGGTACAGATAAACTTAGGTTTATTAGGTTACTTCCGGTAGTAGAAGGTTTATTAGGTTAGTAGAAAGGCGTAATGATTCTATAACCATGAAACTATTTTAATTTTCTGTAAATATGCATAAAAATCATGTTGACGAAATAGATCTAACAGAAAATTCACCAAAAAAATTATTCAAATGAGAAAAAATAAAAATAATTGGCTATAGCTGGATTCGAACCCGTGCCTGATCATACAAAAACCAATTCTAATCACTCTAAAGACGTCGTCCTTACCGATTACGCCACTGAGGCCACATAGAACGTGACGTTGATTTATCAGTTTTATTAATTTAATCCACCGCTAGCGAAACGGGTTTTTGATAAAATCAAGCCAGAAAGCAAAGATTGACAGATAAATAGTAAATGTTTTCTTTTCACTCTCGTGATAATTTGATTGATAAACTGTTACAGGGGCGGTGATAGTCATGCATAGCCCGTTCAGTTCCATCGATTTATGAGTGACGCTATGTCTATCTAAAAATAGAAACCGAGACTACGGAACTCGAATTTGACCAGGGAATATAACCGTATTTTTTTAAAATAACTTATCGACCCTCGGTTCAAATCATCTTATTTTTCAAATTCAACCACGTTTTCCCCTCTTGTAATGCAAGTATCGAAACTATTTTCCTCTGCGGTAGCTCATTAGATCTATTTACATCCGTTGATCGAAAACCCGCATTTTCAGTGTAAATTATTTCAAGAGTGTTATATGTTAAATATGAATCTATGAAAAAAGATATTTAACTAAATTGACTGGATAAATCGAATAATAGGTTAGTGCCGTAGATGGGACGCTTTTATCCGACTCGGAGAGAAAACAGTTGAGGCTCGCCTCGCCTCAACGTTTTCTCCCCTCGTCGGATAAAGGCGTCCCATCTACGGCGCTAACCTATTATTCTCTATATATTTTGAGAAACAGACATGACTATATATTGCCCCCATTTCGGACATCCATCTAAAAAATCGTGTGTTCCGTCCTCAATACTTCTCTGGAAAAACTGTAACCATGATCTAAGGAATTCCAGAATCAGAGAATAGCATTCTTTTATAAGACACGTAATTACCATCCACTAAATGTACACGTCTTTATTTGGAAAAGCGATTATTCTAATGAGGATAATAAAACTATATTTGCTGCTGTATAGCAAGCACGAAGCTTTTCTTCTCATAGTAACGTCGTTAATATTTGACTACTGATACCATCTAAGATTAACCAATATATTACATGTTAGAAAATGATTAATGATTGCCCTTACATTTGCTTTCACCGTGCTCTGATCACAAAACGCAATCTCTCTCTCTCTTTCTCCCTCCCTCTCTCTCTCTCTTGTTTGTTTATATTAGACATTATTTGTACACTACCGCCGTTAAATGTGAATTAAAAGTTTTGTAGTGGGAGGGCCGTTTCTTATGTTGTCAGAACTTGTGGCAGACCCCATTCCAAACATTATATGGAATAAAATATGTTTAAATTATAAACTATCAGTTTCAACAATAGTATTCATCGTTTTTAGGGCATTGAATAACGGCATTGGACACCTTTCACTATGTTTGATACGGACGAGATTATTCATAACTAGTATATGCCACTATACTTCATGTTTAATATCTGCTGCAAACAAATCATTCTGAGTATATAGTCTGTGAAATATTGTAGGCTTAAATACTTTCCAGACTAGACTTTTGGTTGATTGGCAGCTGTTTACACTTATCGTGATTCACATTGAAAAGATAAATTAGCTGCACTAAGACAACTTACACGTTATTAACCCTTCGCTTGCTGAATTTTAAAATACATTTCTCCTTCTTTACCCGTGTCCTGTTGTATAATTACACATATCTTCACTGTGTACAAGTATTTCGCTGTGCAATCACTGCTGTGGAGTGCACTGGTTGCACAATCAACATGTAAATAGTGCAGACCCTGATGAGACAGCTCCTTCAGGAGCTGTCTCATCTGGGTCTTCATTATTTACAGGTAGGTATAATGACGTGAATAGCAAGCGAAGGGTTAACCATTACAACGCTGAATTCTCAAATGGATTCTTCCAAAATTCAGACAGGTCAAGCGTGAATATTGTAGGTATTTTTAATGAACAATGTAACATTCCAAACAGTGCAGACCCTGATGACTCTCATCTGAGTCTACACTGTTTGCAAGGGACACTAGTGACTCGTGTCCCGCATTGTAAGGGTTAAAGGCGGCGAGTGCTCGTATATAATTGGTTCTGTTGTTTTAATGAACGGAAAAAATTGCTGGTACAATGAAAAAGTATAGTGTAAGAACTGATAAACGTTCCCGTATAATTATAACGTTCAATTATAAGTATGAGCGATTGCGTAAATGGCATTTGTTGTAGCTTCATGCCGTGTTTATTAGACATTATTATATTTACGATTTGTCCAGAAGTCTGAAATCAAATGCCTGTCAAGTTTGTTTTCAATAGGCTGCGTGGCACCTTGTATGAATCGAGACGAAGTATACCCACTATGCTAATGTAGGTAGAATAAACTAATGTTTGTTAATGAGTTTTAACTCGTATCATACTACCGCGACCTGACTCGCATTTGCAAACAGCTTGGATCCAGATGGCTTCTCATCAGGATCTAAGATGTTTGATATTCGGTAAGGAGTTTCTTTAACCCTTTCGCTGCCAATGCCGAATCTGTGATTACCTATGTAAACAGTTTGGATCCAGTTGAGACGCCGAGTAACTCGGCGTCTCATCAGGATCCAAACTGTTTGTTACTGTTACTATGTTTTTGAAACAAAAATGAAGAAAATCAAAAGAATGAAAATTTGTAGCAGACGACAGAGTTAGCAGACGGCAGAGTTTGGCAGCGAAATGGTTAACGCTGGTACGATTAAAAGTAAAAAACCAGTGTAACAGACCAGTGTGTAGTCAGGTGTATATTCTAAGCATGATAAGGGTTAAGCAATCCCGTATAATTACCCGAACTCTGGTAGTCTCGCCCTTCAAGTTTGGAGTCATTGCTACTACTAGAAATGTGCATGAACGGAATGTATTTCTATGTAGATATCTCAGGTCGTGAAGTCTTAATGCAATTTAAAATACAGTAAAAAAAACTCTAAACCGGAATACTTAACTGTGCTAATAACTTGTCCAAAAACATTATATCAATGTTTAGACAATTAATCTTAACAAGCTATAGATCTATGCCCTACATATCATTTTCTAATTCTTACTAAAACTTGCAATTCATTCTTTACCGCTAAATCTTGCAACTGAATGATCTAATATCAAAACCGTCAAAACGACGAAACTTATGCCACTGAATGCATAAATGCATGATCATATTTCCACTGTCTTCTGGCATGCGATATTTAAGTGTTTATAATGGTTCGATGTGTTCTGTTCGAACGTTCGAATTGAAATGACCTGCTTTGTGTGCATAGTACCAGTGCTAGTCCGGCAGCGCATATTTAACTGACTTAAGCCTTTGTTTGTTATTTATAGATTTCAGCACTGACATTTTAAAATGGAATAGCCCATCAGGTTTTAAAGTGATAGTCTCTACCTGCAATGTGTTTAGAAAATGCCTAAGACATGCATAAATCATTTGTTTATATGCTGAAAAGAAGTATATCACAAGAAAACCTGTCGAATAAACGCAGAAATCTAACTTTCAGGTGTTTGATATCGAAGACGCGGTGTATTCGGCAATTTATTAGTATTTATTCGGCTCGCGGTTTAGTGTCGTTAACTGTTCGACCAAGACTGATGATAATTTTGTTATAGAAAAAATATAGGTATCGATGTAAACGGAGCGGTATCGATGTAAACGGAGCATGTTTCATATAATTTCAAATTGACAATCCTCAGAATATTGATTGAACAAAACAAATACCAAGTTTTATGATATCATCGAAAATATGCGCTCATTGTAGGGATTTTCTCTTAACTAAAGAGGCCACTAACATGAAAGGCTTGAGGGTTTTAATGGCCAACGATGCAGAAAATGCTCAGAGGGCTCCTCTAAGGGTCGTCTGATATGGATCTACACTGTTTGGAGATGCCAGTGCATGCGTTTCCTGCATTCAAATTTTTATATCAATCGTACTTTTCAGATCAGTTAAAAGATAAACATCATTTCAACCTTTACTCCATAAATATGCATGCACAAAATGAATATAAATTAGATTTGTTTTTATAATGACACATTGGCAGAGGAATGTTTTGCCACTGTAGAAAATGTATAATTATTTCATAAGGAAACAGACGGATGATAAGAACGCTCCAATAGGAGTCGTCTGGTCTATATCTACCCTGTTTGCAAATGCGTAGATAGAGGATCTTACATGAGTGTTCTTGATTATTGGATTTATTAAATGAGTCTTTTTAAAACGATAAAAAACGAGCTTTAGCGAGTTTTTTTTATCGTTTTAAAAAGACGAATTTAATAAATCCAATAATCATGAACACGAATGCAAGATCCTATTTATAACATAACACACACAAATGTTATTTGCAGCCAATATTTCAGCAGTAACGTGGATTGTTATAAATTCTCCTTACATATAGAAATGATGAATGAAAGGTGTTATTAGGTTCGCTAGGTAACTGGGACAAAGTAGGTCCAAATTTTCCAACTTTATTTTTTACTTACTGTCATATCAACCAGGATCTAATTCAGACCTCTCTGGTATTCAATTTAACTGTGATAGTTTATGATACAAAAACATACAGAAACACGTCAAAATAATTTTTGAGTTACAGTTTCGACATACATAGTTACAAACACGTCACATTATGACGTCATTGTACACAACATGTGTCTATGTAAAGCGCGCCATTTACATGAAGACCTACATACCTGTAGTCGCCAACACGTCCGACACTCACTGTTAATGGGATTCGAAATGCGCCTTCGTTTTGGTATATTAAGCCCTTCATTAGTGTTGTATGTATACACATGGACATGGACATTTCCACCGAGAAAAAAAATCTCGATTCAAGTTCAGTGAAAATGTTTGAAATGGACAAAAGATTCAGTACGAACTGCTGCATAAAATGTGTTGGAACAGGAGGAAGATTTTCGCGATCAGCTGAGTTAGTGAGTATAGCATATTTGAAATATGTTTGTGCTGTGCTGGATTCAGATGACTATTGTTGTTGATTGATGAGATATTTGTATGAGTAGAAATCTGCATAAACAAAAGGACATGCGGTGAAGAAAATGCAAAGTTGAGGAGGCATTTTAATTTAAATGTAGAATTGATTGTATGGGTCAGAGTAGCTGGTAGGTCTTTTTTGGCATACATTTTGTATATGATTCCTGACAGCGATTACAATTTGTATTATTTTATCGAAATTAAGGCGCAAGTGCCAACAATCCTTTGCCATCTATCGTGACTCAATCGTGGACAGGTAGGTCGACCACCGTCCGCCAGTTTGTTTGTTTTGACAGCGCGTATGAATCGTTCGAATGTCATTCGGTCGTTCGAATGTTATTCACTAGTGATTATATGCCCATGATTATCAAAAAATAAATGATAGTGTTACGTCACGCTGAAGCCACGTGTTATGTTATAAAAATGTGTATTTATGGAATAAAGGGTTAAATCCCATCGGCTATTATCAATATTATATCATGGAGGATCCGTCTTTTCAAAGTCTGGTCTGCTTACTTGAAACCTAACTAGAATTCTTTTTGATACAAAAACTGATGTTCCCCTCATACACCCCGCGCGCGGACAGACTTTTCCATGTGAAACTTTCAAAGTCCCAACACTCTGCAGAAAATTATAAAAACTAGAACATGAATTAGATATACCAACTAGACATATTGCTGATCAATTCTATGAAGTTTCGTGAAAATCCGCATAGAGGTTTTGGAGAAACCGCGCGGACAAAATGTTCCATGTAAACATTTCAAAGTCCCATAACTCTGCAGAAAATCATCAAACAAAATTGGGAATAAAATGTTCACAAATAGCAACTAGTCATGGTATTAATCAATCATATGAGATTTCGTGTAAATGCAACCTAATATTTTGAAGAAACCTGACGGACACAGTTTTCATATAAAACAACCAAAACCATTGAAGCCAGAGTTATGACCCTTGTACATGACACTTCCTCAGAATATGCTATTTCCATGTATTAAGTTTCGATCAAATGGCATGAGCAATATTACTGAGGGAACCAATGGGGTCTACCGTGCACCCCTAGACTTTTTTCATGGGTACCAAAATGTTCAAAAAAGTGTCCTGAATCAGAATCGCGAATGTACTCAAACTTAAATTCTTTTAGGCTATGTGTATTTTAACCGTTTCCATGGCAACCCCCCAGTTTTCGTAATGATGACCCATACCTACAAATTCGTCCATATCACAGCCAGTTTTTGTCCTAAAACTATAAAACTGGTACCAAATGGAAGATGACATATTGTGCTTTTATTTCCAACTTGTTTTTCTTAATTTCCTTATTTGCATACTCATGAATATTAATGAGAACATCAAAAATAGTAAAAAACTATAGAAATAACGTAAACCTTTCATTTTTTATCCTACAAATATCATAAAATGACTTCAAATGCAGTTTAACATGATGACGAAACACCCAGTAAACAAAATATCCAATTTGAGGACCATAGCATTAACTTTATGTACCATTTTCACCGTTTCCATGGCAACACCCTAGTTTTCGTAATGACGGACCGTGCCTGCAAAATCGCCCATATCACAGCCAGTTTTTGTCCTAAACCCATAAAACTGGTACCAAATTGGGGATAGGACATTGTGCTTTTTTTCATTTTTTTTCAATTACCTTAATTGTATACTCATGAATATTAATGATAACATTAAAAACAGTAAAAACAATATAGAAATAACGTAAATAATGTAAACTATTCACTTTTTATTCTACAAATATCATAAAACAATTTCAAATGCAGTTTAACATGATGAAAAAGACCTATATTAAATTTGAGGACCAAACATTTAACTCTAAGTAACTTTTTTACTGTTTCCATAGTAACCATTCATTGCACTCTGTTCAGACATTTTTGTTAGTCGACACCTACCTGCAAAAACGTCCATATCACATGAAGTTTATGCGCTAACTGTATAAAACTGGTACTGAATTAAAGCTAAAACCTTGTGCTTTGGTTTAAAGGCTATACTTAAGAATTTCCTTATTTGCATACACATGAATATTAATGAGAATAATTAAAACATAGCAAAAAAATACAAAAATAACGTAAACCTCTCAAGTTTTATCTTACCAATATCAGAAAACAGCTTCACATATAGTTTAAATTGATGACAAAATATTCAGAAAGCTAAATATCTAAATTGATACCCAAACAATGAAATGTAAGTAACATTGTAACGGTTTTTTGCGTCAGTAAAACAGGAATAATAAAATAATAATTATTATTATTTATCGGACAAAAATGTAACTAAAGACAATACATCCAAAAGTATTGATGCCAGAGTTATGACCCTTGTACATGAAACTTTCTCTCATATTGCTCCTTGCATGTACATGTATGATGTTGCAATTCAATGGCATGAGCCATATAGGGGTTATCGTCCAAGGAATCATAATCTCGATGAGAAATCGATGAATGTAGCATCGGAATCTAGAATGTTTCACAGGGTTTTATAATCTAGGTTTTAATAAAAACACATGAACACGCAAAACACCGTATATTTAATGATAAAGGAAACGGTATCCAACTGATAAATATATACAAACATTGTGGTTAATATAGTTCAGCTTTTGTGAACAATGCTATTTTGTGTTCTACCCATAAGACTATAGTTCTATACACCTACTATTATAAGTGTCAATATGATCGACTTAAACGCTAACTGAATACCTTACTAGTTTAACCCATTCCCCCATATTGACACTTTTTAATGACTTTATAAGAGTCAAATTTTAAAATCTGTATAATAAAAGAACATTTACTCCATAGGAGTAAACGCTTTATTTGTCGCATTGGTTTCAAGATTGCACACTTATATGCTTTCCCTTTTGGTTGTAAAATTTAATGCTTGCCACTTTTCAGTAGATTTGTTCAAAGAGGTTGGGTCTAAAATAGCCTATGAGTGAACGAATTAATATCAATTTGAAAACAGAAATAAATTCAATTCGGTAACTTAAAGTGTTAAATGTAGTTAGTAATAAGTAGGATGCACATTCCGTCATATGCACATACCCCACCCAGTAAACCCTTTCACGTATGAACATCCATGTAAAAAAAGTCAACGTAAATATTAATATGCTGTTTTTCAACAGCACAAACAGTAGAATAAAATCTATTATTATATGTTGTAACCCTGACGGCTCCTGCTCTGTTTACATATGGTGCCTCGTTGGGGTAAATGGTTAACTACATACATAATCATCTATATAAATAGTCCGATTCAAATGATGACATATTTTACAAGGACAGTTACTGTCTACACCGTATTTATTTCGTGTTTTTGTCAAGAAGCAAAATCCAATTTCTCCGACGGAGGACAAATATCTGGATTTATAGGTCATTTGCGATGTGTTTCTCTTCCGTTGTCATTTTCTGCCTATATTGACTTAACCAAACAGACCGAAAGAAAACCATTGTAGGAATAAAGTGCCTCTGTGCATTGAAGTCGAAATTATTCAATTTACAGTTCGATAAACCATAACTTTCAGGAATATTGGATGTTAGGTCGGTGTGGCTTTGTCTAAACTCTGTACTAATTCAGAGCGTTGTAGACGCTGTGATATGTTTGTGTCAGAGGTTAAGGTTGGTCGGTAATAGCATTGCACATAATCAGACCCATTGCTGTCACCAGGAAACATTACTCGCTTCAACATAAATGCATCACCTGTTGTGTAATCAGCAATGGTATGCTTCTATTGACCACTCACAGTTGCTTCTGTTATATCTATGGGCATTTACAAAAGGTCATTCGACACGCCCTTCGTTATTTATTGAACAACTGTCACTGGGGGCATAATTTCAATCATAACATGGTCACGTGATCCCCCTCCGTGACTGATATGTGTATATTCGTGCACTCTTTTTAAACAATGTTATACTTAATGTATTTCTACATATAAAAATCCAAACTAACGCCACGTGGCCTTTTTATGTCAGAAAAAGTATACATTAAATGTTTCCAGAGTTCGTGTAATTAAACGCATTTGAAGGATCAATCCTTGAATACTGTCCAGTTTGGGACGACCCATATTAATTGACACTAACAAAATTGAAAACATTTAGAATCAGAAGCTATAGAAACTGCATAATTATAAAACCTTCGAAGACCAATCCTTTTTGGGACAACCATGACAACCCCGATTCCCAGACTTGATAAACTAGAACACATTCATAGTTTACAAATATGCAGAAATCCTTAAAACCATAACTTTTGACGGATGTCAAATAGCCTGGATCCTGATAAGACGCCGAGTTACTCAGTGACTCATTTGGATCCAGGCTGTTTAAAAATGCCAGTCAGGTAGTTTTTAGCATGTTAAGGGTAATATGTCGCATGATAATGTTTATACAAGGTTTAAGCCTTTTCCTTATGTAAATGCATTTTAACGTATCTGCAAACAGAGTAGACCCAGATCAGACGCTCCAATAGGAGCCGTCTGATCAGGGTCTGCTCTGTTTGTTCATGGTGTAATATAGATCTGATTGTACAGCTTCTGTCTGAGTCGAGATGTCCCGTGTTTATGTCATTATAAAAATAATCTTATTAATATTCATGACGTCATTATTTCCTACATGAATATTTATCAGGGAAAGGGTTAAAACGGCCAGTCAGGTCGTGCTTTGCATGGAAATTGTTATCAGGGTTTGTATCGTGTTTAGCATGTTAATTATACAGGGTGTTCATTTGCCAGTTGAATGATGCCCTATTAAGTTGAATGATGCATATATGATGATTCAGGAAACTAAATGTCGAGCTGGAATGTTGAGCGCTCCAATCGACATTCGACTTAATATCAGGAAACTAGATATCGAGCTTGAATGTTGAGCTCGCCAATCGCCATTCGATTTATTTAAAGACACCAAATATCGAGCTGGACTGTCTATGTCGACCATTGACGTTTATGTAGGGGAACTATGCAATGCCAAAGATCATTCCTATTTATTTCAGGAAACCAAATGTCGGGCTGGCTTGAATGTTTACTTTGCATACAAACTCGTTTTAGGAAACCGGATGTCTAGCTGTAAAGTATAGCTCGCTCAGCGATATTCGCACTTATATAGGGAAACGAAATGTCGAGCTGGACTGTCTAGCTCTCCCATCGACATGCATGCTAATATAGGGAAGCCGAACATTCAGCTTGAATGGTTAGCTCGCCGATTGACATTCGACTTCATATAAGGACATCGATGTCTGGCTGTAATGTAATATATTTGCAATTTATTTTACTAAAGGTAGTAGGGCTTATACGTACCTTACGAATAGTTTAAGATGATATTTGCCTGCGTTTAAGACACACATTCGTGTGCGTTAACTCATGAATGCCTGATATGATATAAACTGTTTAGGAAGATACTTTTAAAACAGTGGCGACAAACCTGTTATATTAATGGTCCTAAAACACTTATAAAATAAAAGTTCTCTTTAAACCTTAAGTTTGTTATTTATAGACACATTACCTTAAGTGATATTTTTCCATAAAAAGGCGAGCGTGGTCTAACCAATCTAAATAAAGGTGGCCCTCATAAGGTCGTATATAGTGATATACAAACATTTCTGGTTCCTTGCATAAGAAGCAGTAGTTAAAATAGATTTAACGAACAATTTATTACCTCACCTCCTAACCCTTACACAGAATATCAACACACCACACAGAAATGGTCAACAGGAGGTTATCTACCAAATTAATGTTACATAAATGTTACGCCGCTTAAATAGGTTGTACTAACTAAATCTAGTATTTAATGAACAACTTCCATAATCACTCAATTGGATTTAATCTAAATTCACAGGTATTATTATTTGGAGGTTCTCTGTTGTATTTACATACATTGCTTCCGGTTTCGTTTATAGGTAGGTCACAGTAGAACACACATATATTCAATCAGTTTCTTTAAACGGCATCTCTTAAACCTTTACACAATGAATATTTATGCAAGAGATAATGACGACACGCATATTAATTAGACTAACTGTTATAATTAGTATATGGTCACAGGACGTTTTGGCCATGGCGGAAAGTGTAGAATCATATCTATATTATATCATAAGCAAACAGAGCAGACCCTGGTCAGAAGGCAATGCAAGTAGATGTGTAATTATCATAAATCACTTTTAACCAGGTGAGTGATATGTGTACATCATGGCCCTTTTGTTTCATGAATGATTGCTAGCTCAGTGTATAGGTCATGCACTTAGTATTGGCCTGGCCAAGTTTAACCCTTTGAATGCACCGTAATTGCGAATCGTGTAGACCCAGATCAGTGGGAGTCCTATAACCAGTGTCTGTCCTGTTTGTCGTTCAACGTGCCCTATCATGTAAGACGATTCTAAAGAGTGGTCACAATATAGAGGTTATATTAGTATTTAAGCACGCACATTTATCTATAGCTATGTCTGATCCTTATAACTCCTTTATTTCTCCATCAAACTTGATACGAGACGATCCTAAATAGTGATCCCAGTACAGGGTTTGGTGGAGAAATGACGATTTTAGTACTCGGGTATGCATCTTTATCTGTAGCTCTGAGTTACAGTTCGACTATGTTCGAAAATAAAACTGTCAATATGAACCCTTAGAATATAATGATGGATCATTCAACGTAGAACATTTAGCATTTAAAAGGTTAACTCCGGTCTAAGCATCCTGTTTTGCCACAGCAACCCTTACAAAGTAGGATATATTTTTGATGGGTTCAAGTATTTTAGTTTCAGGATTTCTGATGGATTCAAGTGTATGAAACAATTCATCGTTGTCAACCGATACCGGACCTTTCAGGAATTTGACCCAGTACGCTGAAGAATACAACACTCAATATCGATGCAAATCAGTATTATGACCTTGGCATTTTCTTGAAAGTTCAACTTATATGGAAATTTAGCTATGCCATTGGAAACAACTGATCTTGAGTTTGAATTGTTTTGGCGTAGGAATAGTTTGGAAAAAAGGGTATTAAACGAAAATGCTGTGTGGAATTGCGGTGTATAACGGGGATTTAAACTCTAAAATAATACGTTTTTACCAAAGTATTTCACCTCAAAACATAGATAATAATATATACATACAGAGATAAAGGTTCGTACCCAAATACTGAAATCGTCATTTCTCATCCTAACCCTATACTGTGGCCACTCTTTAGAATCGTCTCTTCGATATGGTTCTAAGGAGTAGTCACAACATAGAGCTTTGTGGAGAAATAAAGGAGCTATTATTGAAAATATTTACATTTACGCATCTTATCTGGACCTCTGTGTACCATCTATTATGGCAATGAAACTGCAATAGTTGTGAAATTGTTTTGCCGTTTTAGCAGGATCCGCAATTTGGTGTGGTATGACGGCAGTCAATTATATCCAGGAAACCTCCAAAGCGCGGTCAGTCAAAAGAGGTTAACCCTTTCGGCGCCAAATATCTAATTGTCGTCTGTAATCCAATTTTGCAAAATCATTCGTTAAAATAAGGAAATAAGATAAATAAATGAAAGTTTCAATGGAATAAAGCACATATGTAGCAATAGAGTTTCAGACAAAAGGCGAAGTCACTGATCAGAACTTGAAAAGGCGGCGTTTAATCTGGGACTGTACAATTTGTTTGGGTGCATTTTTGCGACATTGGCGGTGAAAGCGTTAAATCGACTGTCCTCAAGACAGTTGGTAGCTCTTTGCAGATAACAAAGTAATGCAAATAATTTCTAAAGGTGTTCTCTGAATTACTTTCGTTCTACATTTACTCTATGAATGCACTTTTCTATGCCTTTGGAAACAGAGTAGTCCCAGACCCTGGTCTGCTCTGTTTGTTTATGGAATACAGTAAAACCTCTCTATAGCGACCACTTAACTACATCAAATATTTTGTGTTAAATGCAGGTGGCTGCTTAAAGGAAGGTGATAGTAAAACAGAACGCTCATATAGGAGCGTTCTGTTTTACTATCACCTTGCTTTAAGCAACCACCTGTCCTTAATACCAATTACTTACCACAGTTTAGTGGCCGTTATAGAGAGGTTTCACTGTACTAGCAATATATACTTTTTCTACAGTTTCTGTTACTGCCAAATATCCTTGTGGTTATTGCTATTATAACAATTAATCTAATTAACACATTCCCGCATATTGGCGCCTTTTGACGCTTCTGTAAAAGCCACTTTGGGAAACCATTGTGATAAATAGAGCATTTGCTTCACATGAGCAAATGCTCTATTTATCACAATGGTTTCAAAACTACACAATTATCTATTTAATGCTCCTTTTGGTAGATTTAATCAAAGAGGTTAGGTCTAAAAATAGCCTAAGTGGGAATGGGCTAATACTCATTATGGCATTATTTAAAAGTTTATGCAATCTCTATGACGCAAGTTGAAATGGTTAATCTGAAAATGTCTTTACCTTTTACTCAATGAATATTTATGTAGGAAATAACGACACCGTGGATATTAATGAGATTATTTTTTTTATAATGACACATGGATACAGGAATGTTTATCTATGCCCGAAACTGTAACTGTAGACTCATATTTATATTATTCTAAAGCAAACAGAGAAGACCTAGATCTGACGGTTCCTATAAGAACTGTCTATGCCTTGGTCAACCGTGTTTTCCACGGTGTAAAAATGTGTAAAAATGGGGTAAAATGTTAATACTAATTCTCGCATTTATCTGAATGAGAATGAATAAGAACTCAGTAAATCAGTCAATCCTTTCAGTAATGTTGAGATTTCTCCCACCTTTGCAAACAGTCTGGATCCATGCAAAAATATTTTACCTTTTAACAATGATTTTGAAAAGAGAACGGAAGAACATTTTCCATTAGAATATAGGAATACGGCAATTATGTGTTAGTGGAAAGTTATTAACCCTTTCGGTGCCAAATTTCTAAGTGTCGTCTGTAATCCAAGTGTGTTAATTCATTCGGTAATATAAGGAAATGAGATAAACAAATGCAACTTTCAAAAGAATAAAGCACATATATAGAAATAGAGATTGAGACAAAAAGTGAAGTTCCTGATCAGACACCGACCTGAAAAGGATGCGTCTGATCTGGGACTGCACTATTTGTTGTGGTGCATTTATGCGACATCGGCAGTGAAAGGGTTAAGTGCTTAAACGGTCAATGTAAATTTACCTTAATGAAAAATGACATACTGCAGTACCTTTAAACGAACAGTTTTCGTAACGTGCCATCAAAATCTGAGAGTACAATCATGTACATGTATAATCTATATCCTTTATTCTATATTAGTTCGTTCAAAACTAAGAATGCGTGTATGTATCAGTTGAAATAGCTAAATAATTATATTATCTATTCTATATTCCTTCATCGACATCTACGAGTACATGTATAAGTTGAACTAGCTACATATATTATCTATTCTATATTGTTTCATCAATATTTGAGAGTAAATGTACATGTATCAGCGGAAATAGCTCAACATGATATATTCCACTGTCTATAAGTTTATATATGCTTAGCTCTAATTCTAATATACTGACCTCACTGGGCCTCTTTCAAAGAATGAAATACAATGTACCATAGAACCTTTCTTAAGCAACCTTATATTGAGTGGACAGATGAGTCTTTAAAAAACACTACGGTTTAGCCTAATGAAGGGCAAAAGTAATGCAGAAAAGTCCTGTGTTTTTTATGCATTACTTTTGACCTGCATTAGGCTACCATTTGTCTTCCAGACCCATAATTATACATATGTATATACATGTATCTATCAAACAAACAAACATAAATAGACGCACAAAGAGGAATTCATCCAGCATTACACTGCCACCTTCTTAGAAACCGATATAAATACAGTAGAACCCCTCTAATGCGACTACTTAATAATTACACATTGTTGTCTTTATAATCAGGTGGCTGCTTAATGCAGAGCAAAAGTAATGCAGAAACCTCCTCTGGGAGCTTTCTGCATTACTTTTGTCCTGCATTAAGCTACCACATGCAATTAGCACCCAAAATTATACCTCTTTTAGGTGGTCGCATTAGTGGGGTTTTACTGTACTCATTCGTATGTCAGTGTTTGGATTAGCGAATCTAAGTTGAATATGACAAGTAGCTGCTAAATGATAATGATGCGATTCTGTACATTTTCAAATGGAAGAGGTTTGAATATGTTGATATCTGACTGCCTCATTTGATCAATAGCTGGTTGTCTATGTTAATAGCTGATTTGGATATGTTAATAGCCGAGTATCTGTTGATAGCTGATTGTGTATGTTGATAGCTGTTTGTCTTGTGATAGCTGATTGACTATTTTAAGAGCTGATTGTCTATGATTATAGCTGATTATCAGTTGCTAGCCGTGTGTGTATGTGTATAGTCGTGTGTGTATGCGTGTGTGTGCGTGTGTGCGCGCGCGCGTGTGTAAATAGCTGATTGTCTATGTAAATAGCCGATTGTCAGCTAAATTCTGCTGATAGCTGATAATGAATGCTAATTGCCCGATGATAGCTGATTGTCTATGTTAATAGTTGATTGTATTTGTTGATACTGATTGAATATTTTATGGATGATTATATATGTAAACAGTTGATTGTATATGTTGATAGCTAATTGCATATATAGATAGCCGATTGGATATGTTGATAGCTGATTGTGAATGTTCATAGCTAATTGTCCGATGATAGCTGATTGTCTATGTTAATAGCTGATTCTATATGTAGATAGCTGATTGTCGATTGACAGTCGATTATGTATGGAACTAGCTGATTTTCTGTTGTAGCTGAGTATCTATGTTGATATGCCATTGTTTATGTTAACCCTTCGCTTGCTGAATTTTAAAATCTCCTTCTTTACCCATGCCCTGTTGTATAATTACACATATCTTCATTGTGTACACGTATTTCGCTGTGCAATCACTGCTGTGGAGTGCACTGGTTGCACATTCAACTTGTAAATAGTGCAGACCCTGATGAGACAGCTCCTGCAGGAGCTGTCTCATCTGGGTCTTCACTATTTACAAGTATGTATATTGACGTGAATAGCAAGCGAAGGGTTAATAGCCTGTTTTCTATGTTGACAGAAGCTCTTCTGTGGATATATGACTATGTTGTGGACTATCATGTTAATAGCTGAATGCAATGTTGATAGCTGTTTGTCTATATTAACAGCTGATTGTCATGCTGATGTTTTTATTATATAATTGTATCATAATGAACTGTCTGATTAGAGTTTCTTTTGTTTTCATTTATTTCAGTAGTTGGCAAAGTGTACGCTACTTATGCAAACAGAGCAGTTCTATTTTGATCCTGATTAGATATGTCTTTTGTCACGAGGTACATATTCCCCTGTACACCGTCGAAAATCACAAGATCGTAACACAGAACAAACCAACCAGGCCATCGTATGATGGAGTTACCGTTACTGGCAGTGGACAATATACACTCAAAGTGTCGCTTGCCACCAATGTATGGATATTGGTATTTGTTTAATATTAATTATTGAAATGAATATATTTTTTATTTATTTAATAATAATATTTATTTATTTTATTTATTGATTTATTTTTATTTATTCATTCATTTAGTAGCAAACTCGCTTAATGCTCATCAACTCATTATAGTCGCCTCAGAGAGATTCAACACAATAAAGTGAAGCGGAGAAATACAGATATTTGAATTTGATTTTTTCAGCGGCTAGCTGTCTATTTTCACTTTTGTTCTAGTTTTCCACCAATCAGAAACTATGTTGCATTGTGATTTGCATATGACCTACTAGTATTTTGTAGTAAACCGTATTTTCATTAGTTAATCCCTTGACTGGCATACAGCCTTTTTATAATGCCTCTACACATGGCCAAACTGAATGTAGGACGTTTCGGCCTAGGAAGTTTCGCCCCGGATGTTTCGGCCCAGGACGTTTTGGCCATCTATTTATTCGGCCTAGAACGTTTCGGCAAAAATTGAAAATTTGTATTAAAAAGCAAAAATTGAATAATTAAAATCATTAAATAACTATCTATATGTTAAATATTGATATGTGGTCCAATTTGTTTTATTTATACAGATCAGGATATTATCTAAGCAGGTGACATATTCACACTTACTCAACCTTGGGTACAAGGAGTGATAAAGAGGTGCTTTCAAATACAATAGTCACATTGTTTAGTCATTAAAACAGCCCCAGGCCACATAACACATTACTAATGATTTACTAGCCCATTCAGGTTTGATTTTGGTCTTGGTCCAAACTGTTTACCACTCACTTTATGCTTTTTGTTTTCAGTCAAATTGTTGTTTAGTTCAACTTTTGGTGGATTCAAATATATGTATACAATACTGTAGTCAAATAGCTGTTTATTACCATGACCAGTAAAACAATATGAATTATTTTTTACTTTGGTCACTATCAAAACTAGAGTATATAATACATAAACAATATTACTGAATAAAACTATATAGATCTATTATCCTCAAAAGATGTGGATCAATTTTGACTATTCCATTTTAGGTGTGTCATACTTTACATCAGTTCCTAACCCATTATCGTACTTATCACCTCATGGTAATGATTGCTGAGCATTATTGCCAGTTTGCCAAAACCACTATTACACTTTTAAACGTTTATTATCATTTTGCTATCAATTTAATACCACATTTGATCACATCCACTTTGACGAACAGGTAGTTTGCCGAAACCACCATAATTCACAGGCAATGCTATAGGAAATAAAGAAGAAATGTTGTTTAGTATATTAGAGTAGTGGCATTAATAGTATTAATTACTATCCCCGACCACAGCTACAGTTAAGGCTCTGGTTGTTCGCTCTCTGTGATATAAAGCTACTTACTGAAGGCTTTTGTTACGGCTCTATCACCTGGGGCTTTGGATCGAGTAGAAGGTTGAGATTGCTAACTTATATTGTTTTAAAAATACATGTATATTCAGTTAATGGTGTCACTAATGATGATGCACACACGTCGATTAATGCGTTGATCCAGGCTATAGATAAATACCGTTCTTTATGTAATTGCAGACTCTGCACAAACAAAAACTAAATTCTGTATGCTTTATTTAAAGTGTATTCAATTAGTTATCTTTATATCAATATAAATATACATGCTTTCAAGTAAATTTTTATAATAGGTAAAATGAAGAACTTACTTCAGATAGTTTTAAAAAAACCACTTTGACATTGTACATTTTAATAGTGATTTCCTATAAAAGTAACTTGATTTTTTTCAATAATTGCCTATTCTACTCCAAGTCATTTCCATTGCATGCTTCTCTGCTAGTATAATAACAAGCAACCCTTCATAGATCTAGTTCCCTGTACTAACAGAATCTCCAAACATTGAAATTAAGTTGGCAGAGATTTAATATCATTATTGTTTTGTGCATTATGTCAATATTTGAATGCCGCTGAATATCTTTTTAAAGATATTTCTTGTTAAATACATTTCTATTCTACAGACCATGCCTGACCGAGTGTCAAGCAGCCTGGATCCTGGTGAGATGCCGAGATACTCGGCGTTTCATATTGACCCTGACTGCTGGATTTCAACATTTATGTGCAAAATTGTTTCTGGAGCTACTCTCTACCATAAATATTTAATATAGGCATGTAGGAATGGTTATTAAATCTCTACGAACCGTCCGCCGGACATATTGTTAATAATAGATATGTTACCATCCCATTATGTTTTTTTTAAAATGCATGACAATATTTTGTCTGTAACAGAGGTACAAATAAAGGTGCGTGCCAAACTACTCAAATTGTCATTTGTCCACAAAACCCTTTACTGTGACCACTCTTTAAAATCGTCTCTTCGAGACGATTCTAAAGAGTGGTCACAGTATACGGTTAGGGGGAGAAATAAAACAGTTATTAATGTAAATGTTTAAATACGCATGTTATCTGGACCTATAAAGCAGATGTTAAAATTAGCTGATGATCATGGTTTGTACTTGATATATCGTATCCAGTATACGTGATCTTACGTGTCACAACCGGACTTCCTGAACGCTTACCCTTATCATGTTAAGTGCGACCAGACTCGTATAATAAAAAGCTTGGACCCAGATGAGACGCCGAGTAACTCTCAGGATCCAAGCTGTTAGAAAGCTGATCATCCCAAACGCTTCAACGAATCAGAAGTAATTAAAAATACAACAGATCAGAGTTTTTGCAGACATAATGTTTAAGCACAATAAGAGTTAACACCGTTGCTTGGCCAAGAAGTGTAAGCATCACAATGGGTGAACAATAGGCCAGTTAAGGTCACTGAACTTGTTTCAGGTAGTGGATGCGGATGTGACACCATTTGTTCGTCAAACCACGCATGTACCTATATTTCATATCTGTAGTAGTCAGTAACACCTTGTGCTTCACATAAGCTTGTGGTCGACCTATAAGATCCGTAGCAATATTATGCGGGTCTGTTAAAGGTACATCTTACCAAATTACAAAAACAAAATTATTCCCAATGTTATTGTTGCACTGAGGCCGTTTTTCTGCCCTTCCCTTTCCCTTACCTTGAGTTTCCAACCCTTTCTACATCAAACACTAGCTATGTTCCCCGTAATGATCGTATCGATAGTATAATGCCTACATGTATAATATAACACGAACTTCATACATGTATGCGGAGGGTCAAACAGATATAGGCAAGATATTTGATGGTCCCCTTTCTGTGTATATATTTATAGAAGCGTAAACTGACCTTTCCACGAAATGTCAATTACATATGCCGTCTTTCTTTTACTAAATATACTCAGAATAGTATAGACCTATGGACAGAGATGAATTTCATTAACAAGCTTAATTCGTAGAGACGAATATACCTTAAACATTTGTAGAATTTTGTAATCGTACTCAGTCGTTCATAGTAAGTGTCTACGTGTTATAAATACAACAGTTCGGCTCTACTCATACACTCTGCTCACACACTCTGTCGTGGCTTGTAGAACATTAGATACGTACAACGGTTGGAGGTTGCATTGGTATGTACTTAGCACATTGTTTAACATGTAGTAAACATTCTTATTTGGTTTTGTTTAGAAGTTTTCATGTAATTTAAGCCATACGGCAACGTATTTCTAATGCGAGCAAATAAAAGAGGTACGTACTGGTACTAACAATTTTACTCCTTGGATATTCGTATATTGTTTTGAAATAGCATATGAACACATGTATTGTTTGTCAAAGCAGAACATGCAGAATCAGGTCAATATTATTTCATGAGCAAAAAGAGCCGTTTAACCTGGGACTGCTCTGTTTACAAAGGCGTAGAAAATCGTAGTTATGGAGTAAAGGATTACAATCAGGTGGTAACTTAAAGCAAGATGGAATTTTTACGCAGAGCTCCTACAGCCATTTCCTATATTTCTTTCGTCACGTATTATGCAACGTATTTCATTAAGTGATCGTTCCAAAAACGTTCTACTGTACATACCCATTATATACAAATGTGTATACAGTAAATATTCTCTAAATCTGATTTCTATTAGAGAATAATTGAGATACTTTTAGGCAGGTGGCTGCTTAATTCAGGATAGAAGTCATGCAGAAAGCTAGATGCGCTTTCTATATGTAGTTCACCTTATAGTAAGCTGTCGTTTGTCTCCAAGACCGATATCTATACTAAATTTAACGACCGGTTTAGAGTGTTTTTCTCTGAAGTTTGAAAATTATTAGACTACGTGCTACATGATTATAAATAGACAAAGTACCATTACTGTAAGAGAATTAATGTATAACGAGGCGAATACGTTTCAGTGGATAGCGGGTTTTGATAAAATATTTAGCACTTTGCCTGATGGATACCTTTTAATTTCTTTTCAAATAGAATAGGCCAGGATATGTTCCGCTCGCTTATAACGTATTATAGATGTGAGATTATGCCACTGTAAAACATCATCCTGTCCATGGTGCGTTTTAAAATTCCATCTGATTAATATCATTATATTAATGATAACATTTTATCCAGTCACCAGGCTTCTCTAGTGACATAATAAAGGGGGTGCAAATAAACTTAGGTTTATTAGGTTACTTCCGGTAGTAGAAGGTTTATTAGGCTAGTAGATAGGCGGAATGATTCTATAACCATGGAACTATTTTAATTTTCTGTAAATATGCATGAACATGTTGACGGAACAGATCTAACAGAAAAATCACCAATATAATTATTCAAATAAGAAAAGAGAAGAATAAATAAATAAATGGCTACAGCTGGATTCGAACCCGCGCCTGATTCTACAAAAGCCAAATCTGATCTCTCTTGAGACGTCGTGCTTACCGATTACGCCACTGAGGCCACATACAAAGCGACGTTGATTTATTAGTTTTATTAATTTAATTCATCGCTGGCGAAACGCGTTTTTGATAAAAATCGAGTCAGGGGGCAAAGATTTACAGATACATAGTAAATGTTTTCTTTTCACTCTCATAATAATTTGATTAATAAGCTCTTACAAAGGCGGTGATTGTCATAGACCTAAATATAGCCTGTTCAGTTCCATCGATTTATGAGTGACGTTAACCCTATCTAAAAATAGAAACCGAGTCAACGGAACTCGAATTTGACCAGACAGCCTCTGGGAGAATATTATCATGTCTGTTTGAATTAACATATCGACTCTCGATTCAAATGATCTTATATTTCAAATTCAACCACGTTTTCCCCTCTTGTAATGTAAGTATCGAAACTGTTTTCCTCTGCGGTAGCTCATTATTTACGTCTCTAGAATGGATATGAAAAGGGAGGTCCGTTGATCGAAAAACCGTATTTTTAATGCAAATTATTTCAATATTCGTATGTTTTATGAGTCTATGAAAAAAGATTAAAAATCGGCAAGCCTCGCCTCAACGTTTTCTCCCCTCGTCGGATAAAGCGTCCCATCTACGGCACTAACCTATTATTCTCTATATTTCTTACCATAATATTCATGAGGTAAAAGTGTCAAAGCTATATTGCGATTTAAATCAAAAGATAATATGCCAAAAAATCACATTTAATTTTTCTGAATTACACTGGGAAGTATAGTCCAATAAAAATAACATTACATATCATATATCACAAAAATATCACATATTATGTTCCCTTCTGTTACCATAGAAATCGAATCATGTTAGATAGATATTAATATTTAACCTGCTTAGCAAGTTATTTTATACATTAGTTTTCACCTACTACATTTTCAAAATTCAAGTTATAATCAAGTCGTCTACACAAGTGCAACGAGGGTGTCAAACAGTTTAGATCCAGTTGAGACGCCTAGTCACAAACCCGCCCATAACAGGCTGAAATTTAACAGCATGGATAAGTTATATTGAATTCCTATTAACAAGTTGAATATAAATACAGGATCGTAAGTGTTAAGAAACTGAAATGAAAAAGGAGTTTAATGTCGTATTTTGTTCCAAGATATGTGCAGGTAAGGTTTGACTAGTACTACTTCATGCAGTTGTACCCTTAACACTGTACATTGAGTATTTTTTTATTATACATCGAAAATTACGACAGACAAGTCATTGACGACCTGTGAGGTGAAAATACAATAACTCGGAACATCCGATAATCCGGATTTTATATGTGGTCCGGCAAGCATCCGAGTTATTGCAATTAGACTGTACACGTATTTGCTTGCATTTCTGTTGAAAGAATGACTCAAATAAATATATATTGTTAAATTTTCTGTAGGAGCCGTCTGATCAGGATCTGCTCTGTTTGCTCATGAAATAATATAGATATGATTCTACATTTTATGCCATTGCCAGCATGTCCTTTGTTTATTTGCCATTATAAAGATATTGTGCATGACGTCAATATTCTTTCATGAGATTCATGGTGTAAATGGTTAATAATGGCTCACAGTAGCAAACCTCTTTGATCAAGATATCACGCCGGGTAATTTGGCGCCTCATCGTGACACAGTCTGTTTGACCCTCGGTCCAAAGTTTCTTAAACCGTAATCATATCGGACTGAGTCAAAATTGCACCAGGTTAATATTTGAGCAGACTGCTTTTAAAGGGTAAATAATAAGACTTAAAGACGTATTCTACTAATACTTTCGTCATTTTTGCGCAGAATGGGAGTCTACCTTATTAGAAACCCTGCTTAGAAGCATTGTAAATAGATAGTTTGTTTCCATAAAAAAGAACGCGTCCGTCATTCAACGGAATCAAAGATACTTTGTTATTTTCTTTCCCGTTGTTGTCTTTTTTGTCATGTACCGGCATTATTCAGTTGTTTTATGTGTGCATTACGGACTTTAGATAATTGTTGTTATGACGAAACGTGACAACTTTATTCAGTTGTTTTAGTTATGAACTTGTTAAAACAATACTTGTAAAGCATCCTGAAAGTATAGCACTTTCATTACGAATCCTGGTTAATCTATCATATTTATTGTTATTGATGATCACTATCATTAAATCGATAAACAATGGCTATTGTTTCCCGCATGGAACGGAAATAAATAAGAAACAGTGATACTGTTTTGTAACAATAAGACTACATCTATTCAAATTATAAGTAATTAAGCCTTTTTTCATAAAAAATGCCTTTTTACGCATTTGCAAATTATACCCAAACCAGGCGGCTCCTATAGTGCCTTCTGATCAGGGTCTGTTATTTTCCTTATCACATGATATGGATCTGATTGTTCAGATTTGGTCAAAGCAAAATGCAAAACATAAATTCCCTTAAAATGTTTACATCTTAAATTTCAGCTAATAAATATTAACGGTGTCATTATTTCCTTCATGAATACTGAACAGGTAAAGTGTTAAATCTCTGGGCGTCATGAATATCCATGCATACATTAACACCTGTATAAATATGTAAATGTATATAAACACATAAATTTATGGTCATGGTAAAATGCTATTATACATGTTTTAAGATGTAAGACATTGGTCGATACAATGCCAATAAGTGGGTGAAAAGAGTACAGTAAACCCTATCTACACCGGAATGTTAATAAAGACCCATTTAGATACGTTTAGGCCGGTGACTGCTTAATGTAGGGTGTAGATAGTCTTGCAGAAAGCTCCCAGAGGACCTTTCTGTATGTATTTAACTCTTCATTAAGCTGGCACCTGTCTCCAATACGGACACTTATACTAAATCTAATGTCCGGTTTAAATAAATTTTACTGCATTTTGTAAAAAATAACATAATACAGAAAACATACCAAATACGTATGTACTTGCTTTCAGATACAAAATGTCTTGGAGCGATATATTTTTTCCAAATAACCCAGAAAGGCGAAATACAACTCTACGACTCTATACAAAAATTCAGACCTTGATGGAAGGCAACTTCAAGGGCACCAACGACCTTATCGATATTGTACACAAGTACCTACCGGGAAAGACGTTTACGAAGATTGTGGTTGATCACGACAAATCCATTAAAGACAATTGTGACGTATTTATAAGCAAAATAACGGAAGTCGGGAAGTATATTGAAGAAAAGGACGATGCCCTGGCTATGGCTGAACCGAAGCTTTACGAAAAGCTTCGGGACACCAAAGTAAAATTTGCCGACAAGTTAGAGCACGCGCGTAAAGCAAGTTCAGTAGCACTGGCTACTATTGGTTCAGTTGCTGGAGTATTTATGGTTTCGCATATCCGAAATGGAAAGCTTCTGGCCTCATCTGTTCAGAAATTTGGACAATTCAGGACATGCGCAGCTGCGACCGTTGCTTTGGGAGTGGTACTTCTAGGGATCGACATGATCATTAGCGCAATCGTCGGAGCTGTGCAGAGAGACAAGCTGGAAGAGTCCATCAAAACTTTAGAAACTGCCTTGGACAAGTTTGAGCCTGCATCTTACGAATTTAGCAAGCAGATACAAAAACTTGAAATACTAATAGAGATATACTTCGAATAGATAGATACATTATCTACTATCTGATGGGACCTACATAATCTCCGTATATCTATTATCGAACATATCTGACACAAATCAAATTATCAAAACCAAACATATATTGTGTAAACATATTAGAACAGAATTATATTCAAACAAGCTCAAATAGATACGCATATGACTGAAATAAAACTTATCTAATTCAGGAAGTTTACCATTTACTCCATAATTATATTTACTCCTTTGCAAACACAGGGTCCTTCTGAATTCTGATCTGGGTCTTCTCTGTTTTCCTATGAAATAATATAGATATAAGTCTACAGATTCTGCCAGAATCAAATATAATTATGTTCATATGTAATTATGAAGATTTATTTAATAGCAATGATACCATTATTTCTCAAGTGATTGAGCAAAGCCTTAACTATAAGCACCTTGCTGACAAAATTGGGACCCCTTCGCTAACAGTTTGTTCCCATATAGTTTGACACACATATACCGAGCTACGAATAAAGGTGCGTACCCATACTAAAATCGTGATTCCTCAACCAAACCATATACTGTGACCACTCTTTAGAATCGTCTCTTCGAGACGATTCTATAGAGTGGTCACAGTATATGGTTTGTTGAAGAAAGAAGTTATTCCTGAAAACGATTTAATTTACACCTCTTATCTGGAGCTCTGCACTTATGTATTTTTCATGAAAGAGTTTGATTTTGCCTGGTGTACTACTTTAAAACTAGGAGTTTATGCAAACAGTGTAGATGTTTCGAAAAGGCTCATTACGACATTACACTGCCCTTAGATTTAGGGATATATTGCTTGACACAGTTCGTCATTCGTCTGCACTTTATTTGTTTTTAATGATATGTCTGACCAGTAATCGTTTAGGAGGCTTGAGGAATTATCTAAGTCAAAGTAGGGATAAATTCGTTTAACCCTCACCTGAAGAACATTCATATAAATATAATGCCACCATAAATATCATCTAGCTAAAGTTTGATTGTTTGCATTATGAGCAAAGGAGATTTTACAATGGTGGAAACTTGTAGAATTGGCTCTCTATAATTTGACAGGCAAACAGAGCAAACCCTGATCTTACTACTCCTGCAGGAGTGGACTGAAAAGAGATTATTTCAAAGACATTAAAAGCGTCTCTATCAGGTTAACCCTTTCCCGGCCTGTTGAATATCCATATAAGAAACAATGACATCATCAATATCAATTATATTAATATTGATAATGGCATATGAATACAGGACAGTTTTGCTCAGGTAGATCTAAATTATGCATTAAGCAAACAGAGCAGATCCTGACCAAATGCTTGAGAAGGCGATTATATAAAGGCCTAAGAGGTACGATTTTTGTAGATTATGTTCATTTCGGCAACCCGGTAATGCGAACGTATTTTACGAATTATATCATGAAAGATAGTAACAAAGCATTTTAGTATGATTTGAACTGTTTGGCGATATCTTGTTGATTGTGATGTAACTATGAAGAATATCACCCTATCATAAATTTGAAACCTACATTATAACCATATCGGCGACGTTCGCAAATATCTGAGAGGTTTTCTCCCTTATGTATTGCTTTGTTGAACTGCATTTGTTACACATACGAATATATTACACGTGTAAACAATTCGTACTAATTCTCTCACATGTATGATACATTCGTATGAGAATGCATACACATTTGTGAAAGTTTCGTTCTGTACCTATATCCCGCCTCAAAGTAGAAACGTATACATCACATGTCAAAAAGTAGAAAACACCATAAACAAGACCATTGATCATACGAACTATTCACACATTACAATGAACAGCTTTTGCTTCTCAGATAGATTATGTGGCATATTGTGTTACCTCTGTCTGATAGGGCTTTCGTATATCATTGGCGCATTTACGGAATATATTAAGCAAATGGTCCATGTAGAACTGTAGGATTAAAGGTCAAGGTCACAAGGGGTAAAATGCTATAATGCCATAATTTTCAGTATTCAAAATCCTGATAATATTTATATATACATATTTCACAATTTGATTGTCCTCAATGTATTTTAAAAGTTCAATAATGTGTAAGGTCAAGATCACAAACATGAAATCGTTTAACATTCAATTGCTAAAATTATGTTTCATAGAGATGATTAAAACAGATTGGTCTCAATGAAAGTAGATAAGTGTAGTTTTCGAGACAAGAAGTTTGATGGCTCGTCAATGAGCCTTTCTGTTCGTCTGTCGGTCGCATAAATACCTTTATACAACATAATGCATTTATTTACTACTCATAGTATGTCGATTGACAGAAACGCAAGTGTGTCCTGTCCCAAGCGCACAAATAATAAACAACATTTATTGGTATAAATACAAAAAGAAATAGACATGTTAAGACTTGAAATCAGGGAAAATCTTTAGCAAAATGATACACAAAGTCAATATATTCAGAAAGTGGATGATTCTTCGAAAACAAAAGTAGCAATGTCAAAAGCGAAAATTGCAGACTCGGTTTTATTGAGTCTGTTCATGAGTAGTAATTAAAAGTGCAACACTACTCACGCGCCCCTAGCACCACCTTTGTGGTGTGCGGTGGTCTTGTGGTTACGCACTTGACTACCAATCCGGAGGTCCGGGGTTCAAATCCCAGTCCCTCCCGGAAATTTCAGAGACGCTTTTCAGTGTCTCCCACCCGCACCTCCTCTCCACCCAGGGGTTAAAATGGGTACCTGTGAGGGTCATTAGCCGGTACTGCGACTGCATGATTGCGCCATATGTTAGCAGTGCTCACTATTGCAGGCGAATAACTCAATGACTAGGGGAGTGAATGTACAGTGGGCTGAGCGGTCCTTCGGACTGACAGTAGACTATAACTAGGTACTATTTAAGCAGTATTCAATTTTCAAAACTTCTGCCATCAAACTGAATGATCCCGAAGGTTCTGGTTAGATCAATTTCTTGAATTAAACTGTTATTAATATCATACAAACGGATCCAAGCAACATCATGTGTTTTGCCTTTCTTGGTTCCAGTATCGTAAGCTTTATGCTAGGAACATTGTCTATTGAAGCAGGTGAAATGTAGATTCTTGGTCATGGAATTGTTATACTTTTAATTAGGTCTACAAAATATGGACCTTTAGCTGCCATAATAGACTCGTTACAAAAAACACATAGGGACGTGGCTACAATTACCAATCGAGACAGACGGACAGAGCTTCGAGTTAATTCAAGGACATTAGCTGTCATAATAGACTTGTTACAAAACTACATGGAAGCAGGGCCAAACTTTCCAGCCGAGTCGCACGGACAGACACCCGAGTTAATTCAAGGACCTTAGCTGTCATAAAAGACCCGTAATGAAAATACAGTAAAACCTCTCCATAACGGTCACTTAATTACATCAAGTAGTTTGTGTTAAAGGCAGGTTGCTGCTTAAAGCAAGGTGAAAGTAAAACTTTTACTTTCACCTTGCTTTAAGCAACCACTTGACCTAAATATCAACTAATTAACACAATTTAGTGGCCGTTATAGAGATGTTCTACTGTACCTTGGAACAAGACCACACTTTCCAACCGATACTCGTTATATATGGCCGCTATCATTGATTAAATCATAATAGCTGCGATAACAAATAGTGAACATTTCGTGCGTACTACGAGATGGTTACAAATGAGGAACAAAATTTCCACATCACCTGCTTGTGACCTTTTCTTACATACTTGTCACGCATTTACGAGGAATGCGTACGAATTGTCAACACGTGACATATTCCTATGTGTGAAAATTACGGTTCAACATTGCTTCGTAAAATCATGAATGCTTTTAAAAAACTTAAACATTTTATATCTACTAGGTACGTGTGAGCTTATATATTATATATAATAAAACTATTACAGAAATCGTTTTCCCAATCTAGACTTTTTTCCCTTTTCAATTGTATGAAATGTCTATAGTATTTTTCTTTATCTTATATGTAACAGAGAAAAAACAAGTTTCTTTCCTGTTGAAAATCGAGATATTATATGTTGAAAAGGTTAGACCCTGTTGAGTTATGTAAATGTGAATATTTGGGACAAATGGCACTTGGATATACGCACAAAAAGACAAACCAGATGATTATTTACGTTCGAATTCGATGTGTGCTAATTGTATTTCGTTATTCGTAGTTGTAGCGCATCGAACTCCAACACCCTGTCGTCCAAGTTATAAAACGTTTTGCCTTGGTTTGAGATCATTTCCAAGCATTTGATTGGTCCGATTCTGAATTTACTCAGAATCTGACCAATCAGATACTTTATGATGATCTCGGACTCAGAAGTTTTAAACTTGGACTCTGAACCAGCTATCCACCACTTGACTCGCATTAGCAAACATTATGGATCTACTCGAGTACATCCGTGTCTTATCAGGATCTAAGCTATTTGACACACGATAGACAGTTTCTCAAAAGTTTGATCAAGTCTGAAGAAGTCAAAATTGCACCAGATTCAAACTCTAACCCCTTCCTTCATATAAACACTTTTTCAAGAATAAGCAAGCAGAGTAGATCCAGATCAGATGGTTCCGGTAGCAGCATCAGGGTCTGCTTTGTTGGCTGATGAACGTGTAGATTTGACACAACAGGTTCCACCAATATCAAACCGTTATTTGCACACATACTATTATAAAAGTCCAGTCAATGAGTATGCATGGTGTCATTATTTCTTACATGAACATTCAACAGAGAAAGGGTTAAGGAAACTAGTTTTTCACATCGATGTAAGAAATAATACGTCCAGAAGAAACCAGACACCTATTGGCGACCTTTTACAAATGTCCGGATGTTTTCTCAATGATAAATCTCTGGTGTTATAACAATATCTGCTTTGTCAAGTAACTGAGAATTAACTCCGACTCAAACTAGTGACTAGATATAAACTTACACGTATGCAGTTTCCACAGAGGTCCAGATAAGATGTGTTTTTAACCATTTTCAACAATATTTATTTCTCCAACAAAAACGTATACTGTGACATGAAGAGATGATTCTAAAGAGTAGACACAGTATCGGGTTGGTGGAGAAATGACACGTTTTTTATATTTCAGTACGCACGTTTATCTGTAGCTATGTTTCCAGGGCATGGCTAATAAATTGTCTAATTTAAATACAATACTGAATACCTTTTCATTGCGCGTTACATGCTAGCTTAACATATGCAAATACTATGCTATATGGGATAAAACAAGTCCTGGCTTCAAAAAACAATTCACTGATTGTCACAGAGATGATATGCAAGTGACTTTCTAGCAAATGCAATAGTTCGTTCACACAACCAATACGTCCCATTAGCTTAGAAAAGATCACAATGAACATTTTGTCTTTAAACGACATCTGCTAACTCGTTCAATGGATCTTCATCAACGTTCACAGGAATAGTTTTCAAGGGCCGTTCTCTTAACCCTTTCACCGCCGATGTCGCATAAATGCACAACGACAAATAGTGCAGTCCCATATCAGACGCCGCCTTTCTAAGGCGGCGTCTGATCAGGGACTTCACTTTTTGTCTCAAACTCTTTTTCTATATCTGCGCTTTATTCCTTTGAAATTTGCATTTATTTATCTCATTTCCTTATTTTACCAAATGACTTAACAAAAATCGCATTGCAGACGACACTTAAAAATTTGGCACCGAAAGGGTAAATGTAATATAATAGTTCAAGCCTATAGCTTGAATTAACCCTTTCGCTGCCAAACTCTGTCGTCTGCTAACTTTGTCGTCTGCTACAAATTTTCATTTTTTTTTATTTTCTTCATTTTTTGTGTCAAAAACATAGTAACAGTAACAAACAGTTTGCATCCTGATGACACGCCGAGTTACTCGGCGTCTCATCTGGATCCAAACTGTTTGCATAGGTAATCACCGATCCGGCATTGACAGCGAAAGGGTTAAATCGAATTCATAAATTTCTCTAAATGGAATATGATCAAACATCACAACATTTATAATCCGGTGGCCTTTATCAAAGCAATGTAGATCGTCCACAGCCCACTGCATAAGCATGCTATAGTAGCAAATAATTAAGTTTAACAAACTATACCTATGTATGACATTTCCTAAACCACTGAATGGAATTTGATCATACTTCTCATGAAGTATACAGAGGTCCTGATAAGATGAGTAAATTGAAGCAATTTAATGAATAGCTGCTTTATTTCTCTGCCGCACCCTATACTGTGATCACTCTTTAGATTATCTTCGAGACGCTCCTAAAGAGTGGTCACAGTACAGGGTATGGTGGAGAAATGACCACATTAGTATGTGGCCACGTACCTTTATCTGTAGCTATGTGTATACTTTTATGGTCATCTATGAAAGTTATAACAGTTCTACTGTGCCCCGTAAGTAGATCAATGGTAGTAAACCGGGTTTTAGAATCGCTTCCTTAAACGTCTTTTTCTCCTAACCTAATGACTGGTATTTGCTAGAACATTTATGGTGATGGTCATAGAGTTGGAACCCATTGTCAAAGTCTGCTAAATAAACGCATCAAATTATTCCTGGCTTCCTTCTTTACCTGTGCGATGTGTGTGTGTGTGTGTGTGTATCTGTGTATGTAGGTGTGGTTACTTCTGTGGTTGCTTTGTGTTTGACATCTTATGCCTGACTAATGAGACGCTGAATTTCCCAGCGGCGCGTCCTATCTTGAACTATACTGTACGCATCAGATGACCACGTATTTGTCAGTGGCAGCGAAAGTGTGAACAACATCTGGCTGGCGTCAATGTACAAGGGGACGCTACGACTCAAACAAATACATTAGACCTAAGGTTTTTTTTACCATTGTGCCTGTTAAAAGTCTGCAGCGTTAATATACTTTCGGGCAAGGAACACATATGTGAAGGTGTGTGTGTGTGTGGTTTACGATATAACCCTTTGCTTCATATAAAAGCCTTTTCACGTACTTTCAAACAGACTATAGCCTATAGGAGCGGTCTGACCAGGGTCTGCTGTTTACGAATGGTATAATGTAGGTCTGATTCTTCAGTTTCTGCATTGAGCCAAATGACATGCGTTCAAATGCCATTATGAAATAAATCTAATTAGTATTTACGATGCCACTATTTCTTACAAGAATATCCAACAAAGAAAGGATTAAATAACAGATGTCATGACCGTTTTCTAGATGTCCCATCAAAGAAAGAGATCGAACAAAACTGTGACGCAAAAGCTTTGTAGTTTCTGACAGAAATGGATTCCTATAGAAATGTGTCTACTATATTTTAATTTATTTATTTCAGATACACAATGTCTTGGAGTGATGTGTTGTTCCCTGGTAACCCAAGTAGGCGTAATAAGGTGTTGCAACTCTATACAAAAGCTATGACCTTGCTGGAAGTGAGTTTCAAGGCCACCAACGACCTTATCGATATTGTACACGAACATGTACCGGGACAGACGTTTCTGAAGATAGCTGTGGATCTGGACAAAACGATTAAAGAAAACTGTAGCGTGTTTATCAACACTGTTACTGCTATCGAGAAGTACCTAAAGGAAAAGAATAAGGCTTTGGAGAAAGAACTAGACCCCGAAATGTACAGAACGATCATGGACACTAAGGTGAAATTTGGAAAGAAAATTGAATACGGTCGCAAATTGGGAACAGCTGCATTAGCCATCACTGGTACAGTTACTGGCTTGGCTGTAGTTGCATTCATTTACAAGGGGACGATTATGGTCTCAGCAGTTGAGACGTTTGGAATATTGCGCGTTTGCCTCGCTGCAAATATTATGGTGGCCTCAATTGTCATGGGGACCGACATGATCATAAGCGCTATCATCGGATCAATTGAGAGGAACAAACTGGAAGAATCAATCGTGGCGTTAGAGAAAGCCATGGACGGATTCGAGAAAGCATCTTACGAATATGCAAGGAATATACGAAAACTTGATATACTGATAGAACTATCATTGCAATCTCCAATGTGATAAGAGTATACAGAAAACTCAAAAGTCTATCTGATAATCTACTCCGACACTTCTGACATATCTAAAACGAACCAATTTATTAAATACCCAACTTGAAGACACATTGGATCGGTCAGGTCAGCACGTTTATTCCTGTATGCACTTGATTCCTAGTGTAGTATTGAACATGTTCAGTCCTTGCTTAATTTGTGTTAGCCATCTGTTTCGTTCTATAATGTATGACTTTATTGTCAATAAGACGTTGAATTGAACTGAATTGCAGGCGTTAAAACATACATGTGGGGCTGACCCTAATAGTGTTCTTCGGTGACTGTAAGCATATTACAGGACGGGTTTGTGACATATAAACTGTTTTGTGTTTGAGAAAGGAACTATACTCAAGCACCAGATTAGACTGATTTTGACAATGTCGAAATAATTATGTTGTTTGAGTATTATAACAAGCTAAGTACCTACCAAATTGGATCAGATTTAATCAAAGTATGACTAGGGTAATGCTTGAGAACAAACTCGTAATCAGACAAAAACAGTAATTATATAGGCACCAACCCTAATATCATAATGAAAGATTACATGTCGTCACATAAGTAGCACAACATTTTTAAAAATAAATACCAGTGAAACATATATGAAAACTATAGTTAACGATATGTTCTACGAATGGAAATTTGCTCAATTCACTATAACGTTACCTCTTGTTGCACCTTTATTCAACTGCAAACAATATCGCCTGTTTCAAGTTTCAGGGTCGACTTTTGTTTTCTCTTAAACGTACGTGATTTACCATACAGCTTGAGTACTGATGAGACGCTGGGATCATCTGGGTCCATGCTTATAAAACTTTTAGTTGAGTCTGAGTTCGTTCTCAAGTTTTTGATTGGTCAGATTTGAGCCTTTGGCTACAATCTGACCAATCAAAAGCTTGAGAACTCAAATCTGATCAATCAAAAGCTTGAGAACAAACTCAGACTCAACTAAAAATCTTTATAAGCATGGACCCTGGATACAAACTGTTTGCAAAGCTTATTACATATTTGCCCTTTGCAGCAAAACACTTCTATCGATCCCCGGAGATTTCTGGGATGAAAAGTTATTGGTGAAAAGCGTAGACCGAACTAGAAAAGCATTTAGAAAATACTACGGAGCTACATGGAATATGTTGAACGGCATTGGAATATGCCACGAAGCTCCTTATTTTCAATACAGTGTCAACAGTGAAGAATGAAGAATGTGACCACATTCCCGTCACATTCTCGTCACATGTATGCAGAATGTAATAATATTATCGTCATTTGTTTGAAAAATATCGTCTTTCTCCTGCAAGTATCGTCGCTCGTTTCATTAACGATTCTGCAAGAATAACCCTTCGCTTTCTGAATTAAAAAAAACATGTCTCCTTCTTTACCCATGCCCAGTTGTATAAGTATCTTCACTGTGTACAGGTATTTCGCTGTGCAATCACTGCTGTGGAGTGCATTGGTTGCACAATCAACTAGTAAATAGTGCAGACCCTGATGAGACAGCTCCTGCAGGAGAGTCTTCACTATTTACAGGTGGGTATATTGACGTGAATAGCAAGCGAAGGGTTAACATTTCTGGTGTGTGACCTTTGTGAAACGAATAATGCAGAATCTGAGATACGACCTCATTCAGCAACACTCTGACTTGGATAAGTTCTGCTTGCATATGATTTCATTAAGGGATAGTAGACATTAAAGGGCTAGTTATGAAGTAGCCATAGGTTAAGCTAAGGCTATACTCAAACTAATTGATGCTTTTACAATTATTTAATCTTACAGTCAACCCCCCCTAAACCGGAATTCTAGTAGAGAAGAATGAAGAGTACCTGTTAAACTGGGTGAGGTCTCCATTACACGGGTGTGATGGTATGTGCTATTGTATTTGTAACTATCATATCGCTGAAGCTCGCACAGTAAATTATGAAGCATTTTCTTTCTTTGGTTAACCACAGCTTGGATAAATTAAAACCGAAGGAGTAACTAGTATGTGTTTGCTGGACGTTATCTCAAGTCTTAATTTGGCCACACAATGAAATCATTCGGTTTTATTCAAACAGTGTAAACAGGGTCCAATGTGCGATCATGGTTCGCAGTTCGTTATGACGGTTTTCTATCTGATCAATGTCCACTGAGTTATCACAGTCTGTTGTGAGATCACAGTCTGTTGTGTGATCACGGTATAAACTTTTTATTGAGGTCTACTTTGTGCCGATGGTCTTTTGTTTGGCATAGGTCTATTGTGTGATCACGGTCTATTGTGTGATAAGGATTAACTGTGTGATCACGGTCTCATGTGTGATCACGGGCTTCCGTGTAATCACTGTATATTGAGTATAACTGCGGTATACTATGTGATAACGGTTTACCCAGTGTAATCATGGTCTACACAGTATGATTACGCACCACACAACGTGATTATTGTCTACATAATGTGACCAGGATCGCGCCCAGTGAGATCACGGTCTACAGAGTATGATTACGGTATATACAATTAGAGTCATAACGGTATACACAGTATGAGCATGGTATACACAATGTGATCACGTTCTACACAATGTGATAACAGTCTACATAGTGCGATCATGGTCTATATATTGGGATTATGGGCTGCATTGTGCATCACGTGACTAGTGTATACATAATGTGATCGAAAATTAATTATGGTAGTGTGTTCACGGTCTATGCCGTTTCATCACGCTCGACCAATGTATTTGTTACAGGGAATATGTGTAGTCGGGGATTTTATACAACCACTGGGACAATTAGGGAATACACGTAATTCCTTGCAAAGCTAGTATTTTCATGGAATCACTAATTTGTTAGGGTTTTCATGAAATCACTGGAAAAACTGGCATTTTTACACATATATAACCAAAGTCAGAATGACTTAAAATGAAATAACATGTGTAACATATGAATTATTCAAACATGACTTTACCCATTCACCTTATCTTCTTTATTTTAGAATTTGTAACAACGTATCAATAAGAAAGGGAAGAAAACGTTTTTTTTTAATTGACATAATAGAGATAATAGAGATAATTTAAAGGGAATTTACCGTTAAATACTAGATATTCAGTTCCATACATCTTCATTAGTGGCCATATACCCATAGAACATTATATTTAAAGATCTAGAATGTTTGTCTGACACCACACTCTGAGAAGAAAACTACCATCTGAGAAGCCTATGCTTGAATTTAATTGTTATAAAACGAAAGACTAGTATGACACTTTGATTTGCAAAATTATCAAATTTTAAACCGTGAAAGGTAAAACTTAGTCAGGACGTCTTTTGGGCGTCACATGATTTCAATCATTTTATCCTCTCGTTTCACAACAAAATGCATGGAATGGAAAAGGTAATTTAAAGCAAAATAGAAATCTTCAGAATCGTATTCATCCTGCTAAAGTAAGTTAGGCATCATTTTTTGTTTGCTTTATATTACATGTCCATGCGTTTTGCAGTGAAACATGAGGATAAAGGTATTCGACGCCCAAGTCGCGTCATGGCTAATTTTGAACTTTCACGGGTTAAAATTGATATTGAACGCTTTTTGTTGTAAAATATGCATTTTAAGTCAATGACGTCATGTGACGACGACCTGACGCCACGAGTCTTCAGACACTGGAAACACACCACGAATGCATATTCCATTTCCTTTAGTGAATAGTATTTTAGTCAAAGTGACTTCAGTTTGTAACCTTACTTCAAAAGGGACTGACATCGAACATCACACTTTGAATCAAACCGCAACCCGTTTTAAAATGATTATTCTAAAGTTAAACGTTATTTAAAAATGGGTTGCTATAAAGCTAATACTCGAATAGGTTTGATGACATTGAAGTGAGCAATTCTTACTGTAATCACTTATTGGGCAGAACACAGTTAGCTTTTATATGCTTTAACAATGATATTATTTGCAGTGATCAGTTTTAACTGTATAATGAAACAGCTTAGTTGGTACCTATAAACTAAGATAAAATCAGCGATTACATGTAATCACTAGGGATTACACGTAATCCCTTATTGATTCAGGAATTACACGAAATCCCCGTGCTTGTGTTTATATTATTATCTGATTATGCTACATATTATACTAAATTCAGTCGTATCATACATGTACTAAGGGTTCGCCTAAAATAATCAGTATACGCTTAAATGACATTCATAGTTCTAACTCATCCGTATATTACAACATAATCGGTTGTTATATTTTACCTTCCTTTTTCGATCTGTGTTATATAGCACCAGTGTTAAATGTGAAATGCACACATCTAGCATGAATTAAAAAAATATAGAGCAGAACTAGCGTTTAATTCTGGACCAATCATCAACACATGATGGCTGGTCAGGATCTAAACTGCTATGCAAGATTGCCTCAACGGACCAATGGAATATAATGGTCGTTTCCTGTAGTTAAAGTTCTATACGATTTCAATCTTTACAATACCTCACTGACACAACATATTTTGATTTACTTTATGCATGTATATTACTTGATGCTTTTGCTGTTCATAAAATTTGTGAACCAAAGCGTGAATAAAATTGAGTTGAGTTGAGTTGAAAAAGGGATTTCATGAAATCCCTGATTACACGTATTCCCTATAACATACACACCGTGTGATAATTGTGTATTGTGTTTGATCGTTGTCAACATTAGATACTACTAAACTCTAAGTCTACACTATTACTGTGATCAACATATAATTGTATAACCAGGTCTATAATGTTTAGAAATGTTGGATCGCTTTCGTATCAGTGTTGTCGTAGCCTGCATAGTTTTCTGCGATGGTAGGTAATGTGTTTGATCTAGGTCTACTCTGCTTTATCACAATATACCCTGGCTGCGTACAATCTACACATTGTGTATACCGACTGACCGTAGTCTACACTTATTTATTACGAACTAAACAGATAGCATTGGATTTACAATGATTGAAAGTTGTCTTAAGTGGTTGATCAAGACATATTCACCGTGATCATGGTCTACATAGTTCTACACTGGTTGATGTCGGTCTACAGTTTTGGGTCGTGTATGTTCTAATATGATTTAGCGATGTTCCCTGGTTGATCACGATTTACATTGGTTGGTCGGTTTTAATATGTTTGAACACAGTCAGTCTATCAGAGAATCACTGAATAGGTTGCGTGCCCCAATTAAAATATCGTCATTTCTCCACCGAATCCTATACTGTGACCATTTTTAGAAGCGGCTATTTGAGAGGTTCTAAAGAGTGGTCAGAGTATAGAGTTTGGAGCTATTCTTGAAAATGTTGAAATTTATACATGTTATCCGGACCTCTGATCTATACAGTGCGATCTCGATTAACACTGGTTGATAACGATCTACACTGGTTGTCCAGATTCTAATCGGTTGATAGTAGTGTAGTGTTTGGATGTGGTCCACACTGATTCATGCTATTTATACTATTTGACCACGCTCTACACTATCGAAAAATAGTCAAACAGGGAGAGCCACATACGAAATGACAGCGCATCAAGAAACGGTACAGGCACAAGACAAAACATAACGGGACGCATATCAAAAGGAAAAACATTAAACATTAACCATGTTAAACAACAAAGTTGACCATAGGCTGACAACAGGAGTACCATCTTGGAACGGTCAGTAGCCAAAAATGTTTTATTTGATCATAGGTCCTCCGTTTATCTCATTGGCCTATCAGGTTAAATATTCCGTTAAACATAAATTAAAGGGAAAGTTGGCCGCTTTCGGCTATAATAAATTGAATAAAATTCTACTACGTTTGAAGACAATGCATTCATAATTTATATTTATATATATATATATATATCCCGCTCGTTGCTCATTTAACGACAGTACAGAATTAAGGTTAACAGGTTTCATGAAACATGTATATAGTAAAACCTCTCTAATGCGACCATAAAACGTGTATAGATATTGGCCTGAAATGCAACTGGTACATTAATTCAGAACGAAACTTTCTTCCTCCCTTAATTCAAGAAGCAGAATGTTTTAACACCATTTTGTTCATTAAGTGGTCATATTAGAGATGTTCTAATATAAACGTAGTATATACGACGATCAAGTACAGTAAAGTGCATATTGTATATTTATATATAACTTGGGGGACCTTGAAATGCATCATATGCTAAAAACACACTTGGACTAAGTCGATATTTCTATTGGAATGTTCCGTTCCTGAAACATTCGAAATATTAGGAGGCAAATATCGAGTCTCTTCATCCGTTATGAGCTGGTAGTTGACACATAAAGGAAACATTGATGAAGCGATGGCAAAAACTTAAACAGCAACAAAACCATAGAAAGTCCCTCTTATTGGTATTTGTCTATTGTCCCGAATCACGTTAGTCTTTGTATCTATGGGGGCATACTTAGGTAATCTTACTATGTCAATGCACAAAAGCCGAACCAATATAGGGAGCAAATAGAAATGATGTAAGATAGTAAATGATGTAATGGCTTCCTAGCTAATCTACAATACGGATGTCTTCAGTACCACTATGATGTCCATTTGCAATATAAAGCCAAGAGAGGGATACAAATTTCGTTATTTTGTTTAAACAAGCAAATGAAAACGATAAACTTAATAAAAAAAGGAAAAATAATGTTTTGCTACCCTGTTTATATAGTCGAAACAATGGACAGAATATCTTACATGAGTGTTCATTACAAATTGTTTTATGAATGGAGTTTATTATAATAAAGCGAATGTAATATGCATAATAGTAAACTAGTTTCATTAAAACAATTTGTATTAAACACGAATTGAAGATTTTATTTATCAAATAGCCCTTAAAAAGTGCCATAGAAAATAAAATAGACTATTTCTGACTGCTGTTTCGGCCGTTGTTTACATATTAAAACTGCTCATTTGCATAAAAATGCACTAGTGCATTTCAGCGATTTACGGCATTCTGTTTCGTTACTCTCAAACGTCAGATTATGTAACAAATTATGTTATGCAACACATCTACATTTTATGTTCAGGAAGCTCTTATTTGTTACGTTATGGCAAGTATTATTTGATATTTTTATTTCAATATAATATTCCGGTTTTAATCACAAACACGCACGCAGACAAACAGATAGGCAAACACTCAGAAACACACAGGCAAACAGACACACAGACATATATGTGTGTGTGTGTTTGTGTGGCCTCTCTTAATTTGTTTTATGCTTGTGGAGTTTACTTAATGTCAACATCCTTCGGCGTGTCGTTACCTGTTCAGTTTCACAGTGCCCTTACTTCGGTCTATCCTATTTAGTGTCGTATTGCTACAAGATACAAGAAGCTTTATTTAACGTCGGTTGTAACAATAAATAACATTAGCATATAGCTATTTGCCAACAGCTACAATCAAAACATAAAACTTTACTTAAAAACTATTTTCTGACACACAGTCAAAAAAGCTTTCCGAATTTTATGATATATGTAGCCTTGCTTAAGAAGTTTATGAGTTATAATTAAATTACGACTATATAAATCTACTAGCAAAGAACAGGCTCGGGCAAAGCGAATAAGTTGAGAAATGTAAACCCCATAAGATGTAGAACGGGGAACATCTCCATCTAGAAAAGAATAATTAACAATTTTGAAATCGAAATCTTCAATTTTATCGTATATTTTAGACGAAACTCTATCATTAGCGATGGAAAGATTCAAATCTAAAAAGGAAGCCTGAATGTCAGATAGGTTCGCTTTGTTTAAAGTAAGTTCTTTTGGGTAAATAGAAGAAACCATATTTTCAAAATAAGGATTATCCAAATTCAAAATATCGTCTAAATGCCTAGACGTTTTATTAAAGGCACTAACAATGTCAGATTGTGTATCAGGTTTTAAACTAAGCATGAAATCCTTCTCATAGCAATATAAAAACCAAATCTGCAACAAGAGGGGCACAATTTGTTCCCATAGGTATACCAACAACTTGACGATATATGGTATCCCCATAGCGCACAAATGTGTTATCTAAAAGAAATGTTAAAGATCTACAAACATAAAGGCAAGTCCACATTGTGTAATTTTCAACTTCAGAATTCGTAAAGAATGAACGTTGAACAGTACAAGCAAGGAACATTTTATTTTCTCTGGCAAAGGTTTTTCTATCGATTTAATCAGTTTATCCTTTATAAGATGGTGAGGTAGAGTAGTATAGAGTGTAGAGAAATCGTAAGAGCTCAATCAAGAAATGTTTTACTGTTCATTTTCAAGTTTAGTTAAACTATCATTTGAATATTTATGGACCAAAAAACATTAATACCAGAATTGTCATATATTTTATCACAGTAACGTTTAACATGTTCTTTGATAGTAGTAAGACACGACGTTAAAAGTTTAGATAGTTTAGTAGTAGTACAACAACTAGAGTTAGCAATAAAAAACGCGCCTTATACGGATTTTTATGTAGCTTAGGAATCCAGTACATAGTAGAAAGTTTATGTTGTTTTACGTTAGGATTAGACTTAAAAGTATTGCACATATTTACATGTTCCGTGACTATATCTTTTTCAGGGGTTTGCACTGTAATATATCTTTGTGAACCAGTTAATTCCTTCTTCAAAACATCAACATAATACAATCGTTACATAATTATTACATTATTTGATGCCTTGTAAGCAGGAGCAAAAACATAATTAGAATGAAAATTCGAAATGTTTTTCTTCAGATATCGAAATGTAATTCTAGGTCGAGGTGGCCTAATTTTGACACAAAGCCAAAAAAGCTATTTGTAATGGCTTACATTTTAAAACAAAATATCATAAGTGGCACATATATTTTAACAAATATATAAGTATATACTCTGCAATGCAAACCTACCGACGTGCTTATCATAACATTACAATTTTCGCCAGATACTATATATTACATATATGGCAGTCTATGAGGCAGGTGCTTTGTTTTCTTCTAACCTTCTGTGTATTATTGTCTACTTCATTTCTAATTATATATATCAATAACTTGATATAAAATGTGAAGTGACTTGACATTGTCAGAAAGACTACCATGCATCTACGAAACATAACTATGTATTCTCTGATTAAAATGGAATGCATCGCCTGAATTTGACCATTTTACTGACAATGAGGATAAAATCACAAAAAAGTGAATTAATATAATACATAAATTCTTGAATAGCTCTGATCTAATAATTCGAACACTAAGGGCCTTTTTCAAAGAGTATCATGTCCAAATACACGTCACACTTATGTTACATGCATTCATCCATAAAAACAAATCAAAGAAAACATTGTTCTCTTTGATTAAAAGGTTTCAAATACATGTATAAGGAGCCATGACTCTTTTAAAAAAAATTCTACTTTTATCAAGGGCAAACGACTACCTACTGTCCCTCATATTCATTTACTTAGTAGGTTTGATTATGCTATCAACACCAAAAGTGTTCATTTTCTACTGTATATTATTTAGAAGTGTTTGTTTTAATAAAAATAACTCATCATTAACTGTGTCGTTCCTTATCTATACCCGACTTTTAATGTTCTTATTACTTCCAAGCATAATTAATTCATATCAGCATCAGAATACTAGCCTTTCGTATACTAGTATACTTGAAATAAAAACGGTATATTACTAATGTATATACTGTTTAAAACTACTTAGCTTTCAATGCTAAAGTACTAAACACTATATACTTCAGTCTAAATGTTATTTAATGCGTATTAAGCAGATACTTAGATTTACATAATGGTAAGCTTAGTTTTGCCGCAGCACTTACTTACGTTGCTATACATGTACAGCAATATTTTACTTGTTATTACTAAGTCCCTCATCTGAATACATAGGAATTAAATATGTGTGTTAATATATACATTGTTTTATAACTGCCGTGGTTATTTTAATGTTTCAAATATTCTTCAGAATGAACATCCAAACATTTGTTTTAACGTGACAATAAAATGCCATCTGCTGCCTAACCATTTCCCCCATGAATAGTCATGTAAAATAATAACGTCGTGAATATCAATTAGATAAATGTGTTATTAAAGTGCATAGACACAGGCAATTGAGCCATTACAGAGACTGTAGAATCATATCTATATTTTATCATAAGCAAACAGAGCAGACCCAGATCATGCGGCTCCTGTAGAAGCCGTCTGGTCTGGGTCTACTCTATTTGCAAAGGCATAGAAATCGTATTTATGGAGTAAATGGTTAATAATGTGTTTTCTTTCATTGCAGTTTTCGGTGGAACACAATGCTATTATGATAGGCAAATGCAAAGAGAGTGGAAAATAGGCAGAGAGAGAGAGAGATAGAGAGAGAGAGAGGCTTACACACGCACACACACACACACACACACACACACACACACACACACACACACACACACACACACACACACACACACACACACACACACACACACACACACACACACACACACACACACACACACACACACACACACACACACACACACACACACACACACACACACACACACACACACACACACACACACACACACACACACACACAGAAACAAACCGACAGGCGGATCAAGAGAGGAGAGGGAGACATATTTAAACCGTTTACAGATGTTCTTATCTATTTGGATGCTCTGCACGCATGCACTGGCATTTGCAAACTGTAGAGTCCTCTGACCAGGGTCTGCACCGTTTTCCTCTAGCATCTCTGAACTGTTCATACTGATTTGACTCTACACTGATTGGCTATTTCTATTTCACTTTTAAAATCAGCATTAACGGGCTGTTCAAATGAAGAATGAATGGTACATTACGTGTTGTGATATTATTATCAATCTCAATTCGCGATAGCACTACATGATCTACATGTAGTGGGGTCATTTCGGTGACAACGTTCATCGTCTCATCTTAATCTTTTCTCTGTTGAATATTCATGTAAGAAATAATGTCATTTTGGATATTTATCGGTGGATTGTTTATAATGGGCATATGTACACGTGATGTTTCGGTATTGGTAGGACTTGTAAAGTTTAACTATTATGATATCGTAAGCAAATGGCTCCTACAGATAACGACTGCTATTGGTCTACTTTATTTGAAAAGCGTCTGAAAAGCGTAAACCTATATTAAGGAAAGGGTTAACCGAAAGATAAATGTCTAATCATCGACAATATTGTATTCATCACAAGTATATATGCACGATGTGACAGAAAGCCCTATGCTGTTTTTATGCACGACGAATAAAACTTCAATTGACTTCCATGTTAGGTTTCTTAATGAATTATCCAATAAAAGTTGCTGCAAACATGCACTGTTACAAGTCGCAATTTGTGGTATTAATCATACATGGAAATATAAATGTTCTAATCAGTTCTTTGGTAGACCTGTGAGACCTATGCAAAGATGTATCTAAATCGTTGAGATGTAAGTTTAAGCTGGATCAGACGCAAATTAAAATCGTTCACGTATCTAATTCAATTACAAAGTTTGCGCAGTAAGATGTTAGGCCAGTGTCGTGTTGCAGATAATCGCCTTGAAACGAATACCGCTGTATAATCCTACCTACGCAAATAACGTTACGTAACGATAAAGTACCACAACCATTTCCAAATGGAGAAATCGGTCCTAATTAGCTTGGTAGGTAAACAATCGGGAGGTCTCAAGCTCTACCCCAGTCGCGACAAACCAACGTCATTAGGTTAGTGCTTCGAAATACGACTTGCTAATACCGTGACATAGTGTAATTTCATGCCATCTGTCTCAAGCAGACATGCCATCTCTATTTAACTGAAATACTGTTGATGGGTTGTTACTCCATACACACACGCGCTTGCGCGCGCACACACGCATGCACGCACGCACATGCGTATATACGCACGCGTGAGCATGTATACGTACGTACGCACGCACGCACTGAGCCACCGAGCACAAATGGACTATTTCAAAATGTGAACAGTTCGAGCTTACCATATGTATTCATGAACTTGTTTTAAAGAACATTTTAACATGAAACACAATGCAAATCCTGTATTGATTGCTAAGGGCATTAGTGACTCCTTTAACGCACTGGAACGTTTACGGGACTATAGGATAGAATAGAACAAATATGAATACATATAAACTACTCAAAGGCTTCAATGCGATAAAGAAACTACTCATTAAAACAATCACACTGAACTCTGAATAATGACAAACAGTCTAAAACCCATATAATTAATTATGATATATTATTATCAGAACAAACACAACATTAAGATATTGTATCGTACGTAATTTAAAACATTTAAACTCATAGGTGTCGGCGGTTTCCTTATTATCCCCACATACACGTACACTTTATTCTTATAAAAGACATCTGAGGTCCAACATGTCTAAACTATGCATGTACAGTTTCATTTAAATGCAAAACTGTGAGTCACGACAGAAACACTTTCGAGCATTACGTCTAAACGGTATTTCTTGAAGAATAATTGAACTGGCAATGATGAGATATGACTGTGCATCGCAAATGGTATATTTGCATATTTGCAAATCAAGTTTCAAGACACCCGTGAAATTGGGTATTAACTACATCATTGTTTTTACGGAAACGTCTCAGCTTTCATTTCGTTAAAGGAAAACATAAAAACGATGGATTGAGATAATTTTAAAGCAGCCGGTCGGTAACTTGACAGAGATTCTTGTACCTAAATGTAAAAGAAATTAAATAACCAAATCTGGTATGCATGCACATATATTCAATATATAAATATATGAATATTTTGTAAATGATAACTCACCACAAAAAAGGTAACTGTTTAGGATCAATTGCTTAGAATGTAACACTTTAAACATAGTTTCGCCATATTGCGTTTAAAATGTAGAATTGACAATGTCAACTATATGCACCTTTTCGAAAGGTGTACAATGTGTGTAAAACGCATCCACGAAAGTTTCCAAATTACCATTGTCGGGGAATATCTATTTAATCTCAATATCCATCAGATGTTTTGTCATTCACTTACCTGGAAATGTCTTTCTTGTCAACAGAGATTTTTAAAACAAACATTAAACACATTATTATAAATGTATCTTGTTTATCCTTATAAATGTATACACAATCGATACACTATTTATAATAATTGATGGTCATACATGTAATTACACAATATCCAACATTATTTTACTTGCAAATGCCTCATGAATATAATACATACAGTGTCGCTAAACTTGATAAGCATTATTTGTACACAAAGCCGAAAAGCCACTTGTAATTGCTTACATTTTAAATCAAACATATCATAACTGACAAATATAGTTTAACATGTATATAAATATTATATATTGTAATGCAAACCTACCGGAGTTCTTATCATGATATAACAATTATCGAAGGATATTAATTCAACAGAAACATATATTGTATTTGTCAATCTATGAGTCAGTTGTTGTTGTTTTCCTTTAACCTTCTGCACTCTTAGCTAATGTCGTCTGCAAATAGTGTTGTTTGCTTCAATTCTAAAACATTGTCAGAGTGACAAACAGTTTGGATCCTGATGAGAAGCCGATTTACTGGGCGTCTTATCTGGATCCAAAACCTGTTCGCAAAAGGTTATCACAAAGAGTAGAAGGTTAGTTTGTTTTAACGATGCCTTATGCATTAGAACCTGTCCTACACGGCCATTCATTTATTGAACAAAAGAGTCTTAACCCTTCGCTTGCTATTCACGTCAATATACCTATCTGTAAATAGTGAAGACCCAGATGAGACAGCTCCTGTAGGAGCTGTCGCATCAGGGTCTGCACTATTTACAAGTTGATTGTGCAACCTGTGTACTCCACAGCAGTGATTGCACAGCGAAATACTTGTACACAGTGAATATATGTAATTATACAACAGGACATGGGTAAAGAGGAGAAATGTATTTTAAAATTCAGAAAGAGAAGGGTTAAAAACAAGTGGTTGCTTAATGTAGAACAACACTAATGCAAGGAGCTTTCTGCATTACATTTGACCTGCAATAAGCTACTACCTGCCTTACATACCAATAATTTGACCTCGTTTCTATGGCTGCGTAAGACATGTTCTACAGTATATAAAACATGTACTTAAGCCAGTAATGGTGCAGTGATCTGTACAGGTACTTAAGTCAGTAATGGTACAGTGATCTGTAGGTTATTCTCCAAACGCTATTAAGAACTTTAAACAAAAATTTCTTTTCTAAACCTGAAATAATAAACAACGATTATCATTTGCCTTATGTTGCATTATCTAAACGTTAGGATATCAGTAGCCAAGATTGGATGCGTAATGTAAAACATTTTTATAAACAAATCTCTTTTTTTATCCACCAAACACTACGTTGTCACAATATAGGATTTGGTTGATAAATGATGATATTAGTACAGTAGAACACCTCTAATACGACCACTTAATGAATCGACATGGGTGTCTTTATAAGCAGGTGGTTGCTTAATGCAGGGCAAAATTAATGCAGAAAGTTCCACTAGTAGCTTTCTGCATTGTTTTTCTCCTGCATTAAGCTACACCTGCATCTAGCACCCAGAATTATATTTCTTTTCGGTGGTCGCATTAGCGGGGTTTTACTGCATTCTGTATTGTTATATAAACACATAGAGTATACATTATATCCTCTCTACACATTATTCAGTTACGTAATACTATGCTATATGCCAATGTGAATATAAGCCGATAGACAAAGTGTCATGTTTATAATTCATTTACACCGAATACTCCTCCAGAATAAGTCCGTTACCCATGCGAACTATCCTCAAAACCAAGTTAACCCTTCGCTTGCTGAATTTTAAAACACATTTCTCCTTCTTTACCCATGCCCTGTTGTATAATTACATATATCTTCACTGTGTACAAGTATTTCGCTGTGCAATCACTGCTGTGGAGTGCACTGGTTGCACAATCAACTTGTAAATAGTGCAGACCCTGTCTCATCTGGGTCTTCACTATTTACAGGTAGGTATATTGACGCGAATAGCAAGCGAAGGGTAAAAAGACATTTTGGACGTTCGAATGCAAGAAACATTCGAACGTCGGGTTGAGTTTATGTTTGTCATTAAATACTACTTTAAAGTTTATTATTCATGTTTTGTTATTTGCTGTTATTTGTCATATAGTTTGTATTCATGTGGCTATTCATAACGTATGGATAGTGTGTCCAATGAAATATAAAAGCGTAAATAACGAAATCAATCGACATTTAGCGATTGGAGTAAAACACGTTTGACATTAATTGTACATGGAGATCATCCTTGACTGTTGTCTGACTCAACTCTTTAGTATTTTCGGTAAGACACTCATCACTTTCCGCCAACTTTCGTCGATGAAAAATCGTGAATTTCCGTTGACTGTATAAATGAAATCGCTACGTGCTTAGAACCACACACGCTATACAATATAAACACTGTCACCATAGCCCAGTGGATTGTGTTGCAGACTCTGAGAATAGAAGTCGTTGGTTCGAATCCAGGTAAAATCTAATTAAACTAAGGCAACAATGTTTTCGGAAATATGTACCTTTTATTATGAAATTGCTCTTTATTATTCATTTTCAACCATTGGTTTTCGTGACGTGTACAGTAGATTGCTTTAAACACAGATGTTTGATAACATCAAGCATACGTTGTTAATATAGCTTGTCTAAGAAAAGTTCCACTGTACAGTATTCACATAAAATATTTTTTCGTGGCCAGCATGCGTCCACCTGCGTCCACCTGCCCAAAAGAATTAAAAAACCCTCATATCTTAAAACAAATGTACATGTATATAAAAATAAACTACAGTGGTGCTCCATCCCACGACCCTAATATCGGTACTGCTGTGATTAAACCACTGGAGATATCAATGCTTTTATTACAATGAAAAGCTTATAATGTACTAGTTAGCGTCATTGTATAGTGGCGCACGCTTTAAGTGTGTGCTCGGAAAGGTAAAAACAACTAACGGGAAAAGGTGGAATATTCATGCAGTGCCAGGTCAATCCTTACCGACAATACATACAGGTAAAATTAGATCTTATGGCACACCTTTTGTTCTCAGTGTTTACAAACACTACAGGTAAATACAGGTAAAATTAGATCTTATGGCACACCTTTTGTCCTCAGTGTTTACAAACACTACAGGTAAATACACTGTATAATGCCCAGGTGGCCGCTATAATAGTTTGGTTCAAATCTGTTTTGCTTTTATTGTTTTATATTTGGAATGGGTAGTTTTGTTTTTTCATATGTTTTGATGGGCGTATACATTTTTTTATTTTTTTTCTCGAGACCACCGTTACAGGTATGTCTTGTTTACATTTTAAGTAGGTTATGTTGGTGTGCCATAAGATCTAATTTTACCTGTACACTGTACAGGTAAAATTTGCTCTTATGGCACACCAACATAACCTACTTAAAATGTAAACAAAACATACCTGTAACGGTGGTCTCGAGAAAAATAAAAATAGAAAATAATAAAAAATGTATACGCCCATCAAAACATATGAAAAAACAAAACTACCCATTCCAAATATAAAATAATAAAAGCAAAGCAGATTTGAACCAAACTATTATAGCGGCCACATGGGCATTATACAGTGTATTTACCTGTAGTGTTTGTAAACACTGAGAACAAAAGGTGTGCCATAAGATCTAATTTTACCTGTATAATGCCCAGGTGGCCGCTATAATAGTTTGGTTCAAATCTGCTTTGCTTTTATTGTTTTATATTTGGAATGGGTATAGTCAAACAACTAGGTCTGACGTGTCAAAGGTCAGCCGAGTCCATTTCTTAGGGAGATCAGCATCCCGCATGTTCTCGGACCATTTTTAAACAGACGAGTTTAGTATATAAGATAAAATTGAAGGCGGAATTGTTGTCAGCAGTTTAGCGCTGTGGGTAAAGTCTAGGTACGCAGAAGACATTGCGAGAGTAGTTTTTTATTGAGCGTGGGTTCGAATCCCGTGTCGACCTTAAACTTTTTTTAATTTTAATGAATAGTATTATTTTATGTCATATTGTATAATTGTAATGGCCATTTATGCACATGGTCGTCTATGTTAGGGAAGGGTGCCTTTGTTTGAGTTCGAGTCCTATATTAACCATATTTTCAATAATAAATCGATGCTAAAATATGAATATCAATATAAGTTTTAGCAAATGTCTTGTACAAGTGGCTTCCTAATGCACAACAAAACTAATGCTCTTAAGGGGACTTTCCTTAATATTTTTAGCAAAAAAATATTTTAGGTTGATGCGAGACTCGAACCTGCGCCTAATAAAATGTTCGCCGATCATATACTTCTTTATGGTCCTACGACTTATCCACTACGCTATATTTCCGATAACTAATGCGCTTATTCTTTATACCTATATTTATAAATGGCACGTGGATATCTGAAATGCTGATCTCCCTTAAAAACGGACTCGGCGAACCCGTGACCCGTCAGACCTAGTTGTTTGACTATAGTTTTGTTTTTTCATATGTTTTGATGGGCGTGTACATTTTTTATTATTTTTTATTTTTATTTTTCTCGAGACCTCCGTTACAGGTATGTTTTGTTTACATTTTAAGTAGGTTATGTTGGTGTGCCATAAGATCTAATTTTACCTGTACATACGCCTTTCTATGTATTTACAAACAAAATAGACTCCTATAGGTAGTATATATAGTCTGCTCTGTTTGCTTATGGAATTATATAGATCTGATTCTACAGTTTCTGCTTTGACAAACATTCATGTGTTTATATGCCATTTCAAATATCTAATTTATATTTATTATTTCAGCATATCTTTCATGAATATTCATGGAGTAAATGGTTAAGAGGAACAACATAGGATATGTAGTGTGTGCTTATTTGTCAATACGTGTGGAATGCAATAGCCGATAGGCCAACTAATCATGCTAGTTTAAGCATTTTCGCTTTATTAATCATTTCCCTGTATTATATTTATTCCATATATCAATACCTTAAGTCGCCTTTGAACGCCTTATCCTATACAATTGTAGTATGATAATGATGATCCTACTACTACTACTATTACTACTACTACTACTACTACTACTACTACTAATGATAATACCTACTAAATATTCATGGACACAATAGTTATAATGAAATATGAAAGTTGGAACATTGTAGCCATTTTAGAAACGAAAGAAACAGATCTGCCAAATTCCATTAGCAAACAGTGCAAACCTTGTTTAGACGTCTGATCGGGGTGTACTTTGTTTGCAGATGCTTGATATGGCGTTTATATGAAGGAAAGGGTTAACTGTAATTCGCCGACCTTACTATGGAATCAATGCAAGGAAAGGGTTAACTGTAATTCGCCGACCTTACTATGGAATCAATGCAATGTAAGGACATTAGACTATTTTAACGGTAACAGGATATACAGAATACCGGGTTAGTGGCATACTTGGACATGTATATGTGATTTGGCTTCGAGAAAACGCTTGGTACAGTTGAAGCTTGACTAAAATCGTTCGATACCTAAGCATCATGTACTGCACTGGCTTTCATCTGACATATAGAGTTTAGCCTATTATCTGGTATATTGCGGCCCCTGAATATATTATAATAAATTCGCCGTAGTTTCGATAGTGGTAGTGTTTTATGTATGCTTGTGGTGATACAATATTTTCTCGTCTCACGCCCTTGTTTTTTCGTGTGTGTTTTTTTTGAAGCTGTAGGGCTTCGTCTATTATTGCATATATCATTCAATTTTTTCACTAATACAAGTGCAAATATTTCGATGTACATTCAACATTATCAGGTGTCATCATTTGAAAGCAGAGTATACATCGATCCGAAGCCTCAGAAGTGATGCATTTGATCTTGGCCTGAATCGTGTCAAGCATTTTAGTGTAACAGTATGATTTGCTTGGTGCATATTAGCAATGCACATGTAACACACAGAAATAATATCACTAGCTAACAGTGCTGACACCCATCCGCTATCTCACAATTTTGTCATCTGATTTTGGCCAACATTGTTTTAAACTATCCAGACATGTGGAACATTATGGTTGCACGGTACACATATATTACCTTCACATGGCATGAAAAACAACTCAATGTAGTATCATGTGAACAAAACAGACCTCGATCTGATTTCTCACATGTTGTCAACATTATTTTAAATAATTAGATTTAATTGAATTGGTCAACATTATTTTAATCATACTTAGATGACACCATATAACCCTTTACTTACTGTGTGATTCGCAAGATGTATGTACACGTACAACAAAACAGCCTTATCTAGAAAACAGCGTAGACCCCGATCCAATGTATCATAGGTGAGGCATTTGACCCTGAGTCGACACTGTTCTAAGTTATACTTAGGTACCATTGTCCAATTCTAAATAGCGTGCTATGCATACTTTAACTTCATATAATACAACTAGAAAACAAACTAGAACCCGAACCTCCGTCTAAAGACATCAGATGTTGTCTGCAAAGTTTTCAAGCAGTCCGTACTTGGATAGCAATATGGTTCATATGATGCAAGTTTGTCACATGCTGCCGGTACAGAAGTCCCAATAAATATAAAATAAAACAAAACAAATATCACAGGTAACAAAACAAAACTCTGATCTGATGTCTTATATGTGAGGCATCTGACCTTGGTCAAAACCGTCTTAAGCCAGTAAGAATCACATGTAATTATAATGCAGTTATAACGAAGGTTAATGTCATAAGCATACAAAAAGTCAAGCTAATGTCACAAAGACGGTATTGACCCCGATCCGAGTCTGATTTAAATACAGTATTTTGGCTAGAAAACAATGCAGATGCCGATCAGAAGAATCGTATATGAGGCGTTTGATTTAAATCAGCCTTGTTGCACGTCATACTTTGTCATAGGTTATTATCAGGTGACTAATTTTCTTAATTATACGTCAGCTATTAGGTATTTATTAAAACTGCACATTAAATTTGATAGATGGTTCTTTGAATTAAGATCTCATGCTCTTGTTAATGTTATACATAGCACGTTCGAATTCATTATTTCATTAACCTTTTGTCGAGTGCTTATTCATGTAAAACATAATGTCATCTTAATCCTTCGCTTGCTATTCACGTCAATATACCTACCTCTAAATAGTGAAGACCCAGACGAGACAGCTCCTGCAGGAGCTGTCTCATCAGGGTATGCACTATTTACAAGTTGATTGTGCAACCAGTGCACTCCACAGCAGTGATTGCACAGCGAAATACTTGTACACAGTGAAGATATATGGAATTATACAACAGGGCATGGTAAAGAAGAAAACATGTAATTTAACATTCAGCAATCGAAGGGTTAAATATATTTTAGCTGAACTTATATAATAACATACGAACACAGGATATTGTAAACTTTGCAGATTCGGTAGAATCACATCTATAAAATACCATAAACAACCATGATGAAGCATGATATTGATCTGTGATGTAGCTAGCTATACGCACTTATGCGTAACACCCATCTGAAATGTGAAAACATTAGTATGGCCAAAATGGGAAAAATAATCGAAGGCTAAGTGGATAGACTTTGATATACGTTCTGCTTGTCATGTAAGCTTTAACCCATACCCTAATATTGAAGCCGTTTGACGCCTCTGTAAATGTCACATTTTGAAACCAATGTGATAAATAGAGCAGTTGCTCCTTTACAATAAAGGTCAATAATCTACATTACATTACTGTTTTATGCTAAGCTAAATGCGTACAAATCGGAGCAAATAAAACATCAGCATTGCAAAGGAGCTTTGATAATGTACATTTTCAATTATATAAGTCCTGGAGTCTTTCCTAGTATTATATGCGGATGTGATGCTTAGCTGCTATCGTATTTGTTCATCTTGTTGCAAGAATTATCGCTCTTGAAATCTAGTTAGAATTACATGGAATCACCGGATGGATAGTGTGACCCGATACGCTGCTTTATATTGTATTAGCATTCTAGCATAAACAATAGCATGTAGCTTTCCATACTCATCATTATTATCATCACCAGCATCATAATTCTCAGCAGAATAGTCATGACCTATACTGTATCATGGCAACTGTAAATCAATTTTCCTCATCTATAAGTGGTTGCTATAAAGAAATCATATTTTCTGCCACAAATGTGTCATGCCACTTGTTTCTAAGTATTTTGCAAAGTATTCAATTTAATTGCCCACCAATGTTTACTAACAAATTAGACATAACATTAGAACAGTATATGTATATATTGCTTATGTCAATACATCTATCATTATCATGTGAGGAAGCCTTCCAGCTGGCTTGCAGTAGCTCGGTGGCTCTATCCAGATGTTCTTCTGTACACGAAACAATGCAATTTGCTCCGTACAGAGAGGAACCTCTGGGGTCTTCCTCCATCAGTATTTAGCTGAACGTATGACTGAAATACTGTTAAAGCGACGTAAAACCCGATAAAAACCAAACAGCACTATCATTATCTATAATATTTCAACATTAAGAACAAAATGATGAAATAATACATTATCCCTGGCGTGTTATCGATTCCTTTGTGTGGAACGTATATATTATTCAACTAAATCACAACTGTCAAAATAAAACAGAAAACATTAGCGCTATCGGGAATTCCATTTCTCTTAAGTGTTACCGCATTGACTACGCAATGGAACGTTGGTAATATTTAATAGTTAATAGAGTGTCCTACTGGTCCCTAGAGTTATTCAATGCATGACATGTACATAATTACCCCCCCCCACACACACACACACTATTCCACGTTTGATTGAACTCTGTGGAAATCTAATATAGTGTACATTTCAACATATCGTGGCAGTTTACCATCGAAAGCAGATACTTTAAATGCTGCGCGCTTTGATGCGTGTTTCAAGACAGATGTCAAGATGGTTTGTGATGACACATTTACTCATATAAATTAAAGAAGACAATCCATTGAACGTTTTGCTTGCATTTTATGAATTGGGCAATGTTATACTCTTACTGGGGTTTGTCCGAACACATTATCAGATGTAACAGTATTTAAATTATGGCTTTGGTATGGATTACTAGATAATATTTATAGAGATCAATTACTGTAAAACATGCCACAGTAAAACTAGCATAATCTAGTTTATAAAATAACTCACAAAAGTTAATAATTGTCCATGAATAGTGCGCTTTATTCGCCTGTCATTATTTAGTTCGAAATGCGTAAGTGTCATACAGGGAGCGCCACACACAAAATGGCACGGCACCAAATATCATCAAATATGAAACAGCACAATTACAAGGCAAAACGTGACGAAACGCACAAAAAGACATAAAACATTTACCATATAACAACAACAAGGTATAGCATAGGGTGAAAGCAGGAATATCGCATTAGAACGGCCAGTAGCCAAAACAGGCTATTTGGGATTACGAGTAAACCATGTTTACGGGTACCCAACCTTACACTCATTCCACCTTCACCCTAGTCAAAATATAAAATAAACCCCCTCAGACAACTCCACAACGTGAGTAACGATGTCAAGATGAAATGATATTCAAATAAAGTGTAAAACTGTAAAAGTAAAGTAAAAAGTAAAGTACCTAGTTATAGTATACTTTCAGTCTGAATGGCATTTACTCCCTTGGTCATTGAGCCATTCGCCTACAATATTGAGCACTGCTAACATAGGGTGCAATCATGCAGTCGCAGTACCGGCTAGTGACCCTCACGAGTACGCATTTTAACCCCTTGGTGGAGAGGAGGTCACCATGTGCGGGTCGGAGACACTGGAAATCGTCTCTGAAATTTCCGGGAGGGACCGGGATTTGAACCCCGCACCACCGAATTGGTAGGCATGCGCGTTACCACTAGACCAACGCACCACCACGTCCAAGTGACGACGTAAAATTAAATAACGTCGTACGCTCCAACCATTTCTACACCGACACTTTAAAAACAGAAGGACACAAATAAAAAGCGAATCTAAAGGTATGAACTGTTTCATTGCAACCAAAAATGGCATAGACAACACGTTCTCGATGACCAGTCGGAGGCCAGAGAAATTGCTGCGAAGCCTTTTTGGGTAAAGAAAAGGCAACATACAAACATCCAGCTTCTCCCTCCGTAAGTGGGTTTAGGAGGACGCCACCATGGATTATTGTGTCTCTCCCATCATCGCATAAAATAGAAAGGGAATAACAATGCCCAACAGTATGGGGATAGTCAACCAAAAAGACAATGCGCTGCAGAATAGAGGGGTACAGCAATTTTAATGAATCGTTTTATACGTGTAACAAAGTATCGAACTATGTGTTTTCACCGTAAACCTCCGGATGCGAAATACCCAAATTAACGAAACTACTTAACTTACAGTTGCATATGCTACTGAGCAGAACATTACGTTGATAAAATTTCGAAAGGGTCTTTCGAAGTCATATCTGAAGCCCTGTGTCAGAAGTTGTGACTGTTAAAATCATCAACAGAACAACAAGCCCTAGCAATATGAATACGCTGAGAAATGTAAACCCCATAAGGTGTAGCACGGGGAACATCCCCATCCAAATAGGGATAGTTTACTATGTTTAAATCAAAGCCATCCCTTTTGCCACAAAAGCCAGAATAAATGTTTCCTTTGTTTATTGATAGGTTTAAATCTTTAAAGGTAGCAGATATGTCAGAACTATTTCTTTGATTTAACTTGAGCTCTATAGGCTATATTGAGGTTATCATAGTATCAAAGAACGGGTTATCAATAGTAAATGTATCGTCTAAATAACGTGATATGTTATTGAAAGGACTGGTAACATCTGCCTGCGCATCAGTTTTAAGGTTAAGTATAAACTCCCGCTTATAGCAATACAGAAACAAATCTGCAAGTAAAGGTGCACAGTTGGTTCCCATGGGAATATCAAAGAGTTGACGATATACAAAGTTACCAAAGCGAACAAAGGTATTGTCTAGCAAAATGGTGATTGCATCATGACGATCTGAACAGGTCCACAAGTTATACGTATCTACACTGTCATTCTAGACTGAATGCATGTCTAGAAATACAACAATATAACATTTTTCTAGAAAATAATTTACTTATAAGGTTTACAGGTATGACCTTTATTAGACCGTGTGGTAATGCAGTATAATGTGAAGAAATATCGTATGTGCTTATAGTGTTAGCTTTATGTTGTCTGTTTTGTAATTTAGTAAAAACCTCACTTGAATGCTTATAGCCCAAAACAAGGTTAATTTCGGAATTCTCATAAACTTTTCAGTAACGCTTGATATGTTCCTTAACCTCTGTGAAGCACAATATTATTAGTTTTGACAGTAGAGTAATAGTGCATGATACCGAGTTTGCTATGTAGCGTAATCTATATGGCGGTTTATGCAGTTTAGGTATCCAGTACATCGTCGGAGGTTTATGTTTTGTAATTACCATATAATTAGTGAATTGTTTAAATTTATCAACATGTTCCGGTATTATTGAAAAACATTTTAGTAAAGTCAAGCAGAAAAAGCCACATACAAGATGCAGCCATTACCAAATCAGCGATAGAAATAAGTCAGAAACATACACACACATCCGTACACACACGATGTAAATCTCGAACACCAAACAACCGCACAAGTACAAATACCTAAAGGCACACGCCAGACATAGCAGAACGGGTGATATATTCAGATTTAGCGACCACAGTGTATAATGTTGTGTTGGTGAGTTCTTGGTCCACAATATCCACATGATATAGCCGTCAAAAGATGCTTACATTTAAGAAATGAATGACGTGCTTCCGGTGTTCATGAGGTTATGCAACGCATAGTTTACGAGCAAATTTAGTGAAGCCCGAAGGGCTTCACGTGAATCTTTGCTCGTAAAGCTATGCGTTGCATAACCTCATGAACACCGGGAGCACGTCATTTATTTCTTATATTTATATTCCATTGTATTTCTTATATTTCAACGGATTTTTTTTTAAATATTATATACCGGTCACGTAATAGCCGCTATCTAGGTCGTTGCCAGGTTCGTTTCTAACGTAGTAGGATCTTTATATATGGTATGAAAAATAGTCCCAAACACATATTATAAATATAGAATGAATACAAGATTTTAATCAGTAAATTGTCCAGCTATGTTTAAAGAAAATATTATCGAGATATTTCAAATCATATATATTTACGAAATGTTGGTATTAATGCATCTTCTTAAATGTAGGTCGCGGTGTCGAAGCAAATTTACTCACCCGCCATGCTTGATCAAAAGCGGGTCACAACGTTGGATTTTATTCTCGGATTTTTCTTTGTTAACGGTAAGGACATTGACTTATTTATGCTTCAGTCATTAATTGATAATATATTTTGATACGCCACGGCTGTTAAAGCTGGCAATATTATGTATTCAAGCGATAATTCTCAGTAAGAAGATGCCACATTTCAAATTTTCAGGGCCGCTTGAACGGCAATCCATTTTCTGGTTTGCGCTTAAAACTCGTGGGGGCTCCAGTTAATGTCTGCTACACTTGATTCACACCCATTGACAACATGCTGTGTTGTATCATCATGTACAAGTTCAATTACAGGATTTTATCCAGATCATACGGTTCCTGTAGGAGCCGACTGGTCAGGGTCTGATCGGGATCTTCTCTGTTTGCTTCAGATCTTGTAAATTAGACATGACATTTTCTGCAATGACCACCACTAAATACGTGATTAATGAATATGAATCTAATTAATGGTGATCCACGTCGTCATTTATCGCACTAATATAGTAGACCCAGATCGGACGCCTCATGTTACACTAATATAGTAGACCAAAATAACGTGATGATCTAATTAATGTTGACGTCGCCATTTGTTGTACTAATATAGTAGACCCAGATGAGACCGCCCATGTAGGAACCGACTGATCAGGGTCTGCCCTGTTTGCTGCTGGTAATATATACTTCTTAGTTCTCAGACATACAAGACGAAGCTGTACTTTACTAGAGCATTGATTTAGAATTATTTATTTCATTTTTATTCGTGCATTGCAAAATAAACATTTCCACATAAGTACTGAAATAAGGCGTCGTTAATCGCTGACGTTTTAGTAAGTGGAGTGTTTATGTTTACATTGTCACGTATCGATTCCCCATTGATAAATCTTAAAATAGGTCATAACTGGGTCAGTACAGTATTACTCCGCGCTTACACAGCGGAATTCTGGGAAATGGAGAACCGACTCAAACCGGTATTGAAATGAAAGTTCATGGGAAAATGCAACTCTTTTTAGAATAAGGTTATATAAGGACGAATGTAAATATTTTTTATTACTTTATCAGCTGGAACAAACACGTAATTAGAGTGAAACTCTTGTATGCGTTTCTAAAGATACCAAATGATGGCCTAGTTTACGCGAAAGAAGGTGGTAGTAAGATAAATTTTGTAAAACGCAATACATGTATCAAATATGTTGAAAATATGTTTGTCCACTCTTAAAGGGCATTCATGGCAGCATGTTCCCGGCTATACCATTTGATACTGAAGTTTTCCAAAGAGTCTACGATCTTGCTACGGCAAGTTTCGGAATAAATTAAAGAAGGTAGTAAATATTTAGTTCTCTTAGTTCATAAAGTACGAAGACGTTTGTTTTCAATAATGGCAAAATTGTCTGTAATAACATGACCAGCCTCAGAGTAACATAATTTAGAGGAATTACAATTTCAACCAATAGGAGTATTATTGTCAATATTAAGGTCCGGTACAATTTTATTATAGTTAAAATGACATTCCTAGTAGGTTTCATGTACTTATAACAGATAATTGGAAATTCTTTGGTCTTAATACGTCTGTGTCGCTAAGTATAGATTGTGGATCAATAACGTCTACCCTTTGTTAACAAAATGTAATGTATTTTTCAAAAAAATACTTCTTATGGTCGGAAGCTGAATCAACATGTGGCCGAAAACCATGCCGGATGTAGGTTTGAATGAAAAAGGCTGTGTTATACAGAGGCTTGGTTCGTAAGATCACTTTGTATAAGAAATACACGTATACACATCCGGCTAGGCATTGCCTGTAGACGATAAAACAAAACGCGTCTTGGCTGGCATTTGCATTTAAAACAATTAAACGCATCTACGGTCATGGAACAGACCAATATCAGAGATTCAGCAACCGTATCTTAGCATGAGAATGTTTAGATATAATGTAGCATTCGTTTTCACAAAATGCCTCTTTAAAAATTATTCACATTCTATCAAAACTGAAGTCAGCTAAAGTTTAATTGCAATCATTTTTTCTGAAAACTTTATCCAGTTGTCGATATTTGGATGATATTTTTAACTTAGATAACCCTTTCTTTAATGCTCTGATTCCTACAATTTATCCTAAAGAACTCAAATTGAATAAAGCTAACCCGTCCGACAATTATGCAGCGTTTCTTGACCTAGACCTTAAAATTAATAATGGAATGATTTCTTCTAAAATATATGACAAAAGAGATGATTTTGATTTTAATATTGTAAATTTTCCTCATCTTGACGGGGATGTTCCCCGTGCTCCATCTTACGGGGTTTATATATCTCAACTTATTCGTTTTGCTAGAGCTTGTTCATCTATTGACGATTTTAACAGTCGAAATCTCATTTTAACTGAAAAACTGCTTAAACAAGGATATAGATACCATAAACTAAGAAAAACTTTCTCTAAATTTTACTATCGAAATCTCTCGCTTATTGGCAAGTACAAATGTAATCTCAAGGTACTTTTGCGACACGGTATTTCACATCCTGAATTTTATGGTGATGTGATTTACAAACTTCGTAGAATTATTGGACATACCCATTTTCTCACTTTGTTCATCAAATATATAAAACAATTCATTAAAAAGGGATATGATCCTGTATTATTACAACATACTGCATGTTTGGTTGTGAACCCTTTTACAGTTGGCAATCACGCTGGCCTCTTTGCATGTACGCCGACAAGAAAGGTTTAGTACTCTATGAAGGCGACCTCTTAAATCCAGAAATGGAAGGAGAACGTCGGATATCTGTACTATTTCATTTTTGTCGTACCCTTTATTACTTTTCTACAGTTACTCTGTTTGCAGCTCAATCATTGAGTACACTAGCGATAGGTGGATACAGTATGTTCAATTAAATGTTTTTTTGTTATACATGCACTTTACCACTGTATTTGCTGTCGCGGTTGTTGTAGATTAGTCGGAGAGGGGATACGTTTATTTACACTGTTTGTCTTTTAGGATGGGGATGGAATAAGGGTGAGGTTGGGCGCCCATAAACCGGTTTAAACCCCCGGTGACTTTTGTCACTGACCGTTCCAAGGCGGTACTTCCATCTTCCTCCTATTGTATGTTTGTTTTGTCTTTGTGCGTCTCTTGTTGTTTTTTCTACCCATGTACATTTGCTGTTTCCTTGTGTTGCTGTTCGGGCGAGTGTTTGTTCTGTATGTGGTATTTCCTGCATGACTCATTTTTGTACTTTTAAAGGTTAAAGGTACGAACGGCAATCAGTTTAGATTATGATACTCATCTGGTTCTAAGCTGTTCGAAAATGCCAACCAAGACGTGTACACTCGCTTAAGATATGTTAAGTCGCTATTGGATGAAGTTTAAGGATTGTTTAACGTGATAGTATTTTCAGCAAACGCTTATTTTTAATGCAATAATAAAACACGGTATAGTTTATTATGAAGATTGACAACATGACAAATGCCCCATGTAATACAAAATAAACCGTTTTCGTTGAACAACAAAATATTATCGGCCTATTTCGAACAGTAACGAAATTAAAACGCAACACGAATAAATACTAATACATCGGTGAATAACATCAGGTCGTCGATATCAAATTGTTTCTCTTTTTCTCCACTCAATCGGTTTATCTTGCTCTCTCTCATAAGTGCATTATGAGACACTACTTTTATTTCAAACATCAACAAACGCACAAGTTCAAGATATAAACATTTAAAACATCAACAAACGCACAAGTACAAAGACACAAGGACACACATAAAAGCAAGGGCGACACAGGGAGTAACACATTGGAATGGTTATTGACAAAACCACCACTGGGGGTATAAACCGGTTTACGGACGACCTAAACTCATATTTATCTCAAAGTCACCCTAGTTTAATAAACACTAAAAATAAAGGTGTCCCCGCCGGATTTCCCAACAGCATAGAAGACGGTAAACACAGGACAAAATGCAAACCATAGCATAACAACAAATGTAAAAGCTCTTAAAATATATACTCAATGACTTTATAAGTCAGAGAAACTGCAGGGAAGCCGTTAAGGGCACGACAGAGAAAATGCAATACATGAGTCTGGTAAACTCTTCCCATTTCTGGGTTTAAGAGTATACCATCACAGAGTACTGCCTGTCATCGCGCAAGTAAAACAGGTAAGCGTAGCTGTGGACTGTAAAGGGATTAATAACTTAACGTGCAGTGCGGTGTAATAATTATAGTAGAGTCATAACCTGTCTCCCTAAAAGTTTTAATGCGTTCAATAAACAAATCATAAAAAATGATATGACCCCGAAGTTTGTAGATAACATCACCATAAATGTCTGGGTGAGAAATACCCTGTTGCTGTAACATCCGTAGATTGCTATTGTATTAACTAATGTGAGATAAATTTCGATAATAAAATTTAGAAAAAGGTTTTCCGAATGTTGTGATATCTATAACCTTGCTTAAGAAGTTTTTCAGTTATAACTAAATTACGACTATTAAAATTGTCTAGCAAATAACAGGTTCGTGCAAACCGAATACGTTCAGAAATATGAACCCCATAAGATGTAGAACAGGGCACATCTCCATCTAGAAAGGGATAATCAACAATTTTGAAAACTTAAAATATTCCCTTTTATCGTATATTTTGTCACTTATGATGGAAATATTCAAACCCAAAAAGGAAGCCATAATGCCAGAACGATTCGCGTTGTTTAAAGTCAGTCCTTTTGGGGAAATTGAAGAAACTATACTTTCAAAATAAGGATCATCCAAGTTCAATATATCGTTTAAAGACCTATAAGTTTTATTACAAGCATTAAAAAGCGGAATTTATCATATATAGATCTATTAGAATAAGAGTCAGGCAGCGTTTCATTCAAATATTTCCTCGTAAATACAAGCAATATGATAAGTATATTCTGCATTGAATCGAGTTCGCGGGAAAAGGAAGTTAATAAATAAAGCCCGGATGCGCTCACATGTAAAGCCTGTTGACATTTCACACGCGAACGTGAGGAATATATTCATACTTGAAACGCGTGCATACCATTTTCCGAGCGTGCCACACACTTTCGATTTATAGTATTACAATATGTCATTTATAACAGTTGCATGATGAAACAGTTGTTAGCATTTATCTTTGTTTTGGTGGTGACGATACATTGATTAACATCGCGTGACTTCCCTAATTAATAAAAACAACAACAAACAAATAAAACATTTCAAACGACCAACCTACTAATTTAATAACGTTTATTTAACGTTCAGTTTTGTTAACGCTTTCAACGCTGAATTGATAGAGTGGAATAGTCAATCACAGTTTATTGGTAGAGTCCATACAGTATTGAACTCAAAGGGTAAAATGCTCGAGAGGATTTGCAATGGCAAACAGTGCAAACTGCTATCAGAAGGCTCATCAAGGAGTCCGTTCCGTGTTACACTCGAATATATCGTATAACCATTTATGCTGTTATTCAGAAGATACAGTAGACCCTGTCTTACCGGTCATTTATTTATTGAACTCAGAAGTATTAAAAAGCAGGTAGTTGCTTAGTGTTCGGTAAAAGTGATAAAAGCTTTCTGTATCACTTGTGACCTACATTAAACTACCACCTGTTGTAGAAATCCAGATTTAGTCTCCTGTTTACTGACCGCTTAAGACAGGTTCTACTGTATTTCGATTCCCTTTTATTTGTGGAAAATGTTTGAACCAGTAAGACACAGAGTGAACCCTCATAGGACAGAGATTTGGTCAGAATCCCATGTAATTGTTCAAGTTTACTACATGAGCCATTCAAATTGAACACAGTACGACAGGGAACCACTTGTTTGAAAAATAGTATGTTTGATTAAATTGCTAAGTTTATCTGTAATTTCACCAAAATGTAGCTACAGGCTGATTGAGAGCCTTATTCAAAGTACAATGTACAATCTATTTTCTTTGTCCAATTAAATGTATAACAAAAGTATCGTTTACAGTTTATTGGATTCTTACTGACCTAAATTCAATGTAAAAACAGTATTCCAGTGACCTACATTCTCTTTCCCTCTTTGTTTTACAAATTGGAAGTCCTGTAGAGGCTTTTAAATGGATTACATGCCATTTCCAATACTTTTCATTTGGTTCTATTGTTTCATAATTGCCAAATATAGTATCTGTACGAAACATATTTCATTGAAGTTTCTCATTGTTTTGTTTTGAAACACAACTGACCCATGCATTGATTGTCCTCTGTGATATTTCCGTTTGATTCAAAATATTATATTTTAACCCTCCCAAAGAAACGCGTGTTTACGCCTTTGCAAACAGAGCAGGTTCAGATCGATCAGGACATATTCGTTAGTCTGATCATGATCGGCTCTATTAGTTTATAAAATGATAATAGAACCAACTCAACAGTTTCTCCCAATACCAAACAAATCTGAGTAGATATGCTATTTGAAAAATGCAGGTAATGAAAATGCATGATGCCATTATTTCTTAGATGAATAGTCAACAGGGAAATCGATAGGGCCATTAATTCTGATATCCGTTTTATGTTATCCATATCATAAAAGCTTCAAGGAATAAAATGTATTGTGGGTTATTGTACTGTTGTATCCACGTATAAGCGTCAACTGATACTATGCATTCTAAAAATACTGAAATCGTTTTTTCTCCATCTAACTTTATATTGAGACCAGTCTAAAGAGTGGCTACAACATAGGATTTGGCGAAGAAATAAAGTGGTTATTCTTGATATGTTTTAATTTACGCATCTTAATTGGACCTTTGGACTGTATACCTTACTAAGTTCTTACTTAAGGTACTATCAAGCAAGACTCCTGGTCAAAGTCAATTTAACATTGATGGTGTATTCTGTTCCACAAGGAAATACAATATTACGACATGTGTTAAAGCACACTTACATATCAATATCGCAAACGTTGGTTACCTGTCAATAATGACTGGTTCAATAATGACAATTTTAACGTCTAACGATTTGTTTGTATGGAATGATTTACTTGACAGTTTAAACATAGATGATTGAATCTGCTCATGTTCACTTAGTTTAACGTACATTTGTATGATACCCAAGGTTGATGGCCAATCCTCAATAACAAATAATATCTTATTGATATTTAGATAAACTATTGCATGCGTGCAAACATGCCAATATAAATAGTCAGCAATAATGCCTGCCGTATATATGTGTATGTATATTAATTATAATACCTTGTATCCATTTATACAACATAAATAAATACATCACATATTATGGCGTGTATAATCCATATTGGCGTACTTATATAATCAGCTCATAACATGAACGAGCGACATAGAATGTGCATACGTGGGCATTGATAAACCAAAAAAAAGAATGATCTGGGTCCATGCTTATAAAACTTTTAGTTGAGTCTGAGTTCGTTCTCAAGTTTTTGATTGGTCAGATTTGAGACATTGGCTCAAATCCGACCAATCAAAAGCTTGAGAACTCAAATCTGACCAATCAAAAGCTTGAGAACGAAACTCAGACTCAAATAAAAAGCTTTATAAGCAGGTACCCATATTATCTTGATAACCTCCATCACGCTATTCACCACTTGGCTGGCATTTACAACTTATTTGGGTCCATATGCGGCGCCTGGTAACTTGGCGTTGTTCAAGATGTTTGCCACTCAATGCCAATGGTTTCTCAAAAGTTTAATAGCCCAAAATTGCACCTTATCACTATCTGAGAAGATGTTATTTTTTATTGGCGGAATATAGGTTAATATAATATTGATGATTTGGGCGGACAATAAAAACAAAACTAAAAGCTTTGAATCTACGAACTACACTAAAGACTGAGATGAATTAAAGACGTTGTCCCCTTGTTACACAGGAATCTCGTGACGAAAACACATTAGTGTATTGTGATCACATGTGCAATGCTAATGCCTCTTAGGCATCTGTCGACATCGCAATATTATGCAAAGCTGTCGCCTACATGACTGTTGGAAGTTAAACATTGAAAATAAAAGTTGGGACATGTTTTATTTCATAATCGTTGCTTGACTTTCCTTTTTCTCTCAATCTATTCTTAATCATTTCCAAGTAGACGATTATTCTACTGGCAAAGTATACACATATTTTAATGTGCCCGTTTTAAACGGATGTAGTTCAATCGTAAGTTTGGCACACTACTGCTTGCATTTCTGATTCCCATCCTATGTCACAAATGAATCCCGTTTTGTGATGAACATTTACTCGATTTGTTCAGAGAGTAGCTCCAGTAATGATACAGCGCATGTATGCCGGTAACAAACCAATCATGAACTCATAAATGTTTACCCAACTCGCTTCAGTCCACAATAATGAAGGGTTAGTGACTGTGACCAGCAATACCTAGATCGGTGAATACTCAAAAGGTTCAAATTATATTTGAAGGAGTCAATTTTGATAAGGGGTTTTAACATGCTGATTATGTCTTAAATATGTTGTCAAAAGTCTGATTCGAAACAGCATCAAGCTTTGAGGTATTGAAGAACGTCATTTATCAGGAAATGAAATATTAATCCATTTACGTTCCTGTATCTAGGCACGCAACTTTGTAATGAACAAAGAGAAAAGAAACGTTCGTTTTGTTTTACTCCCATAAACAACACGTTTAGATAAGAAGTATTGGAATTCCCAAGTTTCACACGTTTGGACAAGATCAATAAAACAAGATAATGTTTTCTGTCTTTCTGTTGATGACATATATGGGAGCAGCAGTAACAAGGAACATGGGTGTTAAAAACAATATGTATAATTAAATGATATTGAACGTATTTGATACGGGTTAAACTATATCGGCATGGCTAGGGATGTGTGCTCTTAACTTGTTTAGGAGTTTGTTTTAAATATGTATTTAGGTTTTAACTCTTTTTACTTCTTCTTATTCCAAAAAGAATGCATGTTCGTTCGCTATTGATCGAAACCGAGTATTGTTTGAAACGAGGCGGCTGTCACTTACAAAACGTGTAGACTCAGATCAATTGAATCCCAGAGGAGCCCTCTGACCAGGGTCTGCTCTGCTTGTCACTCAGGACACTCTGGCAAATGTTACCCTTTCATTCTGTATAGCCTCTGCCAATAAACAATAATGACTATTCCACTATGCAAATTCAATGCTAAAACAATTAATCATGCGACTATCAATACTAACTAGGTCAAATTAGGCCTTAGTTGAAATCCTATTAACAAACTGTGCTTTTCAAGGCGGGTCTGATCAGGGGGCTTCACTATATTTGCCCCAACCTCGCCAAAACGGTTAAAGAAAAAACCATGGTAAGAATGAACTCTGAATTGACTTTTGTATATATTTGAAAATAATTAATAAAATACCAAATATGGACTGTGTCCGTATGTTATCATTCCTCTATATCGTTTCCTTTCCATCACAAAAATACAAATAATTAAATACATAGGTCCCAAGTTGCCATTATTGTCTGACAGATAGCTTGCTTACACTGATTGATGAATTATCCTGTATTGTGTTTAAACGTTAGAGAATATGTAAATGCTAATGGATTACTGTTAATATAATTTGAAGCTGACCGCAGTGTAAGGAAATTGAACACGATTTAATTGATAGCACTCTTTGTCTTAACAAATGCACCTTTGGCATGGATACGTTTCATATGTAGGACCAGTTTTATAAATATTATTCGCAGATGCTAGACATGTGGTGAACAAAGCATATGTATTTAATACAGAAATTATACAAATGGAAAACAAATATAAGTCGCTTCATGGAAATAGAGTATTTTGTTATAAAGTATTAGGTTAGTTATACTTTTACCTTAATATGTTCATACTGAACTTTTGTATGTCTAACGATAATTAAGGTGAATAAATCGACTGACCGAACATTAACCCTTTCCAAATTTCTTATTGTCGTCCGCAAACAATTCGGTAAAGTAAGGACATGAGATAAATAAATGAAAATTTAAAATGAATAAAGCACAGATATAGAAATAAACGTTGAGACAAAACTTGACTGGTGTGAATGGTCGTGGTGTATGTTTGCGACACTGGTGATGAAAGGGTTAAGACAACATAATTGTTATGTAATATGTTCAAATGTAACACTGCTAGCAGTTTAAGGGAGATGGTAACCTCTTTGACATGAGATGTACTTCCGACCTCTCCTTTATACATAATGCTGTTATATTTTATATTTGGGTAACCATGAGGTTTTACGTATGACATTATCAACAAAACCAATGAAATATAGAAGCAAATCCACAAACGCTTAGCGATGACTTATGTTTTCTATTTTCCCACATTCAAAGTGTTAATCGAACATTATTTTTTACAACATAATGACCGTTATGAAGGAATGTTTAACACCTTCCTTCATATAAACAGCTTGCCTCGCATTTGGAAGCAGAGTAGATCCAGACCAGACGGCTCTTGTAGAACCCGCCGATCAGGCTGTGCTTTGTTTTCTGTTGAAATTATAACATACCTGATTCTACACTGTCTACCAATACCAAACAATCTTATGTACGAAACCATGCAGTTATAAAACGTCAGGTGAGAAATATTAACGATGTCATTATTTTTTACATGAATATTTAACAGGGAAGTGGTTAATATGATTATAACACAGTGTGGCAAATTTACAACAACATCGACTAAGTTATTGGATTTTACTAGGCTGAAAATGAGTTTGGAAATCGTCTCAATGGCCTTCATTCTCTCTCATTAATTTCTTCGAATCTAATCTAAGTCTGTTCGAATTTATATTCAAGTGTTCCATATTCACATAGTAACTGCATTTAATTACTCATTGTTTTTGTTTTTAGAAATAACGGCGAATTTCAATACACTGAACCAATTGGCAATGCAGCAGATATTCGTGTGTACTGTGACTATATTATAGACTTGAAAAAAGTACATCGTGGAAGTGTTACAGACAACATATTAGACATTACATTAACTGTCGTTAAAATGTGTCTGGTACAGTGGGCATGATTAGAACTGACTGAATTAAATCAGACATTGTTTGCGTATTACAATAAGTTGATCAATGGTAAACTGTACAGTTTTTAAAAGTTCATATATGTTTGCTTTATCGAATTATTTCGCATTTATCTGACCCACAAAATAATAGATTGCCTAAAATAATGTTGGTATATAAGGGACTATTTTAATGATAGTTTTGTGGCATAGTACCAGAATCTGTGCTTAGTGTTCAATTTATGTTTTACTAAAGTGTATTGTTTATCCCGTCAAAACACTTATAAACACATCCGTGTATGAGCGTGCACTTATCAAATCTTTACTACACAGAAGAAATGCACAACTGCACAAAAATGCACAAAATAAATACATACATTACGCACCGTTCGATAATTGATACAACATTGGAAACCGTCCATTACAGACAGTTACTATAATGTCATATTATTGAACGATCACAGACAATATTGTCAGAAACATTGAACTTCACTGTCTATTTGAAATGTGCATTTGTTATGAATCAGATCAGGTATATTTGTTTGTTGGCAAATTAAATGATCGTGGGTTTGACTGAAAGCTGTTATTAACCCTTCGCTTGCTGAATTTTAAAATACATTTCTCCTTCTTTACCCCTTCCCTGTTGTATAATTACATATATCTTCACTGTGTACAAGTATTGCGCTGTGCAATCACTGCTGTGGAGTGCACTGGTTGCAAAATGAACTTGTAAATAGTGCATACCCTGATGAGACAGCTCCTGCAGGAGCTTCACTATTTCCATGTAGGTATATTGACGTGAATAGCAAGCGAGGGGTTAACATATTTGCATTTACTGGTTAGAAAAGATTCAGTCCTCAAACAGAAGTGTCACATATGTATAGAAACCACGGTACACTTATAAGTAAACACAATAGATAAGACATTGGGGCGAGCGGAGATGATTTGGTGTGTAATTGATAAAAACAACCACGCCAAGGTGATTAAGCACACGCTATGTCTATCATATGTATCCGCATGTATTAGAATGCCATACAAAATGCTGCTTATTTACGATTTTGCAGGTACGACGTATTCATCAGGGAGATATGTTAACATATGATCACTTTGAGTCCAAATATAGTCAAATGATTTTTACAGAGGATCTTTTTGTGCTAGTACTTTATCATATTAACTCAAATTTGGTATACATTCAAGTACATTTCCCTTTATCATACACGTGTGCAAGCCAAGGCTGCGGAATGCTCATTCCTAATGTGAATGTCATATAATGAACTCAAACATAACTGTAGTGTTGTAATGTATATTTGTCATAGTTACATTCCTGGCCTTCTCTTCAATATATGTATGCAGGGTCTGACATATATGCTATTACATAACGCAATACATTTGTCATGAAGATAGGTTGTGAGCAGGAACTTACCGTGTGAAAAATTGTAGCACACTTCAAAATATGAGCGATAGTTCAACAACCCAAACAGCTACAAGATAAAGTCTTATGAGCACATAGCTGTGGAGAAAAGACGTATCTAGAAAGTCTGGTTACCGTTCCAAGGCGGCACTCCTGCTTTCACCCTACGGTCAATTTTGTTTTTTAATATGCTTAATGTTTAATGTGTTTCGTCTTGATATGCGTCCTGTTTTGTTTTGTCTTGTGGCTTTATCGTTTCTCGTTAGATGGTGTTTGATGCGGTGTCATTCCGTGTGTGGCTCTCCCTGTTTGACTATTTTTCCATATTAAATATCTTTATACGTTGACCGCCATTTTCTATATTGCTGCAACGCATTACGATTTGGTAGAGTTTGACATTGAAACACGATATTTTGATAGAACAACACGCATATTATCTACAGTTTATGTGGTGTATTATACAGACCCCCAACTCAGATGAACTTTTATGAACTGTTGGACAATGTATTTACATCTGTTTCGCATTTTAATGAACTCGAAACTATTCTGCTTGGTGATTTTAATACTAATGTAGCACGTACATCCTACTGTACTCTTGCAAATAGTTTTAAATCATTTACAGAATTATTTAACTTGTCTCAGCTAATCCATGATTTTACCAGAGTTTGTAGTACTTCATCATCAATAATTGATCTTATACTTGTTTCTGACAAAGACAGAATATCTCAAAGTGGTGTTGTTGATATATGTCTAAGCGATCATTCCATGATATTTTGTACCAGGAAATTGACAAAACATTACATTGGTAAGCATAACAATATCAAAATTAGATCTTTGAAAAATTATAACATGGATGATTTTCAGCAATCTCTGTTACACACTGACTGGAGTCCAGTTCTTCTCTCTGACACTGTGTCAGAGGCTTGGGCGAATTTTAAGATCATTTTCTTATCAGTCATAGATAGTATTGCTCCTGTTAAAGAAATACGTTTGAAACAGAGAACGGAACCTTGGATTACTTCTGATATTTTAAAATGCATTAATGAGAGGAATAAAGCTTTTAACTTGTATAAGAAATCCAAATCTGAAGTTGATTTTAAGGTTTTTAAAACTCTTAGGAACAGGACACAATCTGTAATTTTTAATGCAAAGAAATCCTACTTTACCAGTAAACTTGATCAGAATAAGAATGATTCTAAGACATTGTGGAAAACTTTGAAAGAGCTCGGAATGCCTTCTAAAAAAGGGCTCTCTTCTGCTAGTAGTATAGGACTCAATATTAATGGTGAAATTTGCTTTGATAAACTTAATGTTGCCAAACATTTTAACTCTTTTTATGTCAATATAGCGTCTAGTCTGGTTGAGAAGCTTCCAAAATGTATAGGCAAATATGGCCAGAAATTTGTGTTTGATTACTATTCTTCTAAACGTGTCATTCCTAATAGTTTTACATTCTCAATCGTAAGTGAAGATTGTGTTTTGAAATATTTAAGGAAGTTAGTTTAATAAAGCTACGGGATTGGATGGCATCCCATCTAGATTTGTACGTGATGGTGCTCACTTGATAGTTTGCCCTCTCACTCATATTATTAATTTATCAATAATCCAAGGGTCCGTTCCTGATGATTTGAAACAAGCTCGAGTTGTTCCTTTGTATAAGAAAAATGATAGATCGGATGTCACTAATTACAGGCCAGTATCCATTCTTACCATATTATCTAAGGTTTTTGAAAAAGTTATTTTTGATCAACTTGAAACATATTTGAACGATAATAAGCTTCTGTACAATGTCCAGTCCGGCTTTAGACGAGGATTTTCTACCGATACTTGTCTAATTCATCTTTCTGACTTTATCAGATTCCAAATGGATAAAGGTAGTATGGTGGGCATGGTACTCCTTGATTTACAGAAAGCTTTTGATACAATTGATCATAGTGTCTTACTTATGAAACTTAAAGCTTTAGGTTTGCACCAATACAGTATTGAGTGGTTCAGATCTTACCTTTCAGACAGACAACAACTAGTTGATGTGTCGGGAACATTTTCATCACGTGAAGGTATCTCTTGTGGTGTGCCTCAAGGCTCCATTTTGGGACCTCTTTTGTTTTTAATTTATGTAAACGACATGCCGGGTGCTGTATCAAACAAGCTTTTATTGTATGCAGATGACTCGGGTATTTTAGTATCTGGCAAAAATATTTCCCAAATTGAAAGTTGTCTGTCTGAAGACCTGGATGAAGTTAGCAAATGGCTAATTGATAATAAACTTTCTCTTCATCTAGGTAAGACTGAGTCAATCCTGTTCGGTTCTATGCCTAAATTAAGAAATCAGCCACATTTAGATATACTTTGCAATGGTCAACATATTAAGTCTTCTACCTCTGTTAGATATCTGGGTGCTATTTTAGACCAATTCTTATCTTGTAAGGCAATCGCAAGATCGGTTATTACTAAAGCAAACAGCAGGCTGAAGTTTTTGTACAGAAAAGGCCAATTTTTAAATTTTCATACAAGGAAACTTTTGGTTTTAGCACTTATCCAATGTCACTTTGATTACGCTTGTTGTTTTTGGTACCCTGCTCTTACTCAAGATTTGAAAAATAGACTGCAATCAACTCAAAATAAATTAATCCGCTTTGTTTTAAATTTAGACGCTAGAGAACACATAGGCATATATCATTTTAAATACCTAAACTGGTTGCCAGTATCCAAAAGAGTTGATCAAATCACTCTTTCTCATGTTTTTAATATTTCTAAGGGCACTGCTCCTGTATATCTTAGTGATTGTTTTGTTCCTTTAAGCTCTGTACATACCCACTGTACAAGATCAAACATGTCAGCTGTTCGTGTTCAAGAAGATTCGTTTTCTTTCACTTTTACAGATAACAGACGCTACGCCATTCCTAGAGTTAACAGTTTTGGTAAAAAATCATTTCTTTTCAGAGGTGTTCACTTGTGGAATGGCCTTCCTCTGACTTTAAGACAAAGCAAATCTTTTAGTCAATTTAAAGTTGATGCTAAAAAGTTTTTGATAGATAAAGAATAATTTATACAACATTTTTCTTTAAATGACGGCTCTTCTGTATTTTTTTTGCATTTTCTTGAATATCAGGGCTTAGTTTTATTAATTACTGTTTTATCTTTGTTAATTTGATAGGTTTGTTTCAATTTATTCTTTAATATGACTCTTATGAATTGTTCTGATACTCTGCGGTGTTAATCTGTAAGCATGGTCATCGACATTCTATAACCGACATATTTTGAAATTAACAGTGTTATTAGGGATGCTTCTGTGATACTTATATTTTAAGATAATACCTGTGATAGTTAATTATAATGATTCCGTGACTCTCTGTGTCTTGCCACTAGAATCAAGGACCACAATGGAAATAAGGAAATTATTTTCCTTTTTTGTGTAATCCTTGGTTTCTAGTGCGCATTACATGGCTTTTTATATGTTGTCATAGTTATGTTTTGCCATGTTATGTACACTTTTTACCGAAATAAATCTATCTATCTATCTATCTAGTCCTGTAAGCATCTTAGTAGTACATTATACATTAGTTTATTTGTTCATATATGGAATGGAATACTTGGAGTCGGTTTCGCTGCAGAGAATGACATCAGCCCGTTCTATTACATTGAAGCAAGTAATACTAATCGTATAATTTCCACAGTTACCAGATAGTCAGAAGGTTGAGTTAAAATAATTCCCGTTTTAAAATTAAATTGCATAGCTCTGTTAGATTTCTGTCAAATTATATTCAATTATATTATTGACTCGATACTTGTTTAGATACTATAGGGCAAATTACTAAGTGTACAATCTAATTTGCATATTTTATTTTCGGCATCACTCTACGCGTGTCTTCGTATATTCGTATTTATTGAATTTGATAGAAGCCCTGATGGAATCTGTAACTAGCTTGTCACTGTAGCTTACCTCCAATATACGAGTCACATATGCATTGTGGTATATGTACGTATATATATATATATATGCACTTAAGTAGGTCAGCATGTGGGATTTGAAAGGTTATCATTAAATGCAAAATTCAGGCAGAATGTGTTGTCCATTTAGTTCTAAACTATTTTTATAACAATACATGTATTTCCTGAAATAGTTAATGTTTACACAAGGAAACGAATTCATGAACACAACGTTCCTTATATCATACAGTGGTTGATCAGTTACTCTTTCGTAGAGCATCGTGTTCAGGTTGATTAATGACCTTATTTTAAGTTGTAATCAAAGTGTCTTTTTATCATGATCAACTAGAACGATCACTAAAGGTGATAAATACCCCCCTCCCCCTAGCACAATTGACACAGAGATGGGGACAATGCAGGACAATTTCAGTCCGTAGTACTACCCACCATCTAAGATAGTATTATACCTATTTCAGGGTCTAAACTGTAATTAATATAAGGGCCAGACGGACGGACGGAGTGATTCCAGTATACCCCCAACACTTCGTTGTAGGGGGTATAAATACAATGATTTACATACAACGAAATTTATTATTATATATGTGTTCTTGTTATTGTATAGAGAAATGAGAATTTATTCGTTTCTTTTCTGCAGGCAGCATGCCTATTTATTATTTTTCTTGACAAGTGCGGAGTTTGGCCAGAACATACCTATAACATGTCTCGGTAAGAGTGTGCAGGGTTTTCCATCACACATATATATCAAATACATAGTATATGTATGTAAACAAATTCTACCAGTTTGACCCGATCACTAGTCGGTCTTCAGTTACAAAAAAAATACCGAATGTGATGATTAAACAGCTAAAACAGGAACATTTCTAAATATAACAAAGCCATGGGCTATTGCATAATTAAGATACATACAGACACAAAAATGCGCTGCAGTTAAATGATATTATAGCCGTTACTTTCACAGATATAAATGCGTTTACAGTACCCAATTGTTTTACGACAGAGGAAATTTTATTGCAAGACGATACTTGGTGAACAATCAGCGTTAGGAATTAGGCACTAGCTTTATAAAAATGTAGACAGACGGAGATGTTCTATACATTAGAAGTAGGTTATATTACTCGAAGTTTGTACGAAAAGGGCTAACCGAATAATAAACGAATGTAATGATAAACCTTTGATGCCTTATATCTTGTTTGCAGATTCCTAAAGTTGTTATGGTAATATGGTTGTAGTCTACACGACAATGCTGTTATAAATCCATTCATTGGTTGTAATATTATAGACTAGTGTAGCAGTGTGCATTCTGTTCCAGGTTAACGATACATGTCAGAATGCTGGGTGATGCTCCAATGACAAGACGCAACCTCAGACCTTTTTTTAAATGTTTCGGGCGTTCTGTGAAGTGACAATGTATTGAGCCAAACACGGCACAAGGCTTGAAACTATGAAACTAATGTGGCAGGGCTATGCTAGGTGATGCCAACAGTATAGTGCTTGTATGCTATTATGCCTGAGACGAACAATATAGAAACATGAAGCATAAACTGTGCACAAAAACTATGTTATAGTGATCAATGATATCTCAGCTTTGGGCCAACATAAAACAATGAACGATAACTGTGAACAACTACTACAGTGCCAAGCCAGCGAGATGGCTGGCCAATGCCCCAACTTCAAAATGATGATTCGAACACAATCCCCAAGCTATGTCATGAAACTATAAATGTGAGCTATAACCCTAGAATATGTGATTTGGCATGGGACCATATGAACCAAACCATGTTGAAAGCTATGGTTTGAAGATGTCTCCACACTACTGTAAATTCAGACCTATGTCTCGGACCTTGTTCTATATTTTGCTTGAATCATGTCTCGAAGCATGTATGGAACCCTACGCTCTGACAGCAATCTTGAACAGTGTATGAAACGTGCTTCAAGAAGATGATGAAACCTAATGTTTTGAAGCTTGCTTGGAGTATGTTCCGAGCCCGTGCTCGAAACACTGCCTCACGAAAACGGTTCAGCAAGACTCTGAACCCTTAGCACCATAACATGCTTCAGACCGAATATAATCCCGGCCTATATCAGTCTGAGCAAACGCTATTTCAATGCATCAGCTAACATGAGACCGCTAGCTATTTACCTTAATGGGTGCAATGCTCTATATGTCAAAAACCAACGATGTAACTTCTATACATGTGTATATAAAGTCGTCACTGTAGATTCTAATGGATATTTAGTGCCCTTACCACAGTCTCAGTCTCAGCATTTATATACAGCTTCGATTAATATGAGTAAATTTCAGAACATTAGCATAACAGTGTTTTATTCATAATAATTAACTCGTTTGACCAACCGCCTCACACCTTTGAATATGTACTAATTTTTATAATGTTTGAAAACAAAAAAAATAACTAACTTTGATACACAATAAATTAATCAAATTAAAGAATCAATTAACTAACAATCAAAAAAGGAGATAAGCCTGTATGTAAAAAACTGCAGATAACTCAAAATCGCTTACCTAGCGATATATACTACAGGCTTTCTGTAGATGTAGGTGGCGGTGGTCTAGTGGTAACGCGCTTGACTATTAGTCTGGAGGTCCGGGGTTCAAATACCGGTACCTCCCGGAAATTTCAGAGACGCTTTTCCGTGTCTCCCACCCGCACATCCTCTCCACCCAGGGGGTTCAAATGGGTACCTGTGAGGGTCACTCGCCATATGTTAGCAGTGCTCAATATTGTAGGCCAATGACTCAATGACCAGGGGAGTAAATGTACAGTCGGCTGAGCGGTCTTTCGGACTGAAAGTAGACTATAACTAGGTACTTTTTTTTCTTGGACAATGCAACAAATATGAACCATATTAATACATAGTCGCTAATGCACAATTTAAGCAACTTTGGACTGTTCAAACAGAATTATTAGCTGATTTATATAGCATATATATAACAATTTTTATTACAACAAACATCAATCCAAGCAATTGCCTCATTATGTAACTGTTAGTAAAACCCTTATTCGGGTACCACTGAAAATGGGCATTTACAAAAAAAGAGAAAAGTGTAGAACTATGTAGTTTTGAAACCATTGTGATAGCAAGAGCATTTGTTCATATGGAGCAAATGGTCTATTCATTACACTGGTTTGAACATACTTGCACTATGGGCTACTTGGTAAAATTCATAATAAAGGAAACTATCAGATGTTGATTTTGCATATGTATTCATCTTGTTGCATTCATCACATTTGTTTATTGTGACATGTATGTTATTAGTATAAAATCTGACGGGAAATCCTAGTCGTCCGTATAGGCCATGCGTGTGTAGGTAGCAAGAATGTCCCTTCCTTGAATATATTAGCTCCAGGGGCAGCTGTACCCTAGGTCCCTCCTAACGGGATTTTATGACACCTGTATCACTTAAAAGCTTAATATATCCTCCATTGAATGTCACTTATTGGATGTTAAATGGATGTTGATTAAGCCTACAGTATGCGATTGATTACCTGCCCCTGAATTCGTAATATTACGTTTTTATGTTTTTGTATTCAAGAGATCATGGAGTCCAAAATGACAAGATCTGAAATCACATTGCTTAAGATTATTATATTTTATGTCGATCAACATCTCCCTTGTAACTGTAAAAAGGAAACGACTTAGCCTTAGTATACATACAACAAGGTATATCAGTTATATATGGGGAACATTTTGCATAAGGCGTTGATATAATTATTTAGATAATATCGGCAACATGATACAATTTCTTAACATATTTACCATTTCTTCCAGGAACCAGCCCTAAGGATCTCATCCAACGGGGCGTTATTGATTAAATGCCAAGGAAGTGGATAGGGCTCTGAGCTCATAGGGCCTTATTAGTCCCCCACCGGTTACCGGTTGGGGGACTATAGGTTTGCTCGATTCCGTCCGTCCGTCCGTCCGTCCGTCTGTCCGTCTGTCCGTCCGTCCGTCCGTCCGTCCGTCTGTCACGCTTCGTGTCCGGGCCATATCTCCTACAAAGTTAGGCCAAATTCATTATAACTTCACACATTGAAGAAGCATGATGAGGGCTAGTGTCATGCACAAGGGCCATAACTCTAGCATCAATATTTTTGGAGTTATTCCCCTTTTACATATTTTTTTGTCCGGACAATAACTCTTTATCTACTGGTTCAATTGATTTGAAACTTCACATATGGAACAATCATGATGAGGGGTAGTGTCATACACAAGGGCCATAACTCTAGCATCAATATTTTTGGAGTTATTCCCCTTTTTCATATTTTCTTGTCAGTCCATCTGTCACGCTTCGTGTCCGGGCCATATCTCCTACAAAGTTAGGCCAAATTCATTATAACTTCAAACATTAAAGGAGCATGATAAGGGCTAGTGTCATGCACAAGGGCCATAACTCTAGCATCAATATTTTTGGAGTTATTCCCCTTTTACATATTTTTTTGTCCGGACAATAACTCTTTATCTACTGGTTCAATTGATTTGAAACTTCACATATGAAACAATCATGATGAGGGGTAGTGTCATACACAAGGGCCATAACTCTAGCATCGATATTTTTGGAGTTATTTCCCTTTTTCATATTTTCTTGTCAGTCTGTCTGTCACGCTTCGTGTCCGGGCAATATCTCCTACAAAGTTAGGCCAAATTCATTATAACTTCACACATTGAAGAAGCATGATCAGGAGTAGTGTCATGCACAAGGGCCATAACTCTAGCATCAATATTTTTGGAGTTATTCCCCTTTTTCATATTTTTTGTCCGGACAATAACTATTTATCTACTGGTTCAATTGATTTGAAACTTCACATATGGAACAAGCATGATGAGGGGTAATGTCATGCACAAGGGCCATAACTCTAGCATCTATATTTTTGGAGTTATTCCCATTTTCATATTTTCTTGTCCAGTTAATAACTCTTTATGTACTGGTTCAATTGATTTGAAACTTCTCATATGGAACAAGCATGATGAGGTGTAGTGTCATGCACAAGGGCAATAACTCTAGCATCAATATTTTTGGAGTTACTCCCCTTTTTCATATTTTCTTGTCGGGACAATAACTTTTTTTTACTGATTTAATGTATGAAAGTAGGTACTTATACCATTCAGGTGGTCATGTATATACCATGGTCGACCACACCATGGGTGGGTGGGGTGGGGAGAGCGGAGGGTTTTTTTTTTCAGTCCGGTGGGGGACTCATGTCTTGCATAGCAATACAACATGCCCTTGTTTTGAGCAGCGGCCCTTTTGGCCGAAAAGAGATAACAGATGCAGGGTATCCACCACTCGTTGTGGGAGAGATCCTGATCGTGTTGGAGTCCGTCAGGAAATTCAGTCTCACAAAAATGAAATATTTCGATGGGATTAGATCCGAATTCTCCGGATTCAATAATAGTTTCAACTGAGACAAGACCTCCCAGCTGTAGCGGAACTAGTGAAGCAGCCAAGTATCGAAGTACTGAATCAGAGTAACACCACTCTGCTGGAGATCGGCCGCTACTACGCCCATGAGTTTGGTGAAATATCTGGGGGCCGTAAAGAGGCCAAAAGGCTGAGCCCGTAACCAGTAAACAGTACCCCCATGGAAGAAGCGCAGTAGGTGTCTGTCTGTTAGGTGAATCGGTAGATGAAAATATGCATCCGAGGAATCCATGGAAACGCCCCAATGGTCGGGTTTGATAGTCAGCCGAATGGAAGCGATGGTCTCCATCTTGAATGGTTCGACCTTTACGTACTTGTTCAGAGTAGAAATGTTGATGATCGGTCAAACGGCACCATGTTTCTTTGGAACGTGAAATAGAGGGTCACGATGGCAGCGAAGCATCTCTGCTTACGAAGCTAGCCTTAGGCCCAGGACAGCTGGTAGGAAAGGCGCTTGGTAATTTCAGAGGGATGATACTCTAGCTCTACTGATAGAGCTGCAGCTAGAATGTCTATGTAAGAAGCAACTCCCATTTGACGTATCTAGCGCAGCTCCTACCGCTTGAGTAGAGACAACAATGCCCTGGGGCTGTCGGAATTCAACACGGGGATCCGGTCAAGTAGCCCAGGGTGGCCGTCAGATGAGGCTGGAGGCCTGAGAGATGAGGAAGGGGCCATGATTCTCGAAAGTTTATGGTCCAACCGACTGCAAGCCTGAAATAGAAATCTTCATCCAGGTCTGCCAGCCGAAACAGAAGGATTCTAGACGGGGAGAGACTCCCGAGACTTGGAGAGATTCGGAAGCTCTCCCTGCTAAGAGCGAGTCTTTATGAATCGGCTTAGGGGCCTAGAGCATATGGAAGGCGGGAGAAAGGCGAAAGCAGTCCTCACACATCTTATCAAAAGTAAACGATGGGGAATCAAATTCGTTGACGACCGACGACTGAGCCTCCTCTAGGTACGATGCTCAAGTTGGATCCGACTCCCTGAAAAAACGATTGTCCCAAGGAGCCACTATTGACAGGATTTCCTGCTCCCACTCAAGCTACACGCTGGTGACTGTCGCAGACGGCGGTACCCGGACGAAAAGACCCCCCACAGGCACTGAAGAGTGGACTGTGAGTGGACAAGAAAGAGACCTTCACTCCCTGTGTCGAACTCACCACATGCCCTGACAGGTATGGAGGCCAGACAGGCTGTTGGATTGGTGGGGGAGCCAGGAGGAGACCAAGAAGGATAGGAGAATGGGGGCCATTAGGGGTTGGGGTTGGGGATCCCATGACCCTGTTGGTCGGGCTAGTCGCGTCTTGCTAGTTACGGGCAGTGAGTGCCGGCTGGCGAGATCGGTCAGCCGGCGACTCTGAAGTGGAAGAACGATATCGATATAATATCCCATTTTCGTTCGGGTTCGGGGGATAAAGCACAGAAACAGACACGATAGTAGTTTGTTCTCAAACTTAGACAATTATGTGCATAGAGAGCGTTGTTGTAATTATGTGCAAATTTACTTTGTCATTCATCTTAAAACCACTTATTGACAAAGTAGCATTTGTTACATTTTGTGGGGTCATTTCACCCAACCCACTTTTATATGACCTGACAGCATTTATATGTCATTTGAAACTAGTAATATGAAAAATGAATAAACATAACATACCCATTTGCTAAATAAGGTCATTTTTGAGCATTCCTATGATTCCAGCTACGCATAGAATTAGAGACAGAGACAGACATATGGTACTATTTCAGTTCAGTTAGGGACAGTAAATTAAAATTAATATAACGATACAAGTCACAGTAACACTCTGTCGACGCTGCAAAGGTAAATGTATGAGTCATGCAGGAACCACCACATACAAATCGGTTCGTCATCCGAACAGCACAATGGCATTTTGTAAGTTCGAAATGACCTGTTCAAGCCGCGTACATTTTAACCCTTCGCTTGCTGAATTTTAAAATACATTTCTCCTTCTTTACCCATGCCCTCTTGTATAATTACATATATCTTCCCTGTGTACAAGTATTTCACTGTGCAATCACTGCTGCGGAGTGCACTGTTTGCACAATCAATTTGTAAATAGTGCAGACCCTGATGAGACTACTGCAGGAGCTGTCTCATCTGGGTCTTCATTATTTACAGGTAGGTATATTGACGCGAATTGCAAGCGAATGGTTAATATTCTATGTCGTGTCATAATGGTACTGAAGTCGTAAAGTTGCAGTGAGGAAACATTTTACACATGCATTCTACATAAGGAACCTTGGAAACCGAGATCGAAAGTTATAATTTGGCACCATACGTCAGTAAATGTAATTCTGGCTTAAACGTTATATTCCGATAAACCTTTCAACGTATAGGGTTAGTTAGAAAATATGTATTCTGCCATTTGATAACAGTACCTGCATCTTAACCATTTACTCCATAAATATGCTTTTCAACGTCTTTGCAATCAGAGTAGACCAGCTCAGATAACCTGCTCTGTTTGCTTATGGAATTATATAGATCTGGATGTTTAGGTTATGCAGTAGTTGAATTTTTATCCTACATGTATGTTCATGTACCTGTGTAAAAATAATGTAATTAATATGCATGATGTCATATTTCTTACATGGATGTTTACGGAGTAATAAGTTAATGATAATTGTACTGAAATCCTTTAAACGCATCAGACAGAATAAACATAAAGACAACACTACATATGTCACCTCAACCTCCAACGCAGTAATCTCCCCTAATCGCTACGCTGAAGAGATCCCTGCCACCACAACATCCACGTGACCATGGTGTACATCATGTGATCAAACTATGGCCTGCAAACTCTTACCGCAGCCAACCGGTAAATTTACTATTAGATCTACACACTGTCCCGCAAGAAAATATTAAACACATTTAAGCTGTTCGGGAATTTGGTAAACTGATCTAGATCCATTTCCTCGGTACCCCAAACTGACCGAAATGCATAAGGTTGTGTGCAAGTGATGCGTAACTAAGCTATTGTTTTCAACGTTGTTAAGGCGCCGTCATTATTGTGACGTCACCACGATATAGAGAATTACGTTCCCAAAATTCTTTTTTTAGGAAAGCTGATTATTGTTCTACTTTGCTGGCTTTACCGGTGCTGAAATATGAAACAAAATCGAACACTGCTGAAATCAACATTCATAAAAATAAAAAATACAAAAACAAATTTTAGCTGAAATTCAGCTAAAAAAACTTGTGGTGGCAGTGATCACCGTACGTAGTGACAAGGGAGATCACTGTGAGGAGTTTGATGTCACCTAGATTCAACGACGTGTATGTTACACAATGTTATACAGCTGCGTGTTTCGTGTTCACATTAAAATATGTGAATGATTACATCTGTACAGCAACAAACAATAGTACTATGTTTGACTGGTGCCCACTTGTTCCAAGCCTTTTGTTTCAACTGTTATTTCATAACTGGACAGTGCTTTATGAATTATTATGGTGATATTCGCGTTTCAATCTCCAGGCTTACATAAAGAGAGGACAAGTAACGTTTAGGTTTAAACATGACGAGACAGATAGGTGCTAATAAACTAGATATTTGCTCATTTTTCAACTTCGCCTTCAGAATATTTATGAAGGAAAAGAGGATTTTTGCAAACGTCTGACGATATGATTGAAAGCATCGGAGAAAAATGCTTCCATCAGATCAATTATTCGCATTATCCAATCAATTAATTTAAATTAAATCAAGTGGGATATTGCCATGTCCTATTAGCTTTGTCATGCTACGGAGGATTTGTAATTTTCTAAGCAAAACGTATGGATCTAGATGAGGCGACTACTAGTTTTTGGTCTGGATTGAAACTTTGTAAGATATGGATTAAACATGGAAAGCATAATATAGCGTGTGTTATGAATACAGAACAGACCGGGGTTTAAGGCGGGTAATGTTTTTATAATGGTTTATTTCACCTCCCACTAGTTTCTGGCATTTTCATTGGATAAGAGCAGTCACGTGGTGACCCTTTATATTTCTGTAGAGGGTCAGTAGCTGACACACTATTGGCACTCTACAAAATAACAATAGTTAGACTTTTTAATCATTATTCTGATCCATGCTATTACTCAGTTTAACACATATTCACTAAATATAACGGACTGGCGCAGTTTGAACCACTTTTTGTTTGCTTATTCTTTTTTGTTTACTTAAAAAATTCTGATCTGCAGAATTGTGACGCGCAACTGTAAAAATATAACAAAATGACGTCATTTAAACGTCAACGTCATTCCGTAACAATAACAATGTCACCATCTGGGTCAAAATCAATGATTGAAATTGGTCGATGACATAAATCAGTTATTGGGTTTGTCACTGACTCACTTACGGAAATATAGGGGTATGTAGCATGAATAGAACAGCTACCGCTCCGCCCCCTATTCATCCTACAGACCCCGTATATTTCCGTAGTGGGTCAGTGACAAACCCAATAACTAATAAAATACCGCTACAATATTGTTGTCGGTGCACGCATTGCAATGGCCACCTAATGTCGTTCATTGGGCGAAGTGTTACAAGGACAAACTGAGAACACACAAACTGAATTAATTTTGTTTTCTAGAGATCAGTACCAAACATTCATACAAAAAAACTGTCATAAAATTGGATCCATTATTGAGACACATTTTAATCACTGCAAGTAAAATATAGTTTTTTGCACTCTCTAATTATCCAATTGTACGCCTTTGCAAACGTAGTATACTCAAATCAGACGGGCCAAGTAGGAACCGTCTGGTCGAGGTCTTCTCTGTGTGCTCATGAAATAAGATGCACCTGATTCTACAGTTTATGCCCTGATCAACAATTTCCGTGTTTAGCTGTCATAATGGAACTCCATCCAATTATGTCATTATTTTTTACATTAATATTCACGACTTAAAGGGTTAATTGTGTATGACACTCACTCGGTATCACTCGCGTCATTCTTTACAACATGTAATACTATATAAGATTTTTATATTTGAGGCCATCGTAGATACTTTATCGTGCAAAATTAAAATAAACATTACTTAATTCGGGCAGATGGTGTGTTTTAATGCATATGTATTCGAGTATTTATTCATTGACATAAGCAATAAAAACACCAGGTGTACGTATATACAAGCAACGCTGGGTTATACCAATACGTTAATTACAACGCACATCCTTAACCCTTCTCTTGCTATTCACGTCAATATACCTACCTGTAAAAAGTGAAGACCCAGATGAGACAGCTCCTGCAGGAGCTGTCTCATCAGGGTCTGCCCTTTTTACAAACTGATTGTGCAACCAGTGCACTCAACAGTAGTGATTTCACAGCGAACTACTTGTACACAGTGAAGCTATATGTAAAGAAGGAGATATGTATTTTAAAATTCAGCAAGAGAAGGTTTAACGTAGCTGTGATTTACAGTGGAACCTCCATGTCTCACACTAGGATACCTCTGTATACATCGAGTTAAATATTCGGTCCCTTCCAAATGTGTAGCACAGACTTGTTACAAGTCCAACACTGCACTTGTATCTATAGCTCCTGCGGGACTATAGTTAAAGCATTACTGTCAACTCGCATTAAGCTATCACTTCGAGAGCGATATCAGTTTCGAAATAAGATTAATCGACATCAGTTAATCTTTAACTGATCTGCCTAGTCGATGGATATTCGAGATATCGGAATTCCACTGTATCTGATATGGAAAGTACGGTATAATTTACTTGTTGAATGGGGGTACATCTGGTAAATAAATATCGTCTGTTTGATTTATACTAGAAACATACCATTCTACAATGCATTAACTTTAAATCGTTTAAAATGAGCATCTCAGTTCAGTCTATCAAACGTTTATTACAACCAATATTTTCCAGACACCTTAAACAAGTTACCACTGACTCGATTCCTAAAACACAAAAAAACACATTTAAGTACATAATATTTCTTAACCATTAACCTCCTTTTTCAGCGTCTCATCAGGACCCGAGCTATTTGACATTTGGTCAATAGTTTCCCAAAAGTATATGCTACATCACTTGGTCTATCATTTTGCTAAAGCTTCATCAAATCAGAATTAGTAAAGTTATATCAGAATAGCATTGAAACAGTGTTCATATAAAAACTCTTTAATGCATTTGCAAAGAGAGCAGACGGCTCATATAGGAGCCGTTTGATCAGGGTCACCTTTGTTCACTGATCGAAATTGATAGATATGCTTCTTTAGTATAAATCGCCTACAATGTTTGACTTTCCATATTTCATTATAACTATTGCGTCGATGAATACCAAGTAGGTATTGGACTTTGATATAAACATAACACAGGGAAAGGGTTAACAGCGGGGTAAATGCAAATAGTCTTGTGTGTAAGGGATTAAGGTATTCGTAACTCACGTCTATGTACACATTTATTCCATAGCTCGTTGTGTCCGAACTGTTTGCATAGGTATTACAAATGCATCAATGTCAGCAAAAGAGTCATTTGATCCATCATATTTTATTGTATTGTAATTACAGTAAAACATAGTCTATGTCGGTGTTAAAATACAGTGAAACTTTTTTAAACCAAATTTTATTAAAGAAGAATTAAGATACTTAAGGCAGAGGGCTGCTTAATGCAGGGTGAACATCATGCAGAAAGCTCCTAGTGGAGCTTTCTGCATGATTTTCATCCTGTATTAACCCGTTTGCTCCCACGATCCCATATATAGGATGTAGGCAAACAGTGTATACTCTGATCAGACGCCGCATCATCCGGCGTCTGATCAGAGTCTACACTGTTTGCTGATAGGAATTTCATTATAAAATAAAACGAAAATGAAAAGATGGACCAATCCATTATATAAGCATGGAAGAACCCACTGGGAGCAAATGGGTTAAGTTGCCACCAGTCTCCAAGACCGATATATACCAATTTGAACGTCCGGCTTAGAGAGGTGTTTATTGTATATGATTTACATACTTATATATAATTATGTGATAAATGTACATGTACAGTAGCACCTAGAGCTACAGATACATACTTATATATAATTACAGTGCTCCCTCTCTACAACGACCCTCCCAATAACGATTCCCTCCAAACAACAACGCATGTCACTGATTCCGAAACAACAAGACTCCAGAAACAACCTTTCCCATCGTATTTTCTTCATGGCTTTATCAAACCCTATGTAGTGACCACTCTTTAGAATCGTCACTTTGTGACGATTCTGAAGAGTGATCACAACATGGGGTTTGATAAAGGCATAACGGTTTTAGTTCTCGAAATACACCTTATCTGGGGATCTGCAAACAAGCTAATTGTGTTTGATTTTCACTCCCTTTAACAACTCCCTCTGAACAACACATACAATCTTCGTATCCCAAAGGGTGTCGTTGTAGAGAGGGAGCACTGTATGTGATAAATGTACAGTAGCACCTAGAGCTACAGATAAAGGTGATTATCAAAATATTAAAATTGTCATTTCTCTACCAAACTCTTTACTGTTACCAAACTTTAGAATCGTCTCGATTCTAAAGAGATGTTACAGTATATGGTTTGGTGGAGAAATAAAGGAGCTATTATCTTGACGTCTAGTTGCACAGAATGTGTATGAATTGTACATACACCTTTAGACAGTTATGTAATTCCTTTTGTAATTTCATTCAAGGGATGATTAAAGGCAGTTGCATGAAGTACAACACGTAGTTCTTATATTTAGTTTAGAATTAATCATTATAAATCAATAGCTTCTTTTAATGACTTAGCAAGTTACCCATACTTACCGTTATGAGAGAAATGCTGCTAGAAATAGATGTATATATTAATGTTTTAATTTACATTGAAACTGTGGTCAGCAAGCAATCTAATAGTATTCCACAGCTTCCTGTGCATATTATTTGCATTTACACACGGCAATTATATTGCATATAGGGTCAATTAGTCACTATTTATCCCTGTTATGTTACATACAAGAGGATAGAGACCATTAACTTTCGTTTCTAAGAATACGATTGTCTTTGTTTTAACCATTCGCTTGCTATTCACGTCAATATACCTACCTGTAAATAGTGAAGACCCAGATGAGACAGCTCCTGTAGGAGCTGTCTCATCAGAGTCTTCACTATTTACAAGTTGATTGTGCAACCAGTGCACTCCACAGCAGTGATTGCACAGCGAAATACGTGTACACAGTGACTATATATGTAATTATACAACAGGACATAGGTAAAGAAGGATACATGTATTTTAAAATTCAGCAAGCGAAGGGTTAAACTTATTCCTTTAGACATTTACATAAACTTATGTTTCTAATGTATTTTCTTTAGTATTTAACTGCATTGAATGTTTATAGTAGTTGAGTTTGGATCTGGCTTAATTAGACATTCAACGAGGCTGAATGTGTTGCTCTTCGTTATGAACTGTGAAGAAACCATAAAGCAACTGACATAAACACGGGAACATTTCATTGATCAATTCCAAATTATAACGACTGATGATTCGGAGATTGTAGATATCTATGCATTATTCAAAGAAAATTTCGAACGTTAAAATGTAAAAGTAATAAAGTAATATTGTTAGATGCCATAAGATGTAATGAACAAGAATGTAATTGAATATCCAGGTATACAGTTAGTGTGAACTCGTATTACACACTTAGTTTGATTTAGTAAACGTCATTCCTTGTGATATTTAAGCCGGTCTTTTCAGATACTTTTTTTCGGTTTTGGTGGTGTGTATGATTTGATGGGAATTGCATGTGAACTTGTTCAACATATGCAAATGATTTCCTGCCGCAAAATATGTTGAGATGAATTGTATGTAAAAGGAAATACAATTCAAAACAAATTGAAAGAAAATAAAATAGCCATATGAATATATTCAATTATTGATGTTAGATACTAATGAGTTATTTGTAGTTTAGTTGATGCCATAATTGATCTTTAGATGGTCTAGAATTAGTCTAGAATAGCAACTGTTCTCACGTCAGCAATTTCAAGTTAAGACTAGTAGCGAAACCAATAGTCAGATTGACCACTATTGGCCATTATGTGACTATAATAGGCCGTTATCTATCACAGAACAATGAGGCATTCTTCAGAAAATGAGGCTTTTGTCAACGTTGAATATGTATGTCAACGATCTATCTGTAATGAATAACGGATATAGAGCTACCATAGTCTTTCTCTTATAAGAACTGCAATGTTGACAGCTACTAAAATGACAATATATCCAGTACTCGCTTTTTTATGCTACATTCAAAAGCTTTCTAAACGACGGGTCAAATGCAATATTTTAAGGTACAATCGCTCTTAATCGGACGTTCAATTTAGTATCAATATTGGTCTTGGAGACAGGTGGCAGCTAAATGTGGGGTGCAAATCATGCAGAAAGCTTCTCTAGAGGCCTTCTGCATGACTGTCACCCTGCATTAAGCAGCCACCTGCCTAAAAGTCTCTACGTTCTTCTTTTCTAGAATTCCGGTTTAGAGGGGTTTTATTGTAATATTTCCTTAAGACAAGATAGGGTTAACGTAGAAAAGTCCTGCTTCCAAACCGCTCTATTATATTCATATAATAAATATGACATACGAACAAGTCATAGCGACTATATTACTTAACAAACGATGCATAGAAGAATCAACTGTCATGTTCAAGGACAACTTTGTAAATTATGAGTAGGAATATGAATATACGCAATGTCTACTAACAGCTCACAATACGATGAAAATAATTAATCCGATATCCATGTCATTCCGTTTTCAAAGTCATAATGACATAAAAAATTATACGCGAAATATTTCCCAGCTGAGAGATCTAACAATTAAATACCTCATTAAATACCCCATTACATACAAGTTCGGTAATTTGAACATCTATTATAAGAGCAATTTCCACTTTACATCTTGGTGATACATTGCTTTGCAAATTATACAGCACATGAATTCGACGTTAGCATTTACAGCCATTATGTAGTTAGCTTTAATGATATATTACGTCGATGCATTAATTATCCTTTGAATGATAGAAAGGAGGTAGTTATAATTTAAAAACAATGTAGACCTAGATCAAGGCGCTCAAAGAAGAACCCTCTAAATAGGGCCTAAAACTGTTTGTCATTCAAACTCCTCCCGCAAATATTACCCCCATGCTGTATGAACTATACCAAAACACAATGCTTGACTATTCCACTCTGAACTGGTTAGGTTACTCCTCTAAAATGCAAATTTCCTTGCATAGACTGTTTTTCATTCAGTTTGCATAAACGAATTTGCTTAAGTTAATACAGCAGTTGTTTATGATGTTTTACATGGAATCTTTAACTCTTTGTACGCTAAGTAATTTATCGTCTACAACAATTGTCGTCTGCTTCAATTATAAAAATAAAATTGCTCTCATTTTTTCGCAAACATATGGTCAAAGTGACAAACAATTTGGATCCTGATGAGACGTCGCATTATGCGGCATCTCATGTGGATCAAAACTGTGTGCATATGTAATCACGGTTCGAGCGCTAGCATGCAAATAGTGAAGGACGTGACTGTTCACTATCGATATTTGTATGAAAACGCATTTAATTATGATTATACTAACTTAATCTTTCTGATAGAATGTGCATCGTACGCAAATATATGAAACGGGAGGAAAGTCCGTAAAGAGCAAATATGCTGATCAATATCAATTCATGAACCTTGAGATAATTGAGTTTAAAAGTACATATCGTCATTTGAGTGAATAGTAACCATTTTATGCAACTGCTATATAAATATAAGCAGGCTGGTGAGGCTATATATACAGACAGTCATGTCTGAGAGACTGAATATCGGAAACAGTTAATATCAAAGCGCGAAGCCGTTTGCACTACGTAAAATAACCATACAATCAGTTTGCGCGCGCGCGGGTGCGCGTGTCAGTGCGCGTGCGTACGTGCGTGTGTATATGTGATTTTGTATGCGTGTGTAAGTGCATTTACATGCGTGCATAAGTTTGTGTGTGCGTGCATGGTGTTTGTGTTCATGTATGTGGTGTGTATGGTATGTATATGTATGTGTGCGTGTGTGTATGCTTGCTCGTGAACGTGCGTATGTGTATGTTGTGTGTGCGTGTGTGTGTGTGTGTGTTTGTGTGTGTGTACGTGCTGTTTGTTCGCGCGTGTTTGGGTGTGTATGTGGTTCTTTGCAACTGGTTGCGTACGTACGTGTACGTGTGTGATTGTTTTTGTGCACCTGGTGTACCTGTGTGGTGTGCGTGCATGTATTTGGGTGCGTGTATGAGTGCATTATTGTATGCGCGTGTGTGTGTTTGTGAGGTATGTGTATGTATTGGGTTTTACGCCCCGCGAACTGTATGTCTATTACTTAAGACAATGTTTCTATTTGGTATGCATTTACATGACTAAGTCCCTAAATGGATATGAATAAAGGTACGCCATATTCTTCGTGGCATCTCGAGCATAACGGAAAACATATGGCTACAATGTGCACGTCAAAATATATCTGCAGTTTCTACGAATCCCCAAACGCAAGTGTTCATATTCTATTATAAATATTGATGATGTCTTTATTTCTTACATGAATCTTCCATAGGGAAATTGTTATGTAATACTTAACATTATAAGAGGTAATGTTTATATACGGGCTACATATGCAATACAAGCTGACCGTCCGATATCACCTGTTTGTTAAACTCTTCCGGGCATCTTTTTTGGAACATCCTACCTCACAAACGGATTGCTGGGTCTCTCCGATATACCAAAGATATAGAGAGATTAATAACGTATTTAATGACGTTCAATTAGCTGGTATTGTGCTTATTACATGATTTAATTTCCGTAAAGAAAATATAACTGTGTTATATTGCAGAACATGTTTCATTGAAATTAGATTTAGGCCGTAAAACTCGAAGAATTTAAGACATGCTTAAAATTTGAAACATAAAAAACTCATTGCGTCACTAGTAAAGGCGCTATCAAATTGATAACTACCTGCATTGTGGAAACTGATACTGTATATCCTATAACACAGAACACGGTAAAATGAAAAATTATGGCATAAAAATGTCGATTATAAAAAATATTAAACTCTGTAAAGTGCAGCTGGGTTAAAACACTATCTAAAGTCGCTATCCTCGTAACATAGGTATATTGTAATGGACTGAAAATACACGACGAATCTAATTTGAGCGTTAAAGATATTAACTTTTACGCAAGTTTGTGTTTTGGAATGATCTTATTACCGGTATATCATGGAGAGCAATATATGTCCACATTTGACACTGAACTGCCGTCTTGCGGATTCTGGAGAGTTATTTGTTTCCATTAACTGTAAACTATGGCACACAGTATATACTTTGATCAGAAAGCTCACTTTAACTCGGTTCCTATATTGCAAGGGTTATTAAACCATCTAGCATCTGTAAAGTGACAAACAGTTAAATGGCATAACCCATGTTTATACTGGGGTGGGGGTTCAAACAAATGTTTTACAGGACATGGCTAGACAAATGCATACTATTATATGAATATACTTTGACCTAAGACCAAACATATTCGATTCTTTTGATTTTGTCCACTTTATGTAAAGCATCTCTACAATGAATGCTTGAAGTAAATCATCCCATTGGCGTATCAGATGCTGGGAACAATATTTTCTGGAAGTACATACAGACGGACAGACAAACAGACAGAAGACCGGACGTACATACGGACGGACAAACCGACAATAGCAATGATGTAGTCCTCACACTTGTGGGGTATACGAAGAAATGGAAACCGTCCTTTGGACAATGAATAGTGAATGGACAACGTTTTGAAATAAGTTACGAAATTCGAATTACAAGTATCTCATGAGAATCATAAGAAAAAATTAAGATATTTTACAGCTTCGCTCGTTAGTGCATCGTCTATGAATTTGGTAACTAACATACAGGAAAAACCAGGTCATTTTAGAGATAACAATATTCCAATTCAGCTAAATACTGTACAATTGCAATGGGGATTTCAAATCAAACCGTACTTCAAAACTCCGTTACATTATACAATCATAAATGCAAAATGCTTCATATTTGGATTGAGATGCTTAAGGGCAAGACCAAATTGTGAACATTTTATACATTACAGAAACAAAACACTGAATGGCGTTTTGCTTTCAGAGATGGAAACTGAAATGTACAGGATGCGAAATGTAACGGTGTTTTGCCAAATGTTCTAAACCAATGCATTTACCAAAGACGCATTGTCTTCCAAGTCTTTTTTCGCCTTTGTGTTTCTCTCTAAAATCCCTCACAATGACTGATTCCGTTTTCTGTTGTCTCGTTTATTCCCAACATGAATCGAATGGCTCATATACTATTGCATATCCCTCTAAACTTGACCAAGCTTGTGTATTAACCATTTCCGTCGTGTAAAAAGTTTTTTTCACGCCCTTGCCACACAGGACAGCCCCAGATGAGACGGCTATTGTAGGATCCGTCTGATCAGAGTCTGCGCTGTTTGGTTATGAAATTATAACAGATATGACTTTAATTTCTACTATTACCAAATCTCCCTGTGTGTATATGCCTTTACAACAATTCAGATAACACATATGTTCATTATGTCATTTTATGTTACATGCATATTTAACAGGGAAACATTCTCTGTGGTTGAGTATTGTATGTAAATGATTTGTACATTGGTTTATGTATACAAAATGATAAAACCTGATGTTTTGAAAAATATTGTTCTTCTTGAATAATTGGATTTCCGATTTTGACATTGACCTAATATTCTGATACAACTAATATATGCACGGCTATAATTCTGTGCGTAGTTCGCCATCCCTTCGTTTTAATGTAGCATATTGATTCATAATGTTATAATGAATGAGAGTGACTAACTGGATAACAAAGTTACATTAGTAATAACATAATATTAAGTTGTATTTAATAATTACGTCCATGGGTTACGTTTCGACAACTATAAAGTATTTGCATAAACACATGTGAAGATCAATCCTGAAAAAAAACCCAGATGAACTTAGAATAAAACTCAGAATAGAATTACTAATGACAATATATTATATTGCTACAACGGACCTCATTTGTCAGTATTTTAATCAATAGTACAAACATCTTTTAAAATTCTCGAGAAAGCATACATCATTACCAAAAGCGTGTTATCACGCTCCTTGTTTGTCAAAACTAAAACAGAATTGTTACTCAACACGAAATCGGCAACGTATGGTACTGTGCGCACAGACTGACACATCGACAACATATATAGTATCAAACTCTACTACTGATAGTTGGGGAAACACCCTATAGATCATTTTGAGCCAGACATGTATTTCAACCGTTCTCATGCTGTTAAAAGTAATGTCTTCTAAGTCTCTGATCTGAATGTTTTACTGACTTCTCATTCTGAACTTTACGAAACCATAGACCGTGTGTCACGCTGCGTAAATCCCGACGAGGCACCGAGTTAGTCAGCGAATCAAGCTGGTTGTAACTGTTGGTCTGAGTCTGAGACGAGTTAAGAATCACGTAAGCAGTAAGGCGAGGAATAAAATATACATGTACATACGTACATACAATGGATTTGGAACACTTTTCAATTTTAAACGTAAAAATTAATTTCCTTCATTATGCAACTAACACATACAGTTCAAATTAATAACCCGTGGATACATATGTTATGCCAAACTGCATTCACATCATAACTTTGATAATTCAGTAAAATATCTTCGTATCAAGCTACACTTGTAGTTGACGAAAGCAGAGCGAACATGTGCATCGATTGCTGTCTGTATTACATTTTGTTATAAACTCAGCCACTACCAATCGGGACACACGCTAATGTGATTACATTTCGACTGGACGTTGTAGAGAAGTCGTGCTACAAATTGCCCTCACCTTATCGACTCCTGAAGCAAGGAACGCATGTTTAACATTTAACATGGCGTGATCACATTTTGTGATAAACCTGACGAACATTTCGATTCAGATGAGACATTGACGTCTTAGGAGCATCTACACTATTGTACACACTTATTGATGGCTTTACAATGATATAGAATAATAACGATTTCGACATCATGTTAAGTAGATTAAGACCGCTGCCAGAGGTCCAGATAAGATGCGTACAATTAAACATGTTCAAGGATAACTAAGGACAACTCTTTTATGACTCGACCAAACCCCATACCGTGCCCACTCTTTAGAATTATCTCTTCGAAACTCTTCTAAAGAGTGGTCACAGTATCGGGTTTGGTGAGGAAATAACGATTTTAGTATTTGGGTACGCGCCTTTATCTGTAGCTCTAGCTACTTTGCATGTTAAAGGCTAAGCCAATTCTCCCAAATACACGTTTTCGACGAATTGCGTGTACACGAGCTGCTGATGTTGAGCGATATTGCGTGCATAAAATACCACACTGCTGACAAGATGTATTGAGATAATGTATTGTATTGATGATAGTTTTTACGAATTGAAGAATTCTATAACGTTAGATGGGCATTGCGTTAAGGGATGCGATATGTGAGATGTTGCAAACACAGTCCGACTTGACAAATCCATTATCGACACTTAATCATGACAGGGAAAGAGACGACTTCATCGCATAGGTTTACTAAATACCGAAAACTGTAAATATTTATATGTATCATATTGATCATTACATTAAATGTGTCATTTTGTTTATTGTGCATTGGTAATGCCGATGAACATGAAGCTTATCGTTTTTTTCTATAAGATTCAAATTCTTCGTTCTATCCGAATGTTAGTTCACTAGGGCTCAAGGTGACTTTTTAGGAGGCTCATTCATATTCAGTTTGTTTACACCCGAATGCCCACAATTTGGAACCAACTGTAATGACACTTAGCAGACATGTATGTGGTCATAATACTTCGGTAAAAAATGAAATTGCAAACCGGATCAAAATGTCTAGAAACATGCACTCTGATTTATCAGAATTTATTCAGTTTATAATTATAATATTCATAAATCATATATGTACCCATATTGGCCAGGTTGTAATATGCAATTATGTAACAGTAAGCTACAAATTATGTGTCTATTGCTTAACCATTATTGTATAGTTTGACCCGGCTTACATCTAGCGTCGATTGTTTTCCCACAGTCCCTTATCAGATCCATATACATGTAAACTGAATGTGTAGATCAGCCGTATCTTATTTGGATCAAACATGAGCTAAACGGTGTTAAAAAGTTCGTTCCTATGTTGCCATGTTTAATTAAAAAAAACTATAAGACAAAAAATCCTGAAATATTTTACTCAATAGCCCTAGGAACCACCTTTGTTTTTTATTACATTTTTTAGACGATCGGGCATAGTGTGAACTAATGCTGTCAAGTGATTCAGTGGAATACTGTTACGGGCTTGATATAAACGACGTCGTGAGGCAATCATTGATGTCGGGTGGCTCTTTGTACACTTCTGTGTCCAAATTGCTCCAAAGATTTTCTATAAAAGTACAAAAATGAGTCATGCAGGGAACACCACATATAGAACAAACAGCCGCACGAACAGCAACACAAGGAAACACCAAATGTACATAACTATAAAAACATCAAGAGACGCACAAAGACAAATCAATCATACAATAGGGGAAGATGGAAGTACCGCCTTGGAACGGTCAGTGACAAAAGTCACTGGGGGGGTTAAACCGGTTTTTGGGCGCCCAACCTCACACTTATTCCATCCCCACCCTAAAAGACAAACAGTGTAAATAAATGTATCCCCTCTCCGACTAATCTATAACAACCGCGATGGCAAATACAGTCGTAAAGTGCATGTATAACGAAAATATTTAAGTGAACAAATTGTAGCCACCTATCGCTAGTGTACTCAATGATTGAGCTGCAAACGAGTAACTGTAGAAAAGTAATAAAGGGTACGACAAAAACGAAATAGTACAGATATAAGACGTTCTCCTTCCGTTTCTGGATTTAAGAGGTCGCTTTCATTGAGTACTAAACCTTTCTTGTCGGCGTGCATGCAAAAACATTTAGATCTTGTGAGTTGCCTGGCCATTCCTCTTTGCCTATGAAGTTCGGGAGATTGTCTCTACACCACTGCCGTGTGCTCGCAGCCGTGTGGGGAGTGGCACCATCCTGATGAAAAACTGCCTCAGTGGAATCCGACACCAATTTTCTATTGCTGATTATCCAATCGGTGACATATCTCCTTGGAGCAGGTTTTAGCTCTTTTTCCAAACTGTGTGTACGATAATATTCTGAACTAATCGTTTTTCCATTAGGGAACGAAGTGAAGCTTGCTTAACCGATGGGCGCCCATGGCACCCACTATCATCACTTTGCTACTGTCCTTTGCGTATAACACGTCTGGTATATCGTCATTCGGCGATCACCACACAATATCGTTCTTTTGATTCGGCTGGTGGATGAGATATTTCATGGAATCATCGGAGAAGATGTAGTTCTCCCAGTCTTCTCTTGAAAGGTGACTGTACCGCCTAGCAAACTTTAATCTTTTCTGCCGTTGTCTCTTATAAGGTCTCCATTTCTGCTTCTATTTCAAATAATTATAGATAGTTACATGACTGAGGCTTTCTCCGATTGAATTTAGACGTTTTGCTACTTTTCTGATAGAGTTACAACGTTTGTACTTCATCCTATTTGTCAGGATGCTGGGTGATGCCCCAATGACAAGACCCAGCTTCAGACCTTTTTAAATATTTCGGGCGTTCCGTGAGGTGACAATGTCTTGAGCCAAACACAGCACAAGGTTTAAAACTATAAAATTGATGTGGCTGGGCTATGCTAGCCAGTGATGAATATATGGTGTTCTGAGGCCACTTTGCCTGAGACGAACACTATGAAAACATGAAATTATATACAAAACCCTATGTTATGGTGATCAACAATACCTCAGCTTTGGGGCCAACAATTAAACAATAAACTATAACTGTGAACAACTACTACAGCCCCAAGCCAGCGAGACGGCTGGTCGATGCCTCAACTTCAAAATGGTGATTGGAACACAATCCTCAAGCTATGTCATGAAACTATAAATGCGAGCTATATAACCCTAGGCTATGCGAGTTGAGACCCTTAGCATCAAACCCTGTTGAAACCTGTGGTTTGAAGCTATCTCAACACTACTGTGACTTCAAACCTACGTATCAGACCCTATGTCTCAAAGCATGTATGTAACCCTACGCTCTGAAACCTATCTTGAGCAGTGTATGAAACCTGCTTCAAGAAGCTTAAAAACCTAACGCTTTGAAGCCTGCCTGCAGTATGTTCCGAGCCCGGCTCGGAAAGACTGCCTCAAAAAGACAGCCTCAAAAAGACGCTTCAAAAAGACACTTCAAAAATACGGTTCAGCAACACTCCGGACTCTGAGCACGGTCTTCAGCAAACCTGCTTCAAACTGAATATAACCCCAGGCTATATCAGTCTGAGCAACACTATCTCAATGCATCAGCTACTCTGAGACCGCTATGAAATAGTAGTATAAAATAAGGCTGGTTGAACTGTCTAAACGTGCAATTTTCATGCCCAAAGAGATAACTCAGAGGACAGTTACTTAGCCCATTCAAAGAACAGGTAACTGCACAATTACGTAGCCCAAGCAGACAATATATTCGCCAGTCTTTAACCTTAATGAGTGCAATACTCTATCAGTCAAAAACCAACGATATAGCTTCTATACACAAGTATATAAAGCCGTCACTGAAAGTTCTATGAATATTCAGTGCCCTGATCACAAAATAACCAGCAGTGATCGTTGAATAAGCTTGCGCCAGTCTCAGCATTTGTATACAGCTTCCATTAGTTCAGAAAACTAGCATATAAACATTTTATTCATATTAATTATTTCGATTGACCAACCGCCTCACTCATTTGAATATATACACAGTACTAATTTTTATAAGGTATAAAACAAACAAAATGAAGTTTAAAAGTGAACTTACTTTTATAAACAACAAATCAATGAAATCTAACTAACAATTAAAAAAAGGGAGATAATCCTGTATATACAAAACTACAGTTAACTCAAATCGCTTACCTAGCGATATACTACAGGTTTTCTTGACAACAGCCCCCTTCTCAAGAAAACGCTCTACTGTTTTCAACTAATACAAGAAAATCTGTTACTCTAGTGACGGCTCAGGTAGTCAGCACACACATTGTCTGAGCCCTTGATTACTTGAACCTTGAATTGATAATTTTGTAGGAACAGAGCCCATCTCATGATCCTACCACTCTCTATCTTGCATTTCTGAATGTATGACAATGGTGCGTGATCTGTCTGGAGTATGAACTCCGCACCATACAGGTACTTCTGAAATTTTCTAATGCCGAAAATGATGGCTAGGCACTCACGCTCTATGACGGAGTAGTTCTTTTCCCTCTGTAGCAGCTTTTTGCTAGCATATGCTATGGGGAACAAGCCATCTTCAAACTCTTGCATCAAGGCTGCTCCAACTCCACTGTCTGAGGCATCTGTTTGTAAAACAAACGGCCTCTTGAAGTCTGGTAGCCTGAGGATGGGTGAGCGAGTTAACATGTCCTTTAGCGTATTGAACGCCTGCTCATGTTCATCCATCCAAACAACTGTGTTCGGCTTTCCTTTCTTCGTCAGGTCTGTGAGGGGAGACGCAATATCGGCAAATGCTGGGATAAACTTCCTGTAGTATCCCGCCAAGCCCAAGAATGCTCGTACTTGCCTTTTGGTCTTGGGTCTATCTGCATTCTTGATCTTATGAAGCTTTTCTTGCTCCATCTGCAGCATACCTTTGCCAACTACATGTCCTGTGAATGAAATGTTTTCATATCCAATCATGCACTTGGATGGTCTTATGGTCAAGCCGGCGTCTCGCACCCTTGAAAAAACTTCTCTCAACATTCTGATATGTGGCACCCAGGACTGGGTATGGCCCATAATATCATCGACATAGTTGTCGGCATCACTGCAACCATGCAGCAGTTTGCGCATCATCCTGTTGAACGTGCTCCCCGAGTTTACCATGCCAAAAGGCATCTTCTTAAACTGGTAACTTCCATCTGGGGTCGTGAAAGCCGTCAGGTGCTTCGACTTATCTTCAACAGGTATCTGCCAGTAACCCTTGCTCAAGTCAATCTTAGTGAAGAATTTATCTTCCTTCAAGCCTGACATGATGTCCTCAGGGTTGCCCATAGGTTCCGTGTCAAACTTTATCACCATGCTGAGCCTTCTGAAATCGATGCAGAACCTATTTGTTCCATCCTTCTTTTTCACCAACACAATTGGTGAATTATAATCCGATTGTGCTAGCTCTATCACTCCAGCATCAAGCATGTTCTGAACCTCATCAGAGACTTCCTTCCTCTTTGCATATGGTATGGGGTATGGCCGAACCTTAACCGGTGTCTTGCTAGTGAGCTCTATCTTATGCTCCTCCAGCTCAGTTGTTCCAGGCTTCTCGGTGAAAATGTTCTGGAACTCTTCAAGCAACCTGAGCACATCGTGCCGTTGCTCACGTGTCAAACTTTCTGACACCATGACATCTTTGTATGTCTCAGAACTGGTCAAGCCTGCCAGCTCTATCAAACTTTCATCATCCACAACCCCATCATCTTCACTGTATTCAGCCTCTATGATTGCCATGCATGAAACAACATCCTCGAGCTCCCTCTCCTCATACTTCTTCAGAAGGTTGATGTGGTATGTGCCAACCCTGTCACCAACCTGGACCTTGTAGTCCATCCTGTTAACTACATCAACAACTTCGAACGGCCCTTCCACTGCAGAGTCAGTTTGTTGTGCGAGGTAGGCAACAACAGCAGAACTTTGTCTCCTTTCACAAGTTTTCTGTTTCTGGCTGACTTGTCATAGTGGTGCTTGTACATGCACTGGGCATCGTTCAAACTTTCACGAGCTATCTTGCAAGTGTCCTCGAGTCTGTGTCTCAGGTCAAGCACATATTGGTATGTGGTCATGACTTCTGGCGTTTCTCTCTCAGTCCAGAGTTCCTTCAGCACTTGCATGGGACCTCGAACAGTGCGACCATACATGAGCTCAAACGGTGAGAAACCCGTTGAAGCTTGTGGTACCTCTCTGTAGGCAAACAGCACAGCAGATAGATATCTGTCCCAATCCTTGGGTCGCTCCTGGCACATTTTCTTGAGCATGCTCTTCAAAATGCCATTCATCCGCTCACACCACCCATTACACTTGGGGTTGTATGGTGTAGTAAAGAGTTGTTTCAGAGATATCAGTCGATAAACCTCCCTCATCAAGTCTGAGGTGAACTGACTTCCTTTGTCACTGAGCATCTCAGATGGGAACCCAACTCTTGAAAATACACCGAGCAGTGCTTCAGCCACCCGCTCTGTCTCGATCTTTGGCAAGGCCACAGCCTCGGGGTACTTTGTAGCATAATCAACTACAGTGAGTATGTATCTGTTCCCTTTCTCAGATACAGGCGTTATGGGACCAATAAGATCAACGGCAACCCGATGAAATGGTGTATCCATAATTGGCATCTCTCCCATAGGTACCTTTGAGAATCTTCCCTTTGGTACTGTCTTCTGACAAATATCGCATGAGCGACAAAACCTTGTCACATCACTGGTTACCCCAGGCCAGTGAAAGCTTGTTGTAATCCTATCAACCGTCTTCTTGGTTGAGAGGTGTCCACCAACAATTGATTCGTGTGCCAGGCTCATCACACGTCTTCTATGCTTTGTTGGGACTACTACTTGTTTGATTTCAGTTGAACCAGAGCCCTTGCTCTCTGTGAACAACCTATACAGAACATCCTTCTGTACCTCATATCTATAACTGTTTCCACCCCTTGTGGTCAGCGTACTCTTGTCTCGGGCATAAGACCACAACTTTTGCAAAGATGTGTCTTCAGTCTGAGCCTTCCTGAGCTTATCAATAGTAACCTCATCCCCAGGAGAGTTTGGAACACTTAATGCCCTGAGAGGTCTCTCTTCCTTCTTGGTCTGAGCTCGTGTCATGACAGCTGCCGAAACTCTAGCTTCGGGGTTCTGTGCTTCATGACCCATGGTTTCGAACCATTCCTGGTTTGGGGTGTTTGAAACTCCAGGTATATTTCCCAACACCAGATCACATATGAGTGAGCTCAACACCATGGCTTCAACATTGCCAGTGTAATATGGTGTATCAACCTGAACCAATGCTGCTGGTACTATCTTGGCCCCGCCATCGATAGTTATCATAATATATCTCTTGTCCAGCATCTGGTCGTCTCGCACCAGGTTCTTTCGTATGGCCGCCAACTCACAACCAGTATCTCTCAAAACCTTGACTGTTCGACCATCAACTAACCCTGGTTGCAAATTCAAATTTCTTTCGCCTTCAAGCGATTCAACGGTACAGCCACCTGCTATGATCGGCACAGACTCTCCGTTAGCTAAGCATAGCTCTTCATCTCTGATACATTCTTGTATGTGGCTCTGGTTGCATGAAACCGACATACACAGAGCAGATATTTTCTGCTTGTCTGGAGATTGATGTTGACTCTGATAACGCCTATGCTTGAAATCTTTGTTGTATGTCTGAGCACCATGTTGCTGCTGTCCAGAGTCTTCATAACACATAGCTCCAGCACTTATTTTCTTCGGGCCATTCTGGCGACAGTCTCTGGCGAAATGTCCCTCTTTTCTGCATATGAAACAAACCTTTTTCTGAGGTTCCGACCGCGGTGCTGGGCTATGTCTGAGGTTAGTATTAGGCCTCTGATGTTGCCTGTTTGATGATGAGTTGAGCTTGCCCGAGCATATGGAGCCACCATGAGCCTCTATATATTGCTCAGCTAGCTTCGTCACATCATCAACCGACTTCGGGACTCTCTCTTTCAAGAACAAAGCAAGTTCGGGCGAACAGGTTTGTATAAACTGCTCTCGAACCACCAAGTCCATCAAGCCTTCATACGATTTCTCAACCTCAGCCATCTCTGTCCATCTACTAAAATACCTTATCAACCTAGCCATAAACTGAAAAACAGTATCCCCATGCTCGGGTCGACTTTCTCTAAACTTCTGCCTGAAACCTTCTTCTGTCAGCTGATATCGTCTGAGCACAGCCTTTTTCAGAGCCTTGTAATCATGAGCATGTTCTGGAGGCATGCTGGTATATACTTCAAGACCCTTGCCTGTCAAAAGCGAGCTCAAACTAACTTCCCATGTCTTCTCTTCCCAGCCCTGACTCTGAGCAAAGCGCTCGAACCGTTCTATATATGAGTCCATATCATCTTTCTGCTCATCAAACTTCGGCAATTTTGGTCTGGGAGCCTTACTGCTTGTTTCTGAGGTAGGCCCCCTCATGCCTGTCTCAGCCCTTAACTTGACTAATGCGATCTCACGCTCCTGTTCTTCGCGCTTCATATGGGCTTTTCTCTCAAACTGATCATGCTCACGCTTCTGCCGCTCATCTTCACGTTTCTGTCGCTCATCTTCTCGTCTCGACATACGCTCTTCCCTATCTAAATATTCTTTCTCTTTCTTCTCAGCATAGTCCCTGAGGTCTTGTCCAGCCAACCCTAAACGCACACCAGCCGATATCCATTTATCTATGTCCATGATCACCAAACTAATGCTTCAACCCTATGTAGCTTCAGCTATAAAAACCTTCTGAGAACTATCCCGGACGAGCCCCCAAATTGTCAGGATGCTGGGTGATGCCCCAATGACAAGACCCAGCTTCAGACCTTTTTAAATATTTCGGGCGTTCCGTGAGGTGACAATGTCTTGAGCCAAACACAGCACAAGGTTTAAAACTATAAAATTGATGTGGCTGGGCTATGCTAGCCAGTGATGAATATATGGTGTTCTGAGGCCACTTTGCCTGAGACGAACACTATGAAAACATGAAATTATATACAAAACCCTATGTTATGGTGATCAACAATACCTCAGCTTTGGGGCCAACAATTAAACAATAAACTATAACTGTGAACAACTACTACAACCCCAAGCCAGCGAGACGGCTGGTCGATGCCTCAACTTCAAAATGGTGCTTGGAACACAATCCTCAAGCTATGTCATGAAACTATAAATGCGAGCTATATAACCCTAGGCTATGCGAGTTGAGACCCTTAGCATCAAACCCTGTTGAAACCTGTGGTTTGAAGCTATCTCAACACTACTGTGACTTCAAACCTACGTATCAGACCCTATGTCTCAAAGCATGTATGTAACCCTACGCTCTGAAACCTATCTTGAGTAGTGTATGAAACCTGCTTCAAGAAGCTTAAAAACCTAACGCTTTGAAGCCTGCCTGCAGTATGTTCCGAGCCCGGCTCGAAAAGACTGCCTCAAAAAGACAGCCTCAAAAAGACGCTTCAAAAAGACACTTCAAAAATACGGTTCAGCAACACTCCGAACTCTGAGCACGGTCTTCAGCAAACCTGCTTCAAACTGAATATAACCCCAGGCTATATCAGTCTGAGCAACACTATCTCAATGCCTCAGCTACTCTGAGACCGCTATGAAATAGTAGTATAAAATAAGGCTGGTTGAACTGTCTAAACGTGCAATGTTCATGCCCAAAGAGAGAACTCAGAGGACAGTTACTTAGCCCATTCAAAGAACAGGTAACTGCACAATTACGTAGCCCAAGCAGACAATATATTCGCCAGTCTTTAACCTTAATGAGTGCAATACTCTATCAGTCAAAAACCAACGATATAGCTTCTATACACAAGTATATAAAGCCGTCACTGAAAGTTCTATGAATATTCAGTGCCCTGATCACAAAATAACCAGCAGTGATCGTTGAATAAGCTTGCGCCAGTCTCAGCATTTGTATACAGCTTCCATTAGTTTGAGGTACTTCAGAAAACTAGCATATAAACATTTTATTCATATTAATTATTTCGATTGACCAACCGCCTCACTCATTTGAATATATACACAGTACTAATTTTTATAAGGTATAAAACAAACAAAATGAAGTTTAAAAGTGAACTTACTTTTATAAACAACAAATCAATGAAATCTAACTAACAATTAAAAAAAGGGAGATAATCCTGTATATACAAAACTACAGTTAACTCAAATCGCTTACCTAGCGATATACTACAGGTTTTCTTGACACTATTGTTTTCTTGACCCTCTCCTGTACTTTTGATGGACTTCCCGACCGCTCAAAATCACATAGTTCGCCGGTGTCCCTCCAGCTGACCTTCCATTTACAAACCCAGCGCTGAGACTTGCCTATACGATCAGTGATTTACCTGTCCACGAGTCATGCATGTTTATACAATAGATTGTGTGCCCGTTCTTGCTCTAGCGACAGTGATTTCGGGTCTTCAAATTCAAATCGTTAAAATTACACTACAAACTTGCCTAGACGTGATTGGGTCACACTGTCAAAAGATCAAATCGTTCGATAATATTTTTCAATAAAATCCGTTGAGGATATGCAGTGCCGATATAGTTTGGGTCTGTTGAATATACAGTTACAGTTAAGTAGTTCCCTGTATCCAACAAAATGAATATGAAAATGCTCTCGAATCCGTTTTCAGTTCACATATTGGTACACTGAAACAAAATATGTATATATTTAATACAAAAAGAATGTCACAAATATAGGGTGAAATATTATAATTATACAGACCTCTATTTATATTTAATGTGCGGTAATTATCAAACGCGTTTCACATCTTATGATGATCTTCAGGGGATGGTTATGACAACATAGATCTGTTTCTATTCACGCGACATTATGACTTTAGCGACGTTCCTGAGATAAGAATATAGACGTTATACATTTACTTGGATGAATTCAGTGCTTTCTTGATGCACAATTCGTCTTCGTTAATCATTATTTTGATATTTGACGGGGGGGGGGGGGGAGGGGGGGGTAATGTAGCTTAATGTTTACTTACTTTTAAAAACCCTAGATTAGAATACCTGATTTGTTAGTTATGCATCGTGACGCGTTTGCGTAAGAGTATATCGGTTTCCCCCGATATATTCTAAGCCACAACCGCGACCAATTCATCACGTATATGACGTTTCTTACACTACAGGAACCACTATATCTAATATGAAATCAACACTATTAGAGTTATTGCCTCCCATAACATGGACATTTTGTCTGCAAGGTTTCTCCAAAACCTTTCATTGGATATTCATTAAATTTCATAGGATTAATTAGCATCATGCCTAGTTGTGCATATCTTATTCCTGTTCCGGTTTGAAAATTTCTGAAGAGTTATGGGACTTTGGAAAAGTTTGTCCACGCGCTGGGGGAGTTATAAATTAATCTTCTGATAAGGGAGTTCTTCCAAATACCCTAGCACTAGAGTTGCGGATACAGGAGCGAAGTTTGACCCCAGTAGCGATGCCTTTCTATTGCTTGTAAAGGTTTTCATTGAAGCAAAACGTATTAGAGAAGCAAGTATCATTTTTTAGTATCAGCTATATGACATCAGTTATATATTCGTTACTAAATATATCCGGAACGTCTCCCCGAATAGTTGTGTAACCAAAATTGAATTGCCCCAATACCAAGGTTATGTGGGATAACTCAATACAAAAAATCCACATCAAATGACACTAATTTGGTGTGTTGTACATTTTCTGGTAAACCGTATACAAAATTTGTAATATCGGAAGTAGCCCTTCAACGTGGTTTGTTAGCGGTCTCAAAACCATAACTAGTAATTGACTAAGGCTGTGAATTTGGCATGCCGGACCAGCAACAATTGGTCGGAGTTTGAGGCAAATAACATTTAAGACATTTACATTTACAGATTAATGCCTCATACAACTTGCACCGATATTGTCGCTTTTTCGCACCTTTGGTAAACCATAAAAAGCCTCTGCTTACTTTCAAAATTGGTGAGATAGTAATAATTGTGAGGCTGGGCGCCCCTTAACCGGTTTATCCCCCAGTGGCATTTGTCACTGACCGGTCTAAGGCGGTACTTCCATCTTCCTCCTATTTTTTGTTTGTTATGACTGCGTCTCTTTGTGTCTTTTATATTTATGTACATTTGCTGTTTGTCATCGTCGTGCTGCTTGGGCGGGTCCAATGGTCCCGGGTTCGATCCCCCACCAAGTCCTTCGGACGAGACTATAAACCGATGTAACAGTGCTTTACACTGGGCATCTAAAAGAATTTGTATGTGAAAGGAAATATAATTCAAAACAAATTGAAAGAAAATAAAATAGCCATATGGATATATTCAATTATTGATGTTAGATACTAATAAGTTATTTGTAGTTTAGTTGATGCCATAATTGATCTTTAGATGGTCTAGAATTAGTCTAGAATAGTTACTGTTCTCACGTCAGCTATTTCAAGTTAAGACTAGTAGCCAAACCAATAGTCAGATTGACCACTATTGGCCATTATGTGACTATAATAGGCCGTTATCTATCATAGAACAATGAGGCATTCTTCAGAAAATAAGGCTTTTGTCAACGTTGAATATGTGTCAACGATCTATCTGTAATGAATAACGGATATAGAGGTACCATAGTCTTTCTCTTATAAGAACTGCAATGTTGACCTTAAAGAAAAACAGATTTTGATAGCTACTAAAATGACACGATATCCAGTACTCGTTTTTTATGCTACATTCAAAAGCTTTCTAAACGACGGGTCAAATGGAATATTTTAAGGTACAATCGCTCTTAATCGGGCGTTCAATTTAGTATCAATATTGGTCTTGGAGACAGGTGGCAGCTAAATGTGGGGTGAAAGTCATGCAGAAAGCTTCTCTAGAGGCCTTCTGCATGACTGTCACCCTGCATTAAGCAGCCACCTGCCTAAAAGTCTCTACGTTCTTCTTTTCTAGAATTCCGGTTTAGAGGGGTTTTATTGTAATATTTCCTTAAGACAAGATAGGGTTAAAGTAGAAAAGTCCTGCTTCCAAACCGCTCTATTATATTCATATAATAAATATGACATACGAACAAGTCATAGCGACTATATTACTTAACAAACGATGCATAGAAGAATCAACTGTCATGTTCAATGACAACTTTGTAAATTATGAGTAGGAATATGAATATACGCAATGTCTACTAACAGCTCACAATACGATGAAAATAATTAATCCGATATCCATGTCATTCCGTTTTCAAAGTCATAATGACATAAAAAATTATACGCGAAATATTTCCCAGCTGAGAGATCTAACAATTAAATACCTCATTAAATACCCCATTACATACAAGTTCGGTAATTTGAACATCTATTATAAGAGCAATTTCCACTTTACATCTTGGTGATACATTGCTTTGCAAATTATACAGCACATGAATTCGACGTTAGCATTTACAGCCATTATGTAGTTAGCTTTAATGATATATTACGTCGATGCATTAATTATCCTTTGAATGATAGAAAGGAGGTAGTTATAATTTAAAAACAATGTAGACCTAGATCAAGGCGCTCAAAGAAGAACCCTCTAAATAGGGCCTAAAACTGTTTGTCATTCAAAATCCTCCCGCAAATATTACCCCCATGCTGTATGAACTATACCAAATCACAATGCTTGACTATTCTACTCTGAACTGGTTAGGTTACTCCTCTAAAATGCAAATTTCCTTGCATAGACTGTTTTTCATTCAGTTTGCATAAACGAATTTGCTTAAGTTAATACAGCAGTTGTTTATGATGTTTTACATGGAATCTTTAACTCTTTGTACACTAAGTAATTTTTCGTCTACAACAATTGTCGTCTGTTTCAATTATAAAAATAAAATTGCTCTCATTTTTTCGCAAACATATGGTCAAAGTGACAAACAATTTGGATCCTGATGAGACGTCGCATTATGCGGCATCTCATGTGGATCAAAACTGTGTGCATATGTAATCACGGTTCGAGCGCTAGCATGCAAATAGTGAAGAACGTGACTGTTCACTATCGATGTTTGTATGAAAACGCATTTAATTATGATTATACTAACTTAATCTTTCTGATAGAATGTGCATCGTACGCAAATATATGAAACGGGAGGAAAGTCCGTAAAGAGCAAATATGCTGATCAATATCAATTTTTGAACCTTGAGATAATTGAGTTTAAAAGTACATAGCGTCATTTGAGTAAATAGTAACCATTTTATGCAACTGCTATATAAATATAAGCAGGCTGGTGAGACTATATATACAGACAGTCATGTCTGAGAGACTGAATATCGGAAACAGTTAATATCAAAGCGCGAAGCCGTTTGCACTACGTAAAATAACCATACAACCAGTGTGCGCGCGCGGGTGCGTGTGTGTGTGTGCGTGCGTACGTGCGTGTGTATATGTGATTTTGTATGCGTGTGTAAGTGCGTTTACATGCGTGCATACGTTTGTGTGTGCGTGCATGGTGTTTGTGTTCATGTATGTGGTGTGCATGGTATGTATATGTTTGTGTGCGTGTGTGTATGCTTGCTCGTGAACGTGCGTATGTGTATGTTGTGTGTGCGTGTGTGTATGTGTGATTGTGTGTGTGTACGTGCTGTTTGTTCGCGCGTGTTTGGGTGTGTATGTGGTTCTTTGCAACTGGTTGCGTACGTACACATCCATGAGCGTGTGCTGTTATGCGCATGCGTGTATGCCTGTGTACGTGTGTGATTGTTTTTGTGCACCTGGTGTACCTTTGTGGTGTGCGTGCATGTATTTGGGTGCGTGTATGAGTGCATTATTGTATTCGCGTATGCGCGTGTGTGTGTTTGTGAGGTATGTGTATGTATTGGGTTTTACGCCCCGCGAACTGTATGTCTATTACTTAAGACAATGTTTCTATTTGCTATGCATTTACATGACTAAGTCCCTAAATGGATATGAATAAAGGTACGCGATATTCTTCGTGGCATCTCGAGCATAACGGAAAACATATGGCTACAATGTGCACGTCAAAATATATCTGCAGTTTCTACGAATCCTCAAACGCAAGTGTTCATATTCTATTATAAATATTGATGATGTCTTTATTTCTTACATGAATCTTCCATAGGGAAATGGTTATGTAATACTGAACATTATAAGAGGTAATGTTTATATACGGGCTACATATGCAATACAAGCTGACCGTCCGATATCACTTGTTTGTTAAACTCTTCCGGGCATCTTTTTTGGAATATCCTACCTCACAAACGGATTGCTGGGTCTCTCCGCCAAAGATATAGAGAGATTAATAACGTATTTAATGACGTTCAATTAGCTGGTATTGTGCTTATTACATGATTTAATTTCCGTAAAGAAAATATAACTGTGTTATATTGCAGAACATGTTTCATTGAAATTAGATTTAGGCCGTAAAACTCGAAGAATTTAAGACATGCTTAAAATTTGAAACATAAAAAACTCATTGCGTCACTAGTAAAGGCGCTATCAAATTGATAACTACCTGCATGGTGGAAACTGATACTGTATATCCTATAACACAGAACACGGTAAAATGAAAATTATGGCATAAAAATGTCGATTATAAAAAATATTAAACTCTGTAAAGTGCAGCTGGGTTAAAACACTATCTAAAGTCGCTATCCTCGTAACACAGGTATATTGTAATGGACTGAAAATACACGACGAATCTAATTTGAGCGTTAAAGATATTAACTTTTACGCAAGTTTGTGTTTTGGAATGATCTTATTACCGGTATATCATGGAGAGCAATATATGTCCACATTTGACACTGAACTGCCGTCTTGCGGATTCTGGAGAGTTATTTGTTTCCATTAACTGTAAACTATGGCAAACAGTATATACTTTGATCAGAAAGCTCACTTTAACTCGGTTCCTATATTGCAAGGGTTATTAAACCATCTAGCATCTGTAAAGTGACAAACAGTTAAATGGCATAACCCATGTTTTTACTGGGATGGGGGTTCAAACAAATGTTTTACAGGACATGGCTAGACAAATGCATACTATTATATGAATATACTATGACCTAAGACCAAACATATTCGATTCCTTTGATTTTGTCCAATTTATGTAAAGCATCTCTACAATGAATGATTGAAGTAAATCATCCCATTGGCGTATCAGATGCTGGGAACAATATTTTCCGGAAGTACATACAGACGGACGGACAGACGGACATACAGACAGACATACATACAGACAGACAGACAGAAGAACGGACGTACATACGGACGGAAAAACCGACAATAGCAATGATGTAGTCCTCACACTTGTGGGGTATACGAAGAAATGGAAACCGTCCTTGGGACAATCAATAGTGAATGGACAACGTTTTGAAATAAGTTACGAAATTCGAATTACAAGTATCTCATGAGAATCATAAGAAAAAATTAAGATATTTTACAGCTTCGCTCGTTAGTGCATCGTCTATGAATTTGGTAACTAACATACAGGAAAAACCTGGTCATTTTAGAGATAACAATATTCCAATTCAGCTAAATACTGTACAATTGCAATGGGGATTTCAAATCAAATCGTACTTCAAAACTCCGTTACATTATACAATCATAAATGCAAAATGCTTCATATTTGGATTGAGATGCTTAAGGGAAGACCAAATTGTGAACATTTTATACATTACAGAAACAAAACACTGAGTGGCGTTTTGCTTTCAGAGATGGAAACTGAAATGTACATGATGCGAAATGTAACGGTGTTTTGCCAAATATTCTAAACCAATGCATTTACCAAAGACGCACTGTCTTCCAAGTCTTTTTTCGCCTTTGTGTTTCTCTCTAAAATCCCTCACAATGACTGATTCCGTTTTCTGTTGTCTCGTTTATTCCCAACATTAATCGAATGGCTCATATACTATTGCATATCCCTCTAATCTTGACCAAGCTTGTGTATTAACCATTTCCGTCGTGTAAAAAGGTTTTTTCACGCCCTTGCAACACAGGACAGTCCCAGATGAGACGGCTATTGTAGGATCCGTCTGATAAGAGTCTGCTCTGTATGGTTATGACATTATAACATATATGACTTTAATTTCTACTATTACCAAATCTCCCTGTGTGTATATGCCTTTACAACAATTCAGATACATTCATTATGTCATTATATGTTACATGCATATTTAACAGGGAAACATTCTCTGTGGTTGAGTATTGTATGTAAATGATTTGTACATTAGTTTATGTATACAAAATGATAAAACCTGATGTTTTGAAAAGTATTGTTCTTCTTGAATAATGGGATTTCCGATTTTGACATTGACCTAATATTCTAATACAACTAATATATGCACGGCTATAATTCTGTGCGTAGTTCGCCATCCCTTCTTTTTAATGTAACATATTGATTCATAATATTATAATGAATTAGAGTGACTAACTGGATAACAAAGTTACATTAGTAATAACACAATATTAAGTTGTATTTAATAATTACGTCCATGGGTTACGTTTCGACAACTATAAAGCATTTGCATAAACACATGTGAAGATCAATCCTGAAAAAAACCCAGATGAACTTAGAATAAAACTCAGAATAAAAGTTACTAATGACAATATATTATATTGCCACAACGGACCTCATTTGTCAGTATTTTAATCAATAGTACAAACATCTTTTAAAAATCACGAGAAATCATACATCATTACCAAAAGCGTGTTATCATGCTCCTTGTTTGCCTAAACTAAAACAGAATTGTTACTCAACACGAAATCGGCAACGTATGGTACTGTGTGCATAGACTGACACATGGACACCATACATAGTATAAAACTCTACTACTGATAGTTGGGGAAACACCCTATAGATCAGGTTGAGCCAGACATGTATTTCAACCGTTCTCATGCTGAAAAAAGTAATGTCTTCGCAGTCTCTGATCTGAATGTTTTACTGACTTCTCATTCTGAACTTAACGAAACCATTGACCGTGTGTTACGCTGCGTAAATCCCGACGAGACACCGAGTTAGTCAGCGAAACAATGCTGGTTGTAACTGTTGGTCTGAGTCTGAGACGAGTTAAGAATCACGTAAGCAGTAAGGCGAGGAATAAAATATACATGTACATACGTACATACAATGGATTTGGAACACTTTTCAATTTTAAACGTAAAAATTAATTTCCTTCATTATGCAACTAACACATACAGTTCAAATTAATAACCCGTGGATACATATGTTATGCCAAACTGCATTCACATCATAACTTTGATAATTCAGTAAAATATCTTCGTATCAAGCTACACTTGTAGTTGACGAAAGCAGAGCGAACATGTGCATCGATTGCTGTCTGTATTACATTTTGTTATAAACTCAGCCACTACCAATCGGGACACACGCTAATGTGATTACATTTCGAATGGACGCTGTAGAGAAGTCGTGCTACAAATTGCCCTCACCTTATCGACTGCTGAAGCAAGGAACGCATGTTTAACATTTAACATAGTGTGATCACATTTTGTGATAAACCTGACGAACATTTCGATTCAGATGAGACATTGACGTCTTATTAGTTTCTGCGCTATTGTACACACTCATTGATGGCTTTACAATCATATGGAATAATAACGATTTTAACATCATGTTAAGTAGATTAAGACCGCTGGCAGAGGTCAAGATAAGATGCGTAAAATGAAACATGTTCAAGGATAACTATTTTATGACTCGACCAAACTCTATACCGTGCCCACTCTTTAGAATTATCTCTTCGAAACTCTTCTAAAGAGTGGTCACAGTATAGGGTTTGGTGGAGAAATAACGATTTTAGTACTTGGGTACGCGCTTTTATCTGTAGCTCTAGCTACTTTGCATTTTAAAGGCTAAGTCAATTCTCCCAAATACACGTTTTCGACGAATTGCGTGTACACGAGCTGCTGATGTTGAGCGATATTGCGTGCATAAAATACCACGCTACTGACAAGATGTATTGAGATAATGTATTGTATTGATGATAGTTTTTACGAATTGAAGAATTCTATAACGTTAGATGGGCATTGCGTTAAGGAATGCGATATGTGAGATGTTGCAAGCACAGTCCGACTTGACAAATCCATTATCGACACTTAATCATGACAGGGAAAGATACGACTTCATCGCATAGGTTTACTAAATGCCGAAAACTGTAAATATTTATATGTATCATATTGATCATTACATTAAATGTGTCATTTTGTTTATTGTGCATTGGTAATGCCGATGAACATGAAGCTTATCGTTTTTTTCTATAAGATTCAAATTCTTCGTTCTATCCGAATGTTAGTTCACTAGGGCTCAAGGTGACTTTTTAGGAGGCTCATTCATATTCAGTTTGTTTACACGCGAATGCCCACAATACGGAACCAACTGTAATGACACTTAGCAGACATGTATATGGTCATAATACTTCGGTAAAAAATGAAATTGCAAACCGGATCAAAATGTCTAGAAACATGCACTCTGATTTATCAGAATTTATTCAGTTTATAATTATCATATTCATAAATCATATATGTACCCATATTGGCCAGGTTTTATTATGCAATTATGTAACAGTAAGCTACGAATTATGTGTCTATTGCTTAACCATTATTGTATAGTTTGACCCGGCTTACATCTAGCGTCGATTGTTTTCCCACAGTCCCTTATCAGATCCATATACATGTAAACTGAATGTGTAGATCAGCCGTATCTTATTTGGATCAAACATGAGCTAAACGGTGTTAAAAAGTTCGTTCCTATTTTGCCATGTTTAATAAAAAAAACTACAAGACAAAATTTCCTGAAATATATTACTCAATAACCCTAGGAACTACCTTTGTTTTTTATTACACTTTTAGACGATCGGGCATAGTGTGAACTAATGCTGTCAAGTGATTCAGTGGAATACTGTTACGGGCTTGATATAAACGACGTCGTGAGGCAATCATTGATGTAGGGGTGGCTCTTTGTACACTTCTGTGTCCAAATTGCTCCAAAGATTTTCTATAAAAGTACAAAAATGAGTCATGCAGGGAACACCACATACAGAACAAACAGCCGCACGAACAGCAACACAAGGAAACACCAAATGTACATAACTATAAAAACATCAAGAGACGCACAAAGACAAATCAATCATACAATAGGGGGAAGATGGAAGTACCGCCTTGGAACGGTCAGTGACAAAAGTCACTGGGGGGTTAAACCGGTTTTTGGGCGCCCAACCTCACACTTATTCCATCCCCACCCTAAAAGACAAACAGTGTAAATAAATGTATCCCCTCTCCGACTAATCTATAACAACCGCGATGGCAAATACAGTCGTATAGTGCATGTATAACGAAAATATTTAAGTGAACAAATTGTAGCCACCTATCGCTAGTGTACTCAATGATTGAGCTGCAAACAGAGTAACTGTAGATAAAAGTAATAAAGGGTACGACAAAAACGAAATAGTACAGATATCAGACGTTCTCCTTCCGTTTCTGGATTTAAGAGGTCGCTTTCATTGAGTACTAAACCTTTCTTGTAGGCGTACATGCAAAAACATTTAGATCTTGTGAGTTGCCTGGCCATTCCTCTTTGCCTATGAAGTTCGGGAGATTGTCTCTACACCACTGCCGTGTGCTCGCGGCCGTGTGGGGAGTGGCACCATCCTGATGAAAAACTGCCTCAGTGGAATCCGACACCAGTTTTCTATTGCTGATTTTCCAATCGGTGACATATCTCCTTGGAGCAGGTTTTAGCTTTTTTTCCAAAATGTGTGTACGATAATATTCTGAATTAATCGTTTTTCCATTAGGGAACGAAGTGAAGCTTGCTTAACCGATGGGCGCCCATGGCACCCACTATCATCACTTTGCTACTGTCCTTTGCGTATATCACGTCTGGTATATCGTCATTCGGCGATCACCACACAATATCGTTCTTTTGATTCGGCTGGTGGATGAGATATTTCATGGAATCATCGGAGATGTAGTTCTCCCAGTCTTCTCTTGAAAGGTGACTGTACTGACTAGCAAACTTTAATCTTTTCTGCCGTTGTCTCTTATAATGTCTCCATTTCTGCTTCTATTTCAAATAATTATAGATAGTTACATGGCTGAGGCTTTCTCCGATTGAATTTAGACGTTTTGCTACTTTTCTGATAGAGTTACAACGTTTGTACTTCATCCTACTGTTTTATTGACCCTCACCTGTACTGTTGATGGACTTCCCGACCGCTCAAAATCACATAGTTCGCCGGTGTCCCTCCAGCTGACCTTCCATTTACAAACCCAGCGCTGAGACTTGCCTATACGATCAGCGATTTACCTGTCCACGAGTCATGCATGCTTATACAATAGAATGTGTGCCCGTTCTTGCTCTAGCGACAGTGATTTCGGGTCGTCACATTCAAATCGTTAAAATTACACTACAAATTTGCCTAGACGTGATTGGGTCACACTGTCAAAAAATCAAGTCATTCGAAAATATGTTTCAATAAAATCCGTTGAGGATATGCAGTGCCGATATAGTTTGGGTCTGTTGAATATACAGTTAAGTAGTTCCCTGTCTCCAACAAAATGAATATGAAAATGCTGTCGAATCCGTTTTCAGTTCACATATTGGTACACTAAAACAAAATATGTATATATTTAATACAAAAAGAATGTCACAAATATAGGGTGAAATATTGGAATTATACAGACCTCTATTTATATTTAATGTGCGGTAATTATCAAACGCGTTTCACATCTTATGATGATCTTCAGGCGATGGTTATGATAACATAGATATGTTTCTATTCACGCGACATTATGACTTTAGCGACGATCCTGAGATAAGAATATAGACGTTATACATTTACTTGGATGAATTCAGTGCTTTCTTGATGCACAATTCGTCTTCGTTAATCATTGTTTTGATATTTGACTGGGTGTGTGTGTGTGTGTGTGTGTGTGTGTGTGTGTGTGTGTGTGTGTGTGTGTGTGTGTGTGTGTGTGTGTGTGTGTGTGTGTGGGTAATGTAGCTTAATGTTTACTCACTTTTAAAAAACCTAGATTAGAATTTCTGATTTGTTATGCATCGTGACGCGTTTGCGTAAGAGTATATCGGTTTCCCCCGATATATTCTAAGCCACAACCGCAACCAATTCATCACGTATATGACGTTTCTTGCACTACAAGAACCACTATATCTAATATGAAATCAATACTATTAGAGTTATTGCCTCCCATTACATGGACATTTTGTCTGCAAGGTTTCATCAAAACCTTTCATTGGATATTCATTAAATTTCATAGGATTAATTAGAATTATGCCTAGTTGTGCATATCTTATTCCTGTTCCGGTTTGAAAATTTCTGCAGAGTTATGGGACTTTGGAAAGGTTTGTCCACGCGCTGGGGGAGTTATAAATTAATCTTCTGATAAGGGAGTTCTTCCAAATACCCTAGCACTAGAGTTGCGGATACAGGAGCGAAGTTTGACCCCAGTAGCGATGCCTTTCTATTGCTTGTAAAGGTTTTCATTGAAGCAAAACGTATTAGAGAAGCAAGTATCATTTTTTAGTATCAGCTATATGACATCAGTTATATATTCGTTACTAAATATATCCGGAACGTCTCCCCGAATAGTTGTGTAACCAAAATTGAATTGCCCCAATACCAAGGTTATGTGGGATAATTCAATACAAAAAATCCACATCAAATGACACTAATTTGGTGTGTTGTACATTTTCTGGTAAACCGTATACAAAATTTGTAATATCGGAAGTAGCCCTTTAACGTGGTTTGTTAGCGATCTCAAAACCATAACTAGTAATTGACTAAGCCTATGAATTTGGCATGCCGGACCAGCAACAATTGGTCGGAGTTTGAGGCAATTAACATTTAAGACATTTACATTTACAGATATATGCCTCATACAACTTGCACCGATCTTGTCGCTTTTATGCACCTTTGGTAAACCATAAAAATCCTCTGCTTACTTTCAAACTTTGTGAGATAGAAATAAGTGTGAGGCTGGGCGCCCCTTAATCGGTTTATCCCCCAGTGGCATTTGTCACTGACCGGTCTAAGGCGGTACTTCCATCTTCCCCCTATTTTTTGTTTGTTATGGCTGCGTCTCTTTGTGTCTTTTATATTGATGTACATTTGCTGTTTGTCATCGTGGTGCTGTTTGGGCGGGTCCAATGGTCCCGGGTTCGATCCCCCACCAAGTCCTTCGGACGAGACTATAAACCGATGTATCAGTGCTTTACACTGGGCATCTAAGAGAACCAGAAAAAAACTCAGTCAACATTGCGCCCCTGTTTCTCTCTATCCTTTCCCCTCTCTCCGGGGCGTCCAATTAGCCAATAGTGAGCAGAAACGGACGTTAATCAACACAAACACAAACATACCACAGTGATAGGTATGTTGTTTGAACTATTTGATACCTTGAGATATTGCATGATACGTTAAGAACGCTCCTTTTCATTTTATTAGATGAAAACAAACATAAATCTATCAAACATCGTAATGGAACAAGGTCTTTAGGAAACGATTAACTTCAGGGGAACGCTAAAATATGCAAAGTTGCTCTTCATCACCATTCCTTTTTTGAAGAATTCAGCATATTATGCAAATAGTTTTCTCGACAGTAAAGCAGCTTTGACAATTTTGGGAATGTGTATTATTAATTGATTCCGGAATGATTTTTCGGGAGAGTTGGCGTAAAAGCTGCTTTTATATTCCATGCATACGCATGCTGACAATTGAAACTTATGAGCTTGTTTTTAATCAAGGGAACAAAGAATGATCGTAGAATTCTGAAAACAAGTATAACATATTATTACTAGTAAATTACTACATGACAGAGTGAAACATTGTTATTTGCCATACGTAGTATAGCTCGAACACTTTGACCTGGGCCCTTACCTTTATGCAGAATAAATAATGAGAGAGATGACGTTGTATAAACAAAACTCCGCCGGTAAATCGTGAAGTCTATTCTCGCTGAAATTTATCCGTGCATATGTAAACCATATAATCACGAATTTGTCCATGAATAGTTGCTTATAGGGACAAGTGCAGAGTATAAACCCGTGCAATGTTACGAATTTGTATTTATGCAAATTAAGTAGGTCAGGGTCCAGGTCAAAACTTCGAGCTATAACACACCATTTAGTCGTGTTCATGGCATACGCATGTATAACGTGATTTTTATTAACAAGCTGTCTTGTACGTATGCATCAAGTGATTATCATTTATCGTTTTACGATTTAGTATGTGAGAAATTATGTACACTTTCTTTCCACTCCTTTAGTGTTGTGTTTATACACGAACATGTCCATCTAACGGGCTCATGTATCCGCGTTCAGCTGCGTGTGAGACCAGACTATGCATTAGTTTACATTGAAGGCATTAGACATAGACTCTACGCATGTTTTGCTACATTTCTCAGGTCAATACTTTAACAAATGAAAAGCAAGGCATATTACTACTACGTTAAATTAGACAAACAAGTCCAGGTTTCGTGTAGTGATTATCAAATGCTTATTAATAGCAAATTAATGTATTCACTTCATGTCCGTTTTATTTAATTAGGTCTTATACGTGTAAATGATAAGAGTAAAGTTTATGTCTTGTAGATATGTAGGGTACGTAAATCTATCTTTATACAGTACATGTGTGTTAATGAGCATTTGTGTCGTAAAACAAATGCTTGCAATCGCTGGATCCATCTCCAGACGATAAATATATGCATAATGTAGCAGGTCAGTTCGTATTACAGCACGCTTGCACCAGTAACTTATAAACGCTATATCGGTAAAAGCAGAAGGGCACTGTAGTTGTATGTCTCGTCCGTCGGTTTGTTCGTCCGTCAGTCCCTCAATCCGCAACAATCAGTTTCGTTTGGAAGTGGTTTGGGATGTTAATTCTATAGTTGGCACACAAATAAATCTAGATGAGTTACAGTTTAAGTTCCAGTCTCGGTGCAGTTCAATAATTTTTGCCAGAGTAATGGGCACTGAACTTGAAATTTGTCGTCACTTTTGTAATTGTCCGGACTTGAGATATTTATTATATAGTTGGTATAACTCTAAATCTAGATGAGTTACAGCTTAGGTTCTGAATCTCTTTCCTGTCGAATATCTGTTTTCGTTCATCCAGTTATTGATCGTTATGTCACATTCTTCAAGGTTTTGAACAGCTTGTCTTTCACTATTGGAGGTAGGTTTAAAGCGTTTACTTGCAAAATGGTCATCAGCGAAACCGTATACTGAGATAGATGGAGGAATAACATCGAACAAGGTTCCTGCGTATGCAAGGTAGAGCCAATGACCATTGCAACTGCCCTGTGGAACACTGCACTCCAACAAACGAGGTTGTGATTGTGACGAATTTACATTCACGTGACAGCTTCTTGGTCGTAAGTAGGAGTCCAACCATTTCAGAGCAATATTACAAACTCCATATTGACTCTTGAGAACATCGAGAAGAATGTGCAATGCTCCCAGAATGCTTGTTTATCCTTTTATAGGGTTCATAGGTACGTTTGATTAGCAAGAAAGTTAATTTTAACAGTTTATCACGGAAATATGGTTAGCTTTAAATTGTCCGATGGTTCTGTCAGTAAGGATCGATGGCACATATTGCATATACAGTAGAACATGTCTTAAGAGGTCTAATTATGAGTTTGTAAGGCATCTGGTAGCAAGTCATATGTAATGCAGAAATCTCCAAAAGCAGTTTCCTGCATTACCTTTGCCTTGTATTAAGCAACCATCTGCTTTTTGATAAATGATTTACCGCTTCGGCCATGTTCTACTGTACCTTTAAGTCTAGTAATACCAATCTCCATATCAGTTTTAAGTCCATTTTGTGTGCAATAAATCTCTTTCAGGCCAAGAAGGATTTCGTGTCGCATTCCTTTTAATATGTTTTACCATTTAAGCTTGTTTCAACGAGTTCGATAATTCTACTATCAACGAAGCAATTTCAAGTCTGATGGGATTGTCACTACAAACAACTAGGAACAGTTAAATAAAGGCCATAAGAGCACAACGCGGTTATGTTTGCAACAAAAATGTACAAGGTCGAACTTATTATTGAGTACACTAGCGATAGGTGGATACAGTATGTTCACTTAAATGTTTTTTCGTTATACATGCACTTTACCACTGTATTTGCTGTCGCGGTTGTTGTAGATTAGTCGGAGAGGGGATACGTTTATTTACACTGTTTGCCTTTTAGGATGGGGATGGAATAAGTGTGAGGTTGGGCGCCCATAAACCGGTTTAACCCCCCAGTGACTTTTGTCACTGACCGTTTCAAGGCGGTACTTCCATCTTCCTCCTATTGTATGTTTGTTTTGTCTTTGTGCGTCTCTTGTTGTTTTTTCTACTTATGTACATTTGCTGTTTCCTTGTGTTGCTGTTCGGACGAGTGTTTGTTCTGTATGTGGTGTTTCCTGCATGACTCATGTTTTGTACTTTTAGCAGTAGTTTCTAAATCTAGATATGTGCATGGCAGACAGCGTACGTTTGCAGCACATGCATGTATTATCACCATAAACGGATATTGTTATACTTTACCCAAATTGACAATGTTCAATGCATTGTTCTATTTATTTATGTCAAAACAATATATAACTGATAAGGGTTTCGCACAGTTCCTTAGAGTTTTGAATTGAATGGCAGCACATTGTACAGGGGTTTCATGTCATTGTTCACGGATGTCAACACAATTAATGTTTTGTAAACCAACTATGTATACTTATGTTTGCAAATAAATATTACATTTCAGAATGGTTAGGTCAAATGTGTATCGTGTAAATACAGAACATATAACATAGCAATTCTCCATGAAATCAAAGCTAGTAACATGTGCTTATATCCTGTATGAAAATGTAGTAAAGTCAAGCAGGAAAAGTCACACACAAACCGTCACCATCACCAAAACATCCATAGAAAGCAATTTACACACACTAACACACACAATGAGAGTGCCGCCTGGGGGGGGGGGGGGTAAAATTCTGAAGGGAGGTGATCCCTCGAGAGAAAAATTGCAACACAAAAAGTGAAAACTGCAGACTCGGTTTTATTGAGTCTGTTCATGAACAGTAATTCAAAGTGCAACACTGCTCACGCCCCCTAGCACCGGCTGAAGCGGTATTCAATTTTCAGATCAAGAAAACCGGATTACAGACGTCCTAACCTCACACTTATCTCAAAGTCACCCTAGCTGAACAAACATTGTAAAAAAGGGTATCCCCGCCGGACTTCCCCACAACATAGAAGACAATAATCACAGTACAAAATGTAAAACGTAGCATAACAACAATGAAAGTCCGTCAAATATGTACCCAATGACTTTGCTGAAGACAGATCAACTGCAGGGAAGCGTTAAGGGCACGACAGAGAAAAGACAATACATGAGTCTGGTAAGCTTATCCTATTTCTTGGTTTAAGAGTATACCATCATAGAGTACTACCCTCGGCCTGTCATCGTGCAAGCAAAGAGGGAAGCGTAGCGACCGACTGTAAAGGGGTCGATAACCAAACATGCAGTCTGTTGCAATATAATAGGGTCATAACCGTTCGTCCTAAAAGTTTTAATGCGTTTAATAAATAAATCCCCGATATGGCCCCGAATTTTCCTATGTTTGTAGATAACATCACCATATAAATCTGGGTGAGAAATACATTGTTGCAGTAACGTCCGTAAATTGCAGTTAAATTTACTAATGAGAGGTAAATTTCAATAATAAAATTTTGAAAAAACTTTCCGAATTTTATAATACCTGAACCTTGGCTTAAGAGGTTTATGAGTTATAAATAAATTACGACCATTAAAATCTAGCAAAGAACAGGCTCGGGCAAAGGGAATAAGTTGAGAAATGTAACCCCATAAAATGTAGACCGGGGAACATCTCCAACTGGAGAAGGATAATTAACAATTTGAAATCGAAAGCTTACCTTTTATTGTTTATTTTAGACGACACTTTATCATTAATAATGGCTAGATTCAAATCTAAAAAGGAAGCCTGAATGTCGGATCGATTCGCTTTGTTTAAAGTAAGTTATTTTGGGTAAATAGAAGAAACCATATTTTCAAAATAAGGATTATCCAAATTAAAAATATCGTCTAAATACCTAGACGTTTTATTAAAAGCATTAACAATATCAGATTTTGTATAAGGTTTTAAGCTAAGCATGAACTCACTCTCATAGCAATACAAACACAATTCTGCAACGAGAGGGGCACACTCTTTTCCCATATATATAACTTGACGATATAGCGCACAAGTATTTTATCTAAAAGAAATGTTAAAGATCTACAAACATCAAGACAAGTCCACATTGTGTAATTTTAACTTCTGAATTCGAAAAGAATGAACGTTGAACATTACAAGCAAGGAACATTTTAATTTCTCCGGCAAGATCTTTTTTCTATTAATTTGATCAGTTTATCCTTTATAAGATGATGGTGAGTTAGAGTAGTATAGAGTGTAGAGAAATCATAAGAGAAATCATAAGAGCTCAATGAAGAAATGTTGTACTGTTCATTTTTAAGTTTAGGTAAACTATCAGTTGATTTTTTATGGACCGGAAACATTAATTAAACAGAATTGTCATATATTCTATCACAGTAAAGTTTAACATATTCTTTGATAGTAGTAAGACACGACGTTAAAATTTTAGATAGCAATAAAACGCGCTTTATACGGATTTTTATGTAGCTTAGGAATCCAGTACATAGTAGAAAGTTTATGTTGTTTTACGTTAGGATTAGACTTAAAAGTATTGCACATTTTTGCATGTTCCGAGACTATATCCTTTTCGGGGGTTTGCACTGTAATGTTTGTGAACCAGTTAATTCCTTCTTCACAACATCAACATAATGCAATATTCATATAACTATTACATTAATTGATGCCTTGTCAGAAGGAGCAAGAACATAATTATAATGAAAATTCGAAATGTTTTTCTTCAAATATCGAAATGCAAATCTAGGTCGAGGTGGTAATATATGGTAATTAGATTTGTAAAAAGCAATACGTGTATCAATAAAGGCAAAAACACGTTTTTTGCCAATCCGAACAGGCATTTACACCAGCATGTTCTCGTCGACACCATTTGATGCAGAAGTCTTGAATAGCTTCAGCAATAGGAGTACGACAAGTGCAAAAACCAATAAGGGAAGGTAATTTATATTTGGGTCCTTTTGTTAGGAGGGTCCTGAGACGTTTATCTATAAATTGAAATTACCAGTAATTACGTGACCAACTAGTTTATAACAAAAGCTTAAAGTCTCAAGAGGTAGGGGTATTGACATCAATATTTAAGTCAGATACAATTGTATTGTAGTTAAACATAACGTTCCTTATTGGTTAATTGTATTTATAGCAGATGATAGGTGATTCAGAATTTATAAAATATTTAGGAATAGTATCGATTACGGTCTTATCATGAAATAGCAGCCGAGAAAGCCCGTGATGAAGAATCCCAGAGGAAACGCACCATCCGCAAACTGAGGATCGAGAGCGCATCTTCAACCGAGCCCACCCATATGTGCTCCACCTGTGTCAGAGCGTTTTACGCACGCATTGGACTAACGGGCCACACGAGGACACATTGCACCTTGCCATCATAACAGTTATGGCTATCTTCGTCTAGCGATGGACGAATATCACCATCACGAAATATACTTTGATTATCAATAAAATCGATACATTAATTCATGAATTGAAGTGTAAGAAAATGTCGTTTATGTTCAGATTCTTTATCAATAGGAGGACCAAGAATATGCTGTATGTAACATTGTATAATTGCGGCCGTTTTTATCAGCGGTACTGTTCGCATAAATGTTTTATCAGCCTCTTCGTCAGTGGACCAAATACAAGAAAATGGCAAAGATGATAAACAAGAAAGCATAGCATGTTTGCCAGTTTCTTTAAGAATAGTATGTGAATCATGAACATACATATTAAGACGTAATTTGCGCTAATTATATTACCATTTCTACATTTACCATGGGATCTGCTTTTACGTTTCCTGATTGAAAACATTGAGAAAATATCGATGCTAGGATATTTAGATATATTACCACTTTGGAAAATGTTGTCATTCAAGCCCAAAGGGAAAGGCGTTTGTATTTTTAGTCCAGTCTAGATATGTGATAAAACGAGCTTTAGGTTTAAAACTTCTGGTAGTATTAGAATCATAATAAATTTGCTCTACTGGTTGAACCGAAACATGTTTAAATGAATGTCCTGTATGACGAAAATGCTGGTAAAGAAACTTTTTTGATACGACAGTGGTAATTATGATCGCATTCTGATTTCAAGGACGAATTTCCATCTGTTGCACTATGCGTTTGATAAATCTAATATATTGTACCTATATAATGGCTCACACATGCGTTTACATTTACAAGTATAATTGACTGACGAGTAAGGACCATGCCAAGATAAGAGACCGAAATTCTGAATACCCGGTATACAGATAAATATCGGAATTTTCCTGCGTGGTAATGGTACTGCAAACAACAAACATTACACGAGAAAGACACCAAACCTGCTGAATGCATTGCATTACTTACGGTTCCTTTGTTCTGTATTACTTCACGTTTCGTTCCTTCTATTATATATTTGTGTAACCTATTGAATAGGACGTAAATGATAAGCATATTGCGAAATTTTGATATTTTAACTATATGTTTTTTTTCAATAGGTTTGAATAGCATTATCTTCAGTGAAATCATTCATCGATTAAGTGTGTTAAATGTTCTAAAATAGACACTTTTAACAAAAGACTAAGATTTATTGTGACGCCGATAAATCAATCTAGATTATCACTTTTAGTTGTTAAAATAGTATACGTATCACTTAGAGGCACTTGCCCTGAGCACTTGTGTTGTGCATAAAAGTGTCAGCATATATGTAAACAGTAATACCTCTATAAAGCGACCATTAACGGAAGTCTACTTCATGGTCGAAGAATGTATACGGACATCTCCTCCTTTAGATATGTCTGCATTACTTTCGTCCTGTATTATACAAATACATGCTTTTGAAGTCAATTTTTGCCAATTCGTAAAATGATCGCTTAGAGGGGCTTTACTGTTAATGCAATAATAACACGACTTTGTACTGGTGTATGAAAATGATTTATTTGTTTTGTCTGTTTGTGTTAATCAACGTCCGTTTCTGCGCACTCTCATTAGACGCCCAAGAGAGAGGATAGTGGATAAAGGGAAACGCGGGCGCGATGCTATACTTTTATTATCGACAGAGTGTCTCTGGTTCTTTCAGATTTCCACTGATACATCGGACCTTGGTTTCGTATTGCTCTGCGTGAACAAGGAAAGTCAACAGTCGTTTATACATACTTTTTGACTGTCGATTTTAGAATGTTTTATATATTCTTTACGGTACCTTTTAGCTCAAATCGACAGGGTATGCGGTCGACCTACTACTAGGTAAGTCCAACACCTTCAGAAATTGTATTAGCTACTCGCCCAATTCCACTGTAGGACTAGTAGTTTCGATGTAAAGAATTTGTTCCGGATATGGGTTTAATACCCACGTTCAGTATTGCCATACTATTGGCACAAATCAAACTACAAGTGGGTTCACTTGTATCCCTGATAAGTTTGAGTCTAACTCAACAACATACGGAGGAGACGACAACGACGTTACAATTCCATCACTTGATCAAATGTCTTATTGATTTTTTATCATTTAAACGTAGCTGTATTGAATAAATTAGTATATGCTTTCGCTGTACACCTGACTCATCATACAATGTGATTTACTCGATAACAAAAATCCCTATCTAAGCGTACAACAATACGTCTCATTGCAGAAAACCATCTCTTATTTCTCTCAATTCCAGTACATAAAAGACACTTTAATTCACATACACTGTCCCACCAGACTAATACGGTAATGCATTCATTTAAACAAAGGAAATTGACAATTAAATACAATTGGAGCGGGAAATAATCTAGTTATTAGGTACATTGTGTATTTATTCTCAATTGCCCAGGTCTTCCGAAAATGTTTCCTTTGATTAAAGCGGGTTTGTTTTCAGGACAAAATGCTGATTAGGAACTCAAATTATTGCCTTTTGTCGAAGTACGAATTTAACCCTTTCCCTCATATAACGTGTTTTCACGCATCCGCAAACAGAGTAGACCCAGATCAGACGGCTCATAGAGGAGCCGTTTTATCAGGGTCTACTCTGTCTGCTAATAGAAGTTGATATATCTGTTCCTATACTTTCTAAAATGACTACGATGTTCCATATTTCATTGTAACTATTTTGTCCATGACTATTCAGTAGGTATTGAATTTTGTAATAAACACAGAACAGGGAAAGGGTTAAGCAAAAACTACACAACGATACTTTCTCATCAAGTCGATATAAACCTTCCGACCAATCATATGAAGATACCAACTATTACTGAACTTTGATAAATGTGATACTTTGTTTGGCAATTCGCTGCTCGCAATCAGTATATGAAATTATGACGTAAACATTTTGATCGGTTCTGATGCTAATACTGATTATCTTGTCATACCATAATATATGCATGTTTCTTTTGAAGTTAAGATGATTGGTAGCAGACATAACGGTTTCGTAATATATACCTGTTTGCCTTCATTTGTATTTCAACATTATGTCACCATGTATTGAATGCCACAACACGTATTATATATATAAACTGTCTAGTCTATTGGAGGCTTGTGCAAGAATGCGACACTGAATATGTTATATTGCGCCACTGAAAGCGGAGTTGCTAATAATGAAGGTGAGTACAACAAGATGAGTTCGCCTACTCCAATGCGTTACAAAGCAGTGATAGGACACACGTCAGTCTAGATGTCCGTCTAGATCAAATAAAGGTTCACATTAACAAGACATTAACATGACAATACCCACGGATGTTACGCTGCACAAGCCAAGTAAGGTAGTAATAAATACTAAGATATATGTTATAGAAATTATCATATATCAAGCTAACCTGTCATTGTTCGAGCAAAGTGATTTAGACAATGAACTCAACAAATTGAGCTGATATTTCACGATCGTCAAATGTTACGTATTCTTTAATGTAAATGTATTTATTATGTATTTGTATCTGGTTCGTTTTTATACTATCATGACTGTTCGGTTCTCTCGTTCGAATATGTGCATACGTTTGAAGTAGACTTATAATATTTGAATAATACAACATACATAATCATTTACAGACTGAAAGGAGTAAATAAATAAAATATAGAATAAACGAGAGACCTGAAAAAAGTCTAATCATATCATAAAATATGACATGTTGTATATTACACGGAACTTACGATACTTATGTTTCGAGGTATGAAGTATTTATAGATATAGTCAACCTGTTCATTATGACACACGCACGTATAAACCTACTAATTTAACAGAGTTACACAAAGCTAACCACATGTTTGCTAAACCTTTGATGGCTGAATATGTAAATACATAAATATGTCAAGTCAATTCAATTTTCACAAAGACGATTGAAAACAGGATTAACCGGTTGAACCAAACAATTCCCGCATATTGACGCCTTTTTATACATCTTTTTGAAGCCATTTTGATAAATAGAGCATTTGCTCCACATGGTTTCAAAACTACCTAAATGTAACAAAAACCTTTTTTGTTGTAAGCAAATAGACCCGTGCAAGTAAATTTTGTAAATGGATTGGCAACTAAAAACAAGTAAATAAGTCATTTATTTCAATCAATTTCAAAGTTGAAATAATGTTGAGAACAGAGCACTTTTATCATGAGCTGATTATATATGTCGCTAAATTGACTGATATCCGCCTTTACATCTATATGTCTACCAACAATGACACGCTGAGAGTAACCCTGCTTGTTATATTAGCAATACAGAATACATATCTACACTGATCAGTCAGAGGCCAGAGCAAGTTTGGAGAAGTAATTTGGGGTACGACAGAAACGGAAAAAGAAAAACATGAATTTCAGTAAAATTTCTGAAAATTGAATACTGCTTAAGCCGGTGCTAGGGGCGAGAACAGTAGCACTTTCACTTACTGCTTATGAACATATTCAATAAAACCGAGTCTGCAATATTTCTCGTATTTGTATTGCAATGTTTTCTTTCGGGGATCATCTCTCCTCAGAACGTATAGCGTGTTTAATGAATTGTTTAATCAAACGAAGTATCAAAATCTATGTCCAACAATTTTGCAAAGTATGCAAACAACATCACCGTACAAATCCGGATGTGAAGTACCTAATTTAAAAACAACTTCGTAAATTACACTTGTATTCGCTGATGAGCAGAACATAACGGTGCTGAAAGTTTGAAATTGAAATGTGTCATATCTATAGCACTGTTTCAGCAGTGTTCCAGTGATAATAGGGTTGCGATTGTTAATATCATCAACGGAAGAACAAGCAGAACACGATTAACATTAAATTCACAATATATAACAATCGGGTATGCATAGACACATCCGATGCAGGAACATAGTTTATGTTTAACTTTGTTACTCGTTAAACTATCATTATAGCTTTTAAATCCTAAATGTATTAGTCAATTTATATTAAAGAACAGTTTAGAAAACGGATGAAGGATACATAAATATCATATTTGGTAATTACTACATTGTAATTGGTTGCGTTCTTCCATTTAAAAAGGTTGTCAGTTTAATGGTGATTTATATTTAACAAACAATTAGCAATAGATGTGTGTATTTCGACGATTTAAAAAAAACATGTCTAGTCCCCTGATGCCGTTAATATGATTGTAGGAATCTCTACATTTTAACCATTTCGAAACATCGTCAATTTATTTCAGGTTGCAGAAGTAGAAGTGGTTATCTGTTTTCACCACAGTTGAAATTTGGACGGATACTTATTTCATTCACAACCGGTTCACTTCGAAAATATATGGATAACAAAACATGACGAATGGCAAGGCTGGTTTAACGAGGTTGTTGATGGATTACACATTTTCCATGTTATTGAAAATTGTGTTTCTCATTTGAAATTTTATCATAAATCATACGGTAACACATCGTACTAACAACACTCTTTAAAACCTTTGAGAATCTATTTTACATTTAACGTGCTATTCAATAAATTAAAATGAAGTTCTAGGAAACAGGATAGAAATCTCGAGAAAATCAGGAAAATCCATGAGCCATGATAACACAGTAGAATATGTCATTTATTACAAACGGGTATCAATTCAATTAGAAGTAATCACACCAATCTAACCAATCGGAAAATCATCTTAACAGCATGTGTACAGTGCCATTTGGTTTAGGAAACGAAACTGTTTGATAGACTGTTAAATGTCTATGAACATCCGGTATGCATTAATGCCCGATCCGTTATTTGCTCAACGATTCCGACCCTGTCTTATGTACAACTCAAGCATAGATTTATGGAGAAATGTGTAGGCGTAGACAGCGCCGTGATACTGAATGATTCTTATAGCATATATGGACGATAGATATGGACGCTATGTTACACGAATGTTTTGTTAAAAATAAAATCGCCGAAGACAACGCCAATGATCGCAATTTAGCATGTTCATGCTAAGCCCATTATGCAAACCGTTAGGTGTCTAATCAGGACAAAAGGCGTTTGGCACTAGGTCAGTGGTAACTTATAGACTTGAATGAATCGGCTCTGAAGTCAGTACACAATTCAGCAGATCGGGTATTGAGCAAGTAGTATTGTTTTAACCATGATCAGGATTAGTTATCGATAGGATGATATTTATTTCGAGATCTGCCGAAAGTAACTCTTAGTTCTATAATATAATGTTAAACACATTTTAGTAAATATGTAGTGTATAGTTGTGGGATGAGCCTCAATATGATGTTATCATTTTCTGGTTATGGTATAAGTTTGTCCAATGGGATCATGTCGACTCCACACTATTACACTATTGCGATATTCTATCACAACTGCACAATGACCTTTATAAAATGTATTAATGGAGAAGATCTAAATGTTAAGGAATCCGTTACAGAATGTCCCCTTAACAAAATGGACAACGGGTATTGATGAGCCGAATATTTATATATTCACCAATAACAGACCACCACTTATTTACCATGACATCCAACATTTTTAAACAACTACCAGTTCGGAGTACCCAGATACCCCCTTACCAATTTTCAGCCAAATTTAATAACATCTAAATTTTGACCAATCAAAAGCCACATTTCTATAATTATGGTTATATATGCTTCGAACCACCTACAATTGAGTTCGGGGTACCAAAATACCCAGTCATGCCAATTTCCAGCAAAATCGAACAATATCTAAATTTCGAGAATTCAGAGCACACCATTTGGTTACCGTGGCGACATTTAAAAACCAAAAGTTGAATGCACATGTGCACATTCCCAGCGATGTTCATGTGAAGTTTCATGAAGATTGGTCCGTTACTTACCGAAACAAGTGTCGGACAAGTTCACGACGACAGACGAATAATAAGAAGAGTTTAGAAAAGCAAAAATAAGAATCGGAAGAAATAATGAAAACAATAACAACACAATACCCGCGTCCCCCAGCACACACACACACTTCGTTGGGGTTATAGAAATACAAAAAAGAAACGAAACCCATAAAACATAAAATATCATTAATAGCTACATGTGTGCTCCAGAAAAGCTTTTTCAAACAATTGGGTCACAATATAATGACTTATAATGTGTGGTCTGATTCCGTTATACAAGTACAAATATGAGTCATCCAGGAAACACCACATACAAAACAAACAGCCACCCGAACAACACCACAATAAAACAGTAAATGTACATAACTATCAAAACACAAATAGACGCACACAGACAAAACTAACAATAGGGGGAAGATAGAAGTACCGCCTTGGAACGGCCAGTGACAGTAGTTAGTGTGTGTGTGTGTGTGTGTGTGTGGGGGGGGGGGGTTAAACCGGTATAGGGATGCCAAACCTCATACTTATTTCCAGTACCTTTTTGTTCAGTCGTCTAATGTCAAATATTAATGAAGCAACAGTAAAAACTCTGGCCATGTATTAATTTTATGCATTTAAGAGAAATGTGTTCAAGCACTGCATCACAATTACATGTATAGTATCAGAAAAAATCTTTCAGTTTTAAGTTTCTATTCTATACAAAATAGATTACATATATATACGAGGAATATATTATGTTAATCTCTTCTATATACCATCTGACTATCAGTCGTATTATATTATACAAACTGTACCACGTGTTTGCATTTTGTGAATGGGCCGGTGGCCTTTATATTTCACAATAAACTTTTGACTTTAACTTTACCCTTTCACTCTTTTTTACCTTAGTATTTATTTTTAGATATATCTTAATGCAGCTGATATACGGAAGATGTTGCAAAATATCACAATGCAGTGAACACTATTATATGAATTATGGTTCAATCTTTCACATACCGCGACGGGCGGTCTGTACCTACAGCACTATCTGTATCATCGGAAAACCTAGACGGAACAACTGTCAGATAATTGAAAAAGCACACTTACTGGTAAATACGTGTATGCAACATTACCGGTGTGCATTGTGGAAGTTCGATTTAGTCCTGTGTAAGTGATCAGATGTTCAAGATAAAAGCAAATAATATTAGCGTAACTCTTATCCCGCTGTGAAAAAGCTAATGTCAATTTGGATATGGTCCAATTGTGATTGCTTCCTACTCTATCACGTTGGTGAGAAACTGTTGATCTGGTGTTAAACAGATAAGATTCTGCCGAGATGCCGATTTACTCAGCGTTTCATCTAGATCTAAGCTGTTTGCAAATGTGTTAGGTCGATGGTGGTAGAAAAAGGATCCACGGTGCCAATGTATTTTATCGTATGTTTTTACTAATGACATAATTAGAGTATGTTAAAATAATGTAATAAAAACATTAATGACACGGTAGCTGAAACAACTAGAAGTGTTTCATTTTAATTGTATTTCAAAATGGGAGTGTCACACTTGGTTAATTGCTGTAAATGTAGAACCACTATTCGTTGGCAGCAAACCATTTTGTTCTCAAATTCTGGACTACATCCATGTAGCCACCTTCGTCAAACACAACATAGTCTACCAAAGTAGATCATTTATACTATTTATGTTATTAAGAGCTATAATTCACACTTTTTAGCCTCATTTAATGCT